>CM077784.1:2255510-2878711 GCA_039737535.1 Lagodon rhomboides | reverse complement strand
GGCAAAGAAGGAGGACTCAGGCGCAGATAGGCAGTAGTAGAGACAGGCTTTATTTTCAGGACTTAGTAACTCTCCAGACAGAAGACAAACAAAGAGGCTATGAAATACTTCAAGGACGGGGAAAACAACAACACAAGGAAAAAACGGGACAAAGAAAAACACTCCCGAGGGAGGAGAAAAGGGAAGCTACACTGAATAAAGAGAAATATATTTCTATGAAAATTTAACAACACAAAATCACTCGACGAGGAAACGAAAAGCGCACAGGCTATGAAGTTAACTATACTTCCTAAAGATCTACAAAATATCTATGAAAAGTTATCACAACAAAAGGTCACTCAAAGAGGAAAGCACAATGGCTATGAAATTATCTAGACTATAAAAAACGAATCTAAAACAGAAAACGCTCCGTAAGGAGGAAAGCAAATCGCTATACAGAAAACCTGACAATACAAACAAAAGAGCTGACCAAAAGGCTATGAACAAAAAATCGCTCTGCTAGAGAGGAAACTAGAACTGAAAACAAAGCTTGGCAATACTTAGCTTGAACAATGGCTGTGGACAGGGCTTAAGCACACGACGAGACGACGAAATACTCTGGCGACGAATACAAGGGAAGACAAAGACTATATACACATGAGGGAAGGGACACAGGTGGAAACAATCAGGAATCAGGGGAGACGCCACAGCATGACACAGGAGGAAGGGCAAGTGACCTGAAACGAGAGGGAAGTTACTTTTCAAAATAAAACCAGAAATTCACGAGACAGAAAACCATGACGAGACATCCCTCACCGCGGTGTGACAGTACCCCCCCTCAAGGACCGACTCCTGACGGTCCAGGCCGATCAGGTTGGTCCCGATGGAAGTCAGTGATGAGGCTAGGGTCCATGATGTGTCGGGATGGAACCCATTGCCGCTCCTCGGGACCGTAGCCTTCCCAGTCCACCAGGTACTGCCTGCCCCGGCCCCGGTTGCGAACTGCCAAAAGTCGCTTGACTCTGTAGACAGGGCCCCCTTCAATGACCTCGGGTGGTGGTGGGGACGTGGTGGCCGGAACCATGGGGCTTTCTTTGACAGGTTTAACTTGGCTTACGTGGAACGTAGGATGGACTCGTAGGGACCGGGGCAGGCGAAGCCGGACAGCGGCAGGGCCAATTAGTTTTGTGATGGGAAACGGGCCCACGAACCGCGGAGCCAACTTCCTGGACGCCACTTTCAAGTTCAAATCCTTGGCAGACAACCAGACTCTCTGACCTGGAACGTAGTTTGGAGCTGGAAGTCTCTTTCGATCGGCAGATCTTTTTACTCGATCTCCTTGCCTGATCAGCACCTGTCGAGCGGCTGCCCAGATGCGGCGACAACGTCGGACCATGGCATGAGCTGATGGGACCGACACCTCCCCTTCATTGTCTGGAAATAGTGGGGGCTGATAACCTAGGGCGCAATGAAAAGGAGAAAAGCCAGTAGCGGATGTAGGTAAAGAATTGTGTGCATACTCTACCCAGACCAGGTGTTTGCTCCATGTTGAGGGATTCTGGTGAACCACACACCGGAGGCCGGTTTCCAACTGCTGATTGAGGCGTTCGGTCTGGCCGTTGGCTTCCGGATGGTAACCTGACGTCAGGCTGGGTTTGGCTCCAATGAGTCTGCAGAACTCCCTCCAGAACCGGGACACAAACTGGGGCCCCCGGTCTGAAACAATGTCTCTTGGAAATCCGTGGACTCGAAATACAATGTTCATCATGGTTTCCGCTGTTTCCTTGGCGGATGGTAACTTGGGGAGAGCTATGAACTTGACCATCTTGGAAAAACGATCGACCACTGTGAGGACTGTGGTGTTTCCATGTGAGACCGGGAGCCCTGTGACAAAGTCGAGGGAAATATCCGACCACGGTCTGGAGGGGATGGGAAGTGGTTGAAGGAGTCCTGAGCGGGCCCTGGAAGACGTCTTGTTACGAGCGCAGACCGAACAAGCCTCAACGTACTCTCGGACCTCCGGCTCCATAGTCGGCCACCAGAACCGCCGGGATATGACGAACCTAGTTCTTTTTACTCCCGGATGGCATGAAAGCAGCGAGGTGTGAGCCCAATGAATCACCTGTGGTCGTAGCTCAGCTGGGACAAATAGGCAGTTGTTAGGACAGCCTTGAGGTGATGGGGCTCCACCGTTAGCCTGCTTTACCTCTTCTTCTATAGGCCAAGTGACCGCCCCAACCACACGGTTCAGTGGAAGGATAGGCTCGGGTTGCTTGGTCTCAGGCTCGGGATCAAACAGACGTGACAAGGCGTCGGGCTTGACGTTTCGAGATCCCGGCCTGTAAGAGAGAGTAAAAGAGAAACGATTAAAGAACAGCGCCCACCTGGCCTGGCGAGAGTTAAGCCTCTTAGCTTTTCGAATGAATTCTAGGTTTTTGTGATCTGTCCAGACAATGAACGGGTGCTCGGCCCCCTCCAGCCAATGCCTCCACTCTTCCAATGCCAGCTTAACTGCCAACAATTCCCGGTTGCCGACATCGTAGTTGCGCTCCGCTCTGGACAACCGTCTCGACAGGAAGGCACAGGGATGCATTTTGCCGTCTCTCTCCGACCGTTGAGACAGGATGGCTCCCACTCCTTCGTTGGAGGCGTCAACCTCCACCACGAATTGGCGCTGGGGGTCAGGTAGGGTGAGAATGGGGGCTGTGGTGAACCGGTATTTAAGATCTTGGAAAGCCTTCTCAGCCTCTGGAGACCAGCGAAACGGCACCTGGGTGGAAGTAAGAGCATGGAGAGGAGCAGCTATTGCGCTGAAGCCTCTGACAAACCGCCTATAGAAATTTGCAAATCCCAAGAATTGCTGAATTTTCTTGCGGCTGTCTGGGGTGGGCCATTCGGCCACAGCGCTGACTTTAGCCGGGTCCATCTGTACTCGTCCAGGGGCTACAATGAAGCCCAGGAACGAGACAGTTTCGGCATGAAACAAACTTTTCTCAGCTTTGACATACAGACTATGATCGAGGAGTCTCTTGAGAACCTGGTTAACATGATTTTCATGGGTAGCAAGATCAGGCGAATAAATCAAGATATCGTCCAAATACACATATACAAAATGATCCAAAAAGTCTCTCAGTACGTCATTGATCATGGCCTGAAACACGGCAGGGGCATTTGTGAGGCCAAATGGCATCACACAGTACTCATAGTGACCACTGGGGGTGTTAAAGCCCGTTTTCCACTCATCCCCCTCTCTGATTCGGACCAAATGATAGGCGTTGCGGAGATCAAGCTTGGTGAATACCTTGGCTCGTTGTAGCTGGTCGAAAACTGAGGTCATGAGAGGGAGTGGATATCTGTTTTTGATGGTGATGTCGTTTAACGGGCCGTAGTCAATGCAGGGTCTGAGTGACCCGTCCTTCTTCCCCACAAAGAAGAATCCCGCTCCGGCGGGTGAGGAAGAGGGACGGATCAGTCCTGCTTTCAAGGATGCCGTGATGTACTCGGTCATGGCTTTCTTTTCAGGTCCCGAGATGGAGTACAGACGGCCCTTGGGAATCGTGGATCCTGGAATGAGATCAATGGCACAGTCGTATGGGCGGTGTGGAGGAAGAGACAGGGCTTTATCCTTGCTGAAAACCTCTCTTAGGTGATGATAGCAGGGGGGCACAGAGATCAGGTCCGGGTCTTCGCCATCTGTGATGGGGTTGGCAGAAAAAAGGTTAATTTCGGGTTTCTGGTCGGAGAGGACGAAACAATTCTTGGAGCAGTCCTCTCCCCATTCTTTAATCCTCCCTGTCTTCCAATCAATGTGTGGGTTGTGAATGAAGAGCCATGGTTGTCCCAAGATCAGAGAGTGGGAAGTGGAGGTGAACAGGTGAAAGCTGATATTCTCATGATGGTGACCGATGAGCATCTGTACAGGCTTGCTGGCATGGGTGATAGTGAAAAGTTCCTTTCCATTAAGGGATCTGGCCTGAATGGGGTGACTGAGAGGCTCGCTCTCAATGCCCAACCTTTGGGCTAAATCCCAGTCCATAAGACTTTCATCAGCCCCAGAGTCAATTAAAGTGTCAATATCATGGTTTGAGTTCAGCTTAACTTTCGTGAGGGTACGAGAAACAGACTTAAAAGCATGGATTTGACTCACCACTGGTGATTTCTTGGCTGGGCAGGAGCTAACAAGATGACCGATTTCGCCGCAGTAAAAACACCTTCCCTCCAGTCGTCGCCTCTGACGCTCTTCGGGTGTCAGCCGAGCTCTTCCCAACTGCATGGGTTCCATATCAGGAGCAGCCGGGAAGTGAGACTGAGTGCGGGGTGGTGATCGTTGCTGGGCCGGCCATTTTGAGTTCGGTGCGTTCGCGGACCTCCCGGATATCCTCGACGATGCCTCTCGCTGACGTTGGAGTTGCCTTTGTCGGTTATCGGTGCGAATTGCTAGGGTGATGAGTGCGTCTAGGTCCGTGGGTAAGTCCAGGGGCACCAAGAGGTCCTGAATGGGGGTAGCCAACCCTTTCCAGAAGATGTCGTAGAGGGCCATATTGTTCCAACCACTCTCCGCAGCCAGAGTGCGGAAGTGAATGGCATAATCACAAACAGAGTCTTTGCCCTGTTCCAAATGGCTAAGTTCCTGGGCTGCCTCTCGGCTTGAACTCACCGGGTCGAATGTCCTGCTGAGCGCCGTTTGGAAAGCCGTCAGGGTCTCGCAAATAGCGGTCCTTCTGTCCCACTCGGCTGCAGCCCAAGCTTTGGCTCGCCCAGTCAAATGGGAGATAAGGAAGGCCACTTTAGATCGTTCTGTGGAAAATTCTTGTGGTCGAAACTCAAAGTGAAGGGAACAGTCAATCAAAAAGGTCTTACAAAGCCCTGGATCTCCGGCGTACGGGGTTGGAGGAGCCAATTTGCATGCGGCTCCCCCACCTTGCGTGGGAGTTGCTGGAGCGCCGGCCAGGGTCGGAGTCGGAGGATCCTCGCTTGGTTGGGCGAGCTGAGCCAGCAGGACCTGCATCTGGGAGGATAGCAGGCACATGTTGGCCGCCATCGATGTTTGGAACTCCTCCTGGCGAAGGAGACGCGCCTCCTGGCTGTTCAGGATCTCCGACAGCCGTTCTGCCTCTGCTGGGTCCATCACTGGCCAGAGTATACTGTCACGGGGGGGCAAAGAAGGAGGACTCAGGCGCAGATAGGCAGTAGTAGAGACAGGCTTTATTTTCAGGACTTAGTAACTCTCCAGACAGGAGACAAACAAAGAGGCTATGAAATACTTCAAGGACGGGGAAAACAACAACACAAGGAAAAAACGGGACAAAGAAAAACACTCCCGAGGGAGGAGAAAAGGGAAGCTACACTGAATAAAGAGAAATATACTTCTATGAAAATTTAACAACACAAAATCACTCGACGAGGAAACGAAAAGCGCACAGGCTATGAAGTTAACTATACTTCCTAAAGATCTACAAAATATCTATGAAAAGTTATCACAACAAAAGGTCACTCAAAGAGGAAAGCACAATGGCTATGAAATTATCTAGACTATAAAAAACGAATCTAAAACAGAAAACGCTCCGTAAGGAGGAAAGCAAATCGCTATACAGAAAACCTGACAATACAAACAAAAGAGCTGACCAAAAGGCTATGAACAAAAAATCGCTCTGCTAGAGAGGAAACTAGAACTGAAAACAAAGCTTGGCAATACTTAGCTTGAACAATGGCTGTGGACAGGGCTTAAGCACACGACGAGACGACGAAATACTCTGGCGACGAATACAAGGGAAGACAAAGACTATATACACATGAGGGAAGGGACACAGGTGGAAACAATCAGGAATCAGGGGAGACGCCACAGCATGACACAGGAGGAAGGGCAAGTGACCTGAAACGAGAGGGAAGTTACTTTTCAAAATAAAACCAGAAATTCACGAGACAGAAAACCATGACGAGACATCCCTCACCGCGGTGTGACAATATCAAATGCATAAACACATCTGAGTTTAGTTTTATCCTACATTACCGTGTAGGGCTGCAAGCAATCAGGTGAGTCCTATGTATGTACGTAGGCTTTGCAAGTGGCCTTCGCTGTGGTGAGCATTTACTTATCTGCTGGTCTGTCTGCATCGCTCTGCCATCACACCACCAAAGATGCTAGTTGGAGGTTTCTATGCCAAAGTTTATGGTTTCTTCCTGTACAATCAGCAGATCATGTTGGAGAAAAACATAGGAGGAAATGGGAAGAGGATCAATCACAGTTGTTGAAAGCAACATTATGTAACTTTTTACCTTAAAGGTGCACTATGTAGTTTTGGGGAATACACTTTAATCTGTTATGACGTAATGAGTTTTGTCTGGAGTTAGCACCTACAGGACGTCCGACAAGTTGTTATAGACCTGGGATTTGTTTTTACAACAGTGGTGGGCGCCATATCCCACAAAATGCCAAATTCTACATAATGGTGCTTTAAGTTTAAACCGGCCTTAAGGCAGCTGGTCTTTACAAAGTCTGCATATAAGGTAAATCTGACCTACAGTTTTCAGCACGCTGCCTCCCACAATGCTGCAGGTTAGTTCTCAACTTTGGCAAGGACACAACAACCCAACCCTGTGCTCCCTCATGCTCTCCATTTCTTATTTATTAGCTGAGTTTGTGTGACAGGTCAACTGGGAATGCAACGGGAGCCTCTCATAGTGAATTTTAAAAGCAACCACTGCTGGACCACAAACAAACTACCTCAACTGGTCTGCTGCACTTAAAGACTGTAAATCTTGAATCAAACGGGTCATTCCAGTTCGAATATTTAAGATTTCTAATAAAAAGTTCCTACTGTTGTGTGAACTGTTTTGCACATCCAACTCATAGCGGTGGCAGTTTACCATATATTAAAATGCATATATACTGTATGTATGGTTTATTTAGTCAGTAGATACTGAAATGGTTTTCCTTTGAGGAGCCACACTGCTGAAAACATGTGAGCTCATACTGCTGAAAACATGTGAGCTCATGGAATACAATGCTGCAGATCCGTCATTATAAAGTGCTTTCTTTGCAAGTTATTATTTCCAAAAATCTGGAAGTTGTAGGTGTTGATAGCAGGATCCTGCTAAACCCTACTTATGGGAGCACTTGCCCTGAATGCTTCTCTAACTTGGTGTTTTATTCCTTAAAGAATGGTCAATATGTTTATAAGTGACAGCATCCACTGCGCCTCATGTTTCCCTCTTGACTCGATCTGTTAGGGGCGTCATGATTCTCCAAATCCACCATTCTTTCCAATTTTCGTTTTCATTTTTTCCCCAGCACTGACAGCTATGCTATTAGACATTCATGCCCTGACATCTGTCATGTACATTTTTTATGAGGTGCACTTGAATGCACCACGGCGTCCCTCTGACTGGGTCAAACCTCATGTGTTGATACTGCATTTGATTTTGCTTGTCGAAGCTGACAGCCCGTTTTGATCAAAACACCCACGTGACAATCTGTGCACTGCAAATGATAAAAATCCAGAGATGAGAAAATGATAAAATAAATGCTGATTGAATAATGACTGAACGGCATCAAAGCAAGACGAGAAAAATCTCCCTAAAGCAGATTGACTGTATAATATCACACACAGCGCCGCGAGCGCCAACCGTAAATATAGAAACCCCATGAAGACATGCCATCAACATTCAATTACTCAGAGCGGTAATGTCTACATTCAAGAACAAACTGATACTAATTCCCAGCTTCATTTATATGGAAATTCTGTTTAGAAGTCCCTTGCCATGCTCACAGTCAGACCCGGGTGAAGATATGTTTTCTGACTGCGGTGTTTTCAGGATGTGATGGGCCGCAGGGATTCACCTGAAGGTGTGTGTTTGGTTTTATGTTCATGATGATTGATAGTGCGGCTCGCTCCCCCTGGCCCTGTGTGTCTCACACAGGCACAAGTCTCACCAAGAACTCATCAACTCCAGCAAAATCTATATTATTTTTAAGATTTTCCGACGGTTGTTGGTTTCAGTATTTAGCCGAAGAAAGAGCGAGCTGCTTTCAAGTTTGCACGTCGTTTTTCTCCGGGGTCGAAACTAATGACGGCTTTAGTCTCATGTTCTGACCTCTGCCTCGTAACGACTTCCTCCGGCTCGCTCTCCTCTCGGGCTGGTCAGCCGGGGAACTTGTTCACACGACTCTGCATCGCTCAGACTTCCACAACTTTTTTTCGACATCAAAGTCAATGAGTGCAAGCAAGGTGAGCAGAGAGCGGCTGCTGCAGTGAACGCTGCTGTGCTGTGCCTGGCTGCTCTATAGGCAGCGGCAGAGAAACGTTCAGCTTTATAGAGGAGACCATGTGACCTGCGCTAACCGAGAGAGATAAGCAGGGGGAAAGGCAACGCTACAACACATAATAATTAACCCGATGTACAGGCTGAGCACTGATTAAATTAAATAGAGCACTATGCCACAAAGAAACATCGCAGTCAACAATTGAAGAGTAAAGCAATTCAGCGTGCCGGATGGGGCTCAGAGGATTCTATAAACTGTATCTGCTTAATGAAGAGCAACAGTTTTACTTCGAAAAACCAATTATCAATCTGTTCTTTCTAAGAAAAAAGGCGAGGTGCTAATAGATACTGACACGGTTAAACATGTGATCACATTCAAGCAAGAACAACAACCTACAATTAAACCACATCAGCGTACGAGGGGACATAATTACATGAGCACCCCTGTAATTCACCGCAGTCCAATCCAATCCCTCCTTGCTGTAGCGGTCAGCTAGAGCCAAACTAATGGACATTTTTAATGACACTGTTTGTGGTATAGAATGGTAATGCAAAGTGCTTGATACCATTCACATGTCTGTGTGCTAAACATGTCTGTAAATCACCTGTACAGCATGTTATTAGCGTATAAGAGAGGACGTTTGGGATCTTCACTTCCATTTATCAACCTGACTGCAGCAGCGACCCGCAGAGCTGACCTCCACCGCCGGGTGTCTATGTTTCGTAATGTTTACTGCCGACTGGAGCTGGAGGGGAAATGTACTTTAACTCTTGACCCTAATGTTACAGAGAGGAGAGGGGGAGAGGAGAGAGAGAGCTGGAGTCTCTGGTGAGTGCTGAGTTTAGTGAGAGTTGACCTGAACTCAAACACACATTCGCTTGGTCCGTGCTGTTGCTCACTGGCTTACTGCTTTTGTACCGGAAATAATCGAGCTGTTCACCAACAGACAACCACCATGAGAACAGAACTTATAACACTTAGGCATGAATCTTCACGTACTATGTAACTTTTTAAAGTTTTATTCACGTTGCGCTCAGTCTTGTTTGCCGACTTCCTTCCTCACTCTGACTCTCCCCGGGGGCCTTTAACAACAGGCATCCAAATGAAATGCAACGTTACCGTGGGTAAACTTGTGGATTTATCTGGGTTGAATATTGTTGGAAAGATTTGATAATGCAGGTTGAAATATTTAGAAAGATGGATTGGTATAACAAACACGTCAGCATAATAAATGTGAAGTCTGATGTGGAGACTGGAGACAGAGGGAGAGGGTGAGCTGTACGACTGTCTGACTGTGTATCAGAATATTTCTTTCCTCTTGAACACTGCCTGCTTGTGTAGAGCTGTCAGTCCTATCTTTTCAAATTGCCTTTGATAATCATCAATAACTGATTTATGCACTTTTCCTGTAAACATGGACCCTGAAATAAAAAGCAAGACGTTCTGCCATTAGCCCTTGAGCAGTAACTCCCTGGAGTCTCCAAGATGTTCTGGTGGGCTGATTGTGTTACTTTAGGCCGGAGCCAGGTGAGCTGTTTGTCTGTGTTATGCTAACGTAGCTCGCTGCTGGTCGTATTAACCATATTAACCCAACACACATCAGAGTCGTCTCGTCCTAAAATCTCCGACCCGTCGGTCTAAGCCATGCACGAGTGTGATGTGTGGGACCTCACCTCTAACGGTACAAACAGAATATAATCATTTGGAGGAAGCATAATTGCTGCTCATGCCATCAGCTTCTCCAGCCCTTGACATCTCTGCCTTCATGTTACATTGTGCTGAAAAGAGAATACAATATCCACCCTCTTGACACTTAATTTCTAATGTCCATAATTCATTTTTCTCATGGAAATTTGACTAATTTAATAAAGGAAATTGGTGGTTTAATAAAAACAGGTTCAAAGATTTTCCTCACACTGAAAGCCTCAGGAAGCAACCAATTCCCAGCTGTGATGTGCTGCAGAAATCTGTCTCTCCCTTTCATTTTCCCTCTCTCATTAAAGTTCTTTTTAACCTTCATTTGCGCTGTCATCCCATCTCTCTCTTGCTCTCCCTCTTACTAGTTCTTTTTCTTATTCCTTCTATCTCTTATTCATTGTATGTCACCCTGGATAATAGCGCCAGATCGATGCCCACACTGTGAATGTCTTTCCCTCTTCCACTGCTGTACGTTCCCCCTCATAACACGGCATTAGAGCTGGCCTGCTGGACAGAGCCTGCCTCTTGTGAACCGCACACAACAGGATCTGTTTCCAGTCTCCTCTGCAATTGAATTCTATTAATATCCTTTTGGCAGCTGTCTGTGAAGTGATAATACTGTTCATTTTTCATTTTTGCGGGGTGGGTGAGGTTTCACGGGGATGGAGAAGAGGGCGAGTTGCGGTTAGATTTAGCTGTTGGAGGCATTTGACTGATGCAGTGGTTTGTGCGGCTGCAGGGCGGACTGTCTCGCAGGGAATTGGCCGCATCATGGCTCCTCTGGCGTGATGTCTTGTTGCTTTTTTCCGCTGGGGATTTTGTCACAGTTATTCCCGGGCAGCTTTCTGACAGCGACACGAAATAACATGCGACCGTGCTGTGACGAGAAAGGGAGGGAGAGGAGGACAAAATCCAAATGTAGTTAAGTGCGTCTGGCTGCAGTCGCACAAAACAACTGGGAGAGAGCTTTCGTGCGAGCGGAGATGATGACCTTGAGCTGAGCTCTGGAAGAAATGGCCGAGCTGAGCCCCTTGAGCGCTGAGGTGAATATGGAGTCCTGTCAACATGAGGAATGTTGTCGTGCTGTTGTCTGGCAATAAAAGAAGCCATCATTCTCTGCAGAACATCAAAAACAATGCCGCCACTGAGCCTGCACTTCAACAACCCCGAGAAATGAACCACCCAGAGATGTGCACATTTCACAGCTTTGTTCTGGTATTAGCTTTTTGACATTTATTAAAACAATGCCACTGACAGGAAATACAGTTCATCACGAGACAACAGAGCCTTTTATTACAGTTGACTATTAATGGTCAATTTGGCATTTGCTGTAGCTCTGAACTACCTCCAGGCAGTGCAGCTGTTTATCAGAGGGGGGGGCTGGGTAAGAACTGAACATAATGCTGTTTAATTTAACTGCATAAGCATTTCATGCTAATAAAATGACACGATTTACAGGTTCCATTTCAATTACCTAAACAGCTGTGGTAAATCTCGCTGTTGTGAGAGCGACTGCTTGAAAACATGGTAAAAGGTTCGTTTATTCTCCACAGGTGGCGACAGACTGACAGCGACGTCGACATCTACAGCGATGATGGCGAGGAGGATGAACTGCATAACAGACAATCACAATTAAGCAGTCAAAATCGCCTTTGTGTGTCCTTTTCAGGACAGAAACAGGCGGAGACTGGACAGCAGATGAAACAGGAAATCAACTCTAAACCAACTCTGGTCAAAAGCAAGAAATGATCAGCAGGTTCTCTGTAAGTTCAACAATTCAAACAATCCCGTTTTGAACATTACCTCCAGATTTATAAGCATCCAGCCATTCAGCAGGATCATTGAAGCAGGTTAGAGGTTTGATTCGCAAACAAATCTGGGACGACATATTACCAGAACAACCTACCATTACCTGCTGCTAACTGTCGGTGGGAGCAGTTAGCTAGTTAGCTCAGTTAGCTGTGCAGCTAGTGGTCCAGACTGGGGGCTTGAAGTGGTATTACAAATAAAACAGGGGGAGCAGAAGCTGGCTGGTTAGCATGCTAACTTCAGTAGAAACCTCTGCAACACAACACACAGATGCCTCAACATGACATCAGAACTCTTCTTTACATTCTGTCGATCATTTTTGAATGTTTCAAACTGAGATTGGGTCCGATCGGCATTCACTCCCATGTTAAATGACTCTGCAGTCGTCACAGGTGTTTATCGGCTCCAGCTCCGATTAGCTGTGATGGAAACACACCCGGGTGGATGCTGTCATTTTAACTCCTTTTCAGGCGCACTGATATGACGCACACTGAGTTTAAGGAGGCTGACTTGTCAATACTTTTCCACACATCTCTGTTCAAGCAGCACTCAAACATTGTTTAGTAAGCGCTGAGACTAATCAACTAACTAGTGGCTTCTGTGTCACTGAGCCTTGTTGAGTAAAGCAGCAAGATGTTTCACTATTAGCTACTTTCATCATTCATAATTTTATCAATTAAAACTTTTAGAATAAGTTTTAACGTCCTATGAGGTCTATGATCTGCTGCTTTCCATTGCTGCCTGTTGTTTTGGCGTGTACCTGTTGAAGCCTGTGACACACAGGAAATGCAGACTTTCCTCTTGGCAATGAGAAAGAAGTCAAACGCCTATTTTTTTAGTGAGTTTACCTGCATAAAAAAAAAAAAAAAACCTGCATGCACACGCTACGTTTGGTGTCAAAGAGTGTTTTATCCTCTTTCACACCCAACATAACTTGTTGGATCTGCACACATCCCTTCAGCCGCAGAGTGAGTGAGAGCCGCTGCTCAGCATCTGACTGTGAGCACAAAGCACACCCCCACCGAGAGGAAGATTTAATATTCCACATTAAGAAAACATATTACAAAGTGTTAATCACGAGTAAGTTTGCGGGTGGTCGCTGAACATAACAGCGGATTACTTCAAAGAGCCTGTCTTCCAATCAGTACAAAGAGGAGGAGTGAGCACTGTACCTGTGGTGATAGCGCAGGAGGCGGCAGAGGGGTTAAACTGTATTGAAATGTTTGGATCCCTTCCTCGCTGTCCAAGCCTTTGACATTGACTTATGGTGACACCCTCCAGCCTGTTTTGCTTAGACAGTTAAATGACAAATGGTCCTGCCTGTCAGCCAACATCTGTTATTCATCTGCAGCGTGGACTGGCAGTGCCAGGCCAGCACCATGCAGACTGCTGGCCTGGCAGCCACCTTTAAAGCCAGCCTCCCACAGCTCAATCACACAATTACAGCCAAGCAACGAGCAAACGCCGTAATCTTTGCCCCTTCAACTGCATTCACACCCGATCCTTAATGTGTTTGCATTGCGGCAACCTGTGCTGAAAGCAGGGGCGCTGATTCATGTTTCTGCTGGTGGGTGCTCACAGTGCTCGCGTGACTCGCTGCTATTTTAACATGCGAACATTCGTCTCGCAGTAAAACACACATTAGATCAATTAACAGCAGCGACCGCAATTAAAACACACGTGTATGCTCTTTCCTACGCGCAGTCTACACACTGGTGATGCATATGAGGAGTTAATGTCAATACAACCCAACGCAAAAGGCTCCGATCAAGAAAAAGGAAAAACAGAATCCACAGTGCAGCACCACAGCCTGGGTTGATGAGTGTTACGGGTCTGTTTAGCAGAACCAGCAACTGGCAACCAAGAAAGGACTTAAGGAGGACAGGTGGCAAGCAAGCAAAGGTTTTATTTACAAGTTTCACAAGAAATGGTAACAATAAACATAGGTTGAAAAATAATGTGGGGGAAAGTGACTGTGGGGGTTGTGCCAACCAAAATACTCAAAATACAACAAAAGTAGGGCCTGGGCTCAACACTCTTAAGTGGAAAAGAAAACAAAACAAAAGCCCTAGATACTCTACAAACGTCTCTGAAAAGAATAAAAATACATTCGTGGCACCAACCCCTAACCTAGTGTGATAACAGAGGTTTCCCTGCGTGTGCGTGTGTATAGGGTACCCCAGTCTTACCTCAGTAACCTTTCCCCTCCACAAACCATCAAACATTACCAAAAGACAGAGTCAGAGTCAGAGAGCCAGAACAGAACAAAAGATGGCCTTTTAAATGATGGGATTCGGTGCCGATTGGAGGATTATGTGAGCCGGCCTCCAGCTCTTCTGGTGCTCATAGGCTGGCTGTCAGTCTTACCTAGAGGAGGAAAAGGGGAGGAGAGACAAGGGAGAGACAGACACACATGCACACATACACACCAGACATACATGTAACACATACACACACCACTAGACATGTAACAATGAGCATACCGTACACGTATAGGCCTGTGAGTGTGAATGGAGCTGTCCGCTGTGCTGACAGTCAGTATAGCCACCGTGGGGTCAAGAGCTTTCAGCCGATCTGCCCCCAGCCTCTGGAACTCTCTCCCTTCAGACATTCGCACCTCTGACACTGTCACCACTTTTAAATCCCGCCTGAAAACACACTTATTCCGAGTGGCTTACTCTGTATCAGACTAATCATACAGCCACACTCTCGCCTATTCTCTATTGCACACTAACCCCAGAATGAGGTTATAGGGACAGTCAGGGCAAGTTTCACAAGTGTTGTGACCTCTGACTCCTCAGTCGCTGACACGGTAGAGTCCTCACTGGAAGACGGTGTCGGGTCGGTGGATTATTTTTGGTATTTTTACCACAAATTTGTCCATTTTGTTGGCTAAATCAACCACTATGTTTTATCAGCAAGTTGCTGTCCAGCCTAACCTGGACAAAACAAAGGAAGATAAGTACCAAACAACATTTAGCACTAGAAGACCTTTAAGGTATCTAACTATCAATCAGCTGTTAGACACCTCGATCAACTGCAGCAGGAAGTCCTGACAAAGTCTGTGTGCAGCAGCAGGAGTAGAGTCTACAGGCTAACAAGCACTGAGTCCGACTCTAGTAGCTGCTCGAACAGATCTGTAGAGCCCAGAGGCAGTCTCCTCGGTATTCTTCATGTACTGGTCAGCAGAGTCCTGAGCTGGAAGCATGTACAGAGGCTGATCTCAGCAGCAGTGTAGTCCGGTCATGTACACGGACTGGAAGTCGGTCCTTCCAGGAATTCATGGTCTTTTTGTATTCTGCTTGATTTCACAGAGCCTTTTCTAAAAAAAAATAAAAATAAATCAAATGTGATGCCTGTTGAAACGTTATCTGGCATTTTTCTGCAGTGACATTTTGGGAACAAGAGAAAATCTCCATCTCTGATTTCATTTTACAAACAGCTTGCACACACACACACACACACACACACACACACACACACACACACACACAGAGTAATGAAACCACTGAGATAAGATGAGACAGAACTATCAATAAACCCAGAAGGAAACTCTTGTGCCAGAGATCGCTCCAAACAGAAACTGTAAAACATAAAATATGGATAAATACATACAAAATATATGTTGTAATAAAGTGTTGAAAGAGAACATGCAGAAACTAGTGCCTATTAGAATGACAATAAAGTTAAGTACAAGAGTAAACTAAAAACACACTAAAATAGAAAAAAACATTGGCAGTGATGTTGAAAGATAGTGAACAAAAATCTTTCACCTGATAATCAACATAATGATAATGCACATGATATGTTTATATAAAATGAGTATGTAAAAGTGATATTGCACATTATATTGAAAAGCAGTATTGTACATGTGGAAAAAGGTAACAGTGCACATGACATTAGTTTCATTGTTTTCAGTGTCAGCAGGAGTATTCGTTAATGTGAGACGTTCGTGTCATTTCTGCATGTTCACAATCAGAGACAAGAAGATGAGTTTGCTGCGTGAGGGACAGTTATGATTGGTTAAATTGCAGATGGTTGGACAGAATTGCAAGTTTGTGCATGACTCACATGGATTGGTCTAACATGTGTTCACTTTTGCAGTAACAACATCGCAGCTTCCTTGATGGACTGTGAAGTGCGGAACCATAAACTGCACCGGACTGCTGAAACAACCTAAACAAGCTGAACGTTTTGTTTGGAGCACTTCTGAAGGCTCTAACGCTTCCATTTGTATGGCTGGCAGTTAGTTTGGTAACATATAAAGAGCTGAGAAAGCAAGAAGGCTTGGTATACATGTCAGGAAAAGGAAGAAGTACCCTTCAGTGCAGAACTGGGGTGAATTCAACTCGTAAAATAATCAGTTAAAAAGAAAAAATGGATAAGATGAATCTCTGAAGCAGTAAATACATACAAAAGTAAATACATTCCAAATTGTGATAAAACTGAAATAAGTATAGAGCAGATAGGAAAATACAAACACAAACATTTTCAGCACTAAAAGCTGAACTTCATGTGGTTTTTATATGACATTACAATCACCAGCCTAAATTATTAAGTAAAGCTTTCCATCTGGCCTTTGAGACCCAGTAGATTTGCCCTAATTACTCAAATGCTCAAATGAGCTGCCTAATGCAGCTTCACCCAGAGTGTGAATGCATGAGAAATGATTGCACCATTATGTTGGTGTTAAAAATACCAGCAGCACAATTTAGTGCGGGAGAGAAAATGCAAAATCTGACACAAGAAAATACACAAATAATCTGGAAATATCTGTCAACGAATAAATTACAGCATTTAAAATTAGGAAAACAAATTTGGAAATTAAAAATTAGTGCAGAATATAAACATGAGGTTAAACTGAATAATGACAGCAATCGGTTCAATGTGATATTCAGTTTTCTCCTCAGGAAAAAAAAAAGTCATTTTACTCGCGTCGAACAGAAGCATAAATTCCACATTCTGCTTCCGTCTTCGCAGGATGACACAGCTAATGTCTCTCCTCTGTAGGTGGAATTAGATGTTAAGTCAAGGTTAAATGGCCGAGTGTTTGTGCTGTATTGTGTTTTATACGCTGTGTAATGCACCGTTTCTTCAGTGATTATGGATCGTAGGAGAGCAGCAGCAGTGTTAAGGGACTGTTATCTGCAGCCTCTTTTCATTTATGATGGTTTTATAATGCTCTCCCCTTCATGGATCACACTCTCACAGGCACAATACGGCACAATGCTGCATACTTTATTGTATTCAACAACAGAGGTTAACCACACAGCACACACTGCTGTCTTTGAAAAGTCTAAGTAAGAGCGGTATTTTGTGGCTCCACAGAGGAAATGGAAAACATCCCAAAATTATGTCTCCTCAGCTTGAAGCTGCGTTAGGCACAATGGGGCCTATAAAGGAGAAGGATGTGTTATCTATCTGAAACAGTAGGCTCACCTTATTTGACCAGATGAGATTCAGGTGCTGTGAGGACTTGGCATGAATTTAATTTCACAAAGCCAGCTCATTATTTTCTTTGCTTTGTTGTGGTCCTGAAAGGTTCAACAGGTAATATGATTTTAAAATCATTTTTACAATTTAAAGAGCCTTTTCTCCTTTTCCAGGAGACACACAGAAAAGCATCTATTACTTTTTTCTCAAATGCGTAGAGTAACCTTTACCGACTTTTAAGGCCTCAGATGCCTTAGTAGAAAAAATGTATACAACAACAAAAAACTTGGTGAAGGACCAGAGCAGGCAACTACAAAAGATAATTGCAGTCATTATGGTAATATGACTAATACCAGCTACTTCACTGACATAACATCAGGTTGTAAGTATAGCATAAAAAGTATTTTATAAATTGCAATACAGACTTTACAAACAAAGTTTACGGACGTGAATGTCCATGTGGTGGCTTTTATATTGGGAGGACAAAGCATAAAACTGAAGAAAGACTGGCTGAACATAAACATGCTATAAGAACTTGTAACCCTCCAATAGCCCATGGCTTTACATTACATTGCAGAGAGGCTAACCACGGCAGTGACGGTACGCTAAACATATCAGGCATAGAATGTATAGAAAACTCACCACCACCACCACACAAAGTCCACTAAAAAGTCATACTAAGAAGAAAACGAAGGTTTTATCAGCGGCAAGTTGTGAGTCGAAACGAAATTATGACCAAAGCCGGGCCAGAACCAGAATAAACATCGGATACGGTTCAACTCATGAAGGCAGCTTCAACTTGAACTGGGACTGAAAACAGATGCTGACATGGCTCATTTCCTAGTGACCAGGTAAGAAAACATTACAGGTCAGGTTTAGAGCTTGATTTGAAAATCATATGAGATCACCGAGGACTCGGAGTGACCTAAAGTGCAAAGTAGCGTTAGCTGCTAACATGCTAACATTAGTCCACCGCTGTGTAACACTGAATAGTTACAGACTGCACATTTTCCACGGTCCTTTAGTCTGAAACCGAATAGTTAGAAGTATGTCCCTTTATATATGGGACCGAAAGCCCAACCTGTTATCAGGGAGGTGACGTTAGCAGCTGGCTGTAGCCACAGGCTAACGTTTGTTTGTGTCTGTGTAGTAGCATTAGCTGCTAACACACAGCAGTCCTGTATCAGAGACGATGTTTTTGTCTCACAATATGGCGTCTTTGCTTTCGCCTGTGCCTTTCAGACTCGCCGCTTGTGTGTCGCTACACACAGCGAGCCGGCTTCCCGGCTGCTTCATGTGTGTCGGGGATAAGGCTATCGCTTACACACAGCACAGTTAGCAGTTGTAGGCTACCAACGTCATTCCGCGGAGGCATGCTCGGAGGTCTTGCAGTAAACAGTCACAGGAACAGCGAGTAAAGAAATAACAGCGTCACAGCATCAGCTGCTCTGCTGTGAAGAGTTCATGCTGCAGTTACCCTAACGGTTGTCGTGTCACTATTCATTCTTATTTCTTAAACCTCCTCATGTCCCTTTAAAAGGCTCTTACAAAGAGAATGGCTCTGGATATATACACTGAAAGCTACCAAACTGAATGGGGAACGAGACTTTTCTCCTTTTTTATGACTTTCTTTTTCTACCAAGTCATGTGAGGCCTTAAAAGTCTGAAAAGTTACTTTTTTCTGCTAATGTTGCTTAGTCTTTTGATTTTAACTAGCTAATTATGTGACAACCAACCTGCTCATACTGATCATGTGACGACCTGCATAGTCCGAGGGGAACATAAGACTCCACTTCAAGGGCAGTTTATTCCATTAATAAGGTTCATGGTACCTGAACCCAGATCTGCTGACAACCTGAGGCTGATCTAAAATGAAGGAATCACTGGATCACTGTAGTTCCTAGATTTAAATAAGGGATTTGGTCTTGGTGATTTCAACATTAAACTTTAAAAATGAATAACACAAGATGTCTATTTCTGGCTATTATAACTTTAAATAATGCAGAAATGCTCTATGATACACTTGTTGATGGAGCAGCATGACAATACAACGTGATTATTTTAATAGTCAATGACAGACAAGACACGATGGTTTCGTGCTTGGAAGAAGGAAGAAATCCTTCGATACTTTTTAAGAGGCCTGGTTAGATTTCTCATTGTTGAATATGAATATTAAAAGGTAATGTGCTGTTAATCTGACTTCCTCTGGTATTTGTACGACTATGCCTGAGCAAAATTGGGGCCATTTAAAGTTTTAATGGCAAAGCTTTTGGTAAAAGACGTCCATTTAAACCGTTGATTGTGAATATGAAACCCTCCTACAATTGACTGTACAAATGTGCAGCTTATTTGACATTCAGTGGACTTGTTATACAGTACATGTCTCCTTCTGCATCGTCCCCGAGGCCTGCTGCCAGTTGGACATGCCCAGAATATCTTCACAAGGAGACATCGGGTTAGCATCCTGATCAGATCCCTGAATGACCTCAACTGACTCCTTCCTTGATGGCAGTTTTTCAGTCACTGCCAACGTAAAAATAAATTAAATACATCCAAAAAAAAAAAAAAAAAATACCTGGTGCAGCATCTAAAAATGGCCATCTGTCATATTCATACTCCGAACAGCTAGGGGGCAGCACATCGCGAGAGTAACCGCTAGCTGCTGCCATTTGCAGCTGCCGATAGCTCAGTTAGCGGTGCAGCTAGCGCTCTGGACTTTGAGTAGTGGCGGAGTGTGGAACTAGAGCACAACGATGGGGGAGCCAGTGAGGAACGCTTGTGGGGATCAACCCTGTTATTTCTTCCTGTAGTGGGAAAATACTGCACATGTGACATTCCCGACTGACACAGGGTGCAAAAACAGAGAAATTAGTGAAAATTCCCTCTCTCCGTGTTTTCAGTGTATCCATCAGTTGACCTCAGCTTGTGAGGACAGCGCAGCCATTAATCACTGTGTGATGCACACAGCAGAAGTGCAGCCTTGCATGTTGGACTTGCTCATAAATACTTTATATAAAGTGTTGAGATTTGTGCCGTAAAACTCTACACATACAGTATTCACCTTAGGAAATAAACCTTTTAGGGAGAAGCATATGAAAACCTTTCTGCATGGCAGCTAAAGATAAGTAGAATTTTTTACTGGACCCCGCAGGTGTGCAGGTTAACATCTGCTGCAGGAAACACACTTATAAAGAAAGAAACAGGGCAGCTTTTTGGTTACGGTGCCTTTCATGAACCACAGCGTCCTTGGTTTGACCCTGGACGGAGACATTTGCTGGCTTCATTCCTCTTCCCTCTCCCTGTTTTTACTCCCTCTGTCTTTTACTGTCATCTCTCTGCTGCTCACTGTCAAATAAAGGCACAAAATGTTCCCGAAAAGAGAGAAAAAGACAGAAATGTAATGGCCCAATAATGCTGTGTTTGATTATCATTTCCTCAGCACAAGAAAAGAAGTTTAATTAAACACTCTTTTATACTGTAAATGAGCCAAACTGAAGTTGTAGGAAGGACTTGTTTGTATCTTTACAAAGATATTTACTGGCATGACAACATTTCTGCATAATGACATCTTTTCAACTTTGAACACATCTAATGCTGGCACATTTAGTTTCAAACGTGAAGAGCAGAAAAGTGTTTAGTCCATTGTTAACATCTTCCTGGTCTCTGTGACAAGGGAGTTTTTTTAGAAATAGGCACATTACTTAAACCTACAACCTTTTGTTTGCCCAGTGTTGTGTGAAGGGCCGGAGGGAGCAGGAGGCAGGAGAGTCCGGATTAGAGCCAGACCGTCTGGAGCCACCTTGGATTCTACTCTGATCCAGAACTGTTCACTGACGGGAGGGGAGCTCAGAGATTCAATTTAATTTTGGGATTCAAAAGAGGACTTGTCTTCTCTCCTGTTTATCAACCTGACTGCAGCAGTGATTCATGGAACTGACCTCAATTCTCAGGTGTTGATGTTCTGTCATGTTGACTGCCGACTGGGGCTGGAGGGGAGATGTTCTTCACCTCATGAACGTAACATTACGGACGGTAGAGAGGAAAATCAGAGAGAGAAGCAGAGTTTCTGGTGAGTGGGCTACTGAATTCACAGAGAGTTGTCCTGAATTTCACCACACAATCACACACTCACGTGTGCTGTGCCACAAATAAACACTCGACGGTGATATGTTGTGGTTTCTGTCTTGTGACATATGTACTTATTGTAAATCGCTTTGGACTAAAGCATCCTCTAAATGCCCTAAATGTAAATGCTACTGCCATCAAACTTGCTTCGCTGTTCCATTAAACAACCTGATGAAAATGTATCTAATGACACAGACACAAATATTCACAGTTTTGTCTCATTGGCTGATTTCTCTAACCTGAAAGTAGCGCTGGCGACCTACAGAAACTTGAGGATTCCTCTTGGTTTGAACATTGTGGGAAACGTTTGGGATAATGTACGTACACAACTCAACAACATATATAACGAAGGCCTATTTCTTTGGTTTAATGCAGAATCCCTACATATTATATCTTTAAACATTTAACGTGAGTAACTACAAAAATAGTGTCACCGGGATGCTGCTGTATATCACATGTCTTGTCACAGAATGGACTGTAAACGTCTACAGCGCTTTGCCTGAAACACACTCCCTTCACACCAACACACTACCTCATTAACACTGGAACATACTAAACATTCATTAAAAGGCTTTAATATTTCACAGGGATCTTTTATTTGCAATGGAGATGTGGAATGGAGCTGAACAGAAACGCACCCGTCTGGTTTGGTCCCATAACGAGGACCTCGTGGCTCTCTACAGTTTGCCCGTCTGAAATGTGGTGTCATGTACGGGCACTGGTAGGAAATCTTCTCCAATACCAAGGATGATTGTGGTGGTGGCTAAAGGTGATTGAAGAAAAAAGGGGAGCAAAAACAAACAGAACCTCTCAATGAGTTGCAGAGTTGCATGTCAGAGAGGTCACAAGCCTTGAAAATAGAATCCGAGCAGAAAGTCAGACCCCTGTTCTGGGAGAAACGACGGGCCAGGGGAATAAGAGTAGAAGATTTCTCTCCGTTTTTCCCCTCAGTGCTGGGCTCTCGAGCTGTCTGAGGCTACTGCAGTTATCCGCCTCGTTGACTCGTTAATGATGTGGTGAAGACACGTATGAAACCAGTTACGTGAACTCTGCGAGGCAGAAACACGGCATCATCTGCAGAAAAGAAACATTAGCATCATGTTTTGCATGTTATGAAGCTCGATAGGAGGCTGATGTTAATCTTTTTTGCTGCATGATTGAACCATTTGCTTCCCTTCTGTTAAAACACAGCTGTGATCGGAGTTTCTCTTCCTGCAACACTGATAGGAGGAGACGGAGACGGACAGAGGACTTCAGTAGAAGGGTCTTTTGCAATGATCTGATGGCATTCGTCTTGTATTTGTTCATCGTTTCGTCCCTCGACATATCTAAATTAGAATTAAGAGAAACATTTATTTCCTGGTACATGTGTGTTTTGTGTCCGTCCCTGATGCCACATGTCTTTGGTGCGTCGACAGCTGGAAAAGACTTAACCAATGCCTCTAACTGTTCTAAATGTGCTGATTTAGCTGATGGTTTGTCAGATTTTCTGTGGATTATCCGTAGGTTCAAAAACGTGTGCACATATTTTGAGGGGAGGGTTTTTGGGGTTCTTTTCTCAAAAGAATTCATGGTGTTGCACTTGTCAGGTGATGGAGGTAGATGTGTGAATGAAGAAAAAAGAAAAAGATTGAGAGAAAATTCAAACCCCACCTGTGCAGTGTGGATGAATGTCAGATTGTTGCTCTCCAAAAGTTACCAAAGAAACCTGACAGGCGCAGCTTCCACTGTTCTGATGTTCAAAAGTTGTGACAGGCACTTGATTTTAACCAGCCTGAACACATCTGGACACAGATAGATGTCACTTCCTCTTATCTGCTTCCCTAATGGCCACATACACTCAGCAACCAAAGAAGAAGATTAGAAAACAGCAGAACCTACATGGAATTGTTTCTTGAAAGAAAATCAGCTTTTTCTTTCATGGCGACTTTACAGCGTGTTTAAGGGTTATGGGGCTGCAACAGCAATTTCTTGGCCAGGCGAGTAGCAGTATAGTGTCACGCATCCAGTGTTGACCCTGTGAAACTCCTGCATCCAGCCAACAAACAGTCCAATCACAACTTTCCATTAAAATACAACGTGTGCATTTTTACACTTTGTTTTTAGTGCAGTTTTATATAGATATCAGATGTGAGTGAGGTCTAGAGGAGCTGCAGGTGGACTCTGTGTTTGGACAGAGCAAAGCAAGCTGTGTTACCGTTTCCAGTCTTTAAGCCAGGCTAAGCTGACTGGTGTGAGCAGCAGCTTCATACTCACAATGCAGACACAGAATCAAATAAGTGAGTTGCAAGTAGTACTAGTAATAGTAATAGTGGGTGGGACAATTCAATGCAGTTCTGGGGGTTTCCCTGAGAACATTTAGATGTCAGTTCCTGTGTTCTGGTTCCTTTTAACAGATGGATTAACGCTTTTATCTGGATAAATGCATGAGAAGAATTATGGCTACATTTTCATCCACACACATATTTTCAGGATGTTAAGAAATTAAAAGTATAGAAATGTATTTGATGACTTATTTAAGCTTTGTGGCACAACCCCTTATACTATATATACTGTTTTTGTAATTGAAATTTCAAATAGCAGGTAGCTTAAAATCCAACACATCGAACCAAAAGATCAAATGAAATATCTAAATGAATGTGAGACATTTCCTCATGATGACTGAAGGGGGTTTGGTGCTTCCCGTGTTCTTTATTGAATACATTTCATACCCTGGCACATTTATCAGGGTCCCACTTGTATAAACTAATTCCCCCCTTTGATATCTTCTACCCTTTTTTGTTCAGTTCATTTGTTCCTTCTTTTCCTCTTCACTTTATCCTTTCTTTCTCTCCCTCTTGGTCATGTTTGCCATCTTCCTTTCCTCTTTCCTGTCACGTTTCCCTTCTTCCTACCTCACACGCTGTTTGTGCTCAAGGCTTTTTGTAGTAGCAGTGTTTGACCCACCTTGACTCGGCTGCCTGGCATTCAGGCATCAATGACTAGTTAATGTGAGCAGTGCTGGTGTGTATGTCTGTATGTGCTGTGGGTCAGGGGAAAACGTGGTATGGAATGTCACTGATTGGGAATTTTCCCAATAAGAAAGCAGAATGTATTTGATAATGAAGTACATATAATGGTTCATATGCCTATGAGTACTAGACACAGAATTGGTGGCAGCACTATTAGTGGCTGTAGCTGCCTTGGTCATATATGCTAGTGGTCGTAGCAGTAGTATTTGATGCACTAGCAGCAGTACAGCAGCAGTAGGAGGACTTAGCTACCATGTTAGTAACATCAGTAGTGTAAAACCTTATTACCAGTTAAATTATGAATTCAGGACACAGATCATTAATGGCTTAAATGACTTTAATTAAATCACGCTGTGATCTTTCACACTATGTTACTTGACAAAATGGAGACTTTATTATTCAGCATTTGTACCAGAAACAGTGACACTACATCAGAACTGGGACCAATATAAATAACATAACGTGGCATTATTTATCATCTTACTTGACCTTATGTTTAACTTGTATTGACTTCATTTAACCTTTCTGAAAGAATGAGCAGGCCTCTTGAGATTTGTTTTTTTCCGAGGAGACCTGAGCAAGAATTCAGCATCATGCCCGGCATACAGATGCGGCCGAGCGAAAGGCCATTAGCAGAAGTCCATACGTGTAGAAATGTCTAGATTCATAAACACATCCAATTAACTTGACTGTGTAATACTGCAGGGGGAAAAGTGAAAAGAGGAAGGTCTAAGTACGAGTAAAATATAGAAGATACTTATTTTGTTTACGGTTTAAATGCTTGCTGACAGCTTGTTAAAAATGTGATTTCCTGTGTGTGCATGTGTGCGGATGAATGTTAAATTCGATTTCTGGCTCTGGTGATGTGTCTGGCCTTGTCTGTGTGTGATGTTTGTTACCATTTTACCCAGTAGAGCTGTTTTGAGGTTTCGCCCGTACAAACTAGAAGAAATCAGAGCTCCGATGTTAATCAGACCTTGACTACTCCTCCCCGACTCCCTCATGCTGTAAAAGACCTTCCTTGAATGCCAGCTGAGACTTCAGAGCCACTCCTCACATTTTAAACTTAAAAAGCAGCCTACTAACAAATTCCAATCAGGACAATAATCAAACTGGATATTGGACATCCAATCACATGGACATTCCTTCATTTTATTTCACCAAGAAAGTAAAACCATTACTGGAGGAGATTTATACATCACATAGCTGATGAGTGTGGTGTGGGTGAATGAAAGTAAACAGCTTCAGGGATGCGAGTCAGTGAGCCTGCTGGAAATAGCTCCTAACCCACCTTCACCACCTACAGAGAATTTAGGTTCCTCATCAGGCCAAAAATAGACGTTTTGGCCTCGTCAATAATACACCTGCAAAAAACCACTGGATACATTCAGTGTTTGAGGGGATATCGCTTTATAAGTCTAAACTGAATCCACAAAACACCCAATTCTGCTTTAAAGGTGCAGTATGTAGTTTTTGGGGAATACATTTTAAGAGAAAGTCTTCATTGACAGATTTTTTTTATATATTCCTAACAAAACTCAATAAACACACTCTCTGTGTTCATGACTGAATAAACTGACAACACAATTTATACTGTTTTGCTTTGTTTATATGTGGCGGACCCTGCCACCTTTCCAGCTTCAAAGAGAGTTCTGGGGACAGCTTGTTTACTCAGTTATGGAAAAAAAAAAGAATTCTCAGTTTGTATTATTATGTCATTAATATTGTAAATATTTAAATTCTGAGTTTGAATTTCTTCTCCAAAACTACATACTGCCCCTATTTAAAAAAAATAATAAAATAATCCAGATGAAAACTCATCCCGTCAGAAAATGCTTAATGTGTCTTTCTCAGCATCAGATTGCATTATAGCTCTCCCATATCTTCTTATTTAGCCTGGTCAGAGAGCATGGCAGCGGCAGTCCCACGGCACATTGGTCCCATGACATATAGACCAATTTAATGATCATTTCACGAGATTGTGATCTCAGCTCTCCGGCCCTCGTGGTGCCTATATGAGGAAAAAAAGCTTTGTAAGATGAAATGGATCCAAGAAATATCTTCTGCAGTTATCTCAAGTCATCCTTTTACATGTGAGGGTACCTATTCTTTATCTAAAACTACTATGACTACTTCTACCACCATTATTACAACTACTAATAACAGCAGTAATAATCTATTTTCAGAGAGCACCTTTCTAAACAGTGTCACCATGTGCTGCACTACCGAAGGCAATAAACATTAGAAACTACTCGAGTTCACTCAGTAGATACAAACGGCTTAATTTGATAAAGCTGAAGCTGTAAATACATTTGTGTAGTTATTGAATCAATGTTATATATTCTGTTGCTCTTTGATTTCCCATTGAAGTCACTTGTAAATCGCTTGTTTGCCTATTTTGGATGCATTTTGAATCTGATGTTAAAGAGAGAGAGTGTCAAGCAATGAAGCTGTGAGTTTCATTCGCGTCACGTGAGCGGTGCTGGCACGAGGTTTTAAACTTTTTGGTGCCAGAAAATATGCCATATGACGACCGTGAGTCCCACAAGCAAGTGGGTGTTTGCAGCCCAGTTGGCCTGATATAACATTACAGTTAACTGCAAACTGCAGATACATCCGAGGTTGATATTTATACTGAACGTGACATATCACATTCACATCATACTGAATGCTTATTGCCTTTCACATCAGGAGTTGGAGGGATGGGGATGGTGTCATTGCAAGCCACAAACCTGCCAAACGGGCGACTGCAGTTTGACTATGTGGGATGGTTTCCAGCTGTGGCGACCAAAGCTGGCTATTCTGCACAGGAAGATGAACCAACTCCAGACATTATTGTGGCAACAAAACCAGACATTGTTTTTTAGGGAGACATGTCCAGCTGTTTTTGTGGCAGTTAAAACAGGTAGACTCTTATTTTTTGCTCCTGAACCTAAGCAGAAAGCAGCATTGTGCCAAGAGAGAAATGGAAAAATGTACCTAAACAAATGCAAAGTGGCGAGTTTGAACTTGTCTGTGGTTTTGTAAAAGTGTACTTCACTAGCATTTATTCTGGTGTTTGTGTTGTGAAATGTGACATGAGTACGGCTAAATAAGGAGTTGCATCGATAGACCGACAGACGGAACATGTCTTAGCCCGCCTGCTTTAATGATCTCGAATAAAACAGTCGGCCCTGTTTTCATTTCTCCCCACTGTAGGAATGCACAAATGATATACAACACAAATGACAGTCGTTATAATTAAATACCAGTTTTCAGAAGATATTTGAGCACACTCAGAGCTAACCGACTCAAGATAATCAAATGCATTGGAAGTTTTGATGTCGGGTGTAGCAAGCAAGACTTCACGAGCAAGTTCATCGGCTCCAAAGGTCACAAACACTGTGACAGACAGTGCTAGACCCCTAAAATACATTCTGGAAGAAACTTGGAGCCAAAGAAGGATAGAAAAAAAACTGAAAGAACTTTGTACCAGCTGTTAATAATGTATGCTATTTTGAATGAAATGCATCGCAGTGATCTAGACGAGACAAGAATAGGAAACGTACAACATTCGCTCGGTAACCTTGAGAAAGGGACGGTCTTGTTTCTCAAAGTATTCCCTGATGAAAGAAAGCGAGCTTATATCATCACTGTCACCTCTCAGTTATTTTGCTGAAGACTTCGTGCAAGCTGAAGCTGTAGTTTCTCTTTTGGAGGACCAAAAAAAAGCAAGTCCATCACATTCAGCTGTGAGTGTCAGAAAGGCAGGTCAAGGCGACTGAACAGGCAGGGCGTGATGTTTTCAGACCTAAATAGATGAGATGTAAGTATCGGGCCTTAAAGTGAAACCTACCTGTCCGTCATTTTAAATCACTCCACATGCTGTCGACTCTGACCCTGACTTTTTTTTACGCTCATATATTTGCATAGTTTCAGGGCAAAAGACGAAACTTGCTGACCTCATTTGAAGTCAAGTGTGTATGCTAGTCACAGAAATCTTTCAGACATTTGGCTTTAAGTGTGTGTGTGTGTGTGTGTGTGTGTGTGTCTTATCTTTCAGGATTCGGCCCTGTTTTAGAATCTGCCCATCCAGGAAAAGAGCTTGATCAGAATGGGTTGTGAAGGTGTTGAGCATGACACACA
The DNA here is from genome assembly GCA_039737535.1 of Lagodon rhomboides. Classification (NCBI taxonomy): domain Eukaryota; kingdom Metazoa; phylum Chordata; class Actinopteri; order Spariformes; family Sparidae; genus Lagodon; species Lagodon rhomboides. Next base: position 2,850,268 of record CM077784.1, on the reverse strand, counting down.
CTTTTCCCCACAGGACTACCCCTTGTGTTTCCGCTGAAGCCTTGTCTGCTTCAATCCAAGTCTGACGCCCCTTCTGACAAAAATTATTTAACAGTCCTTCATTTTCAGTGCCTTGGGCTTTCTGTCTCAACTCCTCCTGTTAAGCAAAGCCTCAGTGTCAGGGGAGTTAAACTGAAATTCACTTTGCAGCGGGGATATAGAGGAGGATAAATCCATCTGAACTCAGTTTACTTACCTTTTGATTTGCAGAATAGGGCTTTCCAGCTTTTAGTCTGACATAAGACTTGATATCAAACATTCATAGAATCAGACCAATAAAAGTATTTATTATAATCCGCCGCTTATCCCGAAGAAGTCAGATGCCTTCCAAATATGTGTCCGACAGCCTCCTGTACAACCCGTCATCCCCTGCTGGAGGTCAAACTAACATTTCCTGAATGAAAATAAACTATTTTGTAAAAGAAGAGCTACTGTTTTATTTTTCTTCTTTTGTTTATTTTACATTTATGATCCTCTGGTTGGGTGATTTTATGTGACAGCAGCCGGCATATTTAGCAAATTTTGCAATTTTTACGATTAATTTACTGCCATCAAGATTTGGGAGGACCGGTTGTTCCGTCATGGTTTGTATTCCAGACAGAATTCACAGTTAGCAGGTTAGGCTAACTAGCGCAAATGAAAAGTGGAAGCTAGCTGGCCTGCTAGCCAGCTTGTTGACATTAGCACTGATTGTACTGATTTTCTGGCCAGTTCACTGAGTCCGGTTCTGCTCCGAGGTTTACGACTGTTAAAAGGCAATTTTTGTCGCCTGCTCATGGGGGAAATGTTGGGTCTCTGTAAATAAATGAATCAAGGAGTAGGGTGAAGACCTGCTCCATTTGGAAAGTGTCATAAAATGACTTCTGTTGTGAATTGAACACCTTCTGAGTCGCAGAGGGCTCCAACCCACTCAGTGCTAATCTGTCGCAAATTATTAGGTAGTTTAGCGTTACATCTCTCATGGGTCGTAGTCTTGTACCCTCGACCCTCTGTACAATACCCTGTGATTCAAGTACCAATGCAACAGCTAGCAAAATCGCTAACAGCGTTGCCAGATTGGAAACAATAAAATTAAAATAAATGAGTCATAACCACAAGAATAAATGGGCCAAAATGTGTAATATTACAGGACACGTGTTTAATCACATCGTTTTATTTAAAGCAGGCAGATGTAGCTATGGTGCCTGGAAGACGGTGTCCATAAGACCAGCAGACTGAGTTTTTGTAATATCCTGCCAACAAAAAATGAAATGACACCACAGTACGACTGAAAGCCGGTTCATATTCTGCATGAAACCGTAAAGTCCACAAGCTAAGCTAATTACATAAGTAACTGGGCTTACCGGCACATTCAGAACAGCTCAACTTGAACACAGCATACCAATACATATCACAGCCGACACCGAGCACGACTGTCTGAAGAGAAGTCACGTGAAACAAAGGCTCCACGTTTTAGTTTGCTCATCATGTCTGGAAGTGACGATGGGACAAAGTAGACTAAAACCAACTACTAACATTAAGCATCACAGATGTTAAAATTATCAGGGTTTTCTTGGCATTATTGATACGTCACAGGGCGAAACGATTGTACAAATATGGTCGTCATTAGAAATCTGGCCGTGCTGCTCGGCCCCCTGGAGAGCTGTAGTGTAAGGTGCTCTGTCATTGCATCAGCATTAATGAAACCTAAATTCCTTATAATTACATTTCTGCCCACATGTTTATAAAAATGGAGGACGAAAGCATTAGAAACTCCTGTCGATATAAAGTAGTGCAGCACAACATCACCCAGAACTCTGGCCTCAGTGATTAACACATAATTGAATTTACACATTTGCTAACAACGTCAACATAAACAAAACACTACAAGCCTCACGGAGGCTGAATTGATAACAGAGCTGTTTATTGAAATACAGTAGAGCGTACGAGTGAGTCATATGAGGGAAGAGGTGAAATCAGGATATAAAGCTTTTTAATTTTTGTTTTAGCTGGTACTTTTTGCCGGATGGTGACGACAGAGATCGTGGATTCCCACAAATCTTTCAGCTCTGCGTTTCAGTTTTAAAGGCATGCTGCAGCTGAGCGGATCAGAAAAAATCTGTCATTTGACCAGTGTCCTGTATATGAGGCTGACCGATGATGTGGACAGCAGCAGCAGCAGCAGTCTGCGTCAGAGGACCTGTTCTGTGTCAGATAAATTCAATTCCAAACTCCTTGTTTTTCAAACCCGAATGTGAGAATATGACAAGAAAAAGGAATGAAAGATCAAATTAGTTTCCATGTGGGTATTTCTATCGCGGTCCATACGTACCTTCTCGTGTGTTTTTCCATCCATACTGTAGGAAATACTTGCAGCGGTTTACTCAGCAATAACATCAAAATGAGTAATGAAATTATATATATAACACCAACGAGACTGGAGTTGCTTCTTTTCATTTTTCATCTCACCTCCCTCCGTCTCCAGATATTAAATGATTCTGCCCCCTCTCGCAGGTAATTTTGATCCTTAATATGGAGCGGTCTATGCCGGTCCTTATTTTTTAACGTGAACCTGTGGCAGAAAACCCATTAAAAGCACCACTTAACATTGCTGGAGTGTGGCGCTGTGACACCAGGTGTGACCTAAAAAAGGTAGACGGCATAATTAGACACGGCAGATTCGGGTCGGAGAGGGCATCAGTCTCCGTTTCACTCTCCTACAAATTAGCAACAGAGCGGATGTATTCAAATAATGAATCCTTTCTCCCCGACAAAGTTAAAAGGAATGAGCTGGAAAGGACCAGAGGAGAAAGTGGGAGAGAATCAGAGTATTACAAAGAGCCTGGAAATCAGAGGCTGAGCGCTGACGGACTAACATGGCTGGTTTTTGAATATCAAGTGCAGGCTTTCTTCCTCTGATGAATACATATGGCCGGGGAGAAGTGGTGTATCCCTTCTTCCTGACTGCAATGATGATGCCCAATGAATGTGAACGGAAAGCAGATGGTAGCCTGCTCACACTGTAGACGCACCACTACTGTCCTTATTACAAATGATGGAGTGGGTTAAGAATGAATCAGGAGTCAAAATAACCTAAATCATCCTTTCAAGAACAGGTACATCTTTCTGACATCGACCCTAAAAACATCTGAGGATTTTACGGTTACAGATTTACAGATTGTTAGAGTTTAAGAAACGAGGCCCTGAGAACACATTTCCTCAGTCAGCGTGATCGAAGAGGTCCTGCGTGAACACGAGATTTTCTGGCTGAGTTGGAACACTCGTGTTTGTTTCCAATGGCAGATTTCTCCATTTGTGTTTTTGTCTTGTGCTCATCTCACCTGTTTGAGGTGAGCAGCGCTCAGTTTGAACAGGACGATGTCATTACCAGCCACAACAGCGTCGGCTGGTAATGATATCACCTTGCGAGTCTGTGTTTATGTGTGTGTGTGTGTGTCACCGAGGCAGAATGTGGTGCTGGAGACACCTGCTGTGTGCGGACACAGGAGCCGTCTCTCTCTTACCTTGCCAGGTGTTTCTATGGCTTTGTTTAGACTGCCAGCCCAGTTGGCATGCCCAGATTGTATCCAGATTGATTTTCGGAAGTCTGGACCGCAAAAGACCCACATGAAATTTTTGCACATTTGAAGGTTGTTCAAAATGTTTCAAATTGCTACAGATGTGTCTCATTCCACACGATCTCGACGCTCGTATCGGATATCAAAGCACAATAACGACGTCAAATCGACAGTGACGGAGTGCATCAGAGCAGAATCTGTGCTGCTGCTCGCAGAGCGGCGTGGAACAAAACACAAAGAACAACAGTCCTGGGAGTCACGCCGGAATAAGTTGTCTGCTCCATGACTCGACAATGTGATTGTTTCAGAGAGCGAGATGATTGATCATGCTTCCGCGCTGGAAAGCTGCATCACCAGCATACAGAGTTACTGACGTCTACGTTTTTGCCACAGCAGCCCATGCAGATGTGTTGGCGATGTCTGGACCCAGAAATCCAATCTCAGCCAGAAAATCTTGTGTTCACGCAGGACCTCTTCGATCACGCTGACTGAGGAAATGTGTTCTCTTAAACTCTAACAATCTGATAATCTGTAACTGTAAAATCCTCAGATGCTTTTAGTGTCGATTTCAGAAAAAATCTGAAGCGCTGGTCTTTCTGGATGTCTGTGGACAGATTTGTAACGCCATTATAGCATCAAAACCATGCACGATACAGTCACTACTATACTTTAAATGTGTGTAGCTGAGATCAAAATGCAGCATACGGTATGCTGTGGGCGCACACGATAGAAAAACACCTTTTTAAAATGTTTTTTCCGCAAACCTACGCCTACCAAGACCGCTGATGCTGACGAAACCAACTCTCACGAATCTTCCACAGAGATAAACAAAAGAATCTTGGGACCAGAAAAACATTTGAAAATGATGAATTCACAATAATAATAGTGTTTTTAAGGAAAAGAGATGCACCTCTCTACAAGTTCTGTAGATGTGTTATTTTTTTTAAAAATGATTTGTCTACATAAAAACATCATGACCTTTAAAAATACACGTCAAAAAGAAAGACTTGAATCATGTGCAAGATTCCAGGATTAAAACCTACTTTATGTAATGTGGTACGATTCAAGAGCTTAACTAATTGAAGTTATTCAACTTGTTGCCCTTTATAACAGTGGGATATAACTAGATGCAGTCTTCCCCGTGTCTTGATTTCTCTGAACAGACTCACCTGTTATTCGTCTGAATCAAACGGGGCTGCAGAACAGAGGAGCAGCCCACAATCACTAATTAAGACCCCATAGATTTGCCCTATTTACGGGGAAAAAACGGTGAATTTTAAACAGCACGAGTTAGCGAGCGCCGTGTCCAGAGAAATCTTTCCGTCCAGGAAGATCCAGAGAGGAGCCGAAGTAACACACACCTTTCCTCGGGTTGCAGCGCCAAGCTATTGTGCAATACGTCAAAAATAGTTGAAATATAGTCCAGGTTGGCCTGATTGAGTTATCTAAATTTCACTGCCGTCACCTCACCTATTACTTACAATTTGTATCAAGTTCAAAGTCTCTGATGTTACTGCTGCCAGTGTGTGTGATTACCACTGATGGCTCCTCGGTGTCTGCCTGAGTCAGGATTAGTCATCCGTACCTCCGTCTGCGTGGACCTGGTGGATCTACGGCTGCCAGCCTGGCCCGAGTCAGGAATCCTTTCGGTCGCCGTGGTCCTTATCGGAGGCACGTCCAGATTCGGGGAAGAGATGCAGTGTTTGTGAGCTCTGCTGGCATTGTTCCAGTCCATCGGCGAGGAGATTGGAGGGACCTTCCTGTATCACTTCACACACGCCGATGCATGCATTCAGATGTGCCTGAAAGACCAGCGGAGGATGTCAGGGGGAAAGACTGTGCCTCGGGCCTGTGAGATGTAAAATTCCAGAGATGCAGACGGTTTGGTGGCTTAGCCCAGTTTAATCTTTCTGCTCAGTGCCCCTTGTTGAGTCGTGCATTTTTATTAAGTCCCAACGACAAGGAGTGGAGAACCACGGCATGCATATTCAGCGCCGCAGACGCTCCTCGCTGTCCTCCACCGCAACTAATTGTTACTGTGCCCATCCAAGCGCTACTGCCCTGATTCCCTGTGCATTCACGTAGCTTTACAGCAAAGCCGGCCCGCTGACAGGCTAAACTCTGCTACTTAGAGAACGCCTGTACTCAGGTACGACTCTTCTGCCTCCATGTTGAGATGGATTGTGTCGGGGAAAGTGTAGATAAACAGCAGGGCTGGAGAGGGCAGAGAGCACAAAGAGGTCCACCAGCTGACTACAATAGTGTGTGTGTGTGTGTGTGTGTGTGGGTGTGTGTACACACGGGGCAGCTGATTGGGAGGATGTGGAGGGAGCAGATGCTGTTCTAAAGGGACCCTGACCAGCATACAAAACACCTGCCTGCTCTGACAGATCACCTGTGATCTCGGAGAGATAGAGCAGCCGTTGAGCGGCAGTTCGAGGCGTCGCAGGAGGTGGCTGTGACTGACTTTTTCACTCATAGATTCTTTTTTATCTTTTATAAAGCGATGAAAGATTGACCTGTGGCTTCAAATAGCTCCCTGACTGTACCGACAGATATAGGATGAATATAAAAGGATTGTGGAACACTTCTCTCTATGTACCACACCAGTATGCCTTTTTTTTTTAATCTCCAGTAAGAAAATTCTCCAGTGAGTGTCAGTGCTTTGCTTCACTACATTCATACAGGTACTGAGTGTTTGTGCCAGAACATCCTGCACCTGCTTTTAATTTAAATTACAATTATAACATTGGCAGATAGACTACATGAAAGTCATAGAAGCATCGTTTCGAAAGCAATGATTCCTTGATTTCAGATGTGGGGTAGCAGGGGTGATTATCTAATATCAACTTTGGAGAGGACAATTACCGAGGGGGGACACCAAAGAGCAGCGCTGTTACTCTGCCAGCCGGAGAACATCACATTGCAATGCCAGCTCCACTCATTGAATCCAAACGGCTGCAAACACCAGTTGATTCCGATGTGGATGGCTATCAAACGTCAGCTAACCACCGATCAGCCACAACATTAAAACCCCTGACAGGTGACGTGAATAACTTTAACTAACTCATCTCATCACAACGCGATGTTCTGCTGGGAAACCTTGGGTGCTGGCAGTCATTTGAATGCCACTTGAACACTGTTGTGGACCAACTACACCCCCCTCATCACAGCAACACTACCCGATGGCAGTGGCCCCCCAGCAGGACAATGTGCCCTGACACACCACGAACACTGCTCGGGAACACAATAAAGGAGCCAAGGTGGGGAACCTTCACAGTATTAGGCAGGTGGTCATAATGTTGTGCCTGATCGGTGTGTGTGTTGTATTGTATTGAATGGTAGAGTAAAGAAATGTGTAACATATGCTTAGTGGACATTGGTCAGCCACCAGAGAGAGGCTCTTTTAAAACCCCAAACTGGTGCTTTTATGTGTCTATAATCAGCACAAGTGCATTCATTGCATATTATTATTAATTTAATTGAAATAATATAGTTGTGTTAACATTGATGCGCATATATATATGCATATATATATATATATATATATATATATATATATATATATATATATATATATATATATATATATATATATATATATATATAAATATATATAACCAACTTATCTTTAACAATTAAAAAGCTTCAATAAAGTTAATATTCTTAATGCTAAGCTAATAATAGCAGAGCAAATACTGTCATAACTACACATAATTTAACATCATGTTATTTAGGATTTATTTTGATACATTCATAATCTATAAGACAACAGCTCAGACTTTAACCTCAGTGGACCTCCTGGTACATCACTAATGATGTAGTGAAATGGAACGCGTGTTTCAGCAATTACGTTGCTTGAAAAGGAGGCAAATGCCAAGCGCAATGATAAGGCCAAAGCTTAAATGAAATCAACTTGACAGATATTTCTTTTAGCTGCTTTGGTTATGAAATCAATTTTTAAAAGCCACGACTTTTAATTGACTGAACAGAAGTTGCAGCAGATGTAAAGAGCAAACAAGGACAGGCAGTCAGAAAGGCTGTTTGTGAGAGGAACGCAGGCCAGAGAGGGAGAAACCAGGACATCCTCTCCGTCTCTCTCTCCTTCTGTCTCTACCAAAATAAAACTGTGTTTGTTTTCCATTTGACTTTTCAGTTGCCATGCATGTTGTGTTTTGTCTTGTTAACACACTGTAATGTGTTGTGGATGCAATGCACATTCAAACAATTTTAGAGCCAGCTCTGTGCTGTCTTGATGTTATCTTTTTTTTCTTTTCGGCCTGAGCTAATGTCCCCCTGAGGCTACATTACTTTATACTTGTAAGATGACATTAATTCAAGGGTGAGTTTTTCTCCTCATCATGCTAAGTCTACATTTTAGAGCTGATATTTAAAGAATGTGTTGGAGGAGGGGCCGGGGCCTCCAGGGGCCACAGCTTTGTCACGTTTTGCAGCCCTGATGAATCTGCATCCACTCAGCTAATCAAGCTGATATTCAGTTCCATAAGTTGGCTGAAAACGCTGACATTTTAATGTTTGCAGATGACTTGTTGAAGATTATTGTATTGTAAGAAGGATGTTGCATATGCACTACTTACATAATATGTAAAAATTACAGAAACAGAGAAAATCTGTTGTTCTTGTATTACAAGGCTATTAATACAAGATCCTTCTCTTACCAAGCCTCTCTTCTTTGGAATCGTCTCACCTCCCAGATTCGAGAGGCTGGCTCAGTCGACTCTTTCAGAAGTAAACTTAAAACATCTTTTCGCATCAGCCTTCAGCCTCAGTTAGTTGGCCCTAAATGCTGCTGTCCAACTTCAGCTTAGCCTATGTGGACACACTCATGTATACATGTTGCAAATGTGGTGGGACAGACTCCCCTTAGCAGTGCTGGTGAACGCAGCCTTGGCCCAACAAATTCACTAATCAGAGCCAAGCTATGAGGCACCTGTGTGCCATTGTTCTGCCTCTGCTTCCTGCTCTGTCTCTGCTGTGGCTGGCAGTGTTGGTGTTCAGTGGCTGTGAGGAATCCCTGTTTGTCCTGACCGGAGCATTTTTCTGTGTTTAGCTGGTGCATGAGGGCTTCACCTGCAACATAACACTGCTGTTTTGCCCATATTCCACATTTAGTTTACATTTTGGTTGCTTTCTGCAATTGATTTGCTGTTTTCCTTAAGTTTTGTGTTTTAGACCAACTGGGTTACCTTATTTTACCTTGTTGGTTGTTACCTTGGCTATTTGCTTACTTGTTGTGTTTTTCTGACCATTTGTTATTTTCATAAGCCGTCCCTTCACTTATTGTCTGTAACTAAACACACGGGTACACACTCCTGACTGCACCATGTGCTGTGAGGTTTGCTGTGCTGCACTGAAGGTGAGCAGTGGCAGCACCCCTGGACACTTCCTGTGTGTACTCTGCCGCTCCACAGATGGCCTCAGCTTAGTTTTCCTTTTTGTTGTGGTTGGGCTGAATTTTAATACAAATTCACTGAATCTTAATATTTCATATTGAGGCCTTTTTAAAAATATTTGTAATGAAGTAATTTATTCACTTAACTGATTTTAAGAGTTTTCTTTGCTCATTAACCCAGCTCCAACCCCTGTCTGTTTATATTGATTATTTTGATTATTGTTATAAATAAAACCTTTAATTTACTTTATACCATGGTCTGGGGGAATACTCGATTCTGATTGGCTGCTGGGTGTCCATTAATGCCTGGTATATGGACACCTACTAAGTCGTTCGAGTCAAATTGTCTGTTCACCGTCTAAATTAATGCGCTAGCTGGCGTAACCATAGCGACGGGAACGCAGTCAAAGTCTGCTGTTTACAATTTATTTCCAGCACTGAGTGCAGTCCGTCAGTCCTTCAGTGCCTTATCCTCTGACCACCACAGGATGGCGACTGTAACACACAAGCTGCAGAAAGTACGCTTCCCCTCTAAACTTACTGATACTTTTTTTTTTTTTTAAATCACACAAGCGAATAATCTCACATGCCGTTCGCTGTTCAGCTCTCTGCTTCAGGCTGCGGCCACAGTAACGTTACACACGGCCGATCATTTGTTCGTGAACATCTTGATATTGATTTGGGGACAATGACATGACTGGTAAGCTAGCTAGTCTTGTTGTTAAACATACTGTCAAATTATATTTACTGTTTGTCAACCGTACGCAGTGTTATCGACTTTGAATCTTGCTAGCATAGCGTTAGCTTTCTGGCTCACCGCTGAGCGGACTAGAATATCTCCCGTTGCCAAGTCGTATCTAAGGTCCGTCCTATTTACTGGAGGAGTGAACAACGTTTCCGTTGTATAAGAACCTTATGGGAGGGTAATGGTTGTTCCAGGTATTAGTCAAACCCTCAGGCGTTACCAGGGAAACTAAGTTATTGCCTGTGAAAAACTTTATATTTTGATTGTAAAACGCATGAAAATATAAATTAATGGTCTTAATTTCTTTTCTTTGGCAAGTGACCATGGTATAAGCGGGATAATGCCCTTCGAGGTGTCCATAATCAGGAATTAATGGACTTCGCGGAGACCATTAATTCCTGATAATGGACACTTCATCTGGCATTATCCCTTACTGAATACTCACGTCTCTGCCTATCAGTAACAAGCCTGTGTGTCATCTTTTATTTCCCAATCTATCTGAGAGGTTCAAAGATTTCTTGGGGTTGAAAGTCCCCAGGTGGCGTTGTTTGGCATCCCCCTGAATTTTCCCCCCTCAGTGCCACCTCACCACATTGATGTACACTTTCTTCTGTACACAGTATATATGTGTTTTTGTACACGTGCTGTTCTGACATCAGCACGTGTTTATATTTAGCACATTTTTCACTTATTGTGTGATTGCAAATATGATAAGTAACACATATTCTGGTTTCAGTGCCTTTTATATTTTTTAACATATATTTTGCTAAATGTGTGTTTATTTTTTGTTTGTATTACATGTAGAGCCCTTTGAGGCGTGCTTTGTGATGCTGGGCTATAATTAACTCGGACTCGGCTAAGTTTATGTACTTCATATCATACAACAGCTAACAGAACTCATAAGAGAAAAGGCTGGCAGGATGAGGACTTACTGATGTGTTTCATTCACAAACAGGATTGGGGGGGTGGGGGCGCTACACACTGGTTGTAAACAGACCTAGGTAGTTATTGGTGTAGATGACGCTCAGATACTTCTGTAGGAGGTAAGCAGATACACTGTTTAATCCCTCCCTCACACTTTAGCTCTTATGTTTCTAGTATTGACTGTCTCTCACTATAACCTCACTCACACCACCAAAAACACATGATGAAACTGATAGCTTGACAGCTCGCCGTCCTAGTTACGATTGCTAAGTTGCGTTTGGTCCGTCGCTGTCTGGGAGGTGTAGCGAATGCTTTAATTTGACTCCTACGTGGATATTTCTTTAATGCGCTTAGTTATCCGCCTACATGTCCTGTTTTTTCAGCCCTCACTGTACAGTACACTGCAGAGGCAACGCCGCCCCCCCTCGCACCGCCTTGAAGGTTATCCACCAAGAGAAGTGTCACAGTCAATCAGATCCACACCATGCTCTCAGCATAGGTGACAGATCATTACAGTCCCTTACAATGGCACCTCGCCATCCTCGCGCACCCTATTTAATTAGGTAAAAACAAATTACGCGCTGAGAGCTGCTCACTGAGCACGAGGAAAACAAGCCGAAGCATTGTGTCTTTGCTTTTTGTTTCCCTTCTCCGTCTTTTCTCCTCTTATCTATTGTGTCTGCTCCCCCTTGTTTCCGTTAAGCCCGTCTGAGTTGGTTACGTGGCCTACCAGGCGAACCAGACTGACATACTGAGCATAGGCACACAGAGCGGAGTATAATCACTGTGAGGAATTTTAGTGACGTGAATTCAGCAAGCTGTTCCACAGGGATCTCTGTCCATTTTGGCTCAGTGGTATGACACACTTGCTGTAGATTTTTTGGCAGCACACTCATGCTGCGAACATCCTGTTCCACCTGATCCCAGAGGGGCTCTGTTGGGTTTAGATGTGGGGACTGAAGTGAAGTTACTGTTACTTTTCTGAGGCATCTTTATCCTGCAGGAAATCTCCATTTGAAGACGAGTATACTCTGGAAGTGAAGGTGAACAGCAGTATTTAGGTTTAGCCGTAGCTTCTCATATTGGCCTATATGTGATTGAACCTCCCTCTGTATTCATACGTGACTGTCTGCTCTCTCTGCAAACAGGGAGCTGTGCTGTATAAAATGGATTCTCGGTGTACGTCCGGAGAGACAGGCGCTCTGCAGGGGGAAGCAACAGCTGTGTGGCTTATTGAATTAAAAAGTGACACTGTACAGCAATTGCGCAGCCCCCTAAGGGTGATCAGGCCACTCACATTATTGATTAACGCCACCCACCTCCCGCTCTTCTCCAAATCTCTCCCAAGCAGAGTGCTAACGATCAAGATTTATCACATGGTATCCAATAATATTATCTCCACAAGGAAGTGATCAGAGGCGTTGCTGTGTGGATTAGCCAAGGTTGAGTTCATAAGAACCTACACTCAAGTGGGTAAAATGATTGCGGCTGACAATTTCAAGAGTGCAGAGATTGAGCCACAGGGCCCGGACGAAACCAGCACCTCGTCCTCAGCACATCCCAGAATAGAGACGTTTGTGGAGAGCACAGCATACAATTTCTGACACATTCTCCGAGCGTTTATTTAGGCAGGGCATTCAGCGGCGTGACACGGATGAGATGAGAAGGAGGATGACACAAAAGGGAGGTTGAGAGCGGCGCTGCTAGAGATGTCTACACGCCGAGCTGCATGCAGCTGTGGAGATAAGCATCTCGAACGCCGGTTTCATTATGGTAAGAGGCTACTTTGAGACGCCACGCGGCATGTACAGAGCCGTTCTCCACGTCACTCCATCTAAATTTACCAAGATTGTGTTTTCCATACTAAATGGTGGCCGTTTCTGCCGCCCACAAGTGTGCCAGAGCATTCTTGAGCTTGACAGCTTGAGGCTGAATTTGCGGAGAGATGGCACGGGGCCTGATTGGGCTGTAGTTTGGACAGCTGCCCCGACAGACGCTCTGCAGCCCAGGTTTTGAGAAGGAAGCGGGCCAAGCACCGCGCAGGCTTCCCTATAGGCCTGTCGGACAAAATTCTCCGCATATGGACGTCTGTCCTGATATTTAGCATATTTATTGTTTAGTTTGTGGCTCCGGAGCCTCCGACCGTCCCCTTGAACTTGTGAAATGTTTTTGAATGAGGCACAAAATAGAATTCTTTATTAGATTCCGTAAAGTGTTATTGGATACTCCATCGTCATCAGTCTTGAAATTGTAATCAACATTGATTAAGGACATGAGCCTGTAATTATGTTACCCCCTACCTCCTCCATTATAATATCCTTACTAATGGTGTCGCAACATTACCAAGAAGTATCATTCGTTCCTGAAGACACCCCCAACATGCCTCATACATCCTTTTGAGAGGTAATCATGTGCTGAGGTTTGATTTAGATCTACAGGGGCAATCATCCTGGTCACCTTCTGCAATCAAGGCTGTGTCATTTTTCTGCTTTGAAGGGGAGTGAGGGATGCAGCGTGCAGCCAGCGAGCCTGCAGCCTCTCTGCCCCGCATTAGAGCTGCAGATATTAACAGGCCGCTGGTACCAATAACCCCGAGTATGAACTGTCAGTGACACGTTAAAAAGAGCAAATGAGCCGGCTATCGGTGTCACCTGAGGCTGTGGTGTAAGCACAAACACCCCGCAGGAAAAACACTCCGGCGCCACAGATTTGATTACTGGAGACTGTTTTGTGTGTGTGTGTGTGTGTGTGTGTGTGTGTGTGTGTCTCCACTTTTCTCCTGATGGATTTTAGTCATGAGCGTTGATATTTTTTCAAAGTGTTTTTTAAAATGCTTACCGAGCAAGGTAAAGGCCAAGTAGCAAGGTTCCGCCAGGTGAGATGAATCAAAGGGCTGAGGCGCTGCCAGATGTTCTCAGGGAACATTAAGGAGGCGATCGGATTAGCGAAGGGAGCAGCTGGTCACCCAGATGTTTCAGGCATGTGTGTTAAGGTGGAGCCATAAGTCTCGGCGTCTTTGATTAAAAAGTCAGTAGTTATTTACTCAAAACTCTTCAGATGGCTGGCGGTGCAGTGGATCATCAGACTGTAAAAGGCAAGGAGTCAAGTCGTATTTGCCTGTAAAGGGCCGTTAGCACGCGGGCAGGTCACCGCATGTTTCAAAGGAAGCACACTGATCAAAAAGAGATAAATAAATAAAGGTAAAAAAAAAAATCATGAATAGAGGCAGAGGTAGGTCCTCATGGAGCGTGTGTTAGTGTACGTGTGTGTGTGTGTGTGTTACTTGGGTTTCTCCCGGTTTGTTATTTTAATCCAAAAACGGCCATTACACTGTGATATCTGACATGGACAGATTAACCTTTATCACAGCCGTGCAGCTGAATGGGCAAACTCAGACAGCTCACCAATACAGAACAAGGAGAAAGGGCATTTAAAGTGCCATTTGAAATACCACCATGCTGCTGATTAAGCCCTTGCCTGTTGAGCCTTGCGGCTAGCCTTTTCAAATCAAGGTGATGTTAGTTAAATATTTTGCAGTCCTTCTCCCTCTGCTTCTGTTAGTCTAAGTGCCTCCGTAAGCCCACGCGACTTGACAATACTTCAAACGCAGCAGCAAAGCAGCTGTGAAGGTCAGTCTCTTTGCAAGCAGGTTCTTTTTCATACAATATTCATCAAAGCCTAATTTCAAATGAAACAGACATGACATGTAGGGCTTAAAATAGGGAATGTCAATTGTAAGAGGATGAACAAAGACTGTCTCACCGCTGGGATGAGAATTTCCAGAAAAAGATCTTACATTGTCTCGCTACACAAAGGTCTGAGCGTAACCTCCGAATTAACGGTGATTTATAAATCCAGTTTGACTCGAGTCAGGAGGCTCTGTACCTAATGTAGTGTTTGTCCTTCAGGGACAATGAGGTTATTCTAGTGCTTCACCCTGGATCGAAAACATTTCCTTTGATTATATTTCTGTAACTCTCTAAAAGGAGACTTACACTCCTGCCTATTGGCTCCTTCTCGGCGATAAGAGAAATGAGGCTTATTTTACTGCACACTCTTTGGATAAGAACGTCAGCTAAATGTGTAAACTCCCGAGCTGTATTTGGGACTGGATTAACTACACCTGTATTCCAGTCCCATCCATATCTAGCGTGCCAGTAATTTTCACAGTCACAGCAGTAGAAATCCATTTTTTTGCCCTTGCTTAAATACCCAGTAAAAATAACCTGAGATGAAACTAGACCTGTACAAACTGACGTCCCCGAGGTTGTTGGCAAACTTCTCCCCTCCCAAAGCATATGGCTGAGAGCCATCTGCTCAAACTGCACCACCTGAAAGTGTAGAAACATTCAGTTCACCCCGAACTGAGATCAGACTCAGCCTTTGCCTTAGTTCACTTGTATTTTTTTCCCTCATCTCTACAGCTGTGATGGCTTGTGAATATTCAAACACCTCAGCGTCAAATTGTGCGCGCGCGATGCATGGTGTGTTTGTCCACTGAGGTTATTATTATTTAAAGGAGACCTTTTATGCTTTCTCGTTTTTTTCTTCCCTTCAGTGTGTCGTATGTTCTTGTGCATGTAAAAGGTCTTGAAAGTTGAAAAGGTCTTGAAAGTTGAAAAGGTCAAAGTTCGCACCAACAGAAGCTCCTCTCTCCCGCAGAAAACACTGCTCCTGAAACGCCTCGTCAGTAGTCTCGCCTTTAATCCTGTGACTTTGTGACATCACACTGTGTCACCATGTCACACATTTGTATAATCTATGCCTTTCAGCTAGATTGGCTTGTAAAATTGATTTAGCACAGCTGCTCTGTTGATGCTAGCAGTGCTATTTCAGGCGTGTGTGAGCTGACTAATGAGAGCAGACCGGATATTTGGGAGGGGGGGGCCCTTAAAGAGACAGCAGCTAAAACAGAGTGTTTCAGGCACAGGGAGAATACAGTGCTGCTGCAGTAGACAGTATGAGGAAACTGATGTGTGTTTGGAGCATTTAAGCAGGTCAGCCTATTCTGATAGTAACCAAAAACATTCATTATGAACCTGAAAATGAGCATAATGTGTCTCCTTTAAATGGAGTAAACTGCTTTCTGTTATTTTGTGTTACAGTAGCAGCAGGTGTATCTAATGTGAGTCAGGGCTGTAGCTCAAAGCTGCTCTCTGTGACGAGGATTGCATCCTGTTACCATGGAAAATGGCGCCAGAAGTCTCACCCACAGTTTGTGCCCATTAGGGGCTCATGGGGGCTTTGGAACAAGATGTATACAGAGGGTTATCTGTTCTGAAAACATTCAATACAGTTTGAAAACATAATATTAAAACCATGTACCCTAATAGATGAAATCTTAATAACAGCTCTGTAACTAGAGGACGAGTAAACTAATACTGGAAATAGAGCAGAAAGGTTCAGAATTATTTGACCGTGTTGCTTGTTACTTTTGCAAAAAAGTGCAATATATTGTTGATTTACATCAAATACTGTCCACACACAGCTCATATCAATAGTTGAGCACATTGAGATAAACAGCTTGTGGCACAACATCTCTATCAGAACAAGATGAGCAAGTTCAATGTTGCAATGAGTAAAGAAAGGCTATTTCTAGAAGATTACTTTCTACAGAGGTTACACCAGAGGCCACAACAGTTGTTTTCATAGATGGAATGTCTTCTCTTCTCCCTCAGGCACGTACTATCCATGACCTGGATGCATCTGACAGCCGCTCTGCAGTCTCTGCCACAGTTCTCTTACAATAAATAATAATAAAATGATGCTAATGTTCAATTTTTTAAATACATCTGAAATTGCCTTGAAATATTTAGGACGGGATGTTAACATGTTGAACAGTAATCAGAACTGATAAACCAGAGGAGGTAAATCACATGTTATCCCTCATTTATCTGCCCTTTCTTCATCTGGTGTTGTGTTGAAGTCTGTTTCCCAGAGATACGAGTGCCATCTGTTGACATTTACCTCCGCCACTGGGTGGCATTGAAGAGACGCACTTCCAACAGGAGGGCAACATTATTTGATTTTGGAACAGACTTCGACTCAACATGAATGAGTCAACTGAATGTATATTGTGTGTGGTAATTATAACTGCATGTATTTGCACTTGTTGAAAATTTAGAAAGACGGATGGACTATTAATTATCGCTATTAATTACCACCCTCACATTGGACTGTTCTGTTTATGACATCTTTTTTTTGTTCGTTTTTAGAGAAAAATGTCTGTTTGACTTTCACTTTTGTTGAACCAACTTTATTCTCCACATCAGAATCATTTCTTGCAAGAATTTGAGTTTTCTTTGATTTTCTGCAGTTTACATCTGGGTTTCTTTCATCACAAAATTAAATGCAAACAAAAAAAGTGTCTATAAAGCACAAACATACACACTAAACATATACTGATGGCTCTCTTTGACCTTTTTGACATTCACAGATGTAACTGTAAGAACTTGGGTGTCATTTGTATCTGGACTATTTATTCCGCTCTTTTTTTGTTCTTTACAACACTCGTCACATTACCCAATCACACACACACACACATTCATATACCGATGGCAGACGCTGCCATGCAAGGTGCCAACCTCCTCATCAGCGCCTCCTGTCCAAAGCGCCCCAAACATATTGCTATGCCATTCACACAAGCACTCAGCCATCCATGGAACAGCCATCGGGGAGCTGTTTGGGGTTCAGTATCTCGCCCAAGGATACTTCGACGTGCCGCCTGCACCACCGACCTTTCCATTAGTGGACGTCACGCCCGACCTCATGAGCCACCTCACCTCTCACAGAGTGCATTAACTGCTCATATGCAAAAATATATCCATATTCAATAACATTACGCGTGTCAACATTTCTGCCCATTGGCCTAATTCCATCTGAATGAGGTTAAAGGTGAGAGTATGAATTGATCCAAACTAATGTTGTAAAAAGCATATCTCTGTTTATGCCTCCGAGCAGAAACATCCGTCTGATTAGGTCCGAGGCTGACAAAACCGCTCATCAAACCTGTCATTACTGACAAATGAAAACGGCTCTGTCGTGTGTCCACCCATATTGAATACAGACACGATGCTGCAGGCCGAACCGACACTCTCATCACCTTTACAGATGACTAGCTTCATGACATCAAGGTCAGCAAGTTTGCATCCATTAAGTAGGATCCACCACGCCCGTTCCAAGATAAATGGATTGTTTCTGAGGTTGTGATGACTGAAAAGTTCGGGGAGCTGCACTTAATGGATATAGAAGTAAGTAAGTATTGAATTATGCCTTTTATTCACTGTCTCTACTCTGCAGCATTAACATCAATCGCTAATACATGTCAGATTTTTAAAAACATTTAAAAATCAATTCAGATATAACAAATGGTCAGACAGGATGGTGTATGAGGGAAATAAGAGGATATGTTTAATTCCAAATGACATGTGTAATAACATTACACTCTTGTTAGACATCCAGTAAATCCTCTGGTTGGAACATACACACAACAAACACACACATTAGGTCAGAGCCTGTTATAACAACAGTTGTGGTCCTACTTTCAGAGGGAACCTCGAGGTTGATGTTTGTAAATCATTACTGTACAGACGGATCTTTGCATTGGGAAGCTTTTACCCTGCATTTGTATTGCACTTTATTTATTTGATGATTCTGTGGCGACATGGTGAACATGAACCTGATCAGCACAGCATGGAGAGTATCTTGTGATACCAGGAGATTGTGTTAACACAGTGGAGCTGGGTCACAACCCCACCAGTGTTACAGAGCAGGGGTCTTCAATTAAAGTCCAAAGAGGTCCAGTTACAGAAAATCTCCTTAAGCAAAGGTTCAGAACATCATAATGTCTCATTTGCATTATAATTCAGTGCCATATACAGCGTATTGAAGCAGCGCAGTACATGTATCAACGACTGTATGTCGTCAGCAATTCAATAAAGTACAATTCTGCAATATTGTCATTATTTCACTTTGAGCTCAATGGATTATGAGTAAGTACAATAAATGGATTTTATTTCAAGTGAAGAAGGACTGCTTTTTAAAAAATACAATAAAATACATCATAGCCCACATAACTAAGACGTTTTGAAAAATGTGTCTCTTAAAAATATCGCTTAATTTCAGATAAATGGATAAAACCTTAAGATTCCCCTTTGCTTCCTTTTTAAAAACTCCATTTGATATCTCAACAGTCATAACAGGAACTCCATAATAAACCATCTCAACACAAGTGAACAACCTTAACAACTCCAATTCATCCTTTCCCACTTCACCACTTTCTCTCATTCAAAAGGGGGAACTGAGCTCTAACATTTATTTTCCGTGCCCTCAGCTCAGATTTGAACGGGTATGTTTGCTCAAAACATTTGTGCTTTGTCTCATAATCACCACGGTCTTGGAACGTATGAGACATACTGGTTTCAGTCCCGGTTTTTTCGTAGTCGTACTTTCCTCTTTTCAGAACACGCCGTATGAAAAACATCTCTTCTGACTCACTTGTTTATCCGACGCTTGTCTCTCAGACGTGTGTGTACGTAACTCACACTTGAGTTGCAGTCACCCTGCTTGTCCGGAGGCACAGATTTGATTGGCTGAGATGATTTACAACGCGTGCAGGTCTGTGAGTTTCCTGGGATGCTAAACCCCCTGCAAACGCTGGGGCGGTTAAAATAAAAACCCTCTGTCAAAATGTAATCATTCTCAGTAATTTATTGGATATTGGTCTGATCCCTGATCCATCTATTAAAAACCTCTATATAGACCTTATCATTGACTTTGTTTTGCTTTATTATTTACCTACTGAAATGAGCTGCATCACTCTTGTCCTGTAATCATGCAAAATAGCCTTGTTACAAAACAGCACGTGTAGCCTTCTACTGGAAACATTATGCTCTGAAGCGCATGGAAAAATAATGCAGGCTTACTGTTAAAGGGCACTTGGGCACCCTTACATCCTGTCTTTGCATCGCGGATCACTGTTAGACAAAGCGTTTCCTCTTTTCGCACAAACAGATCTGGTTCAAACAGATCAGCATGTTTTGTGTATCTGCATAATACATTATGAGCTAATGTAGCATGACATAACACAACACACATCAAAGACTGAATAGTAATGAGCTGGAACATAACACATAGAACAATGCTGCATTCCGTAACAACTTAATCATCAGCTCGCTTTCACCATGTCTGGCCCACATCATCATCATCATCATCATTTTAATTGAGGACCGAAGCAACAGCAGAGCTGTTTGTTAGGCGCACATTAAACTGGCTCTGAGGGTGGTAATGTCAGTGTGCTGGTTAGAAAATCCCCCACTTTGTCCAGACATTCGGACTGACATTCATGTTCCCAAGAAAGGTAAACCCTTCTGAGTCTGGTCATTCCTCCAGCGCCACCAACTGGCCACAGGTATCCCCCGAACATCTACTTAACGGGTTGGTACCAAATTTTGTACAGACACTCGTATTCACCTTGGATAACCTCGAGTACAAACATGAGGTTGACGTTTGTGGTCTGTTTTATGAATTGCCATTAACTTTGGGATGACCAGTTTGCATCAGGCTTTGATATTAAAACCAGAAGCTGCTTTGTAAAGAAGATGCCGTTTGTCTTCTGGTTCTCCATCACCCATTTTGTCCTTTCCTTTCACTTTCTATTCTGTGTGTAACAAATGTCTGAGAGACAAGAAAGTCCATTGAAATCACCCAAAATGCAGACATTAACACAAGAATGACCACCTGCATCACAATAACATCGCGCGCCGAAGGGAATTTGTATAATTGAGGCTTGGGTAATTCAGCGCACAGACTCGGTGCCAATAGGAAATGGGGCCCAGAGGCTGTGTAGTGTCGGTTCAGGTCTCTGGGTTTGAGCAGAGGGGAGGCGGCGTTAATGTGCTTCCAACTCTATGTAGAGCACTGCTCATTGATAAACATGATCTGCATTCACCGCCCTAGAAAATGTCAGAAATCGACCAGAGAGCTGACTCAGGGGCCCCGGCCACACAAAAACTCAGGTGGTGAAAGGACACATAATCCATTTTAACACAAGGATTCACAAGTTCAGTATTTAGAATACAGAGAACTGCTGCTTCCTCGGTTCCCATTTCATTTCCCATTACGTTTCATTACCTTTCTGAGGTTGCTGATTCAAGAGTTCACATTGAGCGATGCTTAGTGGGAAGAATAAAAGAAGAGAACAAAGAAGCAACGGTTGAGTTATTTTTAAAGTCATGTTAGACTTGCAGTTTCACCTTATAGAAGTTCTATGAAACAGGCGCAGGAGTTCTGGTGGACAGAGGCTTGCTGATAACTGGACACAGTAGGGATGCTGGTTGTAAAGTAGAAGTGTAGCAGAGGTGGTAGTAATGGTAGTAACCTGTGTGGAACAAAATATTCATCACTGTCAGCTAAGCTCAGCTGGGTTTAAATTGATTTTAATGTGCCTCTACTGCCTGGAACATCAGTGCTAGACTGCCAACAGACATCTTGTTTGCTTCTACTTATAATTTGGAAGTTAATACTGATTCCACAGTGTGATGGCTGTTGAGAGATTACACCATCCGCATATAGATTGGTTCCCTGTAAACTTCGCTTTCATGGCCTGCCCACCAGGCTCCATTGTTCCTGCAGAAATGAAGGGCACATTATGGCTCCAAGGAGTGAGTGAGTGAGTGAGTGAGTGAGTCTGCTACCTCACAACCGAAACAGGAAGAGGCATTGTTTTCCCCAGTCGCTATCCTCAGGTAACCTTGGAACGACTGGAATAACTGTGAAATAACTGTGGACACTTGAATCTGTAACAGAAAAAGAACCTCGTTGATGGAGGAGGCAAAGAAGGTGAAAAAGGGAGACTGATAGAAACTGATGTAAAACAGAGTGAACGGATGAGCATTCGCTCAATGGATAGCGCTCTGATGTTGTGTTTAAATGAAATAAATAAAACCTGCCTACTTATTAACACAGCCAGGTGTCTTCCTCTGCCTTCTCACTGCACTGAGATCAGGGTTTCTAGGTCAAATAAGCAAGTATTCTTTTGCTTTGGACAGTAGCCGGGCTGCTAGTGCTAGCTATGTTGCTAATGTCGTGTTTGCGAAGTTGCCAAGCATAAAAAACACGCTGGCTAACTATAGCCTCAGTTTGTCAAGTATAACACAGCTGCTGGTTGCGTAAGCGTTAGCATGGCTAATGAGCGCTGGTGGAAAAACAGCAAAAAAAAAGATTTATTCCTCTGAACACAACACTGTATTCAGAGCTTATGAAGATATTCTGGGGTTATGAACAGTAACTTTAATCGCAACAAACAACATGCCTGGGGCTGCTGACACACCTGGGAGAGCCTCTGCTAGCTCAGCTACAGCTCAGGTACCCACACACTGACGCTCTCTGAGGGCCATAAATGTGCTATAGTGCTGTCAAAGCGCTGTCAGACTGCCTGTCTTTCCAGAGCACAAACAAAGAGTCGAACAGTTGCTGTTTCTTTGCTGGGTAGCTCCGACTACCAGCCTCATGTCACCCCTGTCCCCTGACCCGCCGCGTCACACAGCCACAAGGCTGCACCTCCTACAGTTGTTGCTCCTTCACTCCTGCGTTGCATCGTGAAGAGTATGCTCGGGGACAGAGTTGTAGCAGAATTTGGGAGCGTGCCTACTTTTTAAACCCCTGAGGTTTTATCCAGACTATTAATAGTTAAAATGACCTTATATCCTTTTCCTGCTTGTGAGAAACTTGTCTTTCCAGAAGTTATTTACTGGGTGGAGAATGAAGCGTGTTGTTTTGAGCGCGGCTGAACTGCAATGTTTACCCAAGAATTGCAGTCAAAAGTATTTCAATGTGTTTGTTTGTTCTAGCAGCACTGCACAGCATTAGCTCCCTGGTTATCACACTGACTCTGCAGAGTTCATTAATTGTTCCACACCAGAGGCCTTTGAATCACGTTGTCATTTTCCAATTTGGTTTAGCTTGTGTCACTGCTTTTAGCCATACTTCTCCACTTTGTTTTTCCAAATCTAATTAGAGATTGCGAAATGAGCAAATGTAACGAATGACTCATTCATACACATAATGAAACAGGCGACAAAGTGAAAGACCTTTTCCGGGCGCGTTGAACAATCTATGTTGACCAGGTTTTGGCTGTCACTTAGCATTTGTAAAGATGCCAAAAAATCATGGCAGCAAGCAATAACACGACAACAAATAACTGCAAAAGTCAGTTAAACCAGTGGCCCAAGGCACACCTGTATTCATATCCATGCAAAGTAGTCGCTATAACGTGTTATGTAATCACTCTGTTCATGCTTATATTTTGTTCCCTGGACGGTTTTTAAAGTATTTTTTTAGGGAACAGAATTTGCCTCTGTATTAGGAATTGAATGTAAAGAAATGACTGATATGGTCAATTAAAAACTACTTATAATAATGGCTGTGTATTGCAGTAATAATCTGTGGCTGTGTCAAAATCCCAATGCACCCCTCCCATTATATATACTATTATATTAAAGGATAATAAAATAAAATAAAAATGATAAAATAATAAAGGTCTTAAAACCACAGACTGGTACCCAGATTAACTATGAAGTAGACTTTTCCTGCTGTAATAAGCCCTGTTATGTGTTAAAATGCTAAAGTGATATTAAATGCATTTTATTTTTACATAAACAACCGGAAATATACAACAGGATTTACTGCCATTGCAATGTAGTGATCCCTGTAATAAGAGACCCATCATCATATTGGGAGTGCTAACAAGTTTTATTCAAATGTTGCTCTGTTCTGTTAGCTAGCAAACATGAAAAAATGTTAGCGAATGTTGCTAACACGAGCTAGCAAACGTTAACCCTGCTAACGCTAGTTGAAGTTAATGGTCCTAGCTAACATTAGGGCAGTACAGTGTGCTGGACTCATACTGCAGAACTCAGCTACTCATGTTTTTTCCACAAAATCTGCACCTACCAAGACTCCTGATGCTGACGAAACACAGCCACCACGTGATACCAACAGCGTTATACTGACAAACCTTCCTATAAGCGAGAACCAACTATAAGAATTCTTACACAGAGAGAAAGAAAACAATCATTTTGGACATGACAAACATTTTTGAATTATTGATTCACAATCAAAATAATGTATGTAAGGAAAAGGATGACTTTATTCTGCACCTTTCTACATGCTCTGTAGATGTAATATTTTAGTGTATTAATGTATTCATCTACGTAGAGAGGTCATCAATATGACCTTTAACATCTTTTCTGTCAGTAAGTAAAAAAGTATTAAAAAAGAGTACATACTCTTTTTGCTGACGTTTAGCAGGTTTAATGTTTTTCTGGCTCAGAATGATAACATGAAGTGAAAGTATCATAACCAGGCCGGGTAATGTGAACATGAATGTATTATTATTTTCATACACAGGAAACAAGAGGAACATCTCTAAGGTCAATACAGGTCTAATTCTCAAACTAATTCACATATTCACACCCACTCAGCACACATCCTGCCATACATCTCACATCAGAGGACCATTTCAAATGAGATACTGTTTCTACTGAACTCTTTGTATCTCAATTTCTTTGTTTTTTCATGCAAATCGTGTCCTTACAGTAGATGAGACTTTTTTTCAAGTTAAGTTGGATCAAATCTATCTTTCTATCCACGACCCTGTTACCAGACAAGAACATTAGTATTCAATGGTTCTGTCAAAGCTTGGATTCACTGACAGCGTTACTCGCCCGTCCACCTCCCCCAGCCTCCACAGTCTTACTTTCCACCTCACTACATATGGAACACACCTCCTCCTGCGCTGGCACTAAACATTGGCACTGGATGTAAATTGTGAAGCGCAGAATCATCCCATTTGGCTGTAATTCCAGGGATACCGGCCTGGATTCTGACTCTGTGTATCAGTATTCCTGCACATGTGTTGGGGTTATGAAATGATATGGCCTAATAAAATGTGAAATTATATCCAGTGAGCTGTTATTTCCCTCTCTTTGTGTTCGGTATTTGAGTAGATCTAAAAAGGGATGGAGAAGCCCAAGTATAATATGTAATAACATAGCATTATACCATTTGGTGCTTTTAGCTGTAATGACTTACAGTACAGAGACATGCGACCATTTTTGTCTCGGCTGTGTGAGTGCCTGCCTGCCACCACCGCACTGCAGCGATTGAACACGCTGCTCTGTAAAAATATTTGTCACCCTTTAGCGGTTCAGGTGAGGTTTCCTGACAATGCAGCTGATTTTCGTTTATGCACTTGAAAGCCTTTTAAACAGTGTGCTACTTGAGCAATTTGAGGCTCTTGCTCAAGGGCACTATGATACGAGGAAGCCGAGAGTGCTTCTCGTTAACTTTCCTCCCCCAGACGTCCCCATCCATCTGGTGTCCCTCATTCAAACCTTTGACCCTTCAATCATGCGCCCGCTCCTCTAACCTCCACCGCACTGCTGCTCCAATTTAGATAAAACATAATGTCCAAAATGATCCCCTGCTGGGAGATAATCTAAAGTAAATTACTACTATCATCTCTATCAGTCTTAATGTGGTTTCATCCACGCTGCTGAGAGATATTATGGCTGTTGTTAAACGTTACAGTCATTAATGACGAGCCGTAACTCTCATTGTGCTGCTTTAGAAGCGCGCTGATCGAAGTAGATCATTCGTTACGCTCATCATGTCATCAATCACTCCATTCAGAGAGCGGCACAGCGTCGGAGCGGGCTGTCCCAGCCTCGACACAACGCAGAGAGGACGACTGGCTGATATATCTTTGATAAATCAGCCTCAGACTGACTGACTGATTGACTGACCGGCCGACGTGTCGATAGACCGCCTGACTTGTTTACTTGCACTGGCTGGCTAACTTTTTGAACTGTGTTTAGCAGATGCCTCGCTGGTTAGCAGTCTGACAGATACGGCTGCCCTACCAGCTGACTCACTGAACGGTTGAGCTGACTGACTGACTGACTGACTGATTGGTTTACCGACCAACTGGCTGCTGGTTGACTCGCACGCTGGATGCCAGCAAATCAATTTCAAGGGGAGCGGCAATTGCTTCGATTGAGAACTGAGCCCAATTAGCAGAAGGAAAACTAATTACCATCAGGAGCCACGGATACATGTGTGGTTGGGCGTCTCGACTCCTTGTCTTCCTCTGAATGCTGATTACATTCCAGCGCGGGAGCAGACCTTCTCGCCGGCCTACAGATGAGGCTAAAGCCCGCTCTGTTTTGTTCCAGCATCAGAATCCTCAGAGAGCGCGGGGATGAAAGATAGATAGGAGGGGAAGTAATGGAGCTGTTGACTTTGTTGTAATTAAAGAAGACAATGACTGAAGTTGTTAATCAGGCAGATGAATGTCTCCAGCTCCTTCCTTTGTGTATGGATAGGAATTCTATACGCACTAAGCTGATGAGACTTATAGTCCTCTCACTGTATTAAACAGGATCACAGAACGTGCACGTTTTATCAGGATTAAACCCTCGTTGAAAGAAGATCAGCCCTTTTTTCTTTTTGTTGAGAGTCTGTCCACAAGAAGATTTCTAAAGCAAAATACTATAAACTATCAATGTTGTCATGGAATCGTGAAAATAATCCTCTATATATTTATCAAGGGGCCTCTCCATATAATCTGAAAAGTAAGCATATGCTGTTTGCTCACTTGACATTTTTCTTTGGTGTGTGATCGATGCGTACGAGCGTAGTGATTAACTGTCAGGCATTTGCACGGTGTCCTTTCAGTCTATCCCTCCAACAGAGAGCGAGGCCTGAAGCCTTGTTAGCAGGAGATGGCTTAATTAGAGAGCATGACCAGGGAGGGAATGTGATGATTATGCATTTCAGCTCTTTCTACCTAGTTTTGTGCTGGGGGTTACCTCTGGCTCTCGCCCCTCTTTAATTGATGCTTCTGCCCTTTCCTTTGCTCTAAACTTTACTTCCACATGTTTCATGCTACAGTCGCTGCTCTCTGCTGTTTGAGCTCTGCAGGATTTAGCTGTGGATTGTTTGATGGCTTATGCTAACTAGTTTTAAGTATAACACTGGTGACATTCACTAAGATTTCTCTTAGTGTCAATAAAAATCACACTGAGACAATCAGTCTAACAAGTATTTCTTGATTAGCCAGATTCCAATATATTGAGCCCCACAGTATTCAACATTAAACGATTCAATAATAAATATGAAATGTATCATATTAATCAATTGAGTAGTATAATACAATATGATAAAGTCTGAAATAGTTTAACAAATCATTAAAGGGTAAGTCCGCCAATTTTCCAGGTCAAAGTGTGTTTACAAGTCTTGAGGAGTTCTGCTGCATAGTGAAAAAAGTAGTATGAAGTCTTTTGTGGCTCCAGAGGAAGCTGCCTGGAATATAAAGAAGTTGACATCTCTGCTTCTGCGGTATCGATTTTGATCAGTTTTAAAGTGTCCATAATGAATCCAACTGTTGTTGGACTCAAGAGTTCAATGTTAGACCAGTGGACTGCTTTCAAAACATGGCACCTTCATTACCCACGATGCAATTTAGTTACTGAGAGACATCACTGGAAATCATTTATCAGATTACATGCAGCTTCCACAAAAGGCTTTATACTGTTTTTTCAAGCTATGCATAATGAGTAAGGCTGTGGCTATACCTTGGTTTGTAGCATTTATGTATCTTATATAATTATTATTGACTACTGTCAAGTGAGGCATATATTTTTACGTCTCTATTTCTTGTAGTCTTATGGTTTTAATGTACATTTTTTAAGTTATTCTTATATCCTAGTACTTTGTTATATTTCAAAGGTGCAGTATGTAAGAGACTGGCCACCTGTCGATACTCAAAGCGAACAAGGAGCCGCATATCAACAGAGGAAACGCCAGCACAGGAACTTTAGCCCGAGATGGGCTCGCTGGTTAGCATGCTAACTTCTCTGCAACACAATACTTTCTCACATTCTGTTAATAATTTTAGTTCATTTTTTAATGTTTTTGACTAAATTCTTACACATTGTCTCTTTAATACTTCTATATCATTTTCTTCCTTCCTCTTATTTCTTATTTTGTTCTGCATTTATATCTTCTTATAATCCCTCTCTGCAGTGTTCCCAATGTCCCAATAAGCCCAATCAAATATTTCCTCGGGTCCATTACTAAAAATATCCAGTGGTTTCAGGCTTACAAATGTTGAAACACAGTCTGGAGTTCAGCAAAAAACTGATTTTTGGAGGGTGTTTAGTTACTCTGTAAAAGAAAAGGTGAGCTTTCTGCATGCTTATTTCATTCATTGCCTTTTAGTTAATGATGTTTATATCCTTACTGTAAATCTGTCTGGAGGCAATATCAAGAAATGTCCATGTCAATATTATAATGTACCTGATGACGTCCGTTCAATAACAGCTTGGCCTTCTACATGGAGGAGGATCTCCACATGACATTTGTGGAGGTCAGTGTGGACCACCATTTTACTGGCAATGGGATTCTGATGGTAAACCATTTGTAAGACCAATCATACATCATCCATACTGCAATGACATTATGTCTCGGACAAATTAGATGTTTTTTTTAATAACTATTCATCAAATCGTTCGGCCGTTTCACCTATTGAATATGTCTTAAGTCACATTAATGATTCATTATTGTGTAAGCTGGAGATTTGCACTGTGAGCCAGGGAAGCAAGGAAGAAGAGACGGAAGGAAAAGATAAACAGACGGACTGAAACACTTTGAGCTGACATATACAGCACAGCGAGATGGGAAAAATGAGGCATGTGGTGAGAGGATGGGGGGTGGTGAAAAGGAGGGAGAGATCAGTGCAGAGATGGAAATTGAGGAGATGTAGTGAATCAATGTGCTTGTCACATCTCCATCCCTCGGGATCCATGTTTTTTAATCTAATTAGCCGGTCGGGTCTTTGTGTTGCCTGTCTATCAGCGGCAGCCTCTCAAGGTCAGGTCCTCCTTCAGAGGTCTGAGTAGGAACACCACTCCTGTTGGTATTAAATTATAGCTCAGCCTCAGACTCTCACCCTCCACACCAGACGTCTCTGCTCAGAAAAGAAGCATCCAGTGGAAGCTCGCAGTGGGTGTTCACATGCATTTCAACTCCACACACACACATTCATTACAGTTTAGAGGGATATGTTAGTGCTGCACAGAACTACATGCATAAATCTCCATCAGTCAGTTAGTGTCAGACAATTACTCAAAGCATCATCAGCACATATCTCTATATCCACATAAATCTGTCGGTCTGTCATCGAATGCATGATTGAA
The DNA here is from genome assembly GCA_039737535.1 of Lagodon rhomboides. Taxonomy (NCBI): domain Eukaryota; kingdom Metazoa; phylum Chordata; class Actinopteri; order Spariformes; family Sparidae; genus Lagodon; species Lagodon rhomboides. Next base: position 2,821,333 of record CM077784.1, on the reverse strand, counting down.
CAAATTAACAATCGACCGGCTTGAAAATACACCAATCAATCTCAGAGGTGGTTGCTGAGGTCATAAAGATGCTGCTTGTTGTTCTTCCCGTGAAGGAATGCTCTGGTTCAGTAATCATTATGAATCTGTTCAGATCTACAGCAGCTTTTACTGACACTGTTAAGACGACAGGGTTTGATTCCCACATGCAGTGTGGCTGCCTGCTGTACTTTAAGGCACAGTGGATGAACCAAAGTGTCGCTAGATCAACGATCTTCTCTTCTATCGATCTCGGAGGACCAAAGAGAGCAGCCAAACATCGGCTCCGGCTGCAGTCTGGCCCTGCACATCGATTTTACAAGTACCCAGTACAATGTCCCCCGGTATCATTGCCAGGCTTGAAATGCATCATAAAACCGTTACATAGTTGAGGCATTTTCTGCCTCATAAAAAAAGCCAAACAGAGAGAAGCCCCGCTAAGCCAGACGGCTGCCACTGCTCGAGATGTGAAAGTCTGTTGCTAAAAATGCCGGCGCCCTCAATGCCGACTGGGTCAGTAAAGATCTTCTGAACACCTGGAGACCAATGGATCAAACACAGACTAAAAAGCTTAAAATACAAAGGAAGAAAGCTGAGTGGATCGGCTTGGAGCCCTTCAGCCACAAGATTAGATGTAACAATAATCCCTGCCAGGAATTCGGGTTGTTACATATTCAGACAGGAGCAGCACATAGGTGGTTCTAAAGACATGTTAATGCTCATCACAACCTTAAAGGTACAACAGGCAAGAAATCTAAAGCAACTGGCCATAAAATCATTCTAATATGTCACAGAGACTCGGGAATAATGTTCATATAACATACTGAACTCACCAACAACAACAGCACAGCCAAAATATTCGCATAAAACAAAAAATCATGTTTTGAAATCATGTTTTTGCACGTGGCGCCGCCCACCGCCGTCTTCAAATCAGTGCAGTCAGTAGAGTCTCAGCTGCTGTGCGACCAGAGGTTGCCAGTTACGACTGAGTTGCAATGGCGGAGGCAACGAAACCCAAAAGGGCTCGTTATGAATCGCAAACACAACAAGATAAAAAGAGGCAAAGCGAGGGTCTATATAGGAGAAGAATCTGAACGATGGAGACATTTGAAGGCTGAATTTGCGAACGGATGCCGAATTGGCGACTCTTCTCCCAGACAGGTAAGTTACGCTTGGCTGACTAAGTTAGCATCGTAGCTTGACGGGGATGGACATTTCGAATACTTTGAACTGTTGAGTAATAACGTTATTCATTTCGATCATAGAAACAAACGTTAGAAGCACAGCTAACGCTAGCAGCATTAGCACTGTCTTGGTACGGGCGCCCGGTCTCCAGCCTGCTGATGTCCAGCTGATGTCCAGCTGTCGGCGTGTTTGACAGCAGCGGCTGGACAATACGAAATCTTACGTTTGATAAATTCAAGTCCTCTTTAGGTCTTTGCATGTATATCACCATAAACTACCGTATATAATGTTATAAAAGGGGAGGCAGTTCTGTCAAATATCATGCATAACGTTATTCCATCTGATGTGTCCTTCCCTCGTCAACAGCTAACGTTACCACAAATTATAATACATCTTGGTCTTTACTGAGAGAAAAGAATTGTGTCTTAGAGCCTCATTTATGATAACCGCACTGGCAACCTGGAGTCTGGAGGGGAGGGGGTGGAGGGGGAGGCGGAGACGACTCGCTGCAGTATTTTGAATTTGAGTGTAGTAACCGTTTTGGCCACATTCTTGCCTATGGCGCCTTTAAACCTATGGTTCAACTATGAGAGTGTGCAAATAATGGAATATTATTTAAATACATAAAAGAGAGAAAAAGTAAATCTTTAGTAAACAAATAAAAGACATTATACTGAATATAAAACTATAAGAGAACTTGTTGTGGAAAATATAGAATATAGTAAAAGGAGTTATTGTAATATATACAGGGTATAACATATATATAAACTTGAGTGGATGTGTATTGTCAGCTGTTAGCATTCATTTCCATTTCTGGAAATGAATGTAAATGATCCTGAAGCATCTTTTCCATTCATACCACAAGTAAACTCAAAGCTGTTGCCTGTAATTCCCTGCAAGTGCTCCTGGCATTGAGCTACAGACGTCTGAACACTCAGAAAGGGAAGGGTTTTATTCTTGCCAAAAAAATAATAGTGCAGTATTAAGCCTGCGGACGACCTCTATCTGCTCTTATTAGCTGTAAAACACAAAGGGACCACATCATATAGTCTTACATGGTCCAAATCCAAATTGGATAACGGTATCACTGAAAATGAACACTTAACACGTGTTTTTCTGAGTAAATATTAAGGCTCTTTCTTATCTTTTGTGTGAAAATATCCCTGCCTGAGAGTAACAGAAGCATAAACACATTATCGTTCTTTATTTCCATATTTTCGTACATTTGTGCGTATAAAACCGTAATAGACCATCTGTGAGTTGCAAAAACTTTGTGGGCAATCGGTTGTTTGTTGGTTGTTTGTTGTACCTGCTGTCATGGTTGTATCATGAAATGGTTTGTACGAATTGAATCACAAGAAGCTTTCTAAGCTTTCCAACGGCATATGGCTCGAGAAAACTGCGGCGCTTCGTACATCGCCTAGCAGAGGTTGCATTGTTGTGGAAATTGCCAGATGGGATTGCTTTCACAAAAGGTAGCATTTTGTACAGATAATGAGGAAGACGTGATAAAAATGGATTCTTTTAAATAAACCGCTCTAAATAACATGTCTTCCAGTCACACGGAAACCTGCTGTGGAAAATGGCGTTAACAGAAGTCTTTCAGCCGCAGTGAGTCCAGAGTAAAACACTGAACCTGCTCGCTGATATGAAGTTAATCCCTTTGAATTGACCTCTTCTTGTGTCTATTAATATGAATATCATCCAGTTACAGACACGTGTCAGCCCGGCAGATGTTTGCTGTGTGCTTATCTTCCATCACATCCTGGAAAATGCTTTTCTTCACTAAATGTGGGACGTCCCTTTGTCCTCTGAGTTACATCTTTCCTCTCCTCTGTTGTTTTCACTAAACATGCATCCTCCTTCTCTTCTATACCTCTCATTATACGTGCTCATTGAAGGATCACAGTAATATCACAGAGCTGTGACCTTTCTATTTGCATTTCCTCACTACTGGAGAGACTGAAGCTGACTGAGTAATGCAAAAGTAATTGACTTCTATGTATTGATGACATTTTGTTTTCCAGTTCATTTTTTCGGGGATTGCAATGTTGACTGACCATTTTGTCCTGCTTGCAATAATATTTTATGAAGTTTCATGGTCCTGAGAGGATGAAACTTTGATGATTCCTTGAATTTTGCTCTCGCACCACCATGAAGTTTACATTTTTAGATTTAAGGAAAGTGGCAACAACTTTTGATTTGCCTGGCTTTAAATGTGGACATTTAGACATTCATGTTTTCTTAAAGGGGCAATATGTACAAACATTTGAAATGTAACTAAAATCATCAACAGAATGGCGTTGTATTGTGTTGCAGAGATATTTACTGAAGTTAGCATCACCAGATAGCCCCGGGCTGGAAAAGCTCTTTCTCCCGGCGTTCCAAAGCTCCTGTGCTATCGATGTAAACGTAGACAGTGCCACAGTAGTCCAGCTAGCTGCACAGCTATCTGAGCTAACAAGTTAACAGTAGCTAGTCATGGATGTATAAACAGAATATGGAAAGCAGCAATTAACAGTCTTATATACACAATACACAAGGGCCAATGAAGAAATGCAATACAGGTGTACACGTAAAAAGGGCGGGAAAACAGAAAAAGACCAAAAGCGGAAAACGTGTAAAATATGACACATGAAGATAAACTTTCAACATAAAACAGGAAATGAGCTGAGCTAAAATGGGACCATGACAATACCAACACATTATTGCACCAGGACTTAGCAAATGTTAGCATGCTAACGTGGACAAAGCTGCATAAAACCAAGATTGTGAACATCATACCTACTTACCATCACCATGCTAGCACCGTCGCTGTGAGTAGGTTAGCATGGTAACGTTGGCATTTAGCTAAGAGCACAGAGCTGCTACGGCTGTCAGTCAATATTTGTCAGCACACATGCCAGATCTAATGTTATTGATCTACTGGTCTAATGGCTCATTGTGTTCTCCACAGTGCCTTTACAAATCTATCAGCCAAATGTGTCACTGTAGAAACCACCAGGGGTCTTGGCTATATATTTTTTTATATCTCTAATCTTGCTTTTGATATCGCTTCCCTTTTTCATTCAAATTTTGTTTTTGGGATGTACTGTAGAAGATTAGTGTCAATTTTTGATCCGTCTAAATCAGTATTATCTGAATATTTAATCTTTGCCTTTCTTTCTCCTTTTTAGTTGTAGTCACAGTCAGTAGCTCAGCATCCCCCCTCACTGTGACAGTCCCATCCTCTGTGATGCAGAGCTTTATCTGATGGATAGGGGGCGTCCAGGTAGCGGTGACTTCATCTGAATGCTACAAGCATGGCCAAGTTCACACATGACTGAATTTCTTAATTAGTGTCTCGTTCAGATGCCTGTGCCTCTTTTCTCCACAGGATGAAATCGCTGTGTTATTACGAGCCAAACCGCGGGGAGGGGGGGGGCTGGGATGTGAGCTCGGTCTCCGAGCTCTCCAAAAGTTAGCAGCACATGATTGTTGTGGAAGTTTCCAAATTAATTGATGTTGCTCAACAAAAATCTGTGAAGAATCATACAGTCAGATATTGTTTCATATAAGCACGGTCTCCTATGATGACTATATAAATCAGCGGAACAGTGTCATGTAATTACTGCATGTTTTGAAATAGAGCGGCGCTATGAGAGGCGCTGCTGTGTTGTTTGTGTCTCTGCAGAGCTTTAAAACTCAGACTCCTCCAGAACTCGCTGGCTGACAGGTGTGACAAGCTCAGCCTGAACCAGGGGACATATTCATTTTCTCTACATTTTCTGCTGATATTCTAAAAAAAAATAAAAAATAGAATAAAGAAGCCAACATTTTTTGTTTCCTCATTAATTTCTCATGGTAACTGAATAAACCAAGAGCATGTATCTATTCCTATTCGCAGAGAGCACTCTGCCTCACCCATTTCACAGATGACAACTTCCACTTTAAACCATACTTGCTCCAAATGGGCATGTGTTATAAATATAGTGAGTCTGCAGGTAATGTGTGTATTGGCTTGAATTAAATATTGAACACCTTTTAGGTATAAATCGGCTACTTTACCTGTGGGCTTTTACGACCACAGTGATCCCAGTTGGCTGTCGGAGCAGAGCAGTTAATGGCGATCAAACACGCAATACTACACACACACACACACTCACACACTCTCACTCACTCACTCACTCACTCACTCACTCACGTTTTCCATACTCACTTTCTGTGCTTCTGTTCTCTTGCACCTTTCATTTCCTGCGACGAGGCCTTTGTTTGTGTGCACAGCAGATTTGGCTCTGATATGCACATTTTAATCCACATGTATAGACGTTTAATCCTCCGAACAGTGTAAAACCAAAGCTTTATGATAGTTGGCATTGTAGCAGAATTTCTCTGTCTGCTGTCCCTTGATTGCGACGATGTAAAAAATCGTTTTCAATCATTAATGTGCTCTGGCATTTCCTCTGCGGCGCTGTCACAGTCTGTGCTTTTCACTGATGTCATGCATACATTCATACATATATTTATATACAGTTCATTGTGCAGCTTAATCCTTCTTTTTCCATTTTCACTCTGTTCTGTTCATCTAAGGTAAGTGGTTGTCAACCTTTATAGGGCCAGCGCCCCCCTATCTGTTATACAGGTCCCCCCCTGCTTCAAATCTAATGTAACTGTCTATGTTTATGATTCATCTGTTCATAATTATGAATAATATTATTATGATTATTATTGTATTTTTCCTATTCTATATTTCATTTTTCATATTACAGTTATTTGTATTACTATATTATTTATTTTATTTCATGTATGTATTGTATTCTAATAATCTTGTTATTATTCCCAAATCCCCAGAAAGCATTAAAAAACATGTCATTGAATGCCAAAGAACACATCTGATTTAACTGGACAGGAAAGAGTTGAGTTGTTATTACATTCACGTTTTATTCATAGATTCATTTTTAATTGATTTGACTCATTATCATGGCAGCTGTAGCCTGACAAACATGTACCGCTGAGTTCGACTGATTATTTCCCCTTAATCTAATTAACACGATTCCATTTTGAGTTGCACATTTCAGTTCCCTTGTTTTATTGTCGTTGTCATTTACAATTTCACCTTTACAAACACTTTCACTTTGAACATTTCCATGTCAGACTTTGCTCTTTGCTTTTTTTATTTAATTACTTTATTTTACATTTTTGAGATTATCATTTTACATTTTAAATTACTTTTTTGAGATGATTTATGGCCTAAATAATCATCTTTTAAAATGTCATATATTTTACTTTTCCTAGTATTAACTATAGCCAAAAGCATCTTCCATACCGAGGATGTTCTAAGCACTCTGAAGCTGGAATAGTGAATTTCTCAACCACCATTTCTGACTAAATGATTGCACCATATTTTAAAGCTAAACAATCAGCAGACTAAAGGTAACTTTTAATCAGTAACCCACGTGTGTGTAGTTAACGACGTAACACACCCGAGGTGCACGAGGAAACCTGAGATGAACGATACGTTCGACAGTCGACGCAGGTGAAGCATCTTCACCAGACCTTGGGAGAGATTTCTCGTGTTTCCCATCTTGACTCTGTTCTGTTCATCTGTGGCGTCTTTGTTTCACTTTCTTTTGTCCTCATGAGAATCTATCATCATTATAACTAATGTCTGGTCAAATCAGATTTCCTTGTCGTCATTTATTTGTCTCTTGAGCAAGATGAGTCTCTCGAGGTTGATGGCTTTTCAGACATTATGTGAAACCTCAAATTAATCAGTCCAAGTTCAGCAGCTGAATCCTTTGGACATCCTGAGTCAGTGAGTCGTCCCGGGCTGAACCAGAACCTCCTTCCACAATGAAACAGTCGAGCCTCACAGACTCTGAAACTTTTCCAACATTGTCATCAAGCATCTGAAGCACGAGACATCTCTTCCATGATATTGAAGTTTGAGCTGCAGTGTTTCATTTTCACATTTTAACCTGGTTGATGGTTATATACTAGTTATATACTAGTTATACCATGGTCTGGGGGAATACTTGATTCTGATTGGCTGCAGGATGTCCATTAAAACCGTATATATGGACACCTACTAAGTAGTTCCAGTCAAATTGTCTGTTCACCGTTCTAAATGAACTTCGCGGAAGCAACCATCCTCCGCTGCGCCTCGGACGGTTCTAAGGCCTCCTCGTCGTCCATTAATTCCTGATAGTGGACACCTCGTCGGGCATTATCCCTTACTTATATTCTGCCCCTATGGTAGATAAAAACTGATAAACTGACCTTGGGTGCCCTCTCATCATGACTTTCTGTGCACTGGTGCCCCTTTTACTTCTTTAACCTATGCCCTTCAAACATCCTACGTCCACCACCAGCCACTCATATACATGCTGACGCACAGTCCTTGTAGATTACTTTGTAGTGTGAATGCTGTATTCATACTGTTTAACTCACGATTGTTTAGATGAAGGACAGAAGAGTTGCTGCCATGATAACCTCCCAAAGTTGTAAAGCCCAGTATTAATTTGAAAGAAAGGTACACAAACCTCCATGAATTCTTTGCTGGGGAGGAATTTCTCTGAGCCTTTAAAATAAGACAGCCCTCGTTGGCCTAAACTATTGCACACTGAATATCCCAACCGTAGCGGAGACAAAGTCTATCCTTGTCAAAGACAAGGCCCACCTTGATAGCAGGAGTGCAGACACAGCTGTCACTCTGCTCGTACAGAGACCGGATGGATTATAGAAGCCATCCTGGCAGCCCACACAGCCACTTCACCTCCTACAGGACACCTGCAGGAACAGTTCAAAACTCACAGAACACATGCAGACAGGAGTGGAAACTCCCCGACCTTCATCATGTAAGAGCAAGTTCTGTTTGGCCCACAGTGCTCCTTCTGGGCAAAGCCCCTCACATACATGGATACCACCAGTCATCCTGTCAGAAGGCACTGTACGGGTAAGACTGTGTGTCATAGAGCAAACAAAGCAGCTGAGGATGTATCAAAGTGGAGAAACTGGACAAACTGGTTGAAACAGCAGACAAATTCACACTGGTTAAGCAGGACAAAGACAAGAGACATACAGTTAATCAGCAACAGAGAAGTGAAATATAATAAAGTATACCAATGAAAACAGTCCTGATTGTAATTTAGGCCCTTAAAAATAAACAATTATGAATAATCAAATATTCATTGAATATAAAATAGCATTAAAAAAATGAGTTAAACCAATCAGAGTTAGGATTACAAATATGTTCTTATGCCAGTTGTTAAAATCAGTCTCCTCTACTGATGAATTGAATGGACAGCTTGTGCTGCTGTTAGAATCTCATGTGAGAGCCAGACAGTGAAAATGGTCTGAAATGCTACAAGCACATTTCAGATGCTGGTACACAGATTGGTCATGGAAAGTAAATGGCTTCTGGTTGTCTGAAATCCTGCTGCTCAGCAAATAGGCCATCATCTCTTAATGCCACAGCAGGTCGCCGTGCGTACCCATTTACTGCCATGTCAATTTATTTTTCATTCTTTTGCACTGGACAAATTGTTTTTTTTCCAGAAGATGGTAAAACTCACCTGCAGCAGAGCTGCAGAGCCCTGACGCAGAGGGAACATACGGTGCTATACGTACATACGGTGCTATACATCATGTGCTTTTGATGACATTGTTCACGTGATTTGTCAGAAACTTAATGAGGTCTTGTCTCCTGTAACATATTAGGCACAGCTGACTGACTGTACAACACATGCTGTTTATTCCGTTGAGTCTGTAGCTATTTTGGGGGGTAACTTATTATCAAACCAGAGATGACTAATGCAGCTGTTTATGTAACCTGCTGTTTCTGGTTGACTAAACCAGGCTGGTGTGTGTCTGCACAGTGGCTGTGTTTTTTAAAAGTCGGGGAGTGGGTACGAAACAAACAGACACACGGGAGGAGGCATGTGTTGTTCGCAGATTAATGGAGAAAGCGCTGGTAGTTTTAGATTACAGATGCAGTATTGATAACTATAATGTTGTAGTTCAGCATACAGTAACAAAACATATGCACACAAATGCAACTTTGTCACAGTTTACACAACACATAAATGAACGTGTTAATAATTAACATTAGTGTCTTACTTACATAATAGTAAAATGTTTGATGATGATGTCATTGTGTCTGTTGAAGCTCTGACAGCAGCAGTGTTGATCTCTGTCATCTCTGTGAACAAGCACGAACAGCCTCAGTGTACTTAAAGGAAGCAGAGCAGCAACAGGAGATTGTGATTTTTAGGGTTGACATTTCAGCCATCAATCAAAAAAAATTAAATAAAAATGAATTTGATTGGTTAAAGGGTAACTTCAACAGTCTATACATGCTGAAGTGCGTTGACAGATCTTGGGCAGTATCACCTCATATGTAAGAAATATATTATAAAGTATTATAAAGCCTTTTGTGGCTCCGACGGAAGTTGCATCTATCTCTAAATTGCCTCCAGTGATGTCACTCAGTTGCTAAATTGCATTATGGGTAATGTAGGCTCCAGTTTTTGAAAAGGAAGATGATTGAAAATGAAAAAAAAGGTGATATCTCTGGTTCTGCCAATCAGTCAATCAATCTTTTGTATTTTTTGTCTAAATCTGTGTAACGCCAAATCACAACAAAAGTCATCTCTCTACTCCTAAATCCATTTATTTACAGAGACCAAACATTTCCCCATGAGTGAGCACTTGGCGACACTGGCGACAAAAAACTGCTTTAAACAGGCAGAAACCTCGAGCAGAACCGGACTCAGCGGTGGGCTGCCATCTGCAGAGGAGGGGAGAAGGGGAGAGAGAAGGTGAGGGAGAGAGAGAAGGAGGGGGGTGAGGGAGAGCAGGGAGCTATGACAGCAGCCACAGCAGTACTGAGATATGACTAAAAGACAATATATCAATATTACTAAACGTATAATACTACTAATAATAGTAGGACTCGAGCAGGACCTCAGCAGCAGGGTCGACCACCGTCCATGGGAACCTGCGAGACAACAGAGCACAGAGCCTCTGGGGAAGAAGCCAAGTCAGTAACATGCATTAATGAGACATGAACGTGTGCAGATAGAGAGAGAGAGAGAGAGAGAGAGAGAGAGAGAGAGAGAGAGAGAGAGAGAGAGAGAGAGAGAGAGGAGCTCAGTGCATCATAGAAAATCCCCCCACAGTCTGAACCTATGGCAGCATGGCTAAGAGCCTGTACAGGCCCTGACTATAGGCTTTATTAAAAAGGAAACATAGAGAGGACGTCTGCCTCCTGAAACGACACTGCAAAATGGTTCCACAGGAGAGAAGCTTGATGGCTGAAGGTTTTGCCTTCCATTCTACTTTTGGAGACTCTAGGAACCACAAGTAACTCTGCATCCTGTAAGCGCCGCGTCCAGGTAATAGGGTACTATCAGGTCTTTAAGATATGCCAGGGCCTGGAGGATCTAAATTTGATTCTGGATTTTAGAGGAAGCCAATGCAGAGAAGCTAATATGAGAGAAATATGTTTTCTAATATGAGTTTGTCAGTACGCACAGCTGCATTCTGGATCAGCTGAAGAGTCTTTGCAGACATATTGGGGCAGCCTGGTAAAAGGGAATTACAATAATCCAGCCTTAAGGTAACAAAAGTGTGGAATACTTTCTCTGCATCTTTTAAAGACAGGATGTCTTCACCAATTAAATGTTCCAGTCTTTGTAACAAGGTGGTCAATAGTGTCAAAAGCTGCACTAACATCTAATAAGACTAGCTCAGAGACAAGACCCTCGTCAGATGTGAGAGATCATTTGGAACTTTAACCAATGATGTTTCAGTGCTATGATGCAATTAAACCTGATTGGACGTTCTCATATACACTATTGTATTGTGTAGAAAGTCACATAGCTGATTGGGGTCTATAGTTGGTTAAGTGTCAAAAGGCTTTATACAACTTTTTCACATATGAGGTACTTCTTTGAGACCTGTAAACATACTTTAATGTGTAAAATAGGTGGAAGCATCCCTTTAAAAATGTATTAATAGTAATCATTCGAATGGAACTCTCTGTCTCTGTAATACCAATTTACCTCAAATTCAAAATGATCACATTAAAAAACAAGCACACTTATCTCTTTCACACTCGCTCAACAAGTTATCTGTATAAATACTGCTCACGGAAAAAGCAGTTACGGTTTTATTTATCATCTCAATTTAAATTTTGTGTACACCAATAAATCAATCACTGACATATCTAGTGCTACAACACATGCACACAATCAGTGTTGGACGAGGTTCAACAAGCAGAGGACCATCAACTCTGCCAAAGAAAATGGAAAATTATGCTTGCTGATTGGAAAGTAGTAATGAAAGTTATGGTAGTTAATTAAGGTAACACTGTTGACTTCATAATAAGAGGACGGACATTGATTGAATACTTGAATAACAGAGGAATCAACTGGCTAAAACCACACTATTTTAATGAACATTTTTAATAAAGCAGTGTTAACAAGAGAAGCATATGCTGTTCTGTGTGAGTGCATATACACAGTGTGCATGTAAATGAGTTCACCTATGGACATCATTTCTTATCCACGAACATTTTTGTGTTTTGTGTGTGGGTGTGTGTGTGTGTCTTGAACTTGTATCTTTGTCCTTTCCATTCCAAAAACCTCCACCCTCACACATTATCTGCTGTACGGCCACTCGACAATAAGGCTATAATAAACAGATCAGAATCTGTAGGATGCCCACACCCATGTCATCATGAATAATAAGGTGAACCCTCTGTGGGGCGTGAATGAGCAGACAAAAGTGAGGTGGAAAGGGTAAGGATTTTGTTACGGCGAAAAGAGCTTCCTTGTGTCCGAGGTAAGACTCTATGTGTGTGACCTCTGACCTCCGGGGTGTGACGGCAGACACATCATGTTTGATGTGATGCTGAGTGTTGCTCTCCATGTGAGGAAAAACTACAGAGGGAAGAGATTCTAACACTAGATATTTCCACAGTAGTGCACGTTGCTGTGTTTTAGTGTGGTCGTGTGCTGTGTGGTTTGTATACCATGCACGCTTCCCCGTTAGGAGCGATATCATCTTTAGCGTGACAGTTCTCAGAGTGAGTCAGCTGCTCCAGCTCACCTGGGATCAGAGAAATGATGAGGTCGCCTGTGGTCAACAAGACACACGGCAGCAGAGGAGTGTGCTGATGTAGACGATGTACTGTAGGGTGCAGTAGGAGGACAGGAAGCGACTCGAACAGAGGACTCTCATCTCACATGATCAGGTACAGTACGCATTTTACACCGGCTAAATATAAGGTGAAAGATAGAATAGAAAAGTTTCAATCAGAAGAAATGATCAAATGTCCAGAGAGAGTCTTTTAGTTACATTTTATAAATCCCCTCTCAGTGTAACATCACAATATCGTGCACCGCTTTTCACATTTTTTAGTCCAGCACAACATGTTCCAGTTCAAACATAACAACACAAAACAGTCCGTGGTGTGTAACCTAGGTATGTGTAAAGGCCTTTTCACAAGTCCAGTCTGCCTACTGGTCTGCTGATCAGACCTGGTGTGAAGTAGGTCATCAGTGCAGGCGGGTGTGGATGCCAACTATCGGAGAAGTTGGACTGGTTTCTGGCTCACCGAGTTCCCTGTTCCCTCTCTCTCAGTCTGAAGGTGTTGGGCTCTGCATGGAGGAAGCAGCAGCAGCGCCGGACGGTCCGACGTCCAGCTATGTTTCAATCCGTTAAGAATTTGGTAAGTCTCTCATTCTGGTGCCAGGACCTCTGCTTGATCGAGCATGGTGAGTTTGTGAAGTCCAAAGTGTCGTGACCCGTTTAAACTTTGAATCACTGTTCCATGGTGGGGTATGGTGAAGCAGCACGGCCCCAATGAGAAGTACGATGATTATTTCTTCTGGGAGAATGTATTCTAGTTTTTTGCGATTTTTGCAAAAACATTTGGGTAATTCACTAAGAAATGTGAAGGTGTTTATATGTCTTTTATTATTGTTATTATTTGTTTTTTGGGGGCATTTTTCATGGCTCTATTGAGCAAAACTGTCACAATATGAAAATCTGGAGGTTTGAAAACATTCACCATAACCACCTCCTCATGTCTACAATAGATTTAAACATGACAGCTATGCATTTTGATCAGCAGGCCCAGAAGAAACAGAAGGATGTTTCCTGTGATAAACACTTGTTGTCAAAGGTTGAAGCTCAGTTGATCCACTCAGTGTTAATGTATTCCCAAATTCATGAATCATTTTATGTTATTCAAATGTACTGTGTGGCTGAACAGGTGATTAATGTATAATCTGTCTGTTTCTGTGATTCACCCGACACTCTTTATGAATGACTGATTGGTAAGAAGATCCCGACACCCTCTTCAAATTGTCTGACTTGAAGCTGTTCTCAACATTTATTGTTGTGTTTATTTTTTTTCTTCTGTTTCTTCTGTTTGTGGAGATAATTGTACAGCGGAGCAAAGGAACAAGTCAGACAATATTTTCTTAATAAGGCTCTCTATCAGCCAGAGGGGGCTGGATCTGCAGCGGAAGAGATTTTACGTTTTTATCTAAGAAGCGCGTCTAATGACTCTTGGTATTTGCCCCGCAGCGTCAAAGCAAATGCACGCCTCCCAATTCAATTTCAAGCACACTAAACACATTTCATTCAATGATAATACACATCAATAATCATTAGGGCGTGGTATAGTGCTAAATTATCAGCCAAAATTGGATGAGGCTTTGTGTGATGCAGGGGTACTGTGTGAGAGACTATTCTGATTGGGAGTAGTCAAAAAAAAAAGATGGTTTCACTGCAGACATTCACTTCATCAAGCCCAATTTAAAGTGAGCATGATCGGGATGATGATGCCTTGCTCATGCGCACTCTGACAGGAAATGTAAAAGGTCTTTGACAAAGCACAAACGCAGGGAGAAAAGTGAGGAATCTGCTTATTTGTATCACAAATTCAATTAAATTTAATTTATGAGGATATTCATTAGCTTAACCAAAATAGAGATGATTTCTTTCTGCGGGTCCAATCACAGACCAGACCAACAGAAAACATAAAAGCACATTCCAGAACACCATAACACCAACCATGGGCGTAAGTTTGCATAGGGACGATAGGGACAAGTCACAACCAAAGTTTGGGAGGGAGGGAGTTGTCCCTACCAACATTTTGATATATTTTAATATAACGATTTTTTTATTTTTTATTTTTTTACATAATGCATTGAATATAATGTTCTTAGCAAACTTATTTGTAGTATTAAGCATATGTATAGAACTATTTGTCCGACGTGCCCTCTCATCGCAATCTTCAGTGTAACCTGCAAGGCAACACGTTTAGATATGCTGCCATTTGATTGGCTGAAGGGTTATCACGTTCTCGGCACATTTTTTATTCCACATCAAAGTTGGGCGAAATATCCTTATTCTTGTGATCTGGTCAGGACTTTGACAAAGTATTACTCGAAAAGTACACAGTAAGAGTACTTCATATTATGCATGCAAGTAGTCTAGGAAGTACTTAGTTCAGCAGTACATGAATCTTGGACTACTTATGGAAAATACGTTTTTTATTGCACATCAAAGTTGGGCGAAATATCCTTATTCTTGTGATCTGGTCAGGATTTTGACCCAGGATTACTCTAAAAGTACACAGTAAGAGTACTTCCTATTATACATGCAAGTAGTCTAGGAAGTACTTAGTTCAGCAGTATCATATGTTTCATGGGTCTGACTGAGAGACTGCAGTCTGCCCCACAGTCACTACCAGCAGCTCTTCAGAGCGGTTTCATCACGAATACCGTAAATGTTAGTAGATTCGCGCACTTGAAAAAAAATGTGCGGCTGATTTGACCAAGCAAAGGCAAACCACGGCTGGCTTGACCGCAGTTGGATGGCATCTGATCCGACTGAAGATGCGATAAGATACCAGGCTGGCTGTTGCAGACTGTGCTGACGTAAATACACCAGGAAATCATGAAAGTAAATCCTCACAGCTATTTTACCACCCAGAGAGTGAGTAAGTAGCCTAGCTGCTAGGCTGTTGTTAGTTAGCTAACCACCCACACAATGCAAGCCTCCTAGCCTAACATTAACACTCATTCTACTATGGAAAAGTGTCATTAAGGTGTGAGTGTAGTGAACGTAGGCTAGCATTAAAGCTAACTGACTGTGGGTTCTGTAATGTTTGTCGGTCGATTTGAGGACAAGTGGATGCGGTCCCACACAAATGCAAACATGCTAGCCTAGCGTAATATCACCATCACGTCTTCTTCTGTGTAAAACATAACTGGTGTTAAAGTATATCACACTCTAGTCATTCAACCAATGTTAGCAATTACAAGGAGAACACAGAAGAAACAGCAGCATGGTGCTAAAAATGTAGAGCAGGCTGGTGATGAGTCAGGAACAGAGTTTCAGCTGAGGTGTTGACAATGTCAATAAGCAATTTTGTTGGAATAAAGATGGCATGAGCATTGCAGTTCTTTGTTTTAGGATGCCTTGTAGTTGTAACCTATGAATCTCATCATCATGTTGGTTATTTTGAAAATAGATTTTGGATTTGCATAATTAAAGGTGTCAAGATGTTATTCTTCAGATGGTACCCAAATGTTCTTTCTTATAAGTTTGATATGTGTAATGGATATAAAGAGGACATTTTATTCATTGATGCATTATGTTGAAATACATTCAGGAAACTCAGATATCCAGTACAGATGTAGTGCAGGTTGAGGAAGCAGCAACTGGACCGTCTGGACTTCAGGTGAGGTTTTAAATGGTTCTGTGAGGAGACACTAGGCGGGAGGGATAGTTGCTGGGCAGTGTCCCTATCAAAGCTGAGACCAAACTTACACCCTTGACACCAACCCATGTCTTACAATACCAGACAAACTGAGAGACAAAAAAGAAATCAATAAACAGATAATTAAACACCACACGCTGGAAAGACGTACATGTAAGTAATGTCACATTGGCAGGTACCTGGTACTGTATGATATCTACAAATAATCCAACTTGACTACTACAGGCACGATACAATACACGGTTCTTCCTCCATATTCATTTTGGAGGCGGCCGCCACTGATGATTTCCAGGCACGGGAAGAAAATAAACGAAAATTTCCCTCAAAGAAGTTTCCTTCAGTCCAACATGCTTTCAGTGTTTCTGAACAGGTGCAGTGGTGGACTGGCCATCTGTCAGTCCAGGTCGACCCCACTGACAGACAAGTTGGTCTTAACCTACTATTTAATACATATTGGTGCGTTTAACGAGTTTCCTTTTCAGTGCATAATGAAATGTGTCCTGGAATACAGGTGGATGGTCAGGCTGTAACATTGTGTGAATAATCCAAGGAAGATGCCTTGTGGATCTTTTGTTTATCACTTAATCTGCTTGCCTTTTGACCACTCATGAAGTATAACTGCCCTTTTAGTGCACCTTTGAACAGTTATGATTCTCCTCCTGCCTCCATCCACTCATATTATGAGTGTTATTACATCTGAAGGTCCTGATACTGGAAAATGATACTAAAGTTTGAAGGAAAAAAAGACAAAACAATCCAAGGCCTTGGTTATCAGCTACTTAGACTGTGGCAACAAGGTCAAGGGGGGTCTGTATGATGATTTTAATATAACAGGAAAGACTGCCTTAGTTTCAAGTGAGATACCCTAAGTTGCCATGTTTTATACCATCTTTGATTTGTTGAAAGAAGACTTCAGTACATCAAACTGATGATCAAATGAAGTTCTTCACATATACACTGAAGTCATCTGCATAATAACGCTGCAGCATGTTTAGCCTTTGGAATGAATACGTTTAATGTTGTATGTTGTAGGACTATATGGTGTGCCTCTGTAGTCTGCCCATGTCATGCTATCATGAAACACACATGGCTCTACACATATTGCATTTTTCAAATAATCTTTTGTAAATTAATACAAAAGAAATGCAGGAGGTACATCACACTTCCACAAATTGGAAGGTCGCTGGTTCGATTCCACATCAACGTGTCCTTGAGCAAGATACTCCTCCGCATATTGCAGGTCAGCACCTTGTATGGCAGCCATCAGTGTATGACTGTGTGTGTTTGAATGGGTGAATGTGTCAGTGTTGTAAAGCGCTTTGAGCAGTCAGCAGACAGGAAAAGTCCATTTGTGTCATTAAACTCTAATAGCTTGCTTAGTATGATAATCATGTTCGTTCAAACTTAGAAGTAAAGTGGTTATAAAAGATTCCTGGAAACAGTTACACACATGTTGGCACCAAGAAGCAAAAAGAACCTGAAATTAAAGCTGCAAGCGGCGTTGAACTGGCCCTCGCACCCCTGCACACGTTAGGTCGTTTGGCAGCCGCGCCGAGTTGGCGAACATCGACCATTCTCTGGCTCTGAATTAGATTTTTGATCAAATCGTTTTTGAAAGTTGATCTTTGAGTCTACTTCCCAACTCATCAAATGCAGACGCTTTTGAATTGTATGTACGACCGGCTGCCAACACAAAGCATCAGTGTTTGACGAGTTGGGAAAGAGACTCAAAAATCAACTTTCTTTACAAAATGGACCTTTAACTGTGGAACAAAAATGTCAACCTCATGTTAGCGCTGAAGGAAAAGTGATGGACTCACCAAATTCATTTTTCAAAAATATTTAACTCTGGTCCACAGTTAGAGACCAACACTGCCACAGTCAGAGCCAGCTGGCAAGGTTAGATATCTGGGTCAGTCTTCACAACAAGTTATATTATCTTACTGTCCAGGGCTGAGACTTGCCTGACTGAATTGTCAAGTCGTTATACTCCCTTTCCATCTTCAGTCTGACATTGCCTCCACTCTGACCTCCTCTCTGGTGGGGAGGGGTTTCGTTTTTCTCTGACCAATCCCTGTCACCTCAATATATACGGTCATTTTTAGCTGATATTGTTGCATTGTTTTGCCAAAATGCCGATGGTTGTTGTGCTATCGGATGCACTAACAGACAATGAGACAAGCCTGGGCTATGCTTCTACCAAACTCCGTCCGAAAAAGAAAACCCAGAGAGGAGGAGATCGTGGATTTGTGCCATAAGACGTGCCTCTGTCCCTGGGCAGGGCAGACAATGGCAGCCGTCCAAATACACAGGTATTTGCAGCGAACACTTCATCAAAGTTAAGCTCAAGTAAACACAAGTATGTACTTTTATTAATTATTGTATTTTTAGCCATAAGTCACATTCTGTTTGTTAACGTTTTGACACGGTTTGTTGTCGTGTATCGAGGCGACCAACTGCAGTGGTCCTAACGAATTCAAGTTAGCTAGTTATCTGAGGAGTTGGGATGCTGTGTTAGCCGCAAATAAACTCACAATGCAACGACTTGGAGATCCCTTTACACCTTTAAGATTGTGCTCAGACTGATAAACTTTGTTAGTGATTTTTTTGGTGATGTCGAGGATGCATTTACAATAATATTAATACAATAACGTTCAATGTGTAGTTTTAGTTAATTAGTACTTGTCTTTGCTTTTACGATGAAGAACTTCTTACTCCCAAATGGCGGCATTATTTACCCATCCAGATCGAAAATACACATTACTGTCTGTACTTTTATAAGCCTTCATCCTGGCAGCAGTATAAGCTGAGGGATTCTCCAAAAGGTACACGTAAATGTCACCGAAGTCGAGCTCTGGCAGGGACATGGCTGTTTTTAACGGCTGAAATACCGCAGCAGAGAGCTGTATATGGATCGCAAGTGCCCAGCACTTGCAGTTAATGTCTAAATTGTTCCTTTTCTACAGGTTGACAGGTGATGTAACTAACTGTGCAAGGGGAAATTTTCCAGCTTTTGCCGTGTCTCTACGGGAAGTCCGGTACGAGCCGCCATCTAGGTCTACTGTTTTGCTCTCCAGGTCAGTTCGTGGGTCACGTGACGGAAAACTATGAATATAACTTGTTTCTAATAAGGTTTCCAGTTATATTCTCACAGATTCTATGTCCAATAATGCGTAACCACCTGAGGTTAAGTGTTAATAGATGTTTCTTCACCCCTTTAATCTAGTTATAAGTGTCGCAGAACGATATAAATGGTTTAAAAGGCAGCGTCTATCTCGTCTTTTGTGGATGCCATTGTTGGTATCATTCCTCCTTCAATCAGACCCTCGACAATGGTGTCTGGATTGTCTTTTTCAGACCAAAAAATCGCTGTTCAATGTTGCACACCAGACAAATCATTCAACTCTGGAGTGGATGAATTTAAAGGTTTGGATACAGGCAAACTGCATTAACTGGATTTGCATCCTGATTACAGCTTATATCCATTTAAACTCCGGCAGAATTAACTTCAATTGCTAGATTAGCTATATTATAATCAACCATTTCTAAGGCGGTCATACATCAGAGGTCACAGCACACACAATATAATGACAGAACAAAGGAGGAAGGACATTTTCTTGGTGAACAAGACAGGATTATGATTACATTCAGGAAAGTCAAGGAGGACAAGAGGAAAGATGTAATTTAGGAGCGAGTGGGACATCACCGTGATTTTCCAGGTTATGAGAGAAAAAGACTCTGCTGACTACACAAACAGCTGCCGAGGAATCAGACTCTTCACTGAAACTCTGATGCGTGAGCTTCGTTAGCAGACGGGTGGAGCATTTCGCTTGAGGACATTCCGCTTCATCACATGGCTGTTGATGGACACGGCGGGGAGAGACTTAAAAAGGAGTGAGAACAGAAAGAAATGTACACGAACCATGCCGAGCATTTATCTCAGACAATTAGCTCGTTTCTATAATGTGTCAGTTATTTCTCTTTGAGTTCATTTCGCTACAAATGACATCCTAATTAATTGCAGGCGAGCTGATAACAATAATTTGTCTCTTTCAAGATTGGGATTGTTTGAAATGTCTCTGGACAAACGTTTGATGTCTTATCAAGATCTGAGCTTTATGGCTGAAAATAATCCATTGTGCGCTGATGAAAGAGCGGCTAAATCTGGGGACTAAATAAATGGTGAGAAAGTGGCACCAAAGAGAATGGGATCTTTAATTGAGGGATTTTATACTAAAATCATTTTAATTGTGTTGGGGGTGAAATTATCACTACTTTAAGTTGATGCTTGGTGCTTCCGGACTCTTCTTCCAACAGTGCTGAGATGCGTTCGTCCTCACCTTAAAGGACCTGGTTATTAACTTTTGTTTGCAAACATCAGATCTTCACTTTGCTGTATAAAACCACATCGACCTTGTTCTCCTCCTCCACTGAGTCATATCCCCTTATCTCCTTCCTGTACTGGCTCTAATATGATCTTATCAGGGTAGAATAACTCCTTTTCTTTTCTCAGTAGTTCAATTTTATTTTATTTTTTTCCATTAATGCTTCGTCGAACTTCGCCCTGGCATGATCGCTCATGGGCCTCAGTGCCCTACAATAATGGGAAATGTTATGACGTTAAATCCCTGATTATCACAGTAATGTCCTTGATTCAGAAATCTAGCACATCTACTCTCCCACTCAACCACTCAAATATACGCACACCAAAGACGAGCATTTAAGTCGAGCAGGAATTGTTTTTTTGTTTTTACAGGACTCACTGATAATGACTCTTTAAAATTAGAGTCTTTCAAAGATTTCTGTGGCACAATAAGGCATTCTGATTTTGACAAACCTTCCTAGTCCCTCAGTATATTTCATTGTATTTCTGCCAGCCACAGACAGGTGTGTGACCCTGTCGACGGAGACAGCGAGCCGAGTCGGTCTCGGAGGAGCTTCCACAGGATCTGGCGCCGCACACTTGGTTTCAGTGGCTTTAAAGCCCTTGAGCTAAGGTAAACAGAGGAGGTGAATTGTGTACAGAATGTGGGAAAAATAAAGAATTAGAAGTGGGACTTAAAGTACATCCTACTCTGTTAAACTCCCATCTTAGCTGCTAGCAATTATAGCCTCTCGCCTTTTTGCTTCAATGTCACATGGAACTGTCAGTTAAAGTCTATTCATACCATCAGCTGTATCAAGTTAACCTTTGAACTCATTACAAGGATGAGTCAGCCATTGTAACAAGTACACAAATATGATAAGATAGCTAGCACTCACATTTCTTCTTCTAGCTGCAAACAGTTAGCTTAGCTAACGCTCCGTACCAGACTCCAGTAGGGTCAACACGTCAGGGAGAACAACACAACATAGTTGAGACTTCAGAGAGTTGTGCAGCAAAAGTGCTCTTAGATGGCCCTAAAACACGATAAAGCGCCCCCTACAGGAGTCCAGTGTGCAAGAGAACGTGATGAAGTGCCCCTCCAGTGGTGCAAACAGGACGCCGTGCCACAGATCGCGCTACATGCCAGGAACAGTTTCACCACAGATGCTTCACATCTTTCTGAGCTGGTGCCCGTTCTTACTGCTACGCCTGAATCTGCCACAAAGCAAGACACAACATGTTGATTACTCAGCTTTAAAAGATGCTGGTTAGCTTTTACTATTTTGATTTTTTGATCCTTGGCTCAGCTCAGCTAACAAGCTGCAAGTGAAGCTTCATGTGTCACACAGAGATTTGTCAGTGGTATCAATTTTCCATCAGCAAGAAAGCAAATAAGCATATTCATTATTGATTTCTGAAAACTGAAAGCTGCTGCTCTTTATGGCCTCTGATAGTAGTAGTGATCAATATTTCAGCCTCAGTACCATCAGTTGGTTCTGAATGGTACCAGTGTTTTAATGTGATGGTGGCTTTGGGGGAACTCTTATTTTCAGGGGTGGAAGGGTGCTGTACGTCTGCATATGCAGGCATGAATGCCCCCGCCTAAGAGCAAAAAATATACAATCAATATATTGTAATTGATAAAGAGAATATTTAGCATGTGACAAC
This sequence comes from Lagodon rhomboides, assembly GCA_039737535.1. Lineage (NCBI taxonomy): Eukaryota > Metazoa > Chordata > Actinopteri > Spariformes > Sparidae > Lagodon > Lagodon rhomboides. Next base: position 2,799,317 of record CM077784.1, on the reverse strand, counting down.
GGAGAAACTGAAAAATGACACACTGTTGCAATGTTACTTTTTAAATTGAGACGGTGTACGTGTGGACGGCCACACCGGGAACAGACGGTATTGTGTTTATTAGACACAGCTGATCATAAAGTCTTACGTGCAAATAAACATGCACAATGACTAGTGCTTTACCATGAGCCTATTATTTATTTCAGTAATTTAAATATATAAGGAAATCCAAATTTATACAGAAAAAAAACGGTGGCACCAAAAACAAATTTCTCAAACGAAGCTTTCTAGTAGGTTTATGTCTGTTTCAGGGGAGCTGAGCTGCATGTCGCTCCTACATACTATCAACCCTGCTTTCTAAATGCTTCTGACATGGATCAAATATCTGCAGATGAAGATCATTTGATGGAAGAAAAGTGGAGAGCGAGCACTGGAAAATAGTTTTAAATATTAAGGTGTTTTTTCTCGGTTTGAGAATACATTAGTCATCAAATCCCCACGCCCTCATTCATTACTAAGTCATCATCATCATCATTATTTTTAAATGTAACTCATTATGAAGACTAAATATAGACCTGATGTGAACTAAAAGACTTGACATTTGACTCGGAGTAGTGAGCTGTCGCTGCTGTCTGCAGTACAGCCTGTGCAGTGAGAACAGAGCTTCCCAACACCTACACATCCACTATATGTTGCCATTTCCAGGCAACATAAATGTCAAGCATCGGCACTTTTTTTTCTGTGTTGTGCTCATAATGAGGGCAGAAATTAAATGTCTAACATGTAAATGGAATCAATCTGAGTGTGCTGTTTCTCCCACAGCATCCTGTAGAAAAGTTTGAATGATTCAATTAGACAAATCCCAGCACTTTACATCCGAGCCCACAGATAAACGATACACAGGACTGAAAAATAAAATAAATGAAACACTGATTATTCGCTGGTATCGTTCCTGCTCACGTCACAAAACAACAAATGGTTTGCCGAGCTAAGTGCTGGCTTCATCAGCGTTCATGGCAGCGGATTTATGAATTAAGCATGGCGGGGTTAGCCACCCTCATTTCCCCGACTACTGTTCCTACTGGTAGCGGCCGCCCTCGCTGGGTGGCCAGGTTGGGAGGGTGTGTGAGTGTGTGCGTTTTGCAAAGGAGCCATTCATCTCAGCGACACCTGTCAGAACCCGGCTGACCTACACCCATACAAAGGTTTTTAATGAGCGAATCCATAATGTGGTCAGCCTCGGCCAAGGACTGCTGGGTACCCTTTCTGATTGGATGACCCCCTCGGATCTTTTGTCATGTGACCTGCGGCTCACGGCAGTTATCATCAGGTTGAAGTCGTGGTCAAAGGAGCGTGCACTGTCAGACGCACTGAAAAAGAAGGATTCCGTCTTTATTGCTGCAGCTGGATGCTGAGATTAGGAGAACGTGCATTTGTGTTGCTTTTAAAACAGCATTTACTGCACAGTTTGACATCCTTCCTATAAAATGCAGTGAACACACACTGTAATGTCAGACTCTGAAGCCACGCTGCGTTAAGCCAGGCTGCAGTAAAAAATGTCTGTATGTGTGGCTACATAAAATCAGGGACCGCTGGCTGTAAAGTCCCAGCGGCGAGTCACCTTACTTTGTGTTTTGTCACAAATATTCCCACTTGTCCCTCTTTTTTATTTCTTGCTCCTATCATGATGAAATCTTTGAGAGGTGAGGAAATTCAGTCAACTATTTCAGCCACAGCCAAAAAGGTTATAGGGACTGAGAGACACGCTGCCACTTCGGCCTTGAATCATTTCAGAGCGATAATTTTCTCCTTTCTCCGCGAGCAGGTAACCTATAACCACTCTGTCAGCTCGGTGAGAAATCCTCGGCGGGGGATTGCCAGCTATAAAGTGTGCATTAAACAGAGCTATCACGGAGCCAGATGATTGGCCGGGACTGACACTAGTGTCCAATAATACAGTCTGCTTTCTCCAATTTCAAATGACAGACAGGAGGACGGGGACAATAAACACTCACGCTCTCTCTGTCTCTCTCAGACCAAGGCTTTCTCTTGTTACGGCTTAATCATCAGATCTATCTCTTTCATATTGAACACCGAGGGTTTTCAATTTACCCAAGCTATGATTACGTTTCCTAGTCCTATTGCGACGAGAAGAAGAAAAAAATCATAAGTGCTGATGGCCTGTTTTGTTCTTTTATTGTAGCGCTGCACTCTCTCTAACCTCACCACCGGGACTGATTTGCGTATGAATGTGTTTTCTGTTTCACCATTTTAATTTTACAGGAAGAAAAACCTTGGGCCCTCTGAAAAGGGCCCGTGGAACATTTATTGGTGTGCTCCTTTAACAAAATCATGCATTTGCTCTGGGGAGGACAAAAGAAAGGGCTCTTCCTTTCAGGTGAAAGGAGACAGGCTGTTAGAGACAGCTTGCTTGGAGAGCTGTGGGATTATTCCACTGTTTCATGTTGAACGTTATCATGGGCAGGCAGACTGATGTGGGCTAAAACCAGCAATGCATCACAACACCTAACCAAGGTCAAGCACTTTCTCTGTCTCTCCCTGCCTGTCTCCTCCGGTCGAAGGGAGATTTGTTCAGGAAAAAGTGAGATGAAATGTCAAGAGCGGAGTGATTGCCTGGGAAAGGGAGATCCTAATTAACTCTCTCTGGTGAAGATCTCCCTCTACCTCTCTCATACCCCCTGTGCCCGTATGAATCTTTCATCTCATCCTCCTCGCCTCGCCTCCGAGGACACGGCTCCACTCACAAAGCCAACCAAAGGACAGACGGATACAACGAATGCAAAGGTCAAAAAATAAACAGTTCAGCTATGAATGACAGACTGTCTCCTGGGGACGGAGACAGACAGCGAACCGATTCCTGCAGGACTAAATCTGAAGCACAGGCAAGTGCACAGAAGAAGAAGTGACACCAACTGGTGGCTTGTCATTGAAAAACAGGATGGTCAATATCCACAGTCAGTACCGCGGATATGATGCGGTTTGTTTGGGTCCTTATTTGCTGCATAATTAATACTTCAGTTTGGAGAGGGAGCACAGCTGGGATTGATTTGTGCTGAAGTGAATTGCTTGTTAAGGTCTTTGAAATGCGTGTTTACTTGTTTTTCTCCTTTTAATGTGTTTCAAAGAAAACTTTTCTCAGTGATCGAACAAAAAAGACGTTACTTTGTGTGTCTGATTAGAGTCTTCATATCAAAATTCCTATTTAAAAGGGTGCAATTTTCAGATCGTAGGCATGAGTTTAATACCTTAATTAATTGTCTTTACAACAGTCTCAGGTAAATTTACTCAGCTGAGGCTCATCAACATTCAATCTGTCTGGTTCATATTGTTGCATACTGTTGTTTGCGGCTACTTTGGAGTTTTCATGTTTGAAAAAACTCTCCGTATGACTGGGCTTCTTTTTGCAGTTCAAAAGTAGTTTTAAGAACATCATCGTTAAAGCGGCTCTGTGGAATTTCCGTGTTGCGATAGACGGCGGTCATCAGTTTATGTCAGCGGACTCCATTTCTGAACTAACGTTAGCTTCTGTTCGTCTCTGTTGGTGGAGTGGAGAGACGATCTGAGACGAGTCGCTGGAACATCTGCAGTCAGTCACATCCTTTGGACTGTTGCAATTGTAGAGGCAACCGAGAGACGAGGAAGGTCTCATTCTTCATGTCACGTTACAATCCGCTCGCATAAGGCAAAAGGAGAAAAAAATGATCAGTACATGTCAAGTGCTACAAATTGTTACATAGAGCCCCTTTAAAACAGCTGATTCAGGACGCCACAAACCTCAAGTGCATCGTTATCACTGAAACTCATCCCCTTCAAAACTTGAAATCAGGACCTCCAGGATTCAGAGTTGTGAAGCAGTCTATAAAGTCTGTAAAGCTAACCACAGTCAACGTTAGCTAAAGCAGCTAAGGTGCTGTCAGCTGGACACTGAACATGGTTAGGCGTGACTTGGTTAAGTTGAATTTTATTCAGTCGTAAAACAACAAAACAGTTTGTCTTTTACCACCTATGTGTAGCACTTATCAACTAGAATGGCACTAGAGCCCTTTTAAAATAATCCAATAATAAACTCGATAGCCCTGTATCACTCTAAATTTTAAACCACCCATAATGCCTTAAACATAATTTAAGCTAACCAGATGTGGGATCTGCATCAAATTGTACTCACCCATAGATACCAGCCACCTAAACATCTGTCTGCTCATCTATTACAATCCCTGAGAAAATATCAAAAACGCTGAAAACCCAAAAATGAGTGAAAACATAACCTCCTTAATGGAGATAAAAACTATGATGCCACACAATGTTGAATTTACCTGAATGGTAAATGGTAACTAGTGGTACCTAACTGGTCAGTTTTGTAGAATTTTTTTCTCACCTCTGGTAAAAATCATACGAATCATCCAAACAGTCTCTTGCAGTAGTGATAAAAAAAAGCAATTAGATATTTACTCAAAAAATCCAGATGAAAACATCAGCATGGGAAAAAGACATCCAGCTCCAGCAGGGAAGTTCTGCCTAGGATACTCAGGAAAGAAGTTAACTACCGGTGCAAAATACTAGCAACGGACCTTCAGGCCAGAGGAAAAAAAACAGTTATTGACCTTCAGGTATCAGTGAAAGCCTTACATCAGACTGAGCTGTCGGGTGTGTTTTCTTCGATTCTGGAAAACGATGAGAACCCGGAGGTTTCGTATCCGTTAGAGGCCCACTGAGGAGGTATCTCTGGGGACGGATCACACGCAGCCCCCTGCAGAGTTCAGAGATCAAAGCCGACCAATTAGAACAGAGCTTACACCTCTCTGTATTCATGCTCTACACTGAGCGACTGTGAGTCCACCACTCCTGCCAGCCGGTGGATTTCTTTTACCTTTCCATGAGAGTCTCACACCTCTCTCAGTGGAAGTACACTTGCTTCAGCTCTATCTGTACATTCACTTGGCAAACACAGAGATCTGGATGCTCATTTAGATTTGAATTGTCTGATAGTGGAAATAAGCATTTGTCTAAATAATAGCGTGGGTTTAAATCATTGACCTGCATTATTGTGGGCGTAGACGCTAATCTTTTATTCATCTCCTCCTGTTTAACATTCTACTCGTCTTATGAATTTGTTTATTTTAATCTGTTTAGCAACATGCTAATCCCGGCCACATACATAAACGGATCTGTACATCTGCTCGACGCAGGCTTTTGACGAAACCAATCATGTGTTAAATTGATGGAGCCCTTCATTGCTCAGTATATTGAGGTGCGCTGTATTGATAAAGGTCAAGTGCTTCACTGAAATGTACTGAGGTGCCAAGAAGTTATCCATCAAACGAGACATGGATGTGGCATGCATGGTTAATGAAGGCAGGCCAGCCATCACATGTATCATTCGGGCTGTGCGATGATGGATGGGAGCTGCTCAGCTTCCTGTAAAACGCATGTCTATTATTATAATAAGTACAGAGGAGATTATTACAAAATGGACGATGGATCGGAGGAGCAGCTCTTGATTTATATACAGGATTAAATTTAGCTTCCTTTATAAAATATGGGCGGGTTTGTTGTATTGATCTGCACCTGTTTTCATGGATTGGTAATAAGCTGATAAAGTTTAATTTTTCTAAAAACATGCAGAGCTGAGTCATGATGAATGAGCCAGTTTGTCCTTGTGCATATTGCTTGATGCGCATTAAGACAAAATAAACAGTAAAAAGCCAGTAAATGATTGCCCAGCCTCTCGTCTGACGTAGGACATGATTGAATGAGATGCCATCTGGAGAGAGGAGAGTCTTCCACTGATCTTTATCAAGAAGGATATTGAAATGGGAATGGGTTCGGTATTATTTGATTTTCTGACTGAGCCACGTTGTACCCCTCATGGTCAAATTGCATTTACTGCAAGTGTGCATACGATATTGAAAAACTTGCTTTCCAATTTGCGTCAATGTCTATTTTTGAGTCGGGCGAGGAATGTACATTTAAAGTCACATTTACATTTCCGAAGACATCTGCGCAGTGTGCTCATAAAAACCTTAGAGGGGGGATAATGTGGGCTTTACTGTGGGCTGTGTATGCAAACACATGGGAACAGTGAGTGAGGTGGCTGATAATTGAAGTTTCCATGATGTCAAAATTGCTCAATATATATGTGTGTGTGTGTGTGTGTGTGTCTTGCTACATATATCCCCTATACTCCAGTATCAGGCCCAGTAGTGGCAGAAAAGCAGTTCTGTAGGTATTTTTAATGGAATTTTAGAGTTTGTAACTTCCTGGATAATTATTTAAAAAGGTTGGTGACTCATCCTGCACTCGGGGGCGTATATATGAATCGTTGGTCCAATAAACACTTTCCATAAAGGATGCTGCTATGATGTATAACAAGGGGAACGCCGCCAGGGTGGAGTGTTCGGCCTGCATGACATGAAAGCATGACTTTCTAACTTTATGCAGTGATTTGGATGAAACCGTGTGATGTTGCATGGAGAAAATATTTGCTAGTTTTCCCTCTGCTAACAAACATCTGGATGGTGAGTCTGCAATAAAGTTATGATTTAGGGAGTTTCCTGGTTGACAGATACCGGTAGCTTTGTTGTTAAAGTAAGCGCTTGCTGCTGCTAAATGTAATGTTAGCTGCCATTACCTGGTTAGCTTGTTGAGCGGTCCTATTCACTGACTCAGTCCCATGATGCCAAATGTGGCGAGAAAGCCACTTCAGTTATCAAACTGGCCTCCATTTTCTTAACCTCTGTGTTCAGGGGATGGGGCAGGTGTGCTACTTTCAGTGCTATTGGTTGCAGCCTGTTTTTACAGGAAACATAACAGCTATGCTGAAGTAAATAGCACTCTATTAGTAATTTCATGGGAACTTTAAATGACTAAACCACCGTACACAACTTGGGTGGAGAACTGTCTTTTGTCCACTGTAACAGTCGTATTCTTTGGACTTAGAGGGCTGCCAACATTAAAATCAGTTTATCTTTTTTTCAGTTCAACAGAAGCAATGTTATAACAGAGAAGCAACGTGCAGCAAGAGAAAAGAAATAAAACCCAATGTGGGCTATTGTTGGGGCTTTAACCACCGTATATGCTTTTAGATTAGAGCTGAATATCTTTAAAGAAATAAACCCTTAAACCTTTTTTTATCTGCTAACACTGCTTTTGTGCTCCACAAAACATGCTGCTTTAATACTGAAGAAAAAAGGATCAATCCAGGCCAATCCTTACCGTGATTAGCCTTTAATTTGGGGGTTCCCATTTCTCTCTGTCTGTATTCATTTGTCTTAGTGAAATACCATCTCCAGTCAGGACTAACTAAACGCAGTTATTTTGGCACTGTTGCTTCACTTCATCATGTTGGTGGAATGTCATTTAAATGAACTCAGCTGTGTTACATTTGGTCTGTTGGTGGCCTTTAGAGAGCTGGACCGGTAAGAATGTCCCTGATTTGTCGGCTGGAGAAAGTAAAAGCCCCCGACTTTCTCCCACATACCTTCTTTAAAGGGCCCAAATTCATTGGGACCCCCATATTACTTAAAAGCCACCTGCTCCTACTCTGCAGAAGAAGAAGCTTTGGAATCATTTAGAGAGAGTCCCAGTCAAGCCTGTTCCAGATGTGACTCCTTTAAAGGGACATTTTACCCCTAAATCTAAAATAGTCTTCCCTTTAGAACCATTTATATATCTAAATTGTTTCGGTGTGGGATGTCTAGTTTTGGAGATATCAGCCATGAAAATGTCTACTATATTGGCATTCATCTCGAGGTGCTCGAAGCACCAAAAGAATTAATGTCCCTGCTTCTTATAAATAACCACAGACCTAGCTGAAAGCAGTTCGATGTAGGAACAGTTTTCTGGGTGTATTTACTCATGAAAAGGAGCCTCATGACACCACAGGGAGGAAACATCGGTGTCCCCCTCGGCTGAGCTGTAACTTTAGTTAGCTTAGTTAGCTCATGTGGCCGGCCTCTCGTCCATGAGTAGACGCTCACAGCTGATCAGCTTAGCCCAGAATGAAGACTAGGACACAGGAAAAACTGCTGGCTCTGCCCAAAGATAAAAAATCTACCTACAGTACCGCTAGCTTAGCTAGTTGTAGCAACCTCAGAAAAGACCGCACGATAACAATACACTGCTGCTTATGTCTCCAACTAGAAACCGCCATCAAAAAGCCACAATTAATGGTGAGAACAGCAGCAAACTTCAGCAACAGTACATGTACAGTCCCAGCACACAGTACGAAGCATCAAACATCTGCTAGCTTTGCTGGATTTGTATTAAAAACACAGCACAACTCACCCTCTCCTCCAGCAGCCTGCCTGTGTGGGGAAGCCCTGACGAGTCGATTACCGAGTGCAGGAGATTTCTGCAGCTCAAGGATGAAAATGTCTGATTATTACTCCATTACTTTACTCCATTACTCCAATTCTTGTCATTACTAGTAATAATCATACATTGTCATCCTTGAGCTGCGGAAATGATGCGTCCTACGCCAATGCATTGTGCTAATTCAAAAAAGTTGTCAGGAAGTACGTAGCAGGATGGAAGAAGCAATTCAAGAAATGGGTCATGACTGCGATCAGGAACATGTCCTAACATGGACTATTTGAACATATATCCATCTTCTTTCAACACTTCACACACAAAGAAGGGTGTGAAAAGGAGCATGCATGAATGTCTGAACTTCTACAGAAGCATGTGGCTGAAATAACAGAACATGTTACAACAAAAGGTAAAATGGTTTCTCCAGGGTGTTAAATGGAATTGAAATGCAGACTGTGCCAGTCTTACCAGAGCCGTGCTGTTCCCATCCCTGTTGTACTTCCTGCCCTCATCAGGGAGTACTGTTAAGAATCTGCAACTATGTCTCTTCTCATCTTCCTTCCCCTCTTTAATCTCGACCTGAGTGTTTGGTTTTGCAGTGAGTGAAGTGTGTCTTCTAAGCCTTGGTGAAGGAGAGACAAGGTTCTTTGGGTCCCAGCAGATCAGAGATGTTTCTAATGAGACACCTTAACAAACTACACCTGTGTTTGAAGCTCCACAGGAAGTGAGATCCTGACGTCTGCATGATTCAGCGATGCGCTTCTCCAGGAACTGCTAGGGAACGTTTTGTGCATTTATTACAGTTATTTGGCAAACGGACATTTAAAATGAACGGCACTGAGCTTGAATGCAGAAGAATCGTCTTTACATGTGTATTGAAGTCATCAGGGGCTTTTCAATCACGAGTATTGGATTAAGCTCAGAGACAGGATGAAGCATGTCCTTGTTGCATGTCTGTCCTACCCTTTTCTTTACGAGAGGACGTATTACATTAATGAGGCCTGTGTACCCACGATGCTTCGGGCCAACATTGACTTTTTACCTGACCGACTTCCTCTGGAAGGCTGTCAGGCCAGACGAGACTTTATGATGTCATGTCAGTGTTAGCATCATACTGCTGAAGGACTTGATCTGGTTTCTATAAGTGAGGGCAAATTAGCAGCAAGGAAAACAATGTAAACACTGCAGGGCTTACTGCCATGACAGAAGTCGAGGCATCGAGACATTTGGTCCATGTTGTGCAGTTTTATCTAAATATCAAAGAACGAGGAAAGAAAGAAGATTCAGGCACCTACGTGATGTCAATCGGGCAGTTTGTCCACTGACCACTGAGGTAGTGGGAATAGTGTCTTTGAAATAAAATGGTTCACTAAATATTTTTAAACAGGAACTAGAAAAAAAAGGATTTGATAGCAAAAATAATTATTAAAAAAATAGACAGAAGTTACCTGATTTTAGCAGTGGAGACAGGAAATACAACAAATACTTACAAGACTATTGCTCCAGGTAGTGACACAGTGATTTTCCTCATAATCAACGCCTCACTCACTCACAAACCCAGCGCCGATCATAAATCAATCAAAGTGATGTCAAAAAGTAGGACACATTAATAAATGTCCCCCTCCAAAACACAGAGAAGATACTGTTACACTTGCTGTGATATTGTGAAATCATTAAAGGGTAACATCACACATTAAACCCCCAGTAATATCAATCAATGCTTAAGTTGCATTGTGGGTAATGTAGGCACCAGGTTTCCAGCTCTCCATATTAACAGGTTTAAACTGTCCTTAATGAGCACAGCAGTGTTATAGGAGTGCAACACTAGACCAGTGGACTGCTTTTTAAAAACTGCCTACTACTGTACATTACCCACAATGCAACCTAGTCTCTGGGTGACATCACTAGAGGCAAATTAGCAGATAACATGCAGCTTTCTCTGGAGTCACAAAGGGTTTTATACACATTTTTTACTTTAATGTAAAATGTATCCTTGAGGACTGGAGTTCACAGTTTTTCTCTTCCTGTTTTGGTTGAAGTCCTTTCGCTTTCTTTTGTTTTTGTATGTCAAGTCATGTCAGTTTTATTTCTATATTCATGTATTCAAATAAGGAAAAACTCAGCAAAAAAAAGGGATCTTGATCCCAGGATGGATAAACAGATAGTCAATCCAGCACATTCCACAGACATCACTGGACAAGGATGAAAAACAGCCCAGCATCCTTTGGAAATACATCCCTATTGAACAATATTCCACCAAACGGCTCACATCCAACATCCAGTCTTTAGGGGTCAATCTAGGACCTAATCTAAGAGTGAGCGAGGTAGACAGTGAGGGTTTGGAGGTTGTGGTGGGCATGTAAACATGTCCAGTTTTTATGTAGTAGACTGGTGTGTGATCCTATTACAGCTCTGCAAATACTGATTAATGTTAACTATCATTCTAACTCCATTCTAAACTATGTTAGTTACCTATCCTAACCTTATCTAAGCCATATAGTTTATTTTCTGAGCTCAGATATTGTAGAGAGAAATTATTAAAAAACATGTGCATTGAACTTTATAAAAGCCTCAGAACTGGGTAATTCTGTAATTATTTGATATCAATAGCCTATTCTTGTCAGGCAGTGAGGGTGGAAAGCACAAAGCCATCTCACCCTAAAAATCTTATTTTCCTATACAGCCATTAAACTGTATTCAAAATGTATTAGATTCCAATTGAGAATGATAAATTGAGTTTAAATACAGGCGCTCAATGTCATTCAAGGCAAGAAGACAAGGCTGACTCATTCTGCGTGTGTGTGTTGTTGTTGCAGAGTGTGTGTTTTCTCCTCTCACAGACCAGAAGGCATGAATATCAGACGAACAGATAACTGGACATCTGCAAAATAATAGACAGCACAGAATTTGAGTACCCAGAAATTATGAAAGACACAATCATTACAGTTATCTTTCTGACACTTACCGACCCAGCCAATCAGTGATGGTTTATACAAAAAGATAAGAAAACTAGAGTAACCACATCGCGGATGTATGCCTCCACCAACCAGTCCAGTTGCTGATGCCGAGCTGTGGCATCGAATAATGGCCAGAACATTTTTTTTTGCTAAAAATGAACTTCATAATTTATCCTATTAGACATTTGTATGTTAAAAATGTATTGTAATTATTGTATAAATTATTGAGCAATGGCCAAAAATGTGTTGTGTGATGTTACAGTGACAATGACCTGTTGCGGTTAAACAAAAAGAACACACACAAACACGAGACACAAAAAGGCAGGCAGGGTGAAATAAAAAGCCAGCTTTCATAAGCTGATAGTCCAACCTCAAAGAAAAATCCCTAAATCCTAAATGCAAGTTACAAAAAGGAATCAACAGACAGGGAGGCAGGCAGGGGCAAATCAAAACTCAATAAAGTATAAACAAGTTAAGTTCTGAGAACATGAGGAGCAGAACAAAACTGGAGGACAGAGGATGAAGGACTGACACAGAGAGCCAGAACAGGAACTCAGGAGACAAAGAGTGACTGATAAACACTTCTATAGAGAGGGAGTAGTGAACTGATGGGATACAGGTTAGGGTTAGAAAGGGCGGGAAAACAGACAAAGGGCGGAAACAGAAAGTGAAATATGACACATGAGGGGAAAACTTACAAAATAAGACAGGAAATAACCAAACCAAAAACCTAAACCATGACATGACCTCTGACTCTAATGCGTTCTTGAGACAAAGCGTTCATGAGACCAGGGTGGACAGACGAGTGTTGCCAGCACAGAGTCATGAAAGGCAGTGAGAAAGGAACTGCACCTTATGGCAGGTAAAGGTTTTTCCGGGCAAACAGCTCACTCACTGCTGATCAGAATACTGTTCGCATTTTCAGTCCTAATTATTGACTGTCACTTCCTGTGGGGAGCAGATTTCCTGCTGTATCAGTGTCCATACCTGAATTTAATGTAGACAAACAGGGTAAATCAATGCCATCTCTGTCAGAGGTATCGGATTACTTTCCTCTTTTACAGCCCAAACTTTTGATTTAATGAGACGGTTGCTTCTGTACATACAGATTTACCATGGTGCGGCTCCAGATGCTACAAATATAGGAAAATCAATCTTAAAAATCAGCTTTGATCTCACAGTGAAAACATTCACTGGCCCAAGCTCAGACAGCATATCATTGAGAGCATGTTTTCCTGGTTGATCCGTTAGCGGCCAATCCCTCTGGCCTCTCCCGATGTCCCTCTGTGACACTATCTGCTGTACTGCAGTCAGACAAGCAGACTACATGACTAGCAAATCAACCAGAAGAGACTATTTCCCCCGCTGATAACATCTCCCTGCCGCTTTGCTAGCTGCTATAACATTCAGCAGCTGCTATTCAGCACTCCATCCTATTCATTCACAACCCACAGAGGATAAGAGACAGACAGAGAGTGTGCCACATGCATGTGAAAGCAGCTGAATGTGAGACCCATCTGATAATCCGCTCAAAAGGGTGAAGGATAGGCCGTGTTTGGTAATACTATAGCAGTTAACTCACACTCTATACCATTGCTCTGTAAGGGCGATGCAGAAGTGACTGTCTGCAGATGTTTCAGTTCAAGCTGCTGCAAGTGATATATTTTTATTAAAATGAGCATTAAACAGCTCTGTGTTCCAGCAGTAATCACTGTAATAGAGTGTTCTGTCAGTAACCCATGGCTCTCCTCCTCCTGCTCATGAGAGCCATGCAGTCAAAGAGAAAAGACATTTTCTGGTATTCCTGCCCACTTTATCCAATCAGGACAGAGAACTCCATAAAGAGGCGGTCCTGTCTGCTCGGCGAACAGGCAGAGAGCAGGATCCTCCCGGTCGCTGCTACGACTGACGGTTACTGTTCTGTGCTCATGCGATGACGTCGAGAGGAGGGAGGGGACTGCTAATTGCCAAACAGACAGGAAGTTAGCTAAAACAATGACAACGTTTAGAGGAGCTTCATAATTCTTCCTTATATTTTGAAAAAATTCGAGATCTCAGACAGAAAAAGATAAAAGCAATTCTGTTATTTCTAACAGAAAGCTTTGTCAGCTTTAGGGAGCTAACTAGCTGGTTGTGCTAACATTAGCTCCATGAATGAGTAGAAAAACATTGCCTCTGGCTAACTTCTCAATGTTCCAGCTGAGATGTTTTAAAATAATTAAATAAAAGATTAAATCTTAAATCTCCACCTGATGGCTACCTATTACAGTGACAACACTGCTCTTGTATGCAGTGTAGAGCTAGCTCATCAAAATGCTGTTACTAGTATTAAAGGGTCAGTTCGACAAAATGACAACAAAGAGCAACAAAAACACACGTTTTGACTCTTACCTGTAGTGATTTTTATCCATCTAGATTGTTTTGGGGTGGGTAGTAGACACGCCTGCCTTCTCCGGACATAATGGGACTAGATGGCACTTGGCGTGCGGCGTTCAGTGTTTTGCTCAGTGGTTGGTTGGTTTGAGGACCCAAAAGTGGGCGCCAGAACAGGGAGTTGAACACAGAGGGATTTAATGAAAACCTAGAGTCAGGGAGTGGAGGTGAGCTCAGACTGGTGGCTCCACCACAGCAGAGGTGTGGGGGCTCATGAAGGTGCTGGCTGGGTGCACAGAGGGTCACTCCCAGAAGCTCCAGAGAGAGTCAGCCTGGAGACAGAGGTGCAGGTGGCTGGGCAGCAGGTTGGCTGAGCACTGATCCAGGAAGCGTGAGTTCACTGAAGAGATGGAGCAGACACAAGATTAGGATCAAAAACTGATTCAAGCTGCTAACGAGAATGCTCGAGCTAATTATGTGGACCATATACCACGTCAAACTGACAAAATCATCCGGCAGCAAGTCGAGTGAAGACCAGGATATTTCAGCCAGTGTCGATTACCACAATGTGCTGCATGTGTGTGTGTGTGAACGTCAGTGGCTCTGGCCACATGGAAACACTGCCCAACTTCTCCATAGCAACTCTGTAACACACAAGCACAAAATATGAAGCTCAAGCTCTAAAAAGATACTCCAGTTAATCCACAGACCGTGCAGTGAGCGGTCACATAAAATAACTATTTTTTCTTCTACCAAACTACACACACAAATCTCAGCAGCAAGGCATGTGATCATGACAGCACAGGGCATAAAAATTAATAGCATCCACTACAGCTGAGATTTAGCCTAATATTAACAAACTTAGTTGGCTAGCCTCTCGTCCTCTTTTATTTTGACGGGTGAACTGCCCCTTTGAGCTGGGAATACTTTCCGGTAAATAGAGTGCCTTGGAGGGCAGAACGTGTCTGTTTCTGCCTGCTGCTGTGCATTATTCTAAGGATTATATATTTCATTTCAAGTGCTGGCGATTTAATTTGTTATTTTTTTATTTTTGAGTTGAGCACACCAGTTCTTTTTGTTCAATACTTCCAATAAGAGCAGTCATAAAAAGGATGATATCATCAGCATATTATATGTGCTCTTGCTGTCCTAGCCCCTGGTTCAGTGACCTAGTGAAAAGCAGGGGAGAGGGTTTCATGTTTAAAAAGTACTAACGTAGAAAGATAGCTAATATTCAGCCCATCTTCTATTTGAGTTGTTCCCTCTAGGCGGTGCAGTCTGACCTCAACTGCACAGCTGAGAGGCACTTGATTTGTTTACATGACGAGACATATGTGCATTGTTATTTAACAGATTCAGGTCAGACATGATGTATGTGATGTGACACATCGTAACATCCTCCACCACACCACAGGACTGGGTTTAACTAATGGTCATTAAAAGAAATGTGCATATTCTCAGCTTAATCTCTCTGGATGAAACGGCTTTGAGGTTCTCCAGATCTCGAGATTCAAAGAACACACACGTGGCTCAAGTCTCAATAGTGTGCTCTCAAAAGCAGCCCCTGTCTTGAGGTCGGCGCAGGTCAGTGGCCTTGCAATCTGTCATGGGATGAGAGTTTTGACGAGTAGCGAGAGCCTCCAAAAGCTGCCAGAGTTCCTGGAGCCTCTCCGCCGAGAGCACCGGCATTCTTCTCCAGATTATTTCAAAACTTTAAGAACGTATTGTTGCTTGTTCCTGACAATGCTGAGAGCTCAGCGTGTCTTTACCACTCGGAGAGGCATGCCCTAGAAGTTAAAAATATTTTAACTTTTCGAAAGGGAGTGCTACAAACAGGATTTCAGTAATCGCAGAGCAGCAGCAGGAGCCGCAACCAGTTTCCCGCAAGCATGTCTTAACCATTGCTAGACATTCAAATACAGAAACCCATCTTTGTGTATTCAGCTTGATTTTTTATTTGGGCACCATGACCCTGTCACTCCTCTCTCCGCAGACCCTTCCCTTCAAACACATGTAAACTGTCTATCTCATCTCTAACCAACACTCATCCCTTTGTACATCTGCATGTTTATTCATGACATGACTCACACTGTGGCACATCAAGAGGTTGCTGGAGGAAGAGTGGCAGGGCGCTGTGAATTTCCACGCTGACAACATGTCAAAGGCAGACAGACACAAAGGAATAAAAAATGCCCAAATTCAATTGCTGTACAACGCT
Organism: Lagodon rhomboides; assembly: GCA_039737535.1. Classification (NCBI taxonomy): domain Eukaryota; kingdom Metazoa; phylum Chordata; class Actinopteri; order Spariformes; family Sparidae; genus Lagodon; species Lagodon rhomboides. Next base: position 2,783,462 of record CM077784.1, on the reverse strand, counting down.
TGGGATCGTGATATGAAATGAACACTCAAGGCATTATACTTGAAATGTGCGGCGGCGGTACATACAAATCACCTCATCCAGGTGACGGCTGGGGCGCTGCGCATTTCAGAGAAATAAACACGCGCTGTTCTCCATCGCTGATTCACAGAGACAAGCCAACATAAAAAGACGAGGCAGATCAAAGACGTGCAGAGCAACAATGTCACATCCTGTAGACAAATATGGCGAACCCCGGGACTCGACTGCCTGTGGCGGTGCATGCTATCTGTAGCTTCAAGCTAGGAAATCTCGCCTTAATTTGCCAAAGGAGGGCAGAGCAGGAGAGAGGACATGGGGAGAGGGAGGACATATGACTCACAGTGGGTTCCCACCTCCTGCCTCCATGTTGGGCCTGTGGTTGAACATGAGGAGCCGAGGAAATGGCTCTACTCCTCCAACACTAATGGGGCCTAAGGTTCCACATGCTGAATAAGTAATATGGGGGAAGTAACACTATCGTGGCCAGTGTCTCTTAAACCTTTATGCATAATTCAATCCAAAAAGGGAAAAGAGTCTCTTTTTATGCAGCTGTGTCAGGTTGTTGCAAATTTTCTCATTCGGCGAACTTTGGCAGTGTCAGAGAGCAGCATTCTCATCTGCAACAAAGGGAAAGTTGGATTTGTTAATTTTAATCTCTGGAAGAATGGGGCAGTTGAGGATAAAAGATAAAGAATCTGCCTGTGTGTGTGTGTGTGTGTGTGTGTGTGTGTGTGTGTGTGTGTGTGTGTGTGAGACGGGGGTGTTTTGGCTCTGAGCAGGACGGCTGGCTCTCTGCGTCTGATGTGCCGCTACTGTATCGCTTCTGAAGGATTTTACAATAATGTCACAGCCTCGTCCGAGAGTCGCGGAAAAAGAGCAATTTATTGTTAGTGCAGAATCGTATTATTCTACCGACGTAAACATATGCACGCATGCACGGCCACACACACGCACACACACACACGGAAAGACGCTGGCATTACTGAGCTGTGAGGCTATTTAAATTTAGAGCATGTCTAATCTGTATATCACCCAAAATATGAACCAGCGCCTTCACAGCCATACAGAGTGGGCAGTTTGCTGCGCACAAACATGGGCATGCACACACACACACACACACACACACACACACACACACACACACACACACACACACACACACACACACACACACTCTCTCCCTCTCTCACACACACACACACAAACACAGCATGGCACAAAATCTAGCAAATGCCTGCAAGCTGTCTGAGAAATGATTTGTTGAAAATCCTACAGTTAATGGACCATAGATCTTAAAAATATTTGCAGTAAGGCACACGGGCGACGGTGTCCCGCTCCAAAGAGGCTGAGGAAAGACAAGAAAAGTCTTCAAACATCATCATCATCATTCACAGCCCTCAAGTTAATTGGGTCTTAATCCTTCCATCACACATCCATAATCCCAGATCAAAATGCCTTTAGAGGTTAAAGGCCTGGACTTCTGCACAGCAATAAAGTTGAGCGGACGTTTAAGGCCTGTGTAATTAGACTCCAAACTTTGAGCTCTGGCGCAGGTACATATATTAGAGGGCCAAAATAAAGAGAATAGTCTCCCGACGTGACCCGGCGTGTCAGGACTGTATGGTCTGTGGGCTACGAGAGTGAAATTTAATCTACAGAATGTTCTCCTCTAAAGTCTGAGATTCCTGGTAAACCCTCGTCTTCAGTCACCACTGGAGACTTTCATTAACACTGTTTGATCTTGTGCTCCCACGTCACCCAGCTGAGAAACCCATGCTCGATCAAACTTCCACTATTTCAAACATTAAATGGGTTCAGTGTTGCCGGGCTGGGAGGATACAGCCAGAAACTCTCACTTCATGTCATTCACCGCGAGCAAGCAGCCTGTCAGCAGGTTTACAGCTGAGTAAATTCACTTTGTTGCAAAATTTGAATTTGAATAGAGGCGCACTGATACACACATCTTAAAAAAGTATCAGGAATACAAAGTGGGTCACAGGGAGTTTCAGAGGCGGTGTCTCGATCTGTGTGATCTATGTGAGCATGCTGCGGCTTAATTATGGTCATGTGATCACTAAAAATGATCTACATTGGGATGGCTGATTGGGGTTCAGTCAGTATGATGGCAGAGCACTTGATGGCCACACGAGCCTCAGTGAGAGCCTAACGTTAATCAACTAGATCAAACTAGAGGAGTAGCAGAACAAAACACGCAGTGCTAATAGTTTCATTTGACAGATTTTCCTGCTTTTTGTTTTGTTTAAAATGTTCACAGCGGCTAAAGCAGTCTGTTCTTTGATTTAATTCACTTGTCCTTTTATTTGAGCTGTGTAGCATTTTTAGTAGTAAAAGTACAATAAAAATTCAATTATTATTTTTATTGTACTTTTACTACTAAAAATGCTACACAGCTCAAATAAAAGGACAAGTGATAATCATCACAACAATTCAATTATTATTGTTGTGATAATTATCATTACACCGCAATAAGATACCAAAGGGCAAAAATAAATGGATGTCCACTCACACGTCTGTTTCTGTCCTGACTCTTCATATCGTCTACACTTTTAGAAATAAAAGTTCTGAGTAGAACCATACAAGGTTCTTCAGCTTGTCCTCATAAGAGAACCCTTTTTGGCTCCAGGTAGAACCTTTTATAAAGGTGGAGGGTTCTACCTAGAACCCAACATAAAGGGTTATACCTAGAACTGTGTGTGTGAGGTTCCACCCAGAACCCCCCATGAGAGGTTCTACAAAGAACCCATACAGGATCTTATACCCATGCTTTCAACAATCCCTGAAGAACTCTTTCTCCAAAAAAGGGTTCTCTGGATCAAAATGGTTCTTACTGGAACCGTTATTGTTACCAAGAACCCTTGAAAAAACGTTTCTTTGGGAAAGGGTTTTTCAGAAGCAGCTGGTTCCAGGTAGAACCTCAGCCCTTGTAGAAGAACCCTTTTGGAACCCTTATTTCTAAGAGTGTATAAAATTTCAACCCTTCTGTTCGCCGTTAGCCGCCAGCAGCGCATAGCACAGCTCCACACTTGTTTTCTTGTTTTTCTTGTCATCATGACTCAAAACATCGCCGGCCATATCTGACTGCACACTTTCTGATTAGCTCAGAATCAGGGAATGTCTTGTTAGCCTCAGCAAGGCTCCATAAAACGTGCAGTGATGCAGCTGTTGCCCTTTCTCGTGCCGATGTTGATTAATTTGCAGTTGAAACGAACTGCTTGAATGATGTTAGCATGTTTTTTTATTTTGTGTGTGATTTTGAAGGGTAGTTTAAAAAAAGAAAACTGGCAGCATGCATCAGGTTTAAGTGTCGCTTTAGCTTTTAGGCTTTGCTGACAGTCCGGCTAACGTTAGCTGGTGAGAGAAGCTATTCATGGCAGTGTCGAGGGCGTAGAGAGCGTGCAGTGATATAAAATAAAACAGTCCGTGCAGGGTCAGATGATATGACCGCTAGCTGAGAAGTAAACTGAGCTTATTAGCTAGCAGCAGCTACAGTTAGCAGCAGTTAGCAGCTACCCTCTTGATTTGCTGTATCCTGTTTGTTTGGAGAATGAATTGGACAGACATATTGCGCCTTTATATTTCTTCACCTTTCAGCTTTGTTGTTGCTCGCTGTTCAACACACACAACTTGAGTTTGTCAAAAACTGGAGTCACGACACAAAATTGGTATAAAGAAAACATGACAGACACAAGGTCATTTAAACAGTCGAACCAAATGGACTTGGATCAAAGGAGGTTTGATTTGGATTTGGAAAAATAATCAGATTTTAGGCCTTGGTCTGTATCGATTGATACAAAGAATAGCACACTTAAATCTGAACGTTTCCAAACTGCTGCCAGAGTCCATCATGGCTGCACAGAATTCAGGGTTAAGTACAACGGGATAAAAGCAAGAAACAAAAGCAACAAAAAACCTAAAAGCATCAGCACTTGGGACTAATATGTAATATTACTGTACACCTTAAATCAGAGTTTAACCAAAAATGTGAAATTATGAGAATCTGGACAGTAAAATCAACCAACCCAACTCACATAAACAGACAAACTATCAGAACGAGAGAGACACACATTGTCTCTGAGGCCTGGATTTGGCATTAACGCTCATCCCTGTCTTGACAGGACAACTCAGTAACTGGAGACACTGAATCTAAACTGGGTGATGAGGACAGAACTGCAGGTGAACTGTGCTCACGCTGTGCCCTGTTGAGTTTTATTGTAAGCCAAGAAAAGTAATGTTTTCCTCCAGTGTTTCTCACGGAAGCACATCGTGTGTATCCTTGAGGACTTATAAACGTGTAGAGTGCATTTCCTTGCCCATAAACATTTTCAATCCCATTTTTTAAATAATTTAAATACTCACTGTTGCCACATTATAGCATCAAACTGTCAGCACAGTACACGTGAACGTATTCATACTGTTCGCCTCGAGACAGCCATTCACCAGCACCATTAGATCTTAGCACAACAGGCATGCTGCATGCTTACTGGCTAACTGGCGCTGATGAGATTAATACCTCAGGTATTGCAATTTTGTTTTGAATGAGAAGACATTTTTCAATGTGTGATAGTATCCAGGCAATTTAGTCAGTTGCCATGAAAGTTTCGAGGTTTGAAACGGAGCCCTGATGTAGGATTTAGTGGCAACTTGCAGTCCGGTTCCAGATTGCAACCAGCTGAACAGTCTTCATCTCTTCGCCTCCCGTGAAAGGCCCTCTTTAGAGCCAGTGATTGGTTTGTCCATTCTGGGCTACTGTACTGCAACATGGTGGACTCCATGAAAGAGGACCTGCTCCTTCTGTGGATATCAAAGGCTCATTCTAAGGTAAGGAAAACACGATGATCTTTAAATCCAGGAGATCACAAACTAATCAAAACACAATAAAGTATTTTATCACATTTCTGCCAAAAGATCCCCTTAAACACTGCACCTTTAAGTTGCGTCAGCGCAGCCCCCGGCTGTGGTGGGAAGATGAAAGCAGAGGATGGCGTTGTGATCAACAGCTGAGATCATAAAAGTTCAATGTGTCCACAGCTACAAAAACAAGTGTGTCTGTCAAGGTATATCACAATCACCTGGACCTGAACAAAGGTTTGGGCTTTTAAAGGTTCTGTTATCTGAGCCTGGATTTAAAAGACCCTGGAAACTGTCAGGAGTGCTCGTATTGCCTCTCAGGTTTGATCATGTACCACTCGACATGAACCAGCCGTATCTTATTGCTATGATGTTTTATTCATCCTCATTTATATTGTAGGGGGATAAAATGCACATTGTTGTCCATACTCATCAGGACTGATCAACATCCCCATCTGAAATGCCATTTTCTCAGAGTTGCTATGGCGACAGGTTGTGTAACTTCCACTGTGGGATTTATGAGTTGCAGAGAATATTAATTCGGTTTTGGAGGCGAACACGCACAATGTCGACTGTCGGAACACAGCGTTTGGTTCGTTGTGTACGGGTTAATTAACAAACGTATGGATACACGACGGGGAAAAGACGATCGCTGATAATCTCCATGGAAATGTTTGACACGTTGCTCAACAAGACTACACAGGTTGTGGCTGAGATACACAGAGACGGCTTCATATCTGCCTGCACAGCAGAACAGCAGCAGTCAGGCTACACTCACAAACAGCTATGTACAAAGTGACATGGCCCGAGAAGTCATTTCACCTCAGCAAACATTTTCCCTTCACCTCATGTTTCTGTCATTTACAATTATTAGTCACCATCATCACCAATATGATTGGCTGTTTCTCCCATACATGACCCTGCCCATTAGTGTCAAGTTAAGCACCTCATTTTGATTTAGTTTTAGTCTTTTAAAGGAGCATTATGTAGTTTTGGAGCAGACATTTTAACTCAGATATTTAATGTTTACAATATTAATGAGGTAATAATACAAACTCAGAAATATTATTATTTTTCCCATGACTGAATAAACAAACTGTTCTCAGAGAACACCGTGTGAAGCTGGAAAGGTGGCAGGGTCCGCCACATATAAACAAAGTAAAACAGTGTAAGTATACTGTGTCGCATTCAAGGTCAGTTTGTTTATTCAGTCGTGAAAACGTAGAGAGTTTGTTTAGTTAGCATCTTTATGCATAATAAAGTCAGTCAGTGAAGATCTCTCTTCTTCCCTCAAAACTACGGAGTGCACCTTTAACAAAAATGTGTAAAGGAGCACACATGTCACAATGCCACTGTTGTCGAATCATCTGACCCCTCAAGTGGTTGCAGTTTTGCGCACTGGCTAACATTGCTAAGGCTAGCTACCAAATATTAACATTGCTAATGCTACCTACTGTTAATGTTGCTAACGCTACCCAGCTGCTGTTCAGGTAGAACAATATGCTAGGTACAAACTGTGGAATTCAGCCATTCATATCTTTTTTTTCACACAAATTGGCAAATACCAAGACTGTTGATCACTGACACAGACACCAGCTGATACCAACGGTGTTACACGATTGGCTCACGTTAGAAGCTGCAACAATCTGTCAGAATTCTGACACAGAGATAAACCGAACAATTGTTTTGGACCAGACAAACAATTCAAAATGATTGATTGAAAATAACGATGATGTTCTTTAAAGAAAAGAGATATTTAACCCTGCACCTTTCTACAAGCTCTGTAGATGTAATATTTTCTAAAATGATTTTGTCTATATAAAAATTGTATCAATACGACCTTTAAGTTGACAAAATCAAAAGACCATTTAAGCCTCACTTAAAATGACTACTCCCTGTTTGTGTTGCTGAGTATGATGAATAAAACTCTGTGTAACATCAACTTTGAGAAATGAAGCATCTGTTCTTCAGAAACCACATTAATAATAAAGTTTTTCCCACTTTCTGTGTGTGTTGGAGGCATAAATACACACTGCAGTTCATTTGAGCAAGTGATGTATGCTCTGTGGTCGTACTGTAATATAACAACGTTTTATTGCTCCTCAAATTCTCAACTTATCGCTGATCTCACAGCAGCTGCTGTGTGCTAATAAACATATTTAGAGCCGCAATCAAATTTCTCACTTGTTCAGTTGTCTGACAACAGAAAACAGATGTTTGAAACTCCAAATCACTGATATCCCAATCTGTCACAGGACCACAATCATCACATGACCTCTTTGGTGAAATATGATGAATGATATTGTAGTATAATACTATGGTTAATATGGTAATCTGTGTTTTACAAATGATGGACATGGCAGATTTGCATGGAAATAAGATGATAGATGACGATAGAATTGTTCCACATTACCAGGGGTCCTCAGGTTGTACCAGTCCCATGGGACCAAGGCTTTAATCCAGTTTTCATCACATTTTGGTCTAATATATGCTCTGTGCTTTAAATATTTATGTCTTTAAAGTGTTTTGAGGCCACAGCTGTCACCATCTTTATCATGTAGCTGTGGTTACGGGTGTCACTCTCGTCTGTCGTGAGGTGTAACGCGAGAGGCAGTTTCCTTGTTGACACAAACAGCGTCCGTGTCGCTCTGCGCCGCAGCGACACAACCGACTCGCTCTCCTCTGTAAATCAAATTGTTTGTACCAGACTGGGCTTGAAGAGAACCTCTCCGTCTCTCCTGCTCGCTCTCTCTCTCTGTCGATCCTGCCTCACCACAGCTACCTCCCCTCTCAGAACGATAATTCAGAAGCTGGAGCTCTAAAATCCTGATCCCTGTTCGGGTTCAGCTCGGGAGGAGAAGCTATATTGCATAATGTGTAAAATTGTGATTGACGGTTTTTACTATTCTCTTTTGTTTTACAGATAAAGCATCTGAATTGTTAATCAGGAAAATAATCATATTAAGCAATTTTGAAATTATAATAATAAAAGTGTTGCTGAAAAATCATGTTTTTTATTTTCAGCTTTTTTGACAGCTTCAGTTGCAGAGCTTTGATTTTAGAGGGTTTTGATGAGAGAATCTCTGAAGATAAAGATGTGACAGAGGATTATGTCTTTGTGCCCAGTGATGAATCAAATCAATCAGGATTCAGGACGACACATTTAGACAAATCAATTGACTGGGAAATAGTCGACCACAACCACGCTGCAATGACAACAAGACAGTGACTGTGGATGCTGTTGCTGTGTGTCTGTCACTGAGCATCTGAAACACACTTTAATATCAATGTTAACATAAAATATAACAGGCCATGTTGAAAGACTTTGATCTTCTGCTCAATCTGAGCTGAATAAGCACGTGCTCAAACAGGGTTTGTAGTTTGTAGGAATGTTGGCAAAATAGCCAGATCTGAGGGTCGGCTCGTACGGACTTCGTACTGAGTTTACCTTTCGGCGTTGCTCCTTCATGAATGGACTTAATAAGCTCCAGTAGGAGCAGTCAAGGTAATATGAATTAGTGCAGACTGAGGGCAGTACCTGGGAGCCTCAGAAGCCATGGGATTGAATACAAGCTGTCCGTGTGCATTCTAATAAGACACTGCCTTCCAGAGGAATTGGACTCACAGCAGTCCAAGGTTAATCTAGATGTCAACACCTGCTGAGTGTGTAGCGCATTGCTGTGGGGTGACATTCCCCATCTTCCCATCCACTGTGGAAACCTAATGTGGCAACTGATTCCGTCCTCCCTGCAGGAGGAAGTGTAGAGGTTGGTATTTCAGTGCTGCCGTGCATGACTGTACCTCCTGGCACTTTGGCTGCTGACCTTCTTACTTGCCTGCCTGATTGCTCCCTATCCACTCTGGACACACTCCCAACCTCCTGTATGACAGTCTCGAAAGCATGTGAGGAGTTCATCTTTTGGGATGGTGTGAATAAATCTAGGGGGAAACAGGTACACCAGTAACATCCTTTAACCTCCCACTGAATCATATAGAACATTTTAATTTAGTAAGACAATTCAGAGACTTTTTCTATGTTTTTAATCTGGCTCTTGTGGTGAAAGGAAAATATTAAGAAAGACTCCTGAAAAATTTAAGCTCAGATAAAACTGCACCTTTTAACAGTGAACTTACTTGGTGGGGGCAGCATTAGTTCATATGGCATGCCCGTTTGATTGAATTGTACTCTTCCATCACACGTACGGATCATTTTTCAGCTTCAAATAAAATAGTAACTCGGTGAAATTTCAACCCCCTGCTGAACACAGAGGCTTTCAATCAATATTTGTCAGGATACTTCAGTTAACTAGATGATAGTAGCACACAGCTCAGAACGAAACATATTCTGTTACTGGGGACGTCTCTGTTGACTGAACATTAACGAAATGTACCATTCATTCTTGTTAAATGAGTACAACTCAACCAAAGTGCTGTTTTTTTTTCGTTTCTATTGAAAAGGGTTTTCAATCATTTCTGCTTCTGATATGGTAAAATGACTGTTTCTATCTGCATGTGACATGGACTAGCTAAATAAACAGACCCTATATTTCCATTTCATTCCTGTCATTTCCCATTAATTCCCCAAATCCTGTTAATTACCCGTTTCCACCTAGAATATTCTGTCAGCTTTCTGCCCAGTCGCCACCGTGTGATGTTAGCAGCTCGCATTTCTGCAAACCACAGACAAGTCCAAGGTTGATGTGTGTACCAAACATGCCTCATCATGCTCACATTATATGCTTGTTAGCCTCAGCCAACACCGCTGCCAAACGGTCTGCTGCAGTACGAGCCGCACCAGTTTTTTAAGGAGAAGCGCAGATTATTTCCACCTGTGACTGTGGTGATCTTAACAGATATTTCAGGCCAAACCATTATGTTATTTTTAAAACTTTTAAACCTGGCAGGTTAACAGTGGGGGTGCCTTGCAATCCCTCAGTTCCCATGTTGATGAAATTCCATGAAAGTTGAAGCTATATTTTAGGAAACTGCCATTTAATTGCTGCCTTCCACCTGCAGGAGCTAAATGGTATTGAAATCAGCATGAACACAGGCCCTCTGCAGACGGCCACATCCCACCAGCCTTCAGTTATAATCAGGGTATCCCTTCATACACATCAGCGGTTAATGAACACTGAACACTGTACATGACTCAGCTTGCCCGAAGTGCATTGGCTTGTCGAGATGAAAGAACAACCAAAGCATCACCAACAACTATCACCCACTTGACCCTGAACAATTACGATGACCAAACACCGTATTTAGGAGGCACCTGAAGCCACAAAATCTCATTTCGCTGGTAATTGTCACCCATTTCCCAACAGTGGAGTCACTTAACCCCCAGAAACCTTCTGAATCCCCCCCCCTCTTCCTGTCACACTCTCCTGTCTAATCCTCCCAGCACACCACCTCTTTTGCATTTTGTCAAAATTCATTTATTTTCTCCACAGATCAACCTAATTAGAGGAAAGGCTTGTGGTGAAAATACGTCTTTATTGCTGTCATCATCAATATCACACTCCTTATCTGGGTCACTGCGCGCTGATTGGCTGCATGGCTAATGGGGTGGAAATTTTCCATTTTGTTCGGATCCTTTCATGTTTCAAACGCACGCCCAGTGGGGAAACGGCGTGCATACTGGCGGGTGTAAACAGTTAACAGGTCTCCTTTTCCCCCCACAAACACCTTGTTGTGGAGGGAAAAGAAAGAGATGCAGAAATAGAAAATAGGCAAGATAAAGGTTAGGCTGTCTTCTGGGGACTGAAGGCTCTATTCAATCACTTTTGATAAGAAAGCCTTGGGGATTAGTCAAAGGCATTCTCTCTGGGCGGTGAGAAGGAAGCGCTGGGTTCAGGTACTCAACAAAAACAGTGTTTACAGTGAGATAGCACCGGAGACCGCTTTGAGGCAGAACGGAAGATTATGATTTCTCAACTTATCATACGGAAGGAACCATTTTTGATCAAACAGCAGTGGGCAATTTTGCATTCAAGGTCAGTACATTTGCGTGCATGTCTGTGGGTAAAAAAACAGCAAGGTATTGGATTATATAATGAGCTTCAGTGTGGCTTCGCTTTCAGTTTGTACAACCTCTTCCTCACAAATGAGCTCGCCTCCTCATCTTTGCACAGAAGAGCCAAAGAAAGGGAGATGCAGAGAGAACCGTCGGCCCCCATTTCCTGTCCTTGTGTTTTCTATAAAGCCACCGCAGTTATCAATGTAGTTCAATACCTTCCTTTATCCAAGGCAAGCTGACACCGCTGAATACAGTTCAGGATTATTTTGACGAAATAAGACAGACCACCTTCAGTGTGGAGAGTGAATCATTTCCTTGTAGTCATTTCATGTTTTGAAAGACACAGATGAGGGTGAGTCAGGGACTGAATACTTGAAGGTGAATGCACTTTTAAAAGCAATTTAGAAAAGATGTCTTTTCTATATATGTTTGGATTGTCACTCAAATGGCTTGGCGGCGTCGCAGCACTCGATGCTGAAAAACGAGAAGCAATCTGCCTGAAAACCACAGTATACTCACTTTAAATATGCTCTCAGCGGGCGCTTTCACGTCACACGCATCGGAGACTGTCTGCCGCGGCAGTCAGCTGGCATGTATGAGAAGAAAATACTAATCACCTCGAATTCAGCAAATAAATACTGTTTGGCAACCGAAGAACCAGCAGTCGCTGCGGATAAATAAGACATTTTAACAATTTTCATCACATGGGTCCTAATCACGTCCTAATCCATCAAGTGTGGAAGTGGGACGCACGGTGCTGGAGTTTGTGTTTGTGGTCGGCGTCCAAGTTTTAAATTCTGATACTTTGCCCAACACCCGTAGACAAAATCAAAACCAATGTTTCCCCAACGCTCTTTATCGAAACGCTCGTTTCCACGAGACATTCAGAGCTCCAGTAAATATTTATTATTTCAGTTTGGGTGATTACCATGCTATGAATATTGGAAATTAGTTTCCATAATTTGGGGGCTTTTTGGGATGTAATCAAACAAAAAGACTCTACGCAAAAGTCTTAGAAGTGTGATGGGTGCCAAGACAGAAAAAAATAAAAAAAGTCACAAAATAACGAGTCAGTTCTAAATAGATTATACTTTTTAATAATCCACAGCAGCAGAAACAAACGGACACGTTTCAGCCCTCGGCCTTCTTCAGTGTTCAGTTTTTGGGGATGTAGACATCGCCCCCTGGTTTACCCTGGATGTGTTCTTGTTCATGTGTTGGCACCATTTTAAGAATGCAGAATTATCTATTAGTATTTCCCATTTTCAATGTTCCATCCAGACAACTATCACTGGAATATTTTAATGCTGAGGAAAACTTAAAACTTGATGATTCTCAGGCAATCTACTAGATATTTTTTTTTCAGGCTCAATCCCATTTACCAATTTTTATCCTTATCCCTCCTTTTTTGAGTTCCCCCTCCCCCCTCAGAACAGAGTAACAGGTGGGAATGGGACAACCCTTCAAGACTTTGTCGTTGGCGTTTATGTAAACAGACACGGGCATTTCCAATATGCCGTCTTCAGCTTTGGTGATTTCTATTGTGTTACCGTAGCAATCCTGGTATAATCACCATTTATCTGGTGGAGACACACTCACAACTGGTCCACAACTTCACGCTATTAATCAAAGAACACTGCTTCATTACATGGCCACTGCGATGCTTTACAGTCTAACGACCCGTGCTCCTATCCTGCCAGTCTGCGCTGGTATTAGAGGAACGGTACCGAGTGCAGCAACTTCACTGCTGGACTTCCGTTACATTTCGGGCATCACATGCCATCATAGTGGGAGAATGCATCATTGAAATATGTTAAAATGCAGGACTGTCAGCAGACAAATCAGCAAAAACAAAGTAACATTAGCGAGCTAGCAAGTTAGCGACCGAAACACCAGCAAACTAGCGATGATTGTTTTATGCTTGTTCTTCAGAAAAGAACTGTAATGAACTGAAACGGCAGACAGTTGCCATAACCCTCAGTTTGAAGTACAGTGGCCTCAGCTGCTGACCGTGTTGACATGTGGACAAATCAGTGAGCCGGACCAGAACTTCCCACTGCTAGAACTCCCTCACTGCTCTCACCCAGTCTGTGCTTCACATTTCTCCCCCACACTTTACACCGCCTCACAGTATGAACACTCCTGCTCGACGTCAACCTTTACCTATCTGTCAAATACGTGTTTGCTTGAAATGTAGGTGTAAATTCCACAAAATTCAGTCTTCACTGATTACTGTAATTAAAGGTTCCCCCTGAAACTGCAATTAGTGACAGACATGTCCAGGTGCAGAGGATGCTGTCGGAGCTCCTGTATCAAACCTCTAAAAACTTTTAGTCAGCTCGTGACAACTGTTGCCCAGTTCTGTCTCTTCGCCTTCCGCCAACTAACCAGATAATAGAGTTAAATGAGGTGTTCAGCATATAACACAGATTAGATGGGGTGTTCAAATTCTAATCAGCACTAATTCCCCACAATAACATTAGAAGAGTCTGCCTCAGCCCTGTTGGTCATGCAACATGGAGTTACAGTCACTGTGGCTGTGAGGAAGGATACGAGAGAAGTGTCGTGAAGTGAGTGAGAAGTGATCCACTCATCAAAATACTTAACATTCGGATCAGTCTTAAACTTTTATTAAGTGTGTGATGGGTAGTCAATAGATGTTGTAAGATGATAACCTGTTTTATCATCACATAGTGTGAACCACCACATGTTTTCAGCAGGCCATGTATTTCTCATATTCCTAGTAAATATAGTAAATGTATTAGGGCTTTATTACAGCAAGTATCTCATCAGGGAATCATTTTGGGGAACTTTTCAAACCGCGTCCACGTGACACTGCCTGAACCTGCAGCAGTGATGAAAGCTACACAGAGAAAGTCCATTAAACAGTCACGGTGGTGGATTAGCTAACTGCTAACTCAAGCTGTTTGACAAGAATCTTAATGTCAGAGTGAAACCAGTGGAAACCAGCGACTGCAATCCCAGAATGCACTTTGGAGAATTGTCAGCAGCGACAAGTATCAAGTATACATGATTTGAATTGGACGTGTAGATCCATACCTGTGGTCCTAAAAACAGTCATAATCACGACACATGTGTGTGAACTGGCATGTTCAGTTAAACAGGCCTGAGCCAGACAGAACCGTCAGTGTCAGGAAATCTTTCCCTCTGACACTTCGAGGGTCCTGCTTACATTAGAAGTGACAGACGACAGAAGTCTGACGCTTTTCTGCTCCTCATTTGTCATAAATTTGACTAAGATGGAAGAGTGAGATGATATTTTCAGACATAAATCCATGGGTGCATAAAATCATTTTTATGTCAATTTTTGAAAAACCAATAAGTCGATCCCACTTCTGTTTATAATGCTAGAGCCTAAAATTAAAACGGTATGGCATCTACACTAACAACCAATGTTATTCAATACATGCTGATATAGGCATTAAATCCAAGTGCCTGCAAAACAAGAGAACTTTGGGAAAACAACTGTAATTAATTAATAAATTATGTAAAATATAAACTATAAACTAAATGACCTCAGTGAAGGTAATGTTGCCAAGCAGTGGCACTTTCCCAAATCTTGTATTGTTCATAGAGTCGGTCAGTCCGGACCCACTGTTGTACATCTGGTGGACGTACACTGCAGGTTTAATGTCTGAATGTTGAGCTAGGACCTCTCTCTGATGTCTGTGGATGTGGGACAAAGGTTACATAGTCAAACTTTTGGCTAGGATCTCTCAGAGGTCTGTGGACATGTGACACACTTTATATTGAAACATCAGGCGAGGACGCCTCTCAGACGCCTGTCGACAAGAGACACAGGTCATTAGATTAGATTAGACAGACTTTATTTATCCCACAACGGGGAAATTCACTTGTTACAACAGATACTTAAAGATTAGATAATTAAAGATCCAGCTGTGGAACATCACGGACGTCTACGGACATGCAAAACAGGTAATATACCTAAATGTCCGAATGGGAGCCTCTTTCAGACTTCTCTTTATGTATAAAACAGGTCCAATATCTGAACGTCGACTCTTCTTGGATGTCTGCAGACCTCCAACATCTGAGTTCTGTGTTCCTGACGTCCTGCACTGCCCACATTCAGCATCTGCAGGCTAATTTCATTCACCTGCTTTGCAATTTTGTGAAAGCGGTCTTAATATGTTTTCATGTGGTGTTATGAGTTGTCAGAGCTTTTCCCCCTCGATCTGCTAAATAAACTGCAACCTGTAATTTTTTATGACGAGTGCACCTGCATCCTGCAGCATTTCTGACGCTCAGTTAGTTGTCTGAACATTCGAAAACTGGAAGAACGCAGTAATTGTCAGAGCCGTTCGATAGCTGCCAGACGCAGCTACAATAATTAACAGTGCGGGCGGCGGTGTGTGTAACCGTAGACGTGACTTTCAGCCGGACTGCTCGGCTGTGATGTGTTTACAGTTTGTCCGCCCGGTGTGCATTTGTCAGGCTGATGTTACCGGCTGCAGTTACAACCCGCACCAGTTGAAACTGGACACTGGAGACACTCCGGCCCAAACCGCAAATATGAACACACTCACACACGGGCTGACAGTGAAACCCAAACACACAAAACACTGCGTAATTGTAAATCAATAAACAATTAAGGTACTGCCATCATAACACACTGCTCACTGACCTCAAATCCCTCGGCGCCGGCTGTGTCTCCATTTTCCTGTTGTTTGTAAGAGGGCAGCTAAAACAATAATAGGATGGCTGTCGGCTAATATGCCGACACTCGCCACTGAAGTGCAGCGGCGGTAACGTGGCGTCCGCGTTTCTTTTTGTGCATCATCAGACTGTGAAGTTACATTTCACCGTGATGGATTATCTCTTCTGAGCGTGTTGAAAATCACAACATATGAACACACAGCGTGTTGACACGTATGGGCACAGCGCTGTGACTTTAATGTTTCTCACATCATGGTGTGAGATAAGTAGTGTAGGTTTTGTCAGTGGTTAAGATTTACTATTTGACTGAATCATCACCAGTTCATTTCCAGCTGGGGACCCTTGTTGTCATCCCCCTCTCCGCCTTTCCTCATTTCCTGTCTGTCTCCTCAATATCAGCTGTCCAATTAAGGCAAAACAAAATTAAAACTAATCAGGCATGTTTTTTTTTCTCTCGACAATGACGTATACTCAGCTCCTTTGAGCATGGCACTTAGTGTAGGCCTACAGTCGTTCCGTTGCCTGGTTAGCTAGTTAATTAACCACGATGTCCACAGACAGATGTTTGGAAGCAATTTTTACCAATTAAGTTGGAGTACCATGTCACATGGATTGTTATCTTTGTATCTCTTTGTCATTTTGAGACATGGCATCATAAATCCAGAGTGGTGGAGGGACAAGGAGATGCACACAGTCAAATCCTTTTATTCTAAGAAAAACATGTTTTTTCTACCAAGTAAGCTGTTAGAAATATCTGAGTTTTTATAACAGTATTCTTTTTCTAGGACTGAAAATGCTCCAGTAAACATTATGTCCCTAAAGCTACATTCTGCCTATTTAGATTCTGCCTTATTTGTAACGTTTTAATAAGAATTATGATATAATTTACACTTTAATTGTTTTATTAAACAGCAATATAAAATGATCTCCAAAATTATCAAAAATATGCCCAATAGGCAGAATATACCCATCGGTGCACAACGTTCACTGGAGAGGACAGACACATTTTCAGTCACAGAAAAGAGTTGTACCAGATTAAACAACTACTCCTGAATCCCTTTTAATGCCGTCGATGCACTGCAGTGGCTCTTTCTGTAACTCTTTTAGAATAACACATGTTGGAGAAAAAGAGAGGTATTGGTTTCACTTAAGAGTAAAAACAAACATTGAAAGAAGAATGATTGCCCCAACATTTAATTAGACAGGGTCTGGGTGTTATTCGAGAGTACATCTTCTGCTAGATTAGATGTGGGGAACAGCTTTGTTTAGTTTAGTTTTCTTCATTTGGAGGAGCAGGTAGGTATTTCATCAGGACCACTGCATCGGCGAGGCGGGGAGGACTTAACAAGAGCTTCTGGCAGATAAATGAATACAACACTCGGTCACACAGCAAAAGACTAGCTCTGTCCTCGTTCAACCTTTGCTGCGGCGCCTTCTAACCTCATCCAGCCAGTCACCAAACGCTACATGAAGGTGCATCTTCCCAGGTTGATTGTTTGGAGCATGTAATGACGTTGTGCTAATTCTCCTGTCAAAGCTGATACGAGTCTTGTCTCAAAGACGATCGTAATGCTGTTTCTTCAGTGTAGGAACCATGTTGGCAGAGTCAAGCAGGGCCTCACAGAAAGGAGTTGCCTGTAAATGGTAGAAGATAAAGACCTTGCTGGATGCTTTTCATGAAGAAAGAACGTTTTGTGCAAACAGTTTATGTATATATATATTTATGTATATAGGAGAGTGTGTTCCAGGGATAAAGATGGATGAACCGTGTTGATGGACGTACTGAGAGTTCAAAGCAACACTGCTAACATGAGGCTATTATCCATGAATACTCTTGTGCTTCTTTGTTCTGTTTTTCAGATTAAATGTGCTGTGTTTCGGGACAACAGTTGACATGCATTAGTGATGAAAAGCAGGAAGCATTATGTTGCCATGGAGACACTGAGTTGCAGTTAGGTGTGCCACGATGGCATAGGTTCGGTTTTAAGAGTGGGGGGTCGCGCTGAATTAAAGCAGAAACTACATAAGAGCTGTTATGAAATAGATTAAATGGATTGTTTTGCTTTCCATAACAAAAAGAACCGTGATGTAACCCTCTGAGTAACTAATAAATCAATCCTGATGAAGGGAAGCTCTTCTAAGTGTATAAATAATGCACTAACCCCGGTGTAAATCACAGTTCCATGCTAGAGACGTGTCTCTTAATGATGGATGATTGCATCTTTACTCCACAGTGTGCTGTGCTTCACTGCCTTCTCGTGGATGCTAGCATCTTAGAATATTAACTGTAAGTATGAGTGAAGTAGAAACATCGACATGGTGGGACTCCATCAGCCCGGAGTATAAAGGGAGCTGGGATCCCTTCGAGGCTGCAGCTGCACATCCTGTGTGTGTCTACATGTTGCTGAGTGTGTACTGTGAGCAGTCATGCTGCATTAGTTACTAAAAGTTCCTGTTGTGAACTGTACGGGTAAACATCGACTTGAGGATACTAAAGAAATCGTATCATATTATGACGTTTAAAGTTGTAAAGGCGATCTTTTTTAGATATTTTCTAAGCAAATATTTGGATTTTTATCCATTCAGAGGCATCAGAGACACCACGGGAATAATTACCCCCCTCGAACCGGAGACTGCGTCCCGTGTGTGACCAAGAATTAAGGAAAACATGTTTTTAAGTTAGCATATGTTAATTACCTCATGTGGGTTATCAGACTGAATGTAGTTGTTTTAACCCAAACATGATCTTTTCCTGAATCTAATCCAATAGTTTGGGCCGAAACCTTGACTGTCACTGTTTCCCAACATCAATAACAGTCCAAAAGACATGATACTGTGTGTGAACAGTTTGTCAGCAAGCTTCATTCTGAAAGTCTAACTGGATGTTTCATATGTACTGTATTCTCACTGTGAAGGAAGGAATCTGTGTCTGTCCTTGTCTGTTATTCACATATCTCGAGAACCATTCATCCGATCTACTTCACACTTGGCAGGTTTGTTGCTGAGTGCAGTATGAAGAAATGGTGCCATTTGGACTCATTATTAATAAGCAGTGAACGTCGCTCTGAGAGCTCTCACACCCCATGCCTCTCACATGATCTCATGGGGAAGCAGACGTAAACAAAATGGAATTAATGTGTTGCAACAACTTGCTGTAGAAACGTTTATAATGTTGCAGTGAGAAATTAACAAAAAAAAAAACAAGGTTAAACAAGTCTGGACGCGTGGCGAGACGTGGTAAACAGGTTTTCTATTCCTCAGTGAGAACTGGAGGTGAGATTTTCATGTTGTTTCAACTGTAGTATGCTAGCTAATGCTAGCCTCGAGCCTGTCTGCTGCTCCTGGACGCCTCTCTGATTGGTTGTTGTAAATATCTAACATTATTTAAATTATTGTGGCAGCCCCAATGACTCTGTAAGCAGTTTAGAGGGCTTTAGACTGGATCTGTAAACATTACCAGACAATCTGTGCTGAACAGGCACTGCACTGGTTACTGCTAACTTGACATCGCAGCCATTCAAGTTCAAAACCGACACTGGAGGCATAGTTCAAGGCCACTGACCAAGCTGCCGTATTCCATGAGTTGGGCGTGAGGACGAGCTGGCCACAGAAACAAAGAAGAGATGGTCTGTAAAACTCAAATACACTTTCAATTATTCAGAAATGTTGTCCTGCTGAAATTGAAAGAACACTGCAACCACTGATGGGTCGTGACCTCTGACCTGAGAGAAGAGTCGTGTTTCTATCACTGCAGGAGTAGACAGAAGAACACACACTGAACACATGCTGTTCAGCTTTCTCACAGATTTAGATGAAGACAAGATTTTGTCAAATTTACACATCTTTATAAGACAGGACAAAATGGAAAAGGAGATCGTCTGATTGTTTGAAGACATTTTCTTAAGAGAGTCACATTAATACAAAGATCTATCATGGAATACCAGTATTTTATATACTGCAGTTGTTATACCACATTTTTATATTCTGTAACATGTGTACATGGTAATATGCCAACTTTGCTTCAAAAAGTGTTCAGTTAGTTCATCCAAGAAAAGAAAAAAAAAGAAAACTTTATAAACAATATTCAACTCACCATGAAAGGATTACAATACCCTGCAAATGCTCACGGTCTGTGTCATAATGTCTTTAAGCGTTTTATCTTTACCACAAGAGAATACACAAAAACTCAATGCTTTGGGTAACTCGTTGGATTTGATCCTGCCTTCCATATAAAATACTTGAAATAACTGAATGCTCATTAATGATTTACATAGTCCCAACGGGGAACAGAGACAACACTGTGGTACTGTGAGAATTCATGTCAAGATAATAAGGAAGAGATGTGAAGAGTTCCACTCCAAAACGCTTTATATCCAGATACAACATAAAATAAAATCGTTGCCTGAGGTTTATCATTCAGCGTCTGAGATATCTACAGGTTTCACTCTGTAAAAATGAACTCATTTTGTCGACTGAGCACTTAATTATGAACCATTTGTTGAAATTAATATCATTTGGTTTTAGTTTTTTTGTTTTTTTTCTGCTGTCAAGCTTTTTAGGGGTCATGTTTCTCTGTCACATTTTGGAACAAAACTCTTCATGTTTTCCAGTTCATTAAATACTGTAATTATCAAAAGTATGGAACGCAGAATACCACACAATTAGCTGATCCGCTCGAGTGATTATTGTTTTTCATGTACCGTCCATAAATTAACACAAGTGTCGACCTGCTTCAGTGGCTCCTCTCTGGTCACGGCAGAAGAGGTTCTTTATCAAAGCAACAGACGGGAGTGAAGCCTCATCTTTGCTAAACATGCAAAGGCCGCGAGTGCGAGGAAGGAACGAGTGGCTGTGAGTCATGTACAGCTGAAGAAGAACAAATCAGAATACTAAGATAAAAATGCTTTTATTTGTTGCTCTAAAGGAAAATGTAGAGGGGAGGAAACTATCGGCTTGTTTCTTTTCTCAGCTTGTGAAGTGACAGGATCCTTAAATGTCTTTAAATGAACAGTTTGACATTTTGGGAAATTTTCTTTCTTGTACAGTCGGATGACAAGATCGATACTGATGTCATATTCAGCCTAAAAGGTCGACCTTGCGAGCAGCTTATTATGATATTTACACTGATTGTTGGGCAGTGGCCTCTAGTGGCCGCAATAATTGTTACAGCTGTGAAGGAGGAAGTCAGGTGAAGTAGTACAGCGTGGCAAAGTCAGCATACGGAGGAAGATGGGGCGAATAAAGGGCCTAAACAAACACAGCACTTCCACACTATTTGCTTCCTGTGAGAAACTAAAGTCAGCTGTGAGTTTTTTTACAACGCACTTATGTAAGTTAAGTCACATAAGTTACACTGGTTTTTAGCCCAAAACATGTTGTTTTCTTAAACCTAACCCGAGAAGTTTCCTTGCCTAAACCTAACCAAACTGCGAGTGTACAACGATGGTCCGGTACGCAGGATGCTGTGATGCTACAATGGTCGTGGTGGGAACAGTGATTTATGTCATACTGGGACTAAATAAACCATATTAACATTTTCCTCTGACGTCACACTCAGGGTGGGAAGCTCAGATATCATAAAGCTGTATTGCAGGTTGAAACTAGCGTAAAAACTGGTGTCGTGTCACAGCTTGTTCATTGGTCAGCAGTGCATGGCCTAATGAAAGTTCAGATTTCAAGATAAAACAGCAGCAACGGTAGACAACAGCACACGTTAGCATTTAGCCACTACTGTTTGATAGTGTCACATGACATGATGGAGAAGCCGTAAATTAACCTGCAATTACCAACGCACATCTTTGACTCATTAATTAAATGTTACGTAAGCTAACTTCAGCTGTTTTTTAACGCTAATGAGATATCAAATATGGTGTTTAACCTTCAATTATGGCTCGATGTCTCTTTACATTTTCACTTTCTATTGTCTTTCGGTTTCTGATCGATCAAGAATCTATGCAATGATGACATTTGTCAGATTCCCAGCATGCCACATTGTTCTCAGAGGAAAATGGCCACAGTGTGAAAATAGTCTATAGCAGTTGTGAATTGTTTGGGTACGAGGATGTGCTGCTCATACTTGTACAGTAAATGTGAACCTACTTCCAACCGTGGCCCCTGATTTAAATAAAACCTCGACCCGCTCCCAGCCTGAAAACAGTTCAGTACATAAGCCCTGTAAAACTGCAGCTGCTGAAGTTTTTACACCTTGTTTTTTATACCTTAAACTAAAGGAGGTGCCAGTAGGTGGATTTGTCACCTTTAAACAAAGCAGATAAGCTGTTTACACATTTCCAGTCTTTATGCTAACTGCTAAGCTGGTTGTAGCTTCTTAACTAGCTGACAGACATGGCAGAGGTATCGACCGTCACATCTAATTCTGCATTTCCCAAAATGTCTATCTATTCCTTTATGTTACAGGTATTACAGGCCGTGTACGCGAGGCACACACCTGCAGCTAACACATGATTTATACGTCCAGTTCCAAAAATCTCTTCTTTAGAGTGGAAAAGCAGTTTCACACCAAAAAGCCTGAAAATGACAAAACACTCTCTCAAAGCGTGCGCGTGTGTTCAGAAGTGTGGCGTAAGGTATTACTTAGCAACGCATTATTCTTGCCATAAAAAGCAAATGAACTGGAAAGTGAGTGTGAGGTTTCATCACCTCTTTGGAAAGTGTCGTGTTGATGGCTCCGAGTCGTCCCCCGTTCTCCAGAGTCTCTGTGATTCAGTGTCAGCGGACTTCCCAAACTGTATTCACTGTCAGTCACCTTCACCACATAAGACAACTTACCAGCACTGACACAGGTGATTCCCAAGAGAAATCTCCTCTAGATTAGGATGAAAACAAATACCATAGCTTTATACTTTAGCCACCCAGATCACAGTCAGAAAAGGAACCAAAATAACACCCGAAAAAATAAGTTAACATAATTTTGACACATAGAATTTTACAATATGTACATTATTTTTAAATTAAAATAGATTTGTCGGCTGTCTGATCGGGTAGGTCCTCTACAGAGCGCTCCCTTTTTTCCAACCATCCAGTGTTAATCCTCAGAAGCAGAGTTCCCGTCGAAAGCTCAGTGCCAGCCAATCAGAGTGCAAGTAAGGCTACCATCGTCAAGTCCCTGCCAATAGTTTGTAGGTGACGTCTTCGGACAGGGCCGAGCCCTTAGCAACAGACATGGCAGACCCTTCAACACCCTGACAAAAAGAAATAAATATAAAATATATGTAATATTTCTATATATATTCATAAAACCAAACCCAGGATAGATTTTAACTCTGATGTGTTCTCTCCGCCATATAATCAAACTGTGGCCATTATCCTATTGCCAGTCCATTTCACTCCCCCTCCGTCTCCATTTTTGTGTATTTTTGCAGTTTTTTTCGAGGAAAAAAAAGTCTTCTTCAAACCTGTACATCTTATACGCAAGTAAACAAAATGTAAAAGTGCGTGTTTTTTTGAATACGTTTTATCCACTATATCCAAAAGTGTTGCAGGCACTTAAGTCCTTCCCAAACATTGTAGGTGTTTTACGACAGTGGAGCAGGTTGGTTTGGTTATTCCTGGATTCGTGTGGGTCGGTCTGTCTGTATGTCTCTGTCGATCTGTCTGTCTGGCGAGGAACGGGCCACCCCCCGGGCCGCTGCTAGCCCAGGATGTCCAGGTAGACCGGGGTGGCTTTTCCCATGGCGAACAGGACCTTCTGAATGTCCTTAATGTTCAGTCGCTGCTGCGGTTCCCTCTGCCAGCAGCCCAGCATGATGTCATACACCTCCTTAGGACAAATCCTCGGCCTCTCCAGAACCCGGCCCTGGGTTATGCACTCAATAACCTGCGGAGAAGAGAGGGCAGCGGAGTGAGACAGATGATTTTCACCGACTGATTGCTTTGGTTTGTTCATAATGAGAACGCGTTGACACTGAGCGGGCTGTCCTTTGAGGTTTGAGCTAATGAAACTGAGATGAAAGAAGTAAACAGTATGCATTCGGTCTTAGATTTGTCCAATATCGAAAGGAAAACAAGATTTAATTTTTTCTGTCCCACAGCACAAAATAACAATAATCCTGCCTGTTTGTGGGTGTGGATGTTTGAGATGCTTCTAAAAGGCTGATTGATCATTTCTTTGTTGGACTTGCGCTCTAATTAGCCACATGAGTCATCGCAGCTCTGACAATTTGACTTTGTTATTTGCGTCAATTCCAGGCCACTGTAGCTTAAGAGAATGGATAAGGCTCTATTAGTGTGTAATGAAAGTGGGTGCACTGAAAAACATTCACAAATAAAAGCCTTTTTTTCTGCTTTTCTTTCGTTTTTTCTTTCAGCACTGCCGCCGCATACAATTTCTTTACCCTTCAAACTGAGGCGCTGATGTTTACGTGTTTCAGTTATTAAGACAAAGAATAATTACTGACACAGCTGAGCGGGAAAAATGGAAACTCTCCCCGTAAGACACATTATGGTGTCATGCAATTTCATGCTCTCGCAAGCTAGCAGCACAGCAACACTGTGTCAGAACAAAGCCTTCGATAATCTACCGCTATCTGGAGCCTAATTTTCTGGAAAGGGTGTGAAAAAAACCTTATCTGTGTTTAAATAAATATGATTTCACTGAGGTTTATACCCGAGAGTGTCAATGACAGCGAAACACTGAAATAAAACAAACTATTCGAACAAACCAGTGGGAATCCTCGTCCTACTCTTCCACCTGTTGCATCTGGTTACTAAGGTAAAGCCCGGCTTCCTCCCTTTTGTTAAACTGTTTCTCTTGTATTGTCACCAAAGGATGAGCGGCCTGGCAGATAGACCAGGACTGAGGGGACAGAGAGTCAACTCTCCTGCAAAGACATCTGGAGCCTCTTTGCATAAATCCCCAGATCCCAAACAGGCGACAGCGAGGGCTGCAGTGGTCATGGAAACAGCAGACGTGTGACAATGTTCAACTGACGAGGAATCCAACTAATGTGTAACCACAATTATTTTGTAACCTACGGACACTTATTAATGACTTCTCAACCTACCAAGTGACAAGGCTGTTGCTGTTTATCACTGTGGAAATGTAATTACCGTCACGTTATAATTACGTCACCTGACATTTTCTATTCCCAGTCAATCATTAAATTAAAACATGGCCTTGGGTTGAAAAAATGTTGAAAAAAAATCCAACAAACTCGTGTTTTTGTGCATCATTTAAAAAGAAAATAGAACTCTTTGTCATCATTGTCAAACTTCTAATAGACGGATGAAAAAGGAGTTTAATGAGTGCAGCAGAATCAGAGTGTCTTTTTATTTCATGCCACACATTCTTCTTCCTTTTTAAAACCTGGCACCTACATAACCCACAATGCATCTCCACTAATGTCAGATCAGTTGGAGGTGCAAAGTGCAAATGTGCCTTTAAGCTCTAGAGCTCAAGTTCTGTACTGAGGTGTGATGTTAATGGGTATAATGTTGGATACTTATGTGTCACCAAAGGATTTCCATTTGCTTTATACTTCTATATGTTTCACAGCTTCATGTTGTACATTTGACTACGACATTTATTTGACAGCTTTACTTACTGGCTACCTTGCATATTAAAGGCACCAGGTGTTGGCTGATTAGACCTCTGCTCAGGTGGAAGTTAATGGAGCTATGTCAGGAATAATTAATGTCGCCAGCTCTCAGGGCAGAATCAGTCGGCCCGCTCTAACAGGTCCAACAGCACCAACAGAAGGCTGGTGGACGGACTTAAAGACGTTTCAGTACGAAATGTACCTCGTGAAATAGCAGCAAATGTTTTTGGCTCCTGACTATCGTTTTAAAAATAGAAACGCTTATTAATACTTAAAAACAGCCCGAGCTCTATGATCCCACCAGCGATCACGGCGCTGGTGGTGAGCGTGGCGCCGGTCCACAAACATGCCGAGCTGCTCGTATGGACAGAGGAGCAGCGGCGAGTCTCAGCTGCAGATCAGCTGATCAGCTGCTGCGTACAGACTCTGTGCAGGAGGCCGCTGCTGAACGGAAACAGTGTGCGACCGCTTCGTCCCTCAGGCTCCGGTTGTGTCGCCACGTTTACATGTAGTTTCCCATTTTATTTCATCTTGAGTGGCTTCAGTGAGATGTCCGAACACCCCATGTGTTTTTATTGCTGCAACTTTCAATTAAATTTCTTGTGAAACATTTTACACCCAAATTTAATCTGACAGCAGCCGCTGCTTGTTTCCCCTCTGTGATGGCTGTCCTGCTTTTCACTACAGAAAACCCGAGGACAGCGGTGAGCAGGAACAGGCCGGCTGAGAATGAAGCATCCGGGCGCTAATTTATCATCGTCGCTGATGCTCACTTATAATTGTTGCTGTAATGTATCATTGTGTAATGAGTCAGACAGATCTGAATAACTGAATAATAAGTAGAATATTGCTTTGTGACACGACCGGAAGACAAAACGACATTAGAGAAACAGATCGAGGATTTTCACTCTTTTCCTCGTCATGACATAACGCGCTGCTCGTCTCATTACACCGTCATCAGGTTTCGGCGATGTGGTTTAATCAGCTGAGTGTTTCATTTCGAGGGCCTCCAAACTCTTCCCGCGCAGGACACACTGAAATGTGGAAATCCCAATTTGTGTCAAGCCCCAGAGCATATTGATGTTTCTTACTTGAAATGCCAGGTTATTCTTTTAGGTCAATTTAATTTTCTCAATATGCTCGCTTTACAAGAGTAATCCTAATTGAATTTTATTGATTCAAAGCAGAGCCTCCAATGAAAAAACAAACCAATCATGGGTGTTATGTAATGCAGCATCTTGTCTGGTGGCAAAGCGGCGTCAATTTATCACCTCGTTGGGCCGGCACAAGTCTCAGAAAGAGAATAGAAACAACACGCGGCAGTAGATTAAGATCCAAAATGGCAGTGTTCATTTAAATCTGCTATTAGAAAGCTCGTACGTTCCCTTTAGGGAGGGGAGGCAAATCTATTCAGTTCCTTCTTCTTCTGTCCTCTTTAATAACAACTGCCACGACTGCTGTTTTTCATGTGATTCGAGATGAACATCCTTCCTTTCATCACCCATGAGATGTTAAGAGACATAGAAGAAGACCTCAACATTTGCCATTAAACAACCTCGAGCTATTGTTTTTGCCGTGTGCGCTGCAGGACAGCCTTTGGTAATATATACACATCATGTATTGAATCTTGTGAGGGGTTTTCTCTGAACGCTTCAGGCTCTCTGTACCTCATTGTTACCCAGCTGAAACCAAGGCTGCTTCCCGTAGGTGAAGATCTCCCACAAGATGACTCCGAAGCTCCAGACGTCGCTTTCCGTAGAGAATTTCCTGTACATGATGCTCTCCGGGGGCATCCAGCGGATAGGTAGCATGGTGTGTCCTCCAACCTGAGGAGAGGGGGAGATGAAGAGAGAAAAGACCCCTTACTGCCAATGATACGCTGGTCGCTAAAACACAGATTAGAAAAAATGTAGCCATCATCACAACTCCCAGGCGTCTGTGGATTAGCTGTCCTCGCGTGTAACTGATACGATGGGCTTAACGTCTCGTGAATGACTGCGGTGCTGCTGGATGTTGCAGGAAAACGCTGACTTATCTGCCGGCTCCTCTGCATGTATTGAAATTCTTTAGGTTTTGGCTTTAAACTGTCCCTTTATTCTGGATGAAAAACAGCAATCTGCATTCCTTCCCTGCAGGAGTGAGGAGTGCTGGCATTAAGCAGAGCATCAAAGCAGTGAATTGAATGTGTTCCAATCAGTTTTTTTTAAATAAATCTGTAACAACCTCGGGGTGAAGAAAACCGCTGAAAGGATCCTGCTGAATGAAGTTCATATGGCTTCTAATGTAAATACGAGGATTGAGGTTCTGTTGTGTCTTTCTCCTCACAGAGAAGACGACACATCAACATGTGAGCCTCCTGTGGTCGCAGGACGGATCGCCGAGATACCAGCCGTAAGCTCTTTAATGTCCTCAAACCAGCAGAACATGAAATGAAGTCTCCCTCGCTCTAAATCCTCGGAAGCGACATATTAATCGATTAAACAATCATCCATTAATCATCCTTGCTCTCAGCTTCCATTAGCAGGCATTGTTTTAAAATCTATTTCCCATTCATGTCAGCGGCCGTGCTTTAATCATGGCGGCGATGGGCCGGACAAGACGGATGTGGGAACGAGAATGAAAAGTATTGCACATTTCGGATCAGAATCCTCGGGCAGTATTAATTACAGTGATTACTGTGGCGCTCAGGAGTCAAAGTACACGACTGACAGATAATATTATTAACATGCTGCTGTGATTTGATGCGACGCCTGCTGGAGCCATCCGAGTTGTTACTGCACGCCGAACTGCTGCTGTGATTTTATTTGCATCCCAAAGGGAGTGTTGGTGGTACAACAGCTTGTCTGGCAAGACGCTCAGACATCAAAATCAAAATCTTAATGCAAGTTCTGCTTAACGACTCTTTCCCAGAGATTTCAATTATGTATAATCATTGTGGCCGCACACGAACACCTGTTCCCATGTGACACCTGAAGCTCTCTGCTGGGTCACATGAGCTGACTCCATTAACACGGGAAAACCTCATATGCAGGAAAACCTTGGAAAAAACAGTTAAAGGACCTTCAGGAAGGGGAATGTGGTCATACTTTTTATTGGTCCAGAAGCGTCAGGGTCAGTAGGTGGTAAATAATACATTTCTCTGAATTCACCCCACATTACACCTCATAATGGTTTGAAAATCACTCAAATATGTTTTAACAATAACATTCTGTTAATTCTCAACAATAGGTGAACACTTAGCTGCTATTTCATTCATACAGTTCTGGGAAACTTCCAACTAGATTTCTCCCCCCAGCAATCCACTTAATTGGAGTGATTTGTTGCAGCTTAGTTTCCAACTTGTTTCTGTCGAAGCTTTGCAGGTCACTTGAGTCTTGATTGTGAGGTTGTATTTGTTGGTTAGCACCATTTTGCGGTGGCAAACTATTTAAAAAGAAATTAGGAAAATCAGTGAGGCGAAGTGAAATCGCAGTCGAGCTGCT
The DNA here is from genome assembly GCA_039737535.1 of Lagodon rhomboides. Classification (NCBI taxonomy): domain Eukaryota; kingdom Metazoa; phylum Chordata; class Actinopteri; order Spariformes; family Sparidae; genus Lagodon; species Lagodon rhomboides. The sequence continues at coordinate 2,754,828 of CM077784.1, read as the reverse complement.
GAAAACGCAAACGGTTGAAACATTTGGAAACAAAGCTGCTGCAACTCACTCCAGTTAAGTGGCCTGCTGAAGGAAGGAGTTGGAAATGAATTAATCCAAATGGCCTGATCAGCAGAGGAGAGTAGAAACCAGTGGGAAGTTTCCAGGAAAGAAATATTAGCTATTTATTTATTGCTCATTGGAAAATAGAAGCATATTATAATTAAATCAGGTTGGGGTCATTTTAGGTCAAAAACTGAATAGAAAGAATGACACTTGGAAAGTAATAATGGAATAAAGCAAAAAAGTGTAACGTTGTTGAAGCTGTGTTGTGGAGCAGCGTCCTGTAATCCTGGTGTTTCCTGCATGTTTTGGATGTCACACCTGTTTCAAACGATCAGCTCGTCATCACGCTCTGCTGAAGCCTGATAACGAGCCGTTCGTTTGAATCAGCTGTGTTGGATTGAAGAACAGTGTTGTGGAGAATTGAGCTGCGCGACACTCCAGTCCAGTTGACCCGGTCCGCACCAAGCGAAAAAATGATACACCTTTGCATTTTAGTTCTGGTCCAGTTCTTGCTCACACTGATTTTTTATAAACAAACGCAGAAGAGTAAACAGGAAGTTAAGCGGACTGACTGGTGACTCGTCCTTCAGCAGTTTTTCCGATCGTCACTCTGCATCATGGCGGTCATGTGATGACATCACACAGTCTCCACAGAGGTCTAAGCAGCACTTTAACACTTTTGATCTGCAGGTTTTGTTCTCCTCACCCCGTCATAAAAAGCTCATGAAGAAATAACAAACTATTTGCATTATTAGCAGCATATTAGAGTGAAAATCGACGACATGTCACGGGTAATGATGACTAACAGGTGGAAACGAGGCAAAAAGGAGGCGTCTTGTACAGAAGTGATTCAGGGCGTATTTGTGGGATCGCTGTCACACACTTTTTAATGGATTTTAATAAACTGAAAGTACACGGAGTAGGACACAGCAGAGCAGTTTTAATAGCTTTTGACCTATTAATCAGGGAAAATACCTGCGCTGACATCCGAGCCTACGTGTTACTATTAAAAAGGATTCGACGTAAAATCACAGCTTGGCTGCAGATCAATTCTGAGACGGTTTCCTGAACAGTTCACAATCAGCAGATGGATTTATTTGTAATTTAGCTTTTTATAACTGGGCTCAAATCACATGTCTTTTTCTGAAAAATTCCCACCACAGAAAAATCATCTATGTTTAACAAATTGCGATGTATAGTTCTTATTGTACGGAATTTGCTGTCCTATCATTTCCTTCTCTGTCATTAAGTTTTTGTTATCTGGTTCAGTTTCTGACTTCTGCTGTCTATCTTAATGTTATCTCGACATTTTTGTCAAGATAACAATGAGATGGAGTTTTAAGCTCCTTTGAGGTTTTTATCTCCAAGTCAGTGGAAGTACTCCTGCAGCGTATCAGACACACATCTAGCATCCATCCATCCATCCACCCATGCAACCATCTATTCTCCCTGAGCTAATATTCTGTGTTTACGGACAAAACAAAATCAAATACTCGGTCGCAAAGAGACCGTCGGCTCTGAACTCATCATTAGGACGAGCTCTTAGAGTAGCTGCATTCACCCTCCCGTGGTTCCTCCGCTCTGTACCTCTGGGTTACAAAACAATCAGATTCATTTAATCATAATAAGCTCTTCTCCAAACTCCATTTACCAGCTCCAACATCTGTGTGCCTTCAGCTGTGAGCATTGTGTGGCATTTTAAGTGACGAAGGGAAAGGAAAAAAAAAATAAAAAAATCAGCTCACGTCTTACTAATTACCTCCTGGTTCCGTAGCACGCTCATCGCACATTTCCTATGAAAGTCAAACACAATCTCTGCGTGTCAGCCTGACGCAGCAGATGAGTCTTCTGCATGGTTTAAAGAAACATGAGATTTGTCAATGTGCCAAAAGGCTGCTACTTCCTGGGCATTTATTCAGAATGTCCTCTGGTTTGTACACTTCATCAGATTTAGCTGCTGAGTACGAGGCCTCTGCTTACCCTTCATCTGTAACCTTCCCTACAATCCTGGGCTGGCTTGCAACAGCGAAGGCTACTCAGTGTATGCATTAGAGGTCCAGTGTGTAGGATCTGGTGGGTAGCAATGTGGTTGCAAATTGCAACCAACTGAGCACGCCTCACCTCACACTCTCCTGCGGTGGCCGCTAAACATGTGAAAACCGTGAAAGGCCCTCTCCAGAGACAGTGTTTGCTTTGTCTGTTCTGGGCTACTGTAGAAATATGGCAAAGCAACATGGTGGAAAAGTCTCTCATTGAATATGAAAAGCTCATTTCAATGTAACAAAAACAAAACAGTTCTTAGTTTCAGGTGATTATACACTCACCAAAACATAACTGGTTTGGGGTTAATGAATATCATATTCCATTTCTGCCAATGGAAGCCCCTAAATCATACACTGCATCTGGAATATTTCTGCTGGTTTCAGAGTGGTGATCTCAGCACCTGGCTGCACAACTGAAACTTTAAAATGTCTGAGCTCATAAATGTGTAAATTTCATTGCTAAAAGCAGTCAACAGTGTTAACAGAAAGTCAGTTCAGCATCACAAACTGCTGCATAACTGAGACATAACCAAACATAAACCTTCAGTAAACTTTATGCTCCTGGGGGTCTCTCAATCAAAACTGTAACATGAGAGTTGATTGTACTGTAAGTACACAACTTAAGATATCTTTTTTAATCCCTGAAGGAAAATTAGGTTAAAAAATACACAACACAGGTGTGGTGGTGCAGACATTTTAACATGGAAACGTTAAGTATTATGCCTTTAAGTTCCAACATTTGTAGATTTGACTTCGTTTTATTTATCAAATCTTACACTGTTGAAAGTTGTGTGTTTCAGAGATAAACATTCTTGTAGCTCAGCTCGAATAGGACATATTGGATTATTAACCTGACCAACTTTATCCTCCGATGGCAGTGCCCCTATATCAGGACAATGTGTCCGGACACGCTGCAAGAACTGCTCAGGAACGGCCCAACCAATGTGACAAGGAGCCCGAGGCATCGACCCAGTCTGCATATTCCTCAGATCACGATCTGATCAAGCATCTGCTCCGATCCATGGAGGCCCCACCCTCAACATACAGGAAACATGGCTTCACTGTTGAGTGTGATCAGTGTAGTTTCTATGGTGCAACATGTTTCCAACTCAGTGATATGTAAATCTTCACATTACATAAATACGCTTGGTAAATGCACCTTGGCTCAATTGAGTTCACATTCAGGAGGTGTGCTGCTACATCCTACTTGGTCTGGTATGACCAGTACCATATGCTTGCTAATGAAAGCAAATTTGGTTTGCTGACTTTATGGCTCTTCTGTATTTCTTCTACAGAACGAGTCATGTCCCCTAATGATGGTGTTCTGAAAGCAACAGACTCAAGAATGTTAAAACATTTATAGAAACCCTATCTTGTTATGTAGTCTCACTTCAGGGGCAGCTGACCAAACCTAAAGTAAAGTGTACTCTCAAATGAAGAAGAGCTTTAAATAACTGTTACAGTCCGTGTTATTGTACAACAAGATGGAGCCTTGATGGAGTGCATCATAAATGGTTAATGAGGCTTGTTACTACTTCTACCAAGCAGACGTCCTAGAAGAAACACCATCATCTCACAAGAAGAGTGAGATGATCCCCCATCTACAGTAAGGTCACTATGCTAAGCTTACTTGTAAGTATTTTATGCCATCTGAAACCTTGGAGCTTCTCAGTGTAACACCTTGGTTTCAGTGTCTGGAAGAAGTCGATAGCTGGAGTGTGGTGTAGCTCATTTACTGCATACAAGGCTATATGCTGTCTGTACATTTAACACAAATTGATATCTGTAGACGTGGCCTGGGGGTCAACAAGACCATTAGAGTCTGTTTTCCACAGCTATACCTATATATGCTGACTTTGAATGAAAAATCACACTACATTAACCTCAACGCCGCCCGGCTCTTGGTCTTCGCGGCGTTTCAGCAAAACAAATGCAGGGCATCATTTCGCTTCCATTCCTCCCTCACTGAAAAATGTCTGTTGAAACAAATCATTTAATACTTTAGTTCTTTAACTCTTTCCTCTCTTTGAACGAGCGCATAGATGTAAGTGGAGCTAAAGAAATAGTCCGTGAATAATACAGCAACACGGTAAGTGCACTTCACGGATTATGGTGATTGTTTATCACAAATGGGGTTGAATCTTTTTACTCCTCAGCAAACTGTGTTTGAAAAACTTTTTATTTTTACATTCATCCTAAAGTCCGGAGAGGCTTTGCTGAGCATACACTCATTTTTCAGCACCATCCTGCTTCACATTAATACATTTACACACATTTACACCTCAGAGCTGTCCGGTACCACCACAGTGTTCCACTAATCCCACCAGGGGGTAACTGCTCTGCTCAACTGCATCTCAGATGTAAAGCGAGGAGAGAACACTTTTGTGTCGCTTCTGCCGGATCCTCCAGTCACAGTCGGGCTTCTCTAGAACTTGCCCAAGGGCATGTGAGGTATTAGCAGAGTCTCAAAGACAGAAACATCCTTTAGCTCCTAATTTTTCGAACTCTTCCCCGCCAAGCTAACTCTCTGGCTGAGTCCCAGACTGAACAAGTACGACCCAGCAGCCCCTGAAAGACGATCGAAAGCTGTCTGTGTTTTTCCTCAGACAAACCAGTCATTACAGTAAACATACATTCGAGAGGTGTTCCAACCAAAGTGTCCTTCCCTTACATCTTGAACACACATTATTCATCGATGGATCCAGGGTGAATTTTGCTCTGCAGTAGTTTTCCCCGCATTGAACCCTAAACCTCATTTGCCAGGGTTCCACTGCAAGCTAATGACCAAATGAACAGTGACTTAGACCCCACCTGGTCTCATTAGACATGCCACATTTTAGCATTGTACACAACATTAAGCCAATATTGATGCGGAGACCAGTCGCCCCTGTTGTGTTAAACCTCTGGGCCGAGCCAAGATAGGTGGGCTGAAAGTGAGGTGAAGGGATCGGCGAGGGGCTGTGTACCAATCTGTCCCCCTGTGGAGCTTTATAAAGATTAAACAAAATTAATTAAGTTCCTGTTAGTCTAAATGACTTATCTGAGGTCCACCCAGCCCATTGCACACAAGGCTAAACCTCATCAGATGCATACTAATGATTCCGCCGCTGCTGCTGTGGCGAGGGGCATTAAAACTGGCTGACTCTCCGCTTCCCAAATGATTGCATGCTATCACCTTGGGTTTTTGTGACAAGGCCATGGCAATTAGCTTGGAACATGGGGGGAAGAAGGGAAAAAAAAAGGCTGAACACATAATAAAAATAAAATAATTGCCCCTGTAATTATCCTCATCTTTCTCACTCAATGTCACATCGAGAAGCTGGCAATGCTCTGCGGGGAGTGAGGAATGAGTCTGGGGCTTTTTTTTGTTGCTGTGTAAACTGGATTAGTGCTCTGCCTGTCCCACCGTGGCAGGGGAGTGATTGGATTAACGGCGTGGAGAGCACAGCAGCATGGCAGGGGGATAGATTACTGGCCCAGTTGGGCTCTTCGATGGGCGCTCCACGGCCTGCAGGGAGCCCTGGGAGGCCCCAGACATCTTAAAGGGGCCCGATAACCATCTAGACACTCTCTCTGCCTGCTGTAGCCACGCTGCTATCTTTGCTCTCCCAGCTCAAACAGCAGTGAACACAAGTTCACTTTTAGAGGCTATGATGTCCATTAGGTTCCTACCTGCTGCGCTGCTGCCAAGTGGAGATAAAGTGGTATCTACTCTGGCGGCTAGGTGGTGAAAGTTTCTGAAGGTTTTCCAAACACACACGCACTAACACACACCGCACTGGTGCTATCATGCAATTTAACATGCACATTTCCCCTGTTTATCTCCCCAGACCAACTTGCGTAACACAAAAGTATAGATGGTTAGCTCCTCAGTGCTGCTGCTGGCTTTGTAACTGCACTCTGAATATAAAATTATTAGCAGTACAGCTCTATTACGCTGCTAAATCATGTCTTCTGGAAGAGTGTGCACTGGAGAGCCTCCTACATGGGATGTGTTTGGCTTTAAATAAATAACAAGACCATGAGTCTACAGCCATGCGAGGCTGAGAGGCAGTCCTGAGGCACAGCGGTGCTACCAGATAAAATGTCAGTATGATAAAATGCTTAAAATGATGATGCTGAGATGCTGGTTTTTCACAGGGTTAATGTTTACCATGTTCAACATTGTAGTTTTACATGATAGCATGCTAATATTTGCTAATTAGTACAAAACACAGTGAAAAAGTACAGCTTAGGCGACTGGGAATGTCATTCATTTTGCTAATTGTTGTCCAAAAAAATAGAGACTTTGACCTTGACATTATTAAAATGATGCTAAATCACAATAATTTCTAATAGCAACATGAGTGTATGTGCCATACTTCACTTGAGGGTTATTTTTTGAGTCTCACTCCCAACTCATCATATACTGATGCTTTGGTAATTCAACTTTCTTACAAATTGGACCTTTAAAACAAAAAGATGTCATGTTGTCAATGTTGTCATGTGTTTTCTGCTGGTTCCTCGGCTACGTCATGGTGGAAACAAGACTTCTGGAAGTGAATGTTCCAGTCCACGAAAAATAGCCTGGCACATACAACTGCAACCTGAAGACTTTACATTTTGGTTTTTACATAGATTGAACAAACAACACATAAAATGTTAGTTAATGTTTTGATAGGTAGAATTTTTTTTTTTATGCTACGCTAAGCAAAGCTGCTGGTGTTAGCTTCAAATTTACCACACATACACAACAGTGGTATCAACCTTCTCAACTCTCCCTAAGAAAGCCCCAAAACATATTCCCCAAAGTATTGAACAAGCTCAAGAGAATAAAATAAAGTGTGTTTCTTGGGGCATCTAAAGCCAGACTTCCTCTTACGTCAACAGTAGCATCTCCTTAATTTCTCAGATCATGTCAGACAGGAGCGCTGGACCAAAAAAAAAAGGAAAAACAAGACCCAAGGGGAGAGGCTGAACAGTTTTTTATCCCTTCATGCAGCGGTAATAAATATGGCCTGTGTACTCATTAGCACCAAGCTGCATACAGTTTTGAGGAGCTTGTGCTCGATAAATAATGCAGCAGAGGAGTGTCTGTTTGATCCTTGAAACAGTAGAAACCTGGGGACCATTTTTCTTCAAAGAAAAGCCATGCAGGTAGGCAGAGGCTTCCTGGCAGAGTCACAAAGAACACCAAGTCCTTGAAACTGAGTCATTAGACTCTAACATTGTTACAGTGTTTGATAGTCATTAGTCCACCATTCACAAATGCATATTCTGGCTTTGAAGCATTTATTTTTCCCTTTCCTGCTGAAATGTGAAGGGTAAGACATTCATTGTTGTTGCTGTCTTGTACCTCAGTAATTTTAGCCGGACCAGTGCTTTATGTTTCTGCAACGTTCTCCCTCTTTACATTCAGACAGCGTCGCACAACGAAGAACAAAACCCTGCAACTGCTAAATGAAAACATTCACACTGCAAGCAAGCCTCTGGAGGAGAGTCGGAGGAATTTTTAATACTCTCTACCAAAAGAAGTAGAAACTGGAAGCCTCTACATCTTCTCCCCTGACAGGAAGCTATATGTCACAGTTCATAATTTGGCTTTAATGAGCTGTTTTGAAGCCATTTCTCTCCTTTTCTAGGTGAACCAGCATCTAAGATTGCAGTCTACCTGCTAATGTCAGAAAGCCAGAACTTTTTTTTTTTAACCATGCCACCAGGAATCGAAATTTTAAAGGCGCAATATTCAAGAAATTAGTTAAAAACATTAAAAAATGAATTAACATTATCGACAGAATGTGACGAAATAACAGTTTTGACATTATGTTTGTGTGTTGGGCCCCTGCACACCCCGTCCAAAGCTCCTGTGCTAGCGGTGTAAACGCCAACACTTCCATGGTTGTCCGCCCTCCTAGTCTGGGCTGCTAGCTGCACAGCTGACTGAGCTAACTAGCTAACAACAGCCTAAGTTAGAACTAATCAGTTATTCTGTTGATTGGCTGTCCCCTCGTTGTTTTGAGCAGAAATTTGACAGGTGGCCAATTCTACGGCTCCTTAAACACAAATTACAATCAAGAAAATTAATTACTGTAACAAATCGGGGAGCAGCTTTCTAGGACTCCTGATTAAACAAAACAACAAGTACATTGCCGTTGTTGTACGGACGTCACATGGCAAGAGTCTGACTGTTCAGATCTACACTCCAATCCAGTAGGTGGCACTGATGCACCTAAAAGCTGATGCCAACTGCCACGAAACTACAAAAGCAGAAGAAGTAAACGACCCAAAAAACAAGACGACGCAGACGAAGACACCGTGACTGACTTTCACATCAAACCATCTGTCTCAGGAGAATGTCAGGTTCCCAGCGAACTATGCCGCCGCCGTGGATAGCGTGTGGTGTATCGGACGAGGACAGTGTGTCTGCGCTGTCAGCAGCTTCGTGGCGTGTGAGTGGAAACGTGCTGACGCATGTTAGATGGCATCGCCCAGATGTGCTACCACTTCTCCCTGTTGTTCATCAGCAGCCTCTACATGTGAAAGCCTTTTGCTTTTTATCAGCCCTGTCATGAGAGCATGTTCACTGTTACCGCGGGTAAAGTGTGTTTAAAGGGGGCGGCTGCTGGAACAAAAAGCAGTATAAAGCCTTTTGTGATTCCCGAGGAAGCTGCCTGTAATCAGACACCTTGAGGTAGAATTAGGTGGAACAAACTGAAAGTATCTGTGGAAAATAAATTAAAGAAACCTAGTCTCATGCATCTGGGAGTTTTTGTAGTTTTTTACCATTGTATCAAGCCTGAACTAAAATGCAATTACTAGACTTGGACTTCTGTTCTGTTACAACCCTGGTCACTGGGTATTATGAGAGGAATTAGCTGTCAAGGGACAAATTAACTGCCCTGCATATTTTACTCATAAGTTTGTTCTCTATTAAAGAAGACATCCAGTGTGAAGACACCTGTCACCACTGTGAGACCTGCAGACTGACAGTCCCTGCATGAGCTCCTCCATCCGTCCTTTAGATGCTGTTCCTTTACATGTCTGATAAAAACCAGCATTTCAGCCCGTCTCCCTGCTCGCACCTTTAATGCAGAGGCCCCTTTTGAGCATTCACTGTCATTTATACCTACCTAAACATGCATAATTCAGTGCTTGACTCTCTGAACTCAACAAAACATTACCTGAAATATCGTGAGGCAGCCGTATAAAACACCTACATAGCGGCACCGGCGCTGCCGTCGGCCTTTGCAGGTTTTGCAGCTGTCTCTTTTGAAACAACACAAAAGCGTATTCAGTGCAGGCGGAGCAGGAGGATATGACAGATGGATGTGATTTAGGACAATATTCATCTCTTTCTAGAAGTTGTTCCCTCCTGCTGCAAAGTGTCTCGGGAGTCCCAGAGGGCAACACGCGTCAATACGACTAGTCAGCGATGGGAGGATTGTGTTCTTGGCAGGGCGCTGCTATTTATAATCACTCAACACAGGGAAAGTGTCCAATACTGTTAGGAGCTCCTTATCTCTGGGCTCTGTCAATATTCCTCTGTGTAGGCGGGCGGTGATGCTATCACAGCGCACCAAACAGCAGCTTCACACAAGGCATGCCACACACACGCATCTACATATAGCACCCCGAATTTGAACTGACACTGGTCTTTTTTACAAACCCTGTCTCTGGTTGCTGCCTAATCCAACAGATTTGCAAGAGCTACTCTCCATCCCTCACTGCGGTGTATGTGTTTGTGTGCTGAATCACTAAATTATTCAATAAATTATTCAACTTGCTAAAATTTCCCCAATAAATTCACCACTGAGTTTGATCGGAGGAACCAACATTTGACTGAAAAATTCCCTCAGACGGGCTCATTTCTCTCTATACACCGCTGCTGCGAGGGGTATTAATTATCTTCTTCACATGTGTGTGGTTAGTTTTAATCAGAGAATTTATTTTCTGGTTGTCAGTCGCAGGAGAATCTGTTCTAGTGGGTAAATAAAGCAATTTGGAGTGATTTTTGGGCACACTTCTACAAAGAATCTTGCTGCATTTTCCCCCTTCTATCCCAATTTGGACTAGCCAGTTCCCCTGACACTGCGGCTCTTTTCACCGCTAACTCCACCGTTAGCTGAGGCAGAGTGGACATAGATACATACAGAGTCACCGGATGCTTCTTTTCACCTGTCACGGAGGAGTGTAATGTGCTGCGAGGTCCACCTTTCTGCTCACAGGCACTCTGACCAACCAGCATGAGCCTCGAGAGTAGTTTCAAGAACACGATCCCTCACAGGCTTCCCATTTATGAACGTTGCCCATGTTGGGCACTGCAGTCCTGGCTTGAAGCCTTGGTTAGTGCTTTTACCCCACATCACCCTCATACTCCCTCTAGACTATACTTGCAGCTCCTCGTTCACCCGTTAGGTCTTATATCTACTGACCCTCTTGCAGTTACACTCTGGCTGTCTTCTGACGGAACAGTTACCTCACAGCACCGATGTAATAGGCTTATAATCGTGCAGGCAAGAACAATCAGCTGAACCATTTAATCTTTCGGCTGAGCAGTATCTGCCTGCTAAATCAGCTGTGACTTAGTCTTCAGAGACAATTAGATGAGCTGTTATTTGGGCCACAACAAGAAAACACGCTCAGTTTTGTCCTTTATTCGTCCACCTGAGCTCCCACTGTTCTACACACATGTAGTGGGTGCTGCCCACAGTCACAGTGGAAGACAGTAGTGCTGCTTGTTACTTAACTGTATACACTCAAGTTTGATGCTAGCTGACATTCTTGGTGTGCTTAATATTACAATATTAACATATCTGTCTGCTAATGTTTCTGTTCTTTTTGTCTCTCTGTTTTCCAGCTTTAATTACATATACTATATGACAAGTATTAGTATTAGTGTTTATTCCCACAAACAACATTTTGTAATGGAAAATAATTCAACTAATTAGACACACATTTAAGGAGGTAGATGAATGCCAGAACATTCCAAGTAAAAGCTGCTATCTAAAAATATGTCTTCTGAACAGGCTTCCTCTTGGCAGAAGTTAAAGGAGGCATATTATGCTAATTTTCAGGTTCATAATTTTCTTTTTGGGTTACTACTGGAAAAGGTTTACATACTTTAGTGCTCAAAAGCACATTTGCTTTCTTATACTGTCCAGTGCAGACTACTGACACAGTGTTTCAGGTGCTTCAGGGGCAGTGTTTTCTGTGGGAGATGAGCTCTAGTTGGTGCAGACTTTGGGCTTTTTAACATTCAACATGCACAAGAACCTATGTAAGACATTGATGGTAAAAAATGATAAATAAATAAAAAATAATTAATGGTTTCCTTGTTACACAGAAATTGAAAAGAATGTCAGGGCTCGTTGTAAGCGGCTTTTAAGAGAGTAGAGGAGTAAGGAATATCAAAATAACATCATCTGCAAAGAAGAGGACATTTTATCTCTGCAGATGTCAAGATGACACTATCAGCAGGGACAGACGAGTACTTTAACTATGATATTTACTTTAACATAAACACAACTTGGCCTTCGATAATTGATCTTAAATCCAGCCTCTATTCAAACGTCAGATTCAGGCCACTACAATGAGCACAAATAGAATTCAGAGGCAACTACGGAATAATACAGATGACACACCTAAAGGTCTTTTGCTTACATTTCTATGTAGGCTTTTTTTTTTTCCATTTTACAAATACCACATCTACAGAGCTTGTAGAGAGGCGCAGAATACAATAATCTCTTTTCCTTAAAAATATTATTATGATCGTGAATTAATAATTTTAAAATATTTGTCAGGGCCAAAAATGATTGTTTTGTTTTTGTCTGCAGAAGAATTCAGTTCTAGCTTCTTCCAAGATAGTTTCAGCCAATAGCATAACGCCATATCACATGGCATCATGTCAGCGATCAACAGTCTTGGTAGTCGCCAGTTTGTGGAGAAATTTTTTTAAAAATTGCTGAATTCAGCCAGTGTATGTGGCCAGCAGAGGCTATTGTACCAAAACCCCTAATGTAAGTCTATGTGAATAAAATGGACAATAGTTATCAATAACACCCTTTAAATGGGAACGACACACACATATTCTACGCATGCATACTCCTTTTACTGTAACAGGGAGACTTGATGCTGCAGTATTTGTTCAACAAGCAAAATGAACAGAGATCTGCCATGGTAACCATTTAACTGGCCTACATGAAGCTGCCAGTGTCCAAACACCCAATTATTCTCCTCTACAAAGAGCTTATAATGAGTATTCAAGTATCCTAAGTGGAGTATTTATATACCCGGTAAGCTACACCCTCAATAAGCTTTGAATATTATATTTCAGAACATGCCGTTAAGTCACAGAGCAAAAGAAAGGACTTTGATTTTCTGTAATTCAAATAGTTTTACAAATTGCACTCAAACAGAACTCAATATAGCTGCCAAACAGGGTTTATTGACATACCATGAAAGGTACATATGTTCATGTTGTTGATAAGTTGTACATTGTTCGGCCTTAACAGCCTCCCAACACCACCGGCCTGCTGTAATCACAGATCTTTCTACAGAATTATGCATGACTGGTTTTCAGTTTCTACTGAAACGTCCTCATTGCCAGTTTGTAAGATTAGTTCTGCTGACACACACTCAACCACATCCACAGCCTGCACTGAACAATACACACACACACACACACACACACACACACACATGCAGAATCCTTCCATAATTCTTTAACAACCCACACAAAATATTCAGATTTTAATAATACACACGCCACACAGATGGTGTGCATACAGGAGCCATGTACCAAACACTAAAGACATCTCGCTCAAATTTCCTTACAAATTATTTTATGTGTGCAGAGCTGCTCACCCAGCAGGCAAGTACTTCATAACTGCTGGCGTTGCCCCTAGCAAAGTCCGAACCGGCCCAGCTGTCACGCTGCGAAAACAGGATCAGGTGCACCTAAAGTCATTTCACAAGACCGGGCTGTTTAAGGAGTCCAGATCTGTTGCAGTCATCGCTCCATAGTTTCCACTTATTTATTCAGCAAAAAATACTAAATTTTTCAGCCCAGCAGTTGCCGCCTGGTTTGCAGTGTTCAGAGTTGCTAATCGTGTTAAACAGTAGAGAGGACATGAATCGGAAGCTATATAAACAAGCCTGGAAGCGTCGGGCTGGGGGCGGAGCAGGCTCGTCTTCCATCGCACCGCTAAACCTTTCCATCCTCGTACAGTATGAGTGTACGAGGGCTGGTGTCGGGCCTGGGGCGGCACTGGGGAGGGAGAGCTTTTAACTCTCCTTTCGGAAAGAAAGATGGAAACAAAAACATATAAACAAAAAATGACCCCGGAGAGCGGAGCAGGCTTCACCCCTTTGAAATATGGTTTCTGTTGGCAGCCCAGGAGGATATGTTTAGGGTTGTTTTGGACCCAATTATAAACAAAGTCAAAAGTATTGTGAGCATCCACAGCTAAAATTACTTTCTGAGTCAGGTGCAATCCACTAATGCTTGCGCCATAGTTGCCTTACATTAAATAGTACAGAAAGCAGGCACATTGATGGCCAACAGCTACTTTAAAGGACCAAAAAGTGGATTTGTTATTGAGTTTTGTTATTGAGCCAAGGTGACTATGGAAAACACATTTGAAATGTGGCATTGATTGACAGTGTGAACTCTGAAACCTCTCCAGCTTTCAGCACTTTGATGGCGAGCATAAATAAGGTGAGGTCTTACCCTGTAGTAGTCGCTGCTGTAGATGTCCCTGGACATGCCGAAGTCTCCAATCTTGACTAGCAGGCCGTTACCCACCAGACAGTTACGGGTTGCCAGATCTCTGTGGACAAAATGCTGGGAGGACAGGTAGACCATGCCCGAGGCAATCTGGGTGGCGATGTGCAGCATCTGGGATAGGCCCAGCTCTCCGTTGGACTGCAGCGGCTGGCCGTCCACCAGGATCATGGCGTCTGGGCCGTGGGCTCTGGGTCACAAAGAATGACATTGATTTGATGAATTATTGTTGATTATGGAGTTTTATAATCTTTATTTTTCAGGTGAGACCACGTAACCTGTGCCTGACAGCGGCCCCTGTGGTCAGAGGTTTATCTGTGACTAGTCAGAAGAACAGCAAAGTTAGACAAAGTTATTTTGGGCTAACAGGTCCAGGTCCCTGTCTAAATGAATGTTGAGATTCAGGACACGATCAACTGATCTGGTTGTGAAGAAATTTTGGCCATGTGTCAAAGACATCCATGTACTGTGTTACTGAGCTATCTACTGAAGTTACCATGCTAACAAGCTAGCCTCAAGCCACGTTGTACCTCAAACGGTGACAGTCTTGTACTAAAAAAGACCAACACTCTCGCGGTGGGCCGAGCTCCCAGTCTTGTCAGAGTTGGCTAATATGAGCACCAGCTGCACAGCAAGCTGAGCTAACCTGGGAAAGGCTACCTCTGCTAGTGACGCTAACTTTATTTTGAGCATTAGTTCCACATAAATTTTACATTTTGCACCTTTAAAATAACTGACTCAGTAATGTCATGAGACAACATCTGACATCAGCCACCATGAGCTTCTGGTCATATCAGACCAAGTAGAATCAACTTAGTGTACTGAATTAAGCAATAGGTGACTTTTATCACTTATGAATTAAACTTTGCATTTGCGCTATTTTTTTTTAAGATACATAATCTCACTTTAACAACTAGTTGTATGAACCTTTAATGCCTTTGCAGCATGGCTGACAGTTACCTGACTGCCCCTTTAATAAGAAAGCCAAAGCTCCTTACACTGCTAATAAACCCTTTTTCTGGCAGTGTCGGTGTCCTTTTCCACCGATGAAGAATAATTTGCATAATAAAGACTGAGTGTTAGAGGTGTTAAAAATTAACTATAACCTGCAAGCAGCTTTAATTGCAATGATAAACTGTTAAGTGTCTGCACTCTTTTTTATTAATTCTGTGGCTGTTACACAGTCTTTGGTGGTTTAAGAGCAGTTTGGTGATTGTCGCAACATTTTGATCTCCTCCAGCCTGTCGAGCATTGAAGTCGCACACATTTACCAGAACAGCTTCTCTCAGGCTGTCATTCTCTCACTATCTCTCAGTTTTACTGTAATTTACTGTCCTTTGTTTTAAAAGTGTGTGTGTAATAATTGGGCTCCACTGTAGAGGGATTAGCAGAACTTTTCCCAAGCGTCTGTCTTCATGTCTCGCCACTTCTTTTTCTACTTCACAGACATTCGTAGTGGCTGAATGAGCACAGGCCGCCCTCTGATTATCTGAAGGTTGAGCTGGACCTCGCACATCAGATACTCTGTTCATTCCGACAGATTCTCCACACATCTCATTTGTTAAATGTGACCAACAGGACCAATAGACCAAAAATCATCCTCGTCTTGCACCTTGCATGAAAGAATTTCATCATTCGCGACATTGCCTTTCATTTCAGGAATGATTTCCCAACAGAAAGTCTTCACGCACTCTTGAATCCGCACACACACACACACACACTCTCACACTCAAATCGTGACATGTCATCTTTTTAACTACTGCTCAAACTTCAAAAACAAGATAGACCACAGGCTCACACACACACTGCCGCTGTCGACGCACTCGGAACAACACACTTCTATCCCAGACTGCTCCTGTGCACACTGACATCAGCCCCAGTGAAGCTTCTTATTACCAAAGCGTCGCTGTACCGGCATCATGTCGCTTTTGTTAAAGCTTATCAGAGGTCACTTCCCTCGGTACAGTCTGACATTATGGAACAAAAGCACTAAAGCGCTCATGTTTGCTAACCCAGAAAGCTGTGAAGTTAGCTGGATATTTTATCAGCAGTAGGAATTTGACAAAAGAATTATTTTTCCTCAGCTGACTTAAGTTCAACATTTACATTCTGTCAATAAACTGGTGGAAACTTCAATCCAAAGGTCCAACCAGCACCTTGAGTTAAAAGGCTCCTGGCACAGGTAGGCACACACACACACACACACACACACACATTTGCAATGTAATTGCTTTCACCCACTTTAGTCTGTTTCTGTCGGTTCATATGATGAAATTCTAATTTGCTCAGCCAGCACCAGCCTGGTAAATTAAGGTTAAATGGGATTAACCGTCAGTGAGGAACCGACCTGAGGAACTTGTTGAGGTCTCCATGCTTCATGTATTCGAACACCATGATGAGAGGGTCTCCGTCAACGCACACCCCGTAGAACTTAACAATGTGGTCGTGCTGCAGGTTGGTAAGAAGCTCCGCCTCTCTCTGGAAGTCCTTTCTGGCTGACAGGTTGGGGTCTTTGAGTGTCTGCAAGGGAAGATACAGAGATTCACACATTAAGAAAGGGTGAATATTAGAGCGGATGGTAATGAGCTGCCCCGTTCTCAAGCCTCCATTTTTTCTGACTTCTGAATAAACTTGCATCCTTCACAGCCCTCACAGTCCATTGTGCCAATCAGATGGCAAATTCCAATGATGATTCATGGAAACAAGCATAAACTCCACCATTTCATCTTGTTAGACTGAGGTAGCAGATACATGGATGCAATATTATTCTGACAAGGACTGTCTGACTACTTTCTGTCACATTCACGGTCCCCAGGGGCTGAATCCTACAGTGTTGCTGGCCTGGTCTTGGTTCTAGCAAAGTCACGAGGTTGGTGGTAATGTATTTGAGTGAAATGGCTCAACAGCTGCTGGATGGATTACCATGAAATCTGCTCAAAGATCCCTGGTAAATCTTTATAACTGTGGTAATCTGGTGACTTTTCATCTGCTGGAACCAAAAGGTTGACGTTTCCCAACACTTTGTTCTTGACATTCCCATAAGCCTTAGCTGTATAAATCAGCTGTGTTTAGTGGTAATTAAAACGTTTTTGCATGCTAAAGCACTTGTGCACCGAATGTTAGCTCCCAAATATGAGCATGTTAGCATTGTCTTTGTGAACATACTGGCATCCTCTCATCAGCGTTTAGTTCAAAGCACTCCTGTGCCTAAGCTGGTTGTAGACTCTAAATCTTGTTGTCCTGGGTGTGTCGGAGCCAAACAATATCCTCTGAACCTCTTTTTATACCAAATAATCTGTTTTCTTTTGTCACTGCCTCCAGCTCATGTTGTTGATTCTCTTGTTTGCCCGTCTCTTTCTCAACCCCCACCGGTACCAGCACCAGCCAGACCAGATAACAGTGACAATAACAGGGGAAATCAGTTGCTCTTCGATGACACGGATCTGCTGATAGTCGACAGTAAACGCACCGCTGAGTTTACACTAAATTCTGGTATTTTTCTTTTATCTTTATCAATAAAGCTTTGGAATTTGAAGGAGTCAGTCCTGATTGTGCAGCATTATCTCAGTTGTTTTTACAGTAGGTGGATATGTATTATATCCACCTATTAATCCTGAACATAGTTTATAGGCCAGGAATCACTACAGCCGTAGAGTCGGCTGGAACAGCTGTACTGAAACAAATTGATCTCATCGGTAAAATGATCGGACATGGAGTGCCTCGAACTCCTTTGAAGTGGAGTACACATGAAACACCAAATCTTGATGGAATCTCAGCTAAGGCCGGCAGTATTACATAAAAAAAAATCAAATCAAATAACTGCAATAATCTTCCTCACTGCAGCCTCTATTGGAAGAAGAAAAAGACTCTTCTTGACACTTCATCAGCAACAAGAAAATACAGCAGGTTGCTTCTCTTGATCTCCTTGGCCACGAGAACTGCTTCCTCAGCCTGCTGCTGACGTTATTACAGATGGAAAGACCTTGGGATGGAAATACATTTACTCATACGTGCTCTTCTTGCAGTGAGGTGCTGGAGGTGGTTGAGACGTACGGCAGAGTAGGTAAAATGGCCATAAAATTCTATTACCAAATCAAACCGCACTCTTAAGGAAATGTTTCTTGTCTGGGCGTCCCTCCAAAACAATACCTTCAAGTGCTCGACTACGATAAATTGAGGGAAAGAGCTGCAATGAATTTTCCCTTTGTTGACCTTTAAGCGTATTCAGAGAGCCTCTTTCTGCTTTATCGCAGACAGGAACATGTTCAGATGAGAATGCACATCGCACTGTGTTTTTAAAAATAAAGAGGAGCCTGTAGACGAGGCTTATTATAAAAACAGATTAATGCTCTTGAATGTTCTTTTTTTGTTAATCCTGTGAGGAAGTGACAGCCAGACATATCTTAACTCTCCCGCTAACTTCTCCCATCGTCAAGGTCAGGCTGCTTTTCTTACATTTTTTCTTTTCTTATCCTGGGGAGGTTTGCTGAGTCTGCAAGCTCATATTCAGCATCATCCACCTTCACATTCATACAGATACTCGTATTAACACTCGGAAGCTGCCAAGCACAACTTAATGTTGAGCACTGATAGCGACCACAGAGGGGCAATGCTTCTAAATGCTTTAAGTGCTTTAAAACAAAGCATCAAGTGCACTGGGGCATTAACTTTGCTGCACAGTAATTGCTGGTCCCTTGGCTGTTCCTCGGACTAGTTTTAAATAGATGCAAAGACAGGTAGAGGTTAGGGCGCACAGCTCCACCTGGGAGAGTCCTGACCCAACAAGCACAAGACTTTCTGATTTTATCTGCATCGTGCCTCAAAGCTCCCGACCAACAATATTAATTTGTGACATTTTCATATTGGTACTGTATAGTGATAAGGATTCAACATTCAGGGAGGAGAAATAAATATGTGAGCTGAACCTTTTGTCCTCACTGTCATCTGGAGGAGAAGTTTGACATTTTGAGAAATACACTTAACTGAGCTGAACCACGCCGTGCTGATTCGCCTTCCATCACTGATTTAAAGTTGCCTGGATTGGACCCTCTCTGAATTGGAGCGAAAGTGCGCCTCCCTCGTCTCTTAATGGACCGCGTCCATGCATGTACCACGCTGTTTTAGTGTTTTTCTCACATATGCCTGCTCCATATCTCACCTAAACACCAGTGTCGGGCCCAACAGTGGCAAAAAAGCCTTCCTGTAGGTATTTTTAAAGCTATTTTAGTGTTTGTAACTTCCTGGAAAATCATTAAAAAGGTTGATGACTCATCCTGCACTCAGGGATGTATATTCATTTGTCGTCCAATAAACGCTTTCTGTATTTGATGACGCTGCCATGGATGTATGGAAAGAACTTTGGCAGAGGAGTGTGTTGCTCCGGACCAAACCTCACAGATTACTGTACAAAACACAACTTCACAACTTTATTCACTGATTTTATGGACATGTTTTTGGCTGTTTCATAGTAAAGGTTTTAAATAACTAAATATCAGGGGACTTTTATTGTGAAGATTTTATAGGAAATGTTCACTGAATCATCGTAGCTTCTTCAGTGACGCTGCTGGGAGGAAAAGTATTTACAGCTGCTCCTCTGACCACAAACCGAGTCAAGCCGAGCCATGTGTACTGAGAAGCCCCATAAGTCTAGCAGAGTCAGACTGATAGTGATGGTGGGTGGACTGCAGAGAAGGCTTTGGCATTAACAGGAAACTGTCCCTCACGCCAGTTGGGCCAGCTATTATAGCTTAACCTTGGCAGGTACAATGTAGATGTAAGTCTGGGTCAGCATCTGCTGTTTGCTCGGATGAAGGTAGGATTCAAGGACACTTTACAGGCACATCAAGCCAATGGTCAACTTTTTGTAAGACCAGTGGAGATAGATGAGTAAGGATGCTGGCTGGACTACCTGCCAATGAAACCAGTAGGGCCAGCGATGGTAATTTAGCTTAAGCAGATACAATGTAGATATCAGGCCGGGTCACACTGCTGACAACCTGCTCTTTGCTTGGCTGAGAGTCGGATTTAAAGGCAGCTTAAAGGTAAGTTAGGTCAGGGCTGGAGAATGATGTCGCCTGCCAGAGGGATCAGTAGATTTATGATGGCCCAGACTGATAGCCAGCGCAGCTGCAGGGCCTGGTGACAGGTCGAAACATAATTTAACATGAATCTTGGCCTGCTCACACAACTTTGTTACATTTTACTGTGTACTGATAATGAACCCCAAACGTTTTATATCATATACAGTGCACTATATAGTAAATAGGGAGTTATTTCGGACGGGGCCATCCCTATGTTCCCCGCTTGGGGACCCTTTTTTAGAAAAAAGGTCTTATGTTCCCCTTTTTTCCCAAGAAGGGACCTATGTTCCCCTGTAGCAATACATACTGGGGAGCATAGGACCCTTTTTCTGAAAAAGGGTCCCAGGTTAGGGTTAGGGTTGGGGTAGGGTTAGCCCGTAGACCTACATAGGCCTATTTGCCATGGAATTTTTCAGTAATGGTGGAAAAAGTAACATAGGACCCGTTTTTTAAAAAAGGGTCCTATGTTCCCCAGTCTCATACAAAGAGGGGAACATAGTCTGACATGTAACCCCTCATCATATCACACACTTTTAGTAAGATGTAATGTGTTAAGTAGTGAGGTTAAGAGGTGGCTGGCAGGGAGTCGGTGCTTCGGACGGAGCTGTTTCCTCGTTTCTAGTCTTAGCTTCGTGATTATCGTACACATATGAGTCTTTTCATCTAATTCTCCTCAAGAAAGTGAATAAATGTCTTACCCAAAATGTCAAATTGTTATGTAATGTATTCATAACACACATACGCGCACACACACACACGACGGCACGGTGAAGATGTACCTTGACAGCCACCAGCATCTTGTCCTTGGTGGGGCTGAGGTTGTAACACTCTGCCAGGAAGACTTTACCAAAGGCTCCTTCACCCAACTCCCTTTTCAGGATGATGTCTCTCCGCTTTATGTGCTGGACAACTAAACACAGACAGACAGGGAGAGAAAAGAGAGTGAGAGTCATTTAAGAAAAAATGTTCCTCAGATATTAAGCTTTACAACCTCTTCATAGGACAGAAAGCCACACTATATTTGCAGAGTAATAACTTCAGAATGAGAATTTTACCCCCAAATTAATATTTTGTCCTGATCCCTCAAACCTGGGAATTAACAAATGGAAAAGAGGAAAAGAGGAAAATGAGAAGGGAAGAATATGAAGGCGCCTGAGTGTCAGATTGCATACAAAGAGAGAGAGAGATACGGTGTAATGAGAGCTGCAGCTGCTGCACAGTGGGTGCAGACACTTTGTAGTATTTTAAATTCTAGTCAAGATCTCTAGTTTCTAAAGAGACAGTGGCTCATATTTCATGAATTACAATGGAGTGTGTGCAAAGGGATGCACTTGACATCCTAAATTCTCTGTTTGATGCAATGGTGAATCAATAAAGCAGAAAAAAAAACGTCTTGAATATTTTAATATTTCTCTTTAAGTACGGAATATGTTTGTCAAACCGTAAAAAAATAAAAAAATGTTTTATCTAACTTTGAAGCTACTTAAGAGAGAATATTGGGAACATTAGGGTTCAAGTGGTTTTAAATCTCCAAAGCGCAAATAAACGTTGAGATGACATTGGACCTGCCGGGCTGCAAATCTCTTATCTGGATTCCTTGGAATTAGTGTTGGCATTGAAACGAACCGCGGGGGACATTTTCTAATGAGAACAGAATTGTAAAATGTCTATTTCTGAAGCAAACAAAACAACTATCAGAGCAGAGTCAGAAAAACAGTCCCCCTGTCTCTCCCTATACTTCTTATTCTATCTTTCCTAATAACTCACTCTAAAAGGTTTAGTCCATCTATTTTAGAAACTGTAACCTTTAATCTTTTCCCGTCCCTTCTTGTTCTTGCTCACAATCAGGGCTGGAAAACATATCGATTCTCCATCATTACTGTGATATAAGACTATACTGTGTATCATCTTCAAATGTGGATATTTCTATCATGATACGGTGTTTATTCCTGTTTTTTAAAGGTGATTTATGATGTTTTGGAAAATGCATTTACAATTTGAATGGGGTCATAATAATACAAACAAACAGAGATATTTCTTTGATATATTTCCATAACTGAATAAAGAAGATGTCCTCAGAGTGTAATAAGAACGCTGTGTGAGGTCAAAATATTGAGATATTTATATAAGGCCATATCACCCTCACAGTGTTTGTGATCACAGAATTGTAGCTCAATCTTTTAATCTATTAATTAGCCTAACAAAGGTGTTGAATCTTGACACTTGTGAGAGTTAAAAGCCGAATAGGAGAGAAAGATGGCGATAGAAGAAAAGAGAGGATGATGAAACAGACAGTATGGAGCCTGGTGGGCATCAGGGGTAACATGTTACCCCCTCATACCTGCCAGGCTCAGGAAAGAGCTGAGGGGGGTGGAGGAGTTGTTGGCTCGTGAACAGAACTGCTCCTGATGCCTCACCCTGAGTAAAACATGACGGCTTGTAGATTTACCAAGTAAACTCGGCTGCTTCCATAAATGTGCGCACATACTGTATGCATGCCTTTATATGTATATGTAGTTTCTAACCACAACACATTTAGATAAAGATGACAGGATATACATGAGCGCTCATCATCACAGCAGTCAAAGTTAGGCTGTTTTATTTTGGCAGACTTGACTTAACTGCATTTGGACAGTTCAGTCAACACCTTTGGACAGCTTTTTGAGCTGACCCTTCACTACAGACGATGATGCTTCAGAGACATCATGCATTGTTTTCACAATATACTTTCTTCCCATACTGTACATTCTTGTTAGCCAAGGCGAATGCATCCCCTATAGACAAGTATACTTCAAGGACCGTAATCCATCCTCCATCTGTGGGTTCTTTGTATTCTTTAAACCACACTTGTGGTTGTACAGATATCATATGAGATATGTCAGTGAGGATTCCTGAGCACACAACACAGTGTATACTGTGAAAACCCTGCTGTGCCTGCAGCAGGAGCTCATGAGCTGTTGCATCTGCTGTCATCAGCAAACACAGTAGAGACAGAGGCACCCTGAAACTCTGAGGCCGGTCAGTGATCGTTCAGAGCTGCTGCAGATGAAGTGGTCGTGCTCCCCTTCGTTAATGTTGATACACCTGTTAGCTTTTGATTCTCGTCGCTACACAGTTTACAATCATATTGGTGACAGAATTAGGCTGCCAATTGAATTTCTCAGTACCGATAGAAACAACAGGTCCTTGATTTTAGATGCAGGTAAATGAAAGCAGGCACTCCAGTATTTGGAGTGCCTGCAGCACCAGTATTTGAGGATCTGGGGATGAGATTCAACAATCGATTATATTTCCCAGGAAAATTACATGATGTTGCTTTAAATGAACTAAAGTTAGCATATTTCATCAGCTGTAACTATCTGGCTAATGGGGCTACCGTTAGCTTAATGATTTGGCTTTTTTTCCCCACTGGCTCAAGTAATCGTGCTAAAAGAACAAAGCTAAAACTACATGTCCCCAACAAAGATCCAGCATTCTCACCAACTAGTGATCCATTTAGAAGACATAAATATAAAACAGCAGCATTGTTCCTGTATAGTGTACAGCAGTGTAGAGCTTATTAACCCTGTTTAGCTTAAATACTTGGGACAACAAAGAAGTTAGATTTTATAGTTCACACAAAATTACAAACAACTCTTTTGCTGGAACTGCTAACGTTAGCCTTGATGATATGATTGCATACAATAGCTTCCACACAGTGGCCAATTACTGCGGATGTGCTACTTGTGAGCATGTCTTTCTTAAAAGGTGTAATTTGTCAGAAATGAAGAATTTTAAGTGAAACACTACAGGGGTCAACATAGCCGCTAACTGCTGCTGTAAGCCAGTATCTCAGTTTGCCATGGAACTAAGTGGCCCTATTAGCTGAATGGTGTCTGTCCACCACACAACCTCGGATGACAGGGGGAGTCACTGTGGGCAATGGAGCTCAGTCGACCAGCCTCCCAGTAAACATGGCTGGACACCACACTGGGAATGAACACACCCTCTTAGACAAACAGATTCTGGACTGAGGATGGGTGAAGTATGGAGGCGATTTACATTTGCTCTGACCAGGACAATGACTATGGTTGTATTTCATTTCATGGTTTGGTTTTCTTCAGTTTATTTGTTTATTTATCAGACTGAGAAGCTAACTTCCTGTTTCCAGACCTAACATCTAACATTAGGTTGGGTGTCAAATTAGCCTGGTAAGCTAATGTTTGCAGTTTACAGTGGAGCAGCCACACAGTGTAATCCATCCCATACACTTTTGCTAATGTGTTTATGGTTATGAAGAGGGAAAACAGCCACCATCACCTACTCTTTCTATACAGAATGTCTCTCTTAGCTCCATGCACATTACTTTAACAGGCTAAGAAAAGACTGGCTACACTTGCACAAAGTTAGGGGTTCAAATTACTTATTGAACAACTGCTCTTTGGGGAAGGGGTTTAGCAAACAGTCAGTTTGAGTAATACGTAGGCCTAACAGCATCTAAGTTGGGAAGTTGTGACAACTTTTCCCTCTTTTCTGCTTGCTGAACCGGTGCCACCTGTGATTTAATGATTTTCTGTGAGAGATTATAAATGGGAGGCACTCATTTCTTGCATTGTTTGTTGAGGCTTTACCCAAAAGAACATCACCAAATGGTTTAATCTCTGAAATGTTTCCTCATTCATGGAAACGGATTACTAGTTCAGTGTGACTGTTCCTCTGGGTTTTTCCTTTCTTTTCTCTTTTTGTAATGTCTCCAGACCGTCTGGACATGAACATGTTGAGGAGGTGATTCATAAAAAATCTCACCTGCTCCTCTGGTGTTTCAGTCAGACGGTATCTTTAACCACCATTTCTGAAATCAGTGTTAAATATGAAGACATGTCCCAGTTTTAAAGTAGATCAGAACTGAAGTGTCTGCAGAAACTGGCAGCCAGTGTGCTGGGTGAGAGCCCCATGAGGGACACTAACACATCACTGCTGTCAAAGCTTCATCCTCTAAAATATCTGCTTTCCAAGAGCTGAGAAAAACATCCTTAAGTCGATACACATACATTTTAATTCTAAAACTGTTATGACTGGATTTCTTAGGCCAAATGTCTCTGACACTTCCTCGGCTGATAAAGGACCAGTGAATTATTTTTCCTAAAGTCTGAAGAGTTTCCAGACTTAACATCTATTCCCCCCTGAATCCTATCTCTACTTCTCTACTGATGTACTTTCTTAAAGAAATATGAATAATCTTTATCCCTAGGCCTCTTTTACTTTAATTCTCTTCAGTGCACTCCTCCATCATTCGTGATCATTAGAGGATCAGTGTTGGCCTTACTATCTCCTGTCATGCTTAAGATCCAGCTATTGAAGCTTATTCTATTGTTGCACCCATCATTACACTTCTCTAGATGAGATAGTTGGTGAAATGCCAGAAAATGTAAAACTGTGAAGGTTGTCATCTATCAGCAGGCTCAGAAACTCTCTTCACCGCATAATATATGTAATATGATATATTTCTTTGGCTAACTTTTCCTGAGAAGTATTTGATTGTTATCGTGACTTTTACTTCTTTTATCTTGTGCTTTGCAGTTGAGTTGAGGTGATATTTCATAGATGGATTTCTTATCTTATTGCATCGGTTTTAATCATATTTTATCAGCTGAATCAGAGGATGTTTACTTCCATCTCCGTCGTTATGTAAATGAACGACACTGAAGCACAGTAACTGTTAATTTAGCTTCACTATTTCAACAATCCCGTTTTCTTGCTGACATGTTTGCCTCGGCTGCTCCACATCGTGTTCATCACGCAGAGGCAGCCCTTCACTGGATGCTAGGTGAACTCTTCCTGCACTTTTACTCCAGGATTGGTTGGTAAAAATCCCTTTTTCTTTTCGCTCATTAGAAGGCATTAGAAGTTACGGGCTGTGATTTGGTGCAGTCCGACATGCAAAATGTGCCTTAAAGGTGCACAGTGTGGTTTCTGGGGAAGAAGATCTTCATTGACTGATTTCTTTATGCCTGAACAAACTGAATAAACAAACTCTTCCTTTTCAACTCTGAACAAACTGAATAAACAAACTGACCTTAAAGGACAACACAACTTCATACTGTTGCACTGTGTTTATATGTGGCGGACCCTGCCACCTTTCTAGCTTCAAACAGTGATCTGGGGACCTTTTTGTCCTCTGAAAACAGCTTATTTATTCTGTTATGTAAAATATGAATACATCCAAGTTTGTATTAATAACTCATTAGTATTGTAACTATTAAAATTCTGATTTTGAATTTCCTCTCCAGACTCCACAGTGCTCCGTTAAACTGTAGGTATCAAAATATGTCCAGAAAACAAACAATGAAATGTCACTCTCTTTCAAAGCTTTCAGGAGTTAATGACCATCTGATGCTATCAGACCGGAACACACAGCCACGTTACTTTGTGCTCGAAGTTCGTGTACCTTTCTTAAAGTGTAACTCCACCAATCTGTTTATTTTGTTTGGGTTTTAATTGCCTGGAATAAAAAAGGATTATATCTCTGCTTCTGCTGTAGTGACTTCAGTGCTTTTATAACTGTCCGTCATCAGTGTGACAGTGTTACTGGAGCACTCTGACATTATTTGCTGACTAAATAATGTCCAGTTGAATTAAAGGGTAACTCCACCAATTTTACACATTAAAGTGTGTTTACAGGTCTTCTGCTTATATGAAAAAGCAGTATAAAGCCTCCAGTGATGTCACTCAGTAGCTAAGTTGCATTGTGGGTAATGTAGGCAGCATGTTTTGAAAAGCAGTCCACTGGTCTAGCACTGCACCACTAAAACACTGCTGATGTGAATCGTTATTGACGATTTAAAAACTTTTGAACAAAATCGAAACAGAACCAGAGATACAACTTTTTTATTCCTCACATTCTTCGTCCTTTTCAAAACCCGGTGCCGACATTTCTCAATTTTTTCACATTTTTCACATTTTAGTTCTCCCCAAGACGCGAGTTCCTCTTTACAACGAGATAAAACTGTTTCCAATTTTCCAAATTCCTATTCCTCTGTGACTGTTATTATCATTTCTTGCCTTCACTCTTGAAGCTGAATCAAACTTGTTACCTTATTTTGGCAATACTAACACTACCTGAGTGTAGACAGTACATCACCCCAGCAGCCGGGCAAAGTGAGCAGCTTCCAGATTTATATTATAACTGACTGGAAATTGACTTTAAAACAGTTAAATAATGGCTGCACAGCTGCAGCCAATTAGTGAAAGAAAACAGGGGTTCTCCAGAGGATCCCACAGTGTCCACAACCTGAGCTGGAACATTGAAAAACTGTTGAACTCTCCATTTACACAGGTTGCCCCCACTTCCCTATTTCCTGAAGGTAAATATTCAATCTAGGTTTGTTGCATTCAGCGGCTAAATAGTCACTGGCCACCTCAGTCCTCCACACTGATGGGAATGAAGCAGCTATTATTGGAGCGTGCCTATCGACAGTGGCGAGGACAAGTTACTTTAACCTTCAGTTTCCTCTGCAGGCGGACTCGGGCTGCATCCTGCAGCCTATTTACCCAGAGTGGCACGCTGAAAAAGCCCTGAGATTAAATCTCCATCCGGCAGCTCAGCATCATTCATTTGTCCTGGCTCACCTGAGGCCTCGACGCCAGCAAACATTCTCCCTGGAGGCTGAGAGACAACGCGGCACCGAGATTTACTCAGCTAGTCAGGTCAGGCTGCTGGGGGAGCACAGATGTTTGGAGGGCTTTGTTCTGCACCTATGTCTGTGTGTGTGTGTGTGTGTGTGTGTGTGTGTTTCAACGCAACACCCTGCCAACTTTCCCCAGTTTCGGCCTGTGTGTGTGTGTGTGTGTGTCTGTTTGTGAGTGCGTTTGAGGGTGTGTTTTTCTCCCACTACCTGCCAACTTTGTGCACTCGTGTGTGTTATCCTGCCTCACAGGTATGTGTGTGTACGTGTGTGTAAGAGTGTGCGCGTGAGTATTTTTCTGCCTGACAGCCTCCCTGAGTGTGTGTGGTGGGTCGATCGATGCATGTCTCCTGGTCATTGACAACATGCCGTTTGCTGGGTCGATGCTTTAATATTGAGAGGCGGAGGCTCAATCAGAAACACTGAGAACATCCTCCAAAATCTCCACTCCGGGTCTACGTTCGGTCTCTTTGTACTGTGACGATCCCTCCACCCAGGCACTAGGTGTCCTTGTTTCTTTTGAGCTGTGTTTTGCAGGTGCTGAATGGAGGGCTGTCACCTGCATGAGTAACACCTGGGCCAGTGTGCTCTGCCTATAAAGACCTTCCTCATTCTGTGGACGCTCTCTCGGGGGGGCTGATCCCTGCTCGCCGGCAGGCCTGATGGCAGCACGTTCTCCTGGTTTCTTTTGATCTGCACATCCATACATGCTTTCATGACTGATACTGATCTTTACACGTTTTCCTTGGTTTATTTATGCTTGTGGGACCAATAAATACCTTGGCTTGCTAGTAGCCAGCTCGTGTTCGCCTCCCTACTTCGCCACAGCCTTGGAGCCGGGTTGTACAGTACACTGAGTACTTGTCATAATTCTTTGTAACTCAAATCATTTTATTTTTATGTTTACTACTGGTTATCAGTTTAACATTGTTTGATAAATGCTACAAACGGAACATAAAGGATTATTATAAGGCCTATTTACTGATTTTAACAACTATGAATGTCATTGTGTGTGTTTTTTTGTGACTCACAAAGAAATAAAAAGGGGAATTATTCTTTAAGAGATCACTAAAAATGTATTTAGAGTTCAGCTTGTCTACAAAAACAGCACCACAGGACACTAATGGTTAGGTGAGAGGAGCTCATCCAGCAGCTAATAGCATACAAACAGCTCCCTGCCATTAAATTCACTGCAGCACAGGGGCTCTGTGTCTGCTGGCATCGTTGGGCAACAGTGACATGAACAGCAGCATTTACTGTTGACTCTCAGCGGGTATCTCCTGCTAACCTGCTGCGGCTGGCTGACTGCCGGCCTGTGTTTGTGCTGCTGCTGCCTGGCCTGGGCGAACACCGGGCCGTGTGTGAATAACCACATGCGCCGGCCTAAGCTGTGACAACAAAAAACGCATCGCCCATTAAAACGTCCTCATTATATTGATTTGATTCTTGTTCACAAATTGCTGAAAAACAAAGACCAGGCGACGAACCAGGGAGAAAGCAAGCAGTTAGGCTGTTAGCCATTTTTCCTAGATATTTTGATGCCATTGTAAATTCATAATTTCACTTTTCTTAATGACACCGTATTTCATAAAGTTGGTTTCGTGACAGTGGAGTTGACCACAGAGCCGGCACCTTCACCTCTCAGCCGATCTGTCCTCAGCTGCACTGACCGAACACCAGGGGCTGGTTCTGCTCAAAAAGAACTAAAAATAGTCGTGTGAAGAATGAAAAAGAAAGTAGTAGTAGTCCAAAACCTGAAGAGGTCAGAACTCTAACAAGACATGTACCATAGCATAAAAAATAACTTTATTGTCACTCCAGTCTATTTCAGCTTGTGGCCTTCATCATCCTGCAAGGTCACTCTGCTTATTCAGAAGATCGAACCCTGTTTTCTCACCGCCACACACCCTGGCAATCCTTCTGCCATCTGGCATGAATGATGGATTGTTGATTTCAGAAATGGAATTGAATTTTTGTCCAATTGTCAAATAGTCCCTTTACTTACAGCCAGCCAGCTAGATGGCGTTGCTACAGTACTCAGCAGTCCTGTGTCTTTGTCTCAGGGACATCTTTAGTGTCACAACAATGAAGGAGTAACATCGTCCAGATTGTTGTCGCTGTTTAAACCGGCTCTCTACTTTGATGCTGAGGAATTTACTCGAGCTAACAAGATAGCCTCGCTAATAAGATGGCTAGCCGTATGCAGCCTTGTTAAGCTAAATAATAGGAACTGTTTGTTCTCTCTGTCAGTGTAAAGTGGTCATTTACTGCAGACGTCAGTCTGTTGATTCATAGCCATGTTTTACATTTTTGCTCTAGCTCAAAGGAACTAGCTGTATTGGCGCTGGTTAAGCTAGCTGTAGAGAGGCAGGGCACGTGTGATCGGCTGAAAAATGAGGGTGCAGTGATCGTTACAACACTGTCTTAAAATGTACTACTTTGAAAAGAGTATCTTCATCCATCATCCATCCATCGTCTTCCGCTTATCCCCTGGTCAGGCCTCCCATAATAAAATAAGAATAATGACACACCATTTGAAATAATAACCTTCATTTCTCAAATTATTTGCACTGAATATCATACCACTGTGTAATAGACCCACTAGTCCTCCATGGTCAAGTTAGCAATAATAAAAATATAACGTCTGGTTACACAATTCAATATCAACGTGTGTTAACAGGTCGTGGGCAGCACTACTACATATGTGAAAAAGTAGTATCACGCCTTTCGTGGCTCCAGAGGAAGCTGCGTGTAATCTGACAAACTGATAGTCAGCCAGGTTTTAAAGATGAAGACGAGTGTGTGGAACAGAAAGGTGATATTTCTGGCTGGGCTGTATCGATTAGGATCATTTGTTTTTGTGTGACATCGCTGGAGGCAGTTTATCAGATTACATGCGGCTGAGTCTGGAGCCACAAAAGGCTTTATACTACTGTTTCACACGTGTAGCCGTACTCCCCAAGAGCGCCACACACACTTTAATGTGGAAAATTGGTGGAGTTACCCTTTAAGGAGAAGGTTTAATGTAGAGTAGTAGCTTCACACAGGATTTAAACACCTGATCTTGTGTGTGAAAGTGTTGAGTCTCTGGCTCTTAATGCTACACAGAGTCTGACTGTTAATGGCTCCATACCACAACACCTATATATAGAGATAAAACTGTGATTGACTTCCTTTTGAGGATAGTGTGTCCCTAAGCTCACCCTCACTGTTATTGCAGGATTAAAGTTTTAGCATTAAGTACACTTAAGCACTAAGTACTTTACACTTGCTGCTCAGGGGAGGTTCTTTATAAGTCTAGCAACACAAAATAGTTATATTTGCCATCTTAGCGGAGAGGCATGCTACCACCCTGAGCTGAGCGTCCCGACAGATACAGTATGAAAACGTCTCAGCGAAGGCAGGAAAAGGACTTTACTTTGGCAAAATGTTGATATTCACGGTTTGTTTAATTCGGGGTTGGGAATGGAAATGAACTATTTTAATTACAGTGCTGACCTGTCAACACTCGTGAAAACGTCTTACACTTTAACGAGCAGCTCTTTGGTCCAGTGTTAATGCTGAAACTGAATTTGTCGTATGTTTCTGTACTCCCTACATGCTTTCATTGCCTACACTGGTCGGTCTTAGCTTACAGTAGCACGAGCCAAGAAATGCGGAGAAACGTTAATATTTTAATTGACTCTATCTTGTATTTAGCTTCTTTCCACCTCTCCGTTTGCGAAAGGTTTGCAAACCAATTAAGCGTGTTTGCAGAAGCAAACATTTTTAATTTACTCTTTCATTTATTTTCGTCTGGAGGTTTGTCTGATTGGATCTTCAGTGAATTTTAATGGGGGTTTCAGTCTATCTGGATATAGTTTTCATAGGACTGCACCTGGCATCGACGAGCATCTTCTTTAGAGCTCAAAGTTTCCATTCGGCTCCATTCTGGGCTGAGCTGAAAGGAACTCATCTTGGACTTCTTGAGTAACAAATTAAAGCGGGTTGTTTGCATTCACAACTGGCGAGCCTGCAGGGCTGTTCTGCTTCAAACTATAATTCATGGAATCACAGTCTTGGAACATGATAACTGCCTTTCAATCAATCTGCTCTGCATTTCCATTCATTTGCGGAGCTTTCAAGCTGCCAAATTACTCACTCCTTGTCACTGCTGGAAACATTTTAATCTTCAAAAACATCACCTTGAGCATAATTGTGTCTCTGTCACACTAAAGTATAAGGGACAGAACGGGGGTTTGTCCGAGCTGTGCCCACATGTGATATCCCTAATAACATGGGTATAATGAAAGGCTATGCGTTTTATTCCAACATCAAAAGCTATTGTCTATATTTGGCCAGTGGGATGTGACAAATCCGTAATTAAAATAGCAAGCTGACTGATAAAACAAAGCCACTTGCTGGAAGAGAGTGAATCCAGTGAGATACAGATCTGTCATTAGGCTAAAGAATTGTCCTTTGCCTTTTCTGCCCTTATCTCCTTAATGCGGCTACATTTCCCCAGGATTGGCCTTTTACAGCTGAAAAAAAAAAAAAAGCTGATCTCAACAAACGTCCTGATCGTCACGGCTCGCCTGTTTACCACCGCTTCACCCGGAAGATCAACCAATTGTATGACGCCACTTCACGTTTTTTAAATTGGCATCAGAACGCGGACTGTGCTCGCACGTTCCTCACAATGCCCCCGCTCTCTCTGTGTACAGCTGCCTGCGTACAGGTTCAGCTGGAGGGCAGCCACAATTGGATAATATTTATGTTATTTGTCGGCGTTTCTTCCCACCGTGAGGGAGTGACAGCAGCACTTCTGCTGTTTTCCCTGACAGCCGAGACACCGTGAGCTCGGGCTTTCCTCTGCGGCTATTAAACTGATGGTACAATATATATATATTTCTCCAGGATTGACTTGAAGATCAACCACTCATGAATAATACATCTGGTAAGGCACGCTGGAATCACTGGCGTGAGCTCTGCAGCAGCCGACTTCCCATCGCATGCAGCTGTTCTAACAGAAGCCAGCATGGCAGAGAGCAGCGACAGACTGCTGCTCTTCCTGCACTTTACTCTTACTGTTGGGGCTGATTTCAAAATGCACAGCAGCCGACGGCCGGGAACGCCATAAATTACCCAGAAGACCGGTGGGGGGAGCGGACTGGGACTGACCAGCACATTAGGGACCTTCTGATGGACACTGGTAAGCAGAGATGTGGGTGTGTTTAAATGTATGTGTGCTGAACTGAACTAGGGAGCAGCATGTGTGTGTGTGTGTGTGTGTGTGTGTGTGTGTGTGTGTGTGTGACACCCTGGCAGCCACCTATACTCCTGCAGAAGAAGCTTTCAAGTAAATGAATGAATAAATTATGGATCGGAGCATCAATAAAGCAGCCGTACTGTATCTGAAGCAGAGGGAAGCTCTGTGGTCGACACGTGAAGCTGCAGGACGGTCGGGCTGAGCGAGGCCGGCAGGACAACAGGCACCCCAGGGGCCCGGGGGCACCCGAGGGACCACTGGCTCAAGACACAAATCAAAGCATATAGCGGGAGCGGAGGAAGGTCTACGCCTACGTGCACATACATGTGCACCGACTCATTTGCACTCTCCTACACCTCCACACACTCTGTGAATATCCACATGGATACACAGACGTTTCCTTCCTCTGCGTTCGTATCCTGTGGGCAAAGCACACATTCATATTCAGCCAGCGATCGGCAGAGGCAGAAGCCGCTCGGAGCCATTTTGTTTTTCCAGCCGTTGGCAGAAAGCCGTGGCCATTACGACCTCGAGATGAATTCAGGGTTCATTTCCTACAGCTTCCTTCCTTCCACGCACGCACATAGAATTACATCTAAAAAAAGACGAGGCGCGCGGCGCTCGGAGAGCGGGAGGACAGCGTGCACATCCACGGGCCTGACTATCAATTCCAGGTGCACTGTAATTGGGGGGAAGAAGTTTCATTTGCGCCCACTGTCATTTATTCATTAGCTCGCAATCTGATCTCCTGTGCGAGGCTTGAGATGTTATAAATCAGTCACCGGCTGGCCATTAACAATTCATGTGATTCATAATACATAAGAGCCGTCATTTATTTATTTATCACCTCTAAATGGGATTTCCTTCCCTCTCATTGGCTCCAGCTCAGAAGTCAACTTGTGTTAGCCCGGCTGACGGCCATTTTGAGAGCGAGCCGAGATGTAAACAACGCAGGTGGAGGCTGAGAGCGGACCAGGACGGCCTGATCCGGTGTGCTGCCGTTCACACAGGAGGAAGAGAGTCTGAATCCGTCCGGTTTGACTGGCATTGTCTGGAAGGGAAGCAGCAGGCGCCAGGCTACGGCTGGCTGCCGGCACAGTTGTTTTCTGATCATTCTCTTGAGCAGTTGATGTAATTGTGAGTAATTAGGCCTTAAAGTGGTCTTGTCTTTCCCCCAACCTGGAACATGAGTCTCGAGGGAGAGGGAGGGAGGGAGAGAGGGGAGCTGTCTGAACACCAGTAGCTGGTTTTCAGGAGGCTGCTTTTGTCTCAGCAGATCCTATATGGAGAGCCTGGAACTGTGCCACCAGATGCCAACAGCACACGACGATGACACTGAATGATACTATTGCCCCGAGGGCCCCGGCACTTCTCATTGTAAAGACAAACAGCAGATTATAACAGCGTAGCGATGCTTGCAGCGAGCCTCGTAAAGACACGGCGTTTGATATCAGGCTCTCTGACCAGATGCTGCACTTTTCTTTACAGTACATTACATTCTGTAACGCTACAGTTTTAGTGTACTCAGCCTCGTGCTTATGGTTCAAGGGTCCCTTTGTGTGTCCATAAAGGAAGGTCAGATCCTTTGTAACGAGTGTCACCGGCAGTAATGAGTTAGAAACTTTCACAGGGACTCACGGGTGGCTGGCTTGTTGCAGTTGTGTCCGTGTCTGAAGTACTGAGGATTCTCCACCACGGGGATGCGAGTCATGCCTATGACGACCGCATCAGGACCCGCGTCCAGAGTACAGGGGGTGATAATCCCGTGGTTGACATGATGAAGAGGGCTGGCAGAGTCTTCCTCACCGCTGATCACAGCTACAGGACCTGGAATGCAAAGAGAGGGGCGGTGAGTGGAACTGTGGAGCTCAGGTCATCTGACTTTTACGTAATACTTGTTACATATGAGAACATGCTGAAGTATAACTCAACCGCCGGAGGCATCACACGTGTAAGTCATGCAGTTCAACTCCAGCTCCACTTCAGTGTGTGAGTATTATTGTGACATCAGTGGGATGTTGCAGCTCCGCTGTGCAGCAGCATGATGCATGTGCAGAGCTCGACACCACGGGGCTGTTTCCACATTCACCTGCTGAACGAGGAAAGTATTTTATATGTCTTCAAACCCATCCAGAGGGGATCTTTAACTAATAGTCCGTGAGCCAGCAGCTTAATCAGATGACATATGGGGGACCATTGTGGAGGTGGATGGTGCGTTTGCAGTTGTCAGCCACAGGCCAGAGAAAACAGGTCGCAGTGCTCACAGTTACAGTAAAGGTGTACAATTACCCGTTCTAACTAAGATTTACAATCAAAATATGGAAAATTGGATCCGCACTGATTTCCACGTATAAAAATGGAATAAAAACTACAAAAAGGAATGTAGTTCTTGTGATGCAGTTACCTTAGTTTGACTGATTTATATAGGGATGCACGATATGGATCTTTTGCAGCAGATACCATTAACCAGTAACATCCTCCTTCTCATGGCCGATGCCATTAAACAGTCTTTTCATATTTTTGTATCTAAAAAAGAAATCCCTAACCGTCAGCGCTCGTTAAAGATCGCTCTTGTTGTTTGCTTTTGATCCGCCTGTCTCCAGCTCTGTTTTTGGGTCCTGACCATTTTGCAACTGTGTCTCATTCCAAAAAGTGGTTTGCATGTGTTCTCATCTCCCCCAGTGTAAATGACACCTATGGATGATTTTAATATTTCAGAGCTCTAATAAGATTTGCTGTTAATGGTCATAGATTTGTGGAACGCTTGTGAACACATGTTGCAAATCACAGTTGTGACGTCTTCCTCTGAAATGAAAAAGAACATGTTTGGCTCTCTAGTTTACACTGCAGCGGTTTGAGATTTCAAACAATTATTTTGTCCAGTTTTGACACGAGAGACAAAGTAAAGATGATTTCATCCTGTTAAAACCGTTTCATCTTTTTATTAAAACGAACTGTTTGTTGTCTCAGAAGATGAAAAGGTGACACAGGAAGTTGGTATAATTCCTGAGCCAAATGCTTTGTTCTGAGTCACAAAGCCGTGTCAAAATCCAATGTCACATTTGTCAAATGCACGAAAATATGAGTTTGTTTGTTTCAAAGCTTGATTGCAACATGCAGCTATTTTGATAATTGATTCGCTGTTTCAGTAATTTTTCAAGCAAACATGCCTTTTTTCTGTTATAATTTGATCCTTTCATTGTAATGTAAGGTCGATAAATATCTATAAATCTATTAAAACAGGCAGTTACAATATGTCACCTCAGGTTCTGGAAAATGGTAATCAAGATTTTTCTCTACTTTCCGACAATTTACAGACAAAGCAGCTAATTTATAATTGCTAAATAATAATATTGAATTGGAGACTCTGTTCATTCATTTTATCAAAATCATCCTTCCATCCATTCTTTGTTTTAGTCAACAAAATGAGTTACTACGTGGAAATATCTGTTTATGTCTAAAGCGTTCTCTGGTAGATCTCTGCTGGTTGAATTTATGGCGTCATAAAGCAAAGTCCTGTCGACCAACAATCATTTCCTCTCCTTTCCTTTGTTAACGGCGACAAAAAGAGTTCCCGACATGATGTACTCTCAGCGGACGTGATCAAACCTCCTGTTCTATCACTGCTGTGTCAAAATCAACATGACAACTGTAATCTTCAGAGGGGAGGGAGGAGCGACAGGGGGACGGGAGCCACTGAGCGAATATAAAGTCAACAGTAGCTGATTCAGTGGAGCTGTGACAGTGAATCTGTTTACCCACAATGCCGAGTCTCTCGCTCACCTTGACAACACTGTAAATAGTAATCAAGACCCAGTCATATTAAATTACATACCCTGAGCCGCAGGGGGGGTTTGGGTGTGATGAAGTGACACATGTGAGCAGCAATTTATTTACAACATTTGTCCCTACGCAGGGTTTTCATACCTGAGCACCCATCTTATTGGAGAGATGTGCAGAGCAGAGCAGAGCAGAGCAAAGCCTTCACTGGGCGACTGGCTGCCCAGCCTCCGGGGAGGACAAGTAGCACCCCGCAGCCCTAAATCTGTGCTGATGCCTCTGACCATTCACCATACAGCACAGGCACAAAGATATATTGGCAGTACACTGCTCCAAATATCACTACATTTATAATACAAATATGGCACAGAATGGGTCACGGTCGAAAAAAAAGAGAAAAGATGCCCCCAAAAGATGCAGGTATTATGTTCCTCTTTTGAATACATTATGAAATGGAGTGAAAACCCATCTGACCAGACTGCAGATGCAGATCGATGAGGCCTCAGGAAATGCGTGGCACCGCTCCAAACCACAGCACACACAGCTACACAAAAACCTCCTGCTTGATTCTTGGGGAGATGAAGGTGTTCCAGAGATGAAGAGGAAATTGGACTTCTTGACTTCAGAACATCCTAAAAATTGCATTTATGTTCCCTGAGTGATGAAAAGGCCCGACGGCCTGTGAGAGGGTTTTTATCATCTCCGACGTTGCCTGTGCACTGAATGGAATTCAGCACTGGACATTTCCCCCCGAAACGTCTATCTGAGAGCAAAGTTCCTCTCTATTAAACCAACTTTGATTTATTCAGGAGAACTGGAAAATGAAATGAGCTAACTTTCGGCTATTTTTCAATTCTTTTCATATCTCGTCCCTTTCACAACTTTTTTTCTGTGGTAATACGGTTCATACAGAAGGTAAATTCAGCCATGCACTGTGACTAATTTGGACCTTGACTAAGGACCTTCTGTGGTTTTTCGGTTCAATTTTTTTAATTCATCCAGTTACTACAATCTTATAACCAGAGAAGTTTCATAAGAAATCTATAAACATCCACATCTATATATCAACTTATTACACACTGAATGGATTCTTATGCTTATCTGTAATCATTTAACCCTAACACTTGTGTTTCAGGAAAAGCAGGCAACGGCAAAATTAGTTTGTTTTTAGTTTGCATTTCCTACATTAGTTGCTTTCGTACCAACAGTTAGATGAGAAGATTGATAGCACCCCTCATGTATGTGTGAGCAGTTTTTTACCGTACAATGAGTAAGGCCAAACAGATCGTGGTAAACAGTGTGATAATCATCAAAGTTTCTTGACTGTTATTATGTTAAATTATGGTGAAATTACTTGGAATTTATGAAAGCTCAAAAACAGATCAGCGACCTTTAAACTGCAGGTCGGTTGTTAAAAGTTTAATTGGACTGGAAATGACTCTGAATGCAGCGCAGTGTCTCTGTCTTTGTGCTGATCTTTGCTCTGTCCATACTTGTGTGAAAAAAAACAGAATGTTCTGCATAACATTTATCAATTTAGCTCACTCATTTAGATGTTTCAGTCCTTAGTCCTAAATCCAAGGACATAAAATTCAGTTTATCATCTGACTTAACTTTTCACATAAGACTTTAAGTCAAGAATTTTTTACCTGCATGGTGGTGAAAGTTAAAATCATTTCACAAATTGTTTTACAATGTGTCTTATAAACCATCAGCATGGTCCATCTCTCTGCAAACAACCCTCACACTTATAGCACAGACAGAGCTGAAGATGACCTGTGAGAAAGAGCATATATATATATATATATATTTTTTTTTTTTACGTGGATGTTTTGTTAACCTTGACCCTACTCCTAACCCATAACTCTAATCTTTGTAAACTATCTGACTGAGCACTGGCCTTAAGGTAGCCACACTTCAACAGGGTGACAAGATAATGTTAAGTGCAGCGAGTCATGGTCAGAGAGGCTCGACAGACTGGTTCTTTGGTCAGGCTGCGATTCTTCTGCCTCTGTTTGACCTTTAGAGCTGTGTTGCATTCACAACATCTCTTGAAAACGGTAGTAAAAAATGATGACAGCAGTCTAGTGGACATTGTTCGTTGTCTTGTTACCATCACATGTTTCGTAGTTGAGCCTATCGTAAAGCAAGTCTACAGTCACATACTCTCATGTCGGCACAGTAAACATGAAGCTACAACCAGCAGCCAATCAGCTGAGCTTAGCACAAAGACTCATAATTGGGTGAAATGACTAGCTGGGCTATGTCCAAAGGTAACAAAACCAAACACTAGCCCCTCTAATGCTCATAAATAAAAACATTATAGCTCACATTTAATGCCTACAAAGAACAAATTGTAGGAACATGTGTTGGTGCCATGGTTTAAGTTTTTGGTTTAGTTATTTCCTGTTTTGTTTTGGTAGATTTATCTTCATGTGCCATGTTTTACTGTCCACTTCCTGTGTTTGTATTTTTTCCCACCATAGTTGATTGTCCTATTAGTTTCACCATTTTCATTAGTCTTCCATGTCTGTCCTGCTGTCTTTGTCAGCACACCTGTTTTTGTCCTCTCAGCAGTCCTGTGTTTCTCATCTGTTCCCTGGTCGTGTTTTATCTTTGTGTTTTTCCTGCGTTTGCTGCCTGTGTCCTCGTGTTTTCATGGTTAGTACTGTCTTTTTAGTGCTCTTGGATTGCTGCTTCCTGTCTTGTGTTTGGGTTGTTTGTTGCCTAACCTGTACAGCAACCTACCTAACAGTAGGCAGATGTATTTTTGCCATTTGAACAGAACAAGAGTATTAATTTCCCCACTGTTTCCGTTCTTTGTGCTAAACTAAACTAATCAGCTACTAAGATCAGCTTCTTATTTATCGTGCAGACGTGAGAGCAGTATTTATTTTATCATCTTACTCTCTGCATCCATAATAACTAAATAAGTGAAATGTCAAACCTTTGAGAATTATAGAACAAACACTGTCAAGTCAAGTTGTCTAAATAACTCAAGGCTATCATTTTTATTACATAAAATTTAACACGTTTTCAGCCTCATGCACATCTGAGTCTCACACAAGTTGGCAAGAATGCAATTGATCATCAAAGGACATGGCACCACCACGGGCAAGAAATCTTTCATTTAACATGTTCAGAGTAACAGAAACCAGTTTGTCCAGGGATTCCTTCTGGAGGAGTCTTAGATCATTGTGGCGTGCTGTCGTTTGAAGATTAGTTAAATCTCATTGCTCACATCCTTCTGTACTTTGCCAGCTAATATGTTTCTCCAGCACACATCCTTTGACTTTTCTGTAGGAAATATGTCACTGCAGCTGAAATCCCCCCATTATTTTCAGGAGGCATGTCATTCCTGTCGGCATCATTCAGTGTCCCTTCACCTAACACTGGGCAATCCCAGTGCAGCGGATGTTTTATGTTTGTGTTCGGTGCAGATCTCAGGTGCATTAGCTAATTCAGCCAAATCAATTGATCAAGTGTGACATTTGCATCATCTGTTTCTCTGAGTTTAGAAGTCAATCTAATTTAGCCGACAGGAGCAGAGACAGAGCCGCCTTCCCCTCCTGGGTTTAAAAATGGACTCGGTCATTAAGGTATTGTACCAGCGCTGGGCTAGCAGGCCCATCTGTGGGCCAGGCCTCAGTGATGAATTAAAAGAGCATGCAAACCTTTGAACCTGCCACCTTTCATACACAAGTACACTTTTATCTCCAGGCTTTTTCACCAGCTTTAGCATAATCACAGCAATTTATAAATAAATTCCTTTTAACAATACTTAAAAAACTTGCAAATGAGATGGCAAACCCTTTTGTTTCTCCCAGAAACACCCCAACACTCACTCACTCACACAGATTTACAGTATATATTTACAGTATATATTCACACATTTTGCTGTTTTTGGATGACTGGACTCAGAAAATAGTTCCATTTAGGAAGCTACAGGTTATCAACAACGGGGAAGATTTTGTTTTTTTGGCTACAGGAAAGAAAAGTAATTGCAACTTAAGACGACACCTAGAGGCAGTAAAAAAAATGTGGCAATGTTGTCTTAACATAATAATACGAAAGGAAAAAAGTGCCAGTGCTGCAGTTTGTTTTTTTGTTTGTCCTTTTCATTGTCAATATGTGTGTGTGTGTGTGTGTGTGTGTGTGTGTGTGTGTGTGTGTGCATGTTGAAATATTAACAAATTATATTGTCGACCTTTAAAAGAAACAAAGAAAGTCTTTGACGTAATAAGGTGAATGAATGGGTACCTCTCAAGTGTAGTATATGGAAGTCCCCTCTTTGATAAGTACAAATCACCCGAGGATGTGAGTCCCCTCTTGGCAATTTGTTTAAAAATGTAACAAAAAAACACATTTGCAGTAATATTAGGGATAAAGTAAATTTTATAATCAATTTTTCTGATTTCAAAATGACCAGAAACAGAGGTCCATACTCGACCAGTGTAGAACAAGAGTCCACTTTTGAAACGTAGGGGTGTGTGTGTGTGTGTGTGTGTGTGTGTGTGTGTGTGTGTGTGTGTGTGCCGCTGACAATGCCAAATGCCAAAGATTTTAAAATACTGTATAATTCATATATTTCTCCTACTAAATATCTATAGAACAGACGCGACAAGAAGCTTTTTCAGAGTCTGACCTGCACCCTTCATATACCTGCAACACATACGATGAAATGCATGTTCCCCAATTAGGGGTTAGGGGGGATCCCACACCTATATTTGTCCCCCTCATATTAATTATCTCAGGTAAAACATTCTTACTTAAGTCTTTCCGAGCTTTGTTCTCTAACTGTTCTGCCGCCATAAACCAGATGAGTTGATAAAAATGTTGATGTGCTTCTTTGAGTCACCTTCAGTTTTTACTGTACACTCAGCAGTGAGTGGAGCAGTGACTGCTTTGTAGACTTTCTTTTGCCCTAGGTTTTGCCTCTGATGCCACATGCAGCAGCTGCCCTATCTGTCTTACTGGTGAAGGACGTTGGGGTTGTATGTAGCCTTAAAAGAATTCATGCAGACACTAATCTGGGCTGAAGAAAGGTCTCACCACATACTTCAGAGTGTTCAGCAGAAATATGTTCTGGTCTTTTTGACATTTTACAGGTTTAAATGTAAAATCTTAAACCTTGAACACACTACGTGTTAGCAGATGGGACAGGGGTCGAACTAAAATGTCAAAGTACACGTCAAATAAAAAATATGAAAGAGATGGTTTTGTCATTTTAGATTACTTTTGTCAGGCTGTTAGTTTTGGTTTAAAGTAGTTATTTGATACTATAAATAGGAGGTGTGACATCATGATTGACAGCTGAACACTGCTCGTGATAGAGTCGGGTGGGTGTATGGGCGTCAAACTCGATACCGCGGCTTCAGCGCCCGATCACTATTGGCTCCAAATGACATCACCAGCGCAAGATGATATTTTACCTTCATTTTTACACAGTGGGAGGAAAAAGAGATGCATCGTCCATCTTTATGTCAATATTCAAAACCAGCTAAAAACACATCACCCGTTGCTCTTGTTGACCTTTTCCTTCATTTCCATGCACATACATTACCACACACACTGTAGGTTAGTTTGTGTCTATCTCCCACACACTGTCCTGTGGCTGTACTTACATACCTTACTTACAATACTTACACGCTCACTCAATGCGTATTAATGCACAATTTACTCCTTTTTGTTCCCGTCTTACCTTTCTTTATACATGATTAAAGTATATAAGCAACCATTTATGTTTTTTTACTTCTATATCTTCAGAAGGAACCAATGGACTCAGGTTTGAGCCCCACTAACAGGGTAGGGAACACAGTAAGTACTGTGATGGACAAATGCACATTTGGCATTTTCAAGAGATATAAATGTAAAGCATCACCAGTCCCATCTTTTAAACCGCTGTTGTTACTTTTTTGTCCACGTGTTGGGCTGTTGTGCCTCTGAAACTGGACCACATTGACCTGATCTGGTTTTGGGTGCTTTGCATCAATGACAGTGTGTGTCCTTGTTTTATGCACAATTCTCCCCAATGGTGACATTAGATGCTGTTATTATGTCCATTTATCATGTTTCCTCCTTTCTCTCTTCCACTAGAGCTATTTTTTACAACAGCCTTTGGGTTCCTCTGGTCTCACCTGCCCAATTTATTTATTCCAGCTCTCATTTCTCTGTTCACTCTGTTTTTATTATCATAATTATTATAGTAAATATACCACACCAGACTATAAACCAGCAGGGGTGTTTGTCAGTTGAGCCACCTGATTTTTTTGTTTCTCTGCTTCCAAAGTAAGCACTGAAGGTGATTCTCAGGACAAAAAAAAAAACAGCGGGTGGCTCTGTAGGGTTTTCCCTGTGGTCAGGAATAAATTGTGCAGAGTATGATTGCTTCCGTTCCACCTCCTTGTGGTAATTATCACACAGATTCCTTTCAAAGGTTGTTAATTAGGACTGGAATTAACTTGAGGACATGTAAAATGAGCAAGAGAACACAGGAAGGATAACTCACTGAGGCAAGGCCCCACTTCTAGTTCACGATGGATTTGAAACAAATTAAATCCGTACGTGGGAAGGGTCGAAAACAGTGTCATGAACGCAAACATCTTTCTTGTGATGAAGGGAACACAAAGGATCTGCGAGACACAAATATTAACCAGCTGTCATATGGTGATTAAAGCTTTGTTGATAAATCTATCAAAGACAGTATTGCTATTCCGTGCTGTTGATTCAGTGATAAATTGTTGTAATGGAAACCATCACATATCTTATGTTACACTGGCCTTCCAAACAAGAACCTTTAATTTGAATCCTGAGAATTTTTGTTGCTAAAATTAACCACCTGACATGATTGTTGAACACCATCATGACATTGTGACTGCTAGCTTGGAGGCAGCAAATGTGCAAATCGACACAGCGCGTGTAGCATCGGTGCTATAAAAAGGCCAGCTAATTGCCAAATGCCACTATCATCTGAAGAAGCCTTGAGGTTATGAGCAGAGCGCGGATGACAACTCCCCTCGCTGCGCTGA
This sequence comes from Lagodon rhomboides, assembly GCA_039737535.1. Lineage (NCBI taxonomy): Eukaryota > Metazoa > Chordata > Actinopteri > Spariformes > Sparidae > Lagodon > Lagodon rhomboides. The sequence continues at coordinate 2,711,180 of CM077784.1, read as the reverse complement.
AGAAGATATGTAAAAAGCTCTTCTGACAAATGGCCTCAACCTGCTCACTCAACCTCCCACTCACAGATGAGCGTGGTGAACATGTGACAGCCGTGCAGGCCAGCGGCAAACCCACACTAACCCCATTTCTCACGGTATCAAAATAGCAGCGTCTGTGGATTGATACACCCCTGGACTGAGTGCCGTTCCCTCCCCAGTTGATGGTGACTAACTATGGCGAATGTCGAGCACGAGGACAGCGGATGTTTATGCTTCTCAGAAATGTAGGCTATCGACAATTTACAGTTGCCCCACACAGCTCAATGTGCCCCCCCCCCCGCCCCCTTTATTGTGGTATAAACAACGCACAACACTGAGGGGAAGGACGGCCAAGTCGAGACAGAAATAAACATGCATTTGAAATGTGCTGTAAACCTATCATTCACTGCATCTCAAGCCACTTGCACGTCCTCTGAAATCAAGCGTCTACACCACGCCAAGCATTATCTGCAATGACACAGGACTGAACCAATTACAGTCTGAGTTGCTGTATATCTTGTGGTCGTGATGCTCAGAATGATAATAAAACAAAACACTGAGATTGTTATTCTGTCTCTGTTCCCACAGTGCCCTATCAGCTTTTATATCTTTGACAACACATTACCCTGTAAGCTCCCTGAAGACAGACAAAGCAATTTTACACAAGTCAGAAAAGTGATGGGAAATGACATCATGCAACAGTCGAGCTGTCCCGAGTCTGTTCCTTGATTTATGACTATGACAGAGTCAGGATCTTTACCAAAACCGGGACCCACATTTTATTACCTGTTATGCACCCCAGCACAAATTGAAAACAAAACATACAGCAATTTGAGAATATATTCAGAGCCATACAAGTCTCCACTCTGGGGTTTCATTCTTCACTCACAGGCAATGCTATCAGAAAGGGCCAAATGAAAAGCTTGTGGTGGCTTTGTAAGGGAAACTAGTTTGCATCATAAACTCAGCAGTAAAAGGCGTCGGCGCATGCATACACACAAATAGTACAAACATATGCACAGCGGCAGCCACAAACTCGATGGCTATATTTCTTATCGTGGCATTAGAATATGAAACGCTTCCCCAACGTCGAGCATCTGGCGGAGTTTGCATGTAAATCACAAAGGAGAGCCACATTCAGCCGCTGCAGCCCACAAAACGGCTTGATGATTGTGCACATCAGTGCTGCGGGTGAAGCTGCTGCATGCTAATGTGGCCCACAATCCCACTGGGATGCAACAAGTGTTGTCTTGGTTGTGGTGGGGGAGGGGTAAATTATTAGTCAGGGCTAATAAGATATGGTTTCTTTGTTTTGATAAGTTCAGGTTGAACAAGGTTACAATTTGGTTTGGGTTTACTTAACAGACATATATCACCAAACTGAATCAGTTCAAAGGATTGAACCTGAATGATTCCCTATTTATAAATATGTATGACTGGCTCGGTAGCTACACAGACAGCTACCTCATTGTGCTCCCAGGAGAAAAAAATGTTTTCACAGTCTGCACATGGAACATGAACAGGGTGCAGCTGAGCACCTAAAAAGGAAAAAAGGAAGCTAAAACCCAAACCAGGTTAGCTGGAAAATTCTGATCGTATCAGTATCAGTGTGCTCTTACTGTAATTCTATAGGCTACCACAGGAACACGTGTCTGAGAGTGCAGCTCTGTGAGGCTCTACCTGTGGCACGGCACTGCTTGGAGCTTAATGCTAACCTTAGAAGCTAACAGGATCACAATGACTTTGTGCATTTGCTTATGTAATGAGTAATGTTTAGCCTTTTCTCAATCTTAGTATAGCAAGCTAACACTTGCTAATCGGCATGGGGATTATTTAAGAAGAAGACGTAGAATCTTTATTCGATCACTTATCATACAATGCACAAAATAAGCCCCTTTCACAAATACACAGTAAATCTGGATTTATGCAGAAATGCGAAAATGATCGTCAAAGATCTTCTTAACATCTGCCCGGAATATTTCCCCGCTCTGTCTGTCATACTTCCATATGGCCTGTTCATGGTGCTGCGAGACACAGAGCCAAGACGCTGCAGCTTTCTGTCTACAGTGGGGACCTGGTGCTCTGAGTGGAGCTGCTTCCTGCTCTCCTCTGCTGGCTGTATATTATTTTCCACTTTTCCTGTTGTGTGCTGCATGTGTGAATAAGATTCTCTGCATATTGTCTGGAGTTCATGTGTGAAAGGGTTGAAAGTGAAACTGGTACTCTGTGTTTAACCAGAGGAAGCAGAGGGCAATGTACACCCCCGGAGACAAACTGGATCTTAGGCAGTGCTTTCTTGCTGTGAGACAACAGTGTTAACCACTATTCATACCAGATTTCATGCTCATCCATCCAATAGCTATCAAACCATTTCACTCATAACCTAAACTGTCAAGCTCATAGTGGCAGAAACATGTGTGATTAAGAGAATAAGTAGGCTCCATCCTCTGTGGACCATGAAGGTCTATAGACATCTTGGTGATCCACCCAATAGTTGCCGTGTTAGCATTGTAACATTTGTTACAGTACAAAATGGAAAGTCCAGCTGAGGTTGATTAGAATGTCCTTAGTTTTGTATTAAGTACTAAACACATTGAAATGTTTGCCTGATTATGGTGCTGTTGAAAAGTCAAGACTGCTACAGTTTATCCTGAGGAATATTTGTACCAAACGTTCAGGGCAATCCATCCAATAGTTGTCAAGAAATTTAATTCAAAACTGCAAATGACTGCACTGGAGAAAAGGTCAGGGGATCACCAAAGTCATTAGGAAATCATCTGGGGACCCTGATTATGTGTACCAATTTAATTTTTTAGCAATCCATTCAGTAGTAATGGAGACATTATACTAAAAAAACTACCATGGCAATCTGACAGGGGTGGTGACAGACAACTTGTCGGGGATCACCAAAGTATCACCAAAGTCCCCTGAGTTCACCGTTTGGGAACATGCATTCTTTTGAAATTCGTCTGATAATTGTTGGGATACTTTTCGGGGGCGGACAGGCCGACATCCCGTTAGCGTGACTTAAAAAATATTGTCCCACGAAGTGAGCCTGTGACTCTTGTATTGCCGAAGGAAACGAGACAAAGGCACTTTAGAAAACACCAATGAAAAGCCAATTCATTTTTAATCAGAGGTGTTCCCAGCTGGTTAAGGTAACAGTGGCAAGCACTCTGTGTGGGCTTACAATTAATTGGAGGCAGCACATTAAGGTCATTGTTAAGCATGTTTTCTACACTTCGGCACATTCAGGTCCCATTTCCTGAGCATTCATTTAGTCTCAGTCACACACACACACACACACACACACACACACACACACATAATTAAATCCCTGACCCACGGGGGGATATCAATCAATCACGTGTCAAAGTTCTCCTTTCTCCTCTCGTAGCTCTCTCCTTCCTTCTCGCTCGTGCACTCACTTTCCTTTGTTTTCTCTCCACCGTTTGTCCAATACCTTGATTTCTTTTCAACGGCTTTCATTGTCAGGATGTTGAACATGTTGCCAAAGTGAGTCAAAACACTCCCAATCAGACTAATAATGATTAGAAAATAAAATGGCTCAAGAATGACAGCAACAAGCAATTGATCAAAACCTAAATTCCTCTATCAGCATGTTTTACTCGAGCGGCTGCCATTTCATCGTAACTTAAAAGGCATTTTAATAAGATTCCATCTCTCTGTGTCGTCTCTTGCGGTCCCTGGCTCTCTCTCTTCTTCTTCCTCTTTCTTGTTCCCAGCCTCAGGGGTCCTGATTCCTGCCCCTGTTCTTTCACAACTGCCTCCCTCTGTTGGAGGGCCCCCGACCAAACACATTTGTGAGGAAGAGGAGGAGGAGGAAGCAGGGAAGTGTGTGTGTGTGTGTGTGTGTGTGTGCGGGGGGGTCATTCTAATTACACATCTTAACAAGACAAATCAACCTTCACACTCCTCCGCCTAATGCCGTCTACAGCATGCATCCTGGGCATCATCCCTGCTCTGTGCTGTACAGCCGTGAAGAGTGTGGTCCAGCTGTGAAAGGCCTGACCGGAGAGCCTGGTGGATCAACTATTTATCTATCAAATAGATAAAAGATATATGTATTCATTATTTACAGTATCAATACTTGACTGAAATATGTATAACCAACTCTGTTTACTCTTGCTACACAATATCAGCTTCTAACACCTTAAAAGTTGAACATTTTTTATGGCACCATGCGGTGTAGCGCTGTAGGGCACTCACAGCACTTGGTAAAGGTTAGGGACTTGGGTTTTCGGTCTGCGAAAACTGAAATGTCATATCGAGGAAACAGGGTTTGTTACAACATATTCTCTTTTGCTCGGATGTTTCCTGAATAACCCTACCGCGAGACAAGATTTTGAATAAAGTCTTTCACCGCTGGAATGGTGGCCCTTTCATGGAGCTCAGCTGTCTCTGCAGTAGAGATTTTTGAAATTGTCGCTACACGGCCAGAGAGAACAGAGAAAAAGGACTGGTATTCCTTTATGTTCAAATATAGAAAACCTACCAGAGCCAGACTGCACTACAGCGAACTGTACCAATAAACCCTCCCACCGGTACTCAATTTACACTCGTTGTCCGTTTTGAAACAGTTCAGAGTCAGGCTGGTAACAAACAATGTCTTATAACAGCTAAACAGGTCACTTAAATATGGCTTCTAAGACCATCGTTAATTCAGTTTTCCTCTGTTTTCACAGTACAGAAACAATATGGCACCACTTCTGATTCGTGGTCCGTCTCCTCTGCAGCTAACCAGCATGTTAAATCAAGTTTTATAACTGGCGTCACCTGAAACATATGACATTTTCACACAAAAAGTATCGAAGCTCACCTGATTTATCTCCTTCCCCTATGACTCGGTTTTTCACATCCCTCCCTTCAAAACCTTTTATTTTCCAAGCGTACGAAGGAACAGCTCCCCCATTCTGGGCCTCGATTCCCCTGGTTCCCTTCCGTCTTCCTACCTCCAACTGACATCGGTCTGTCATCTATCCTCCAATGACCCCAATATCCCTTTCTCTCATCCCATCACCTCTCTACTCTCCCATACGCACCCTTAATCCATCCCTCCGACATCATAAATATCCATTCATGATGTGCAATAAAACTCTACATTTATAACTTTGTTGCCGTGGTCTTTGTTAGTGACAATATGTTTCTGAAAACATTTCAGGCAAGAAATGTGCAGCGTGGTAACAGAATCTTGGTTTGTAGGATATCAGCTCTGCATGACAGTTTGTTCAGATGCTCTGGATCATTGTCCATTGGCATATATCACCAATGCTGTGGTGATACAAAGCTGGTTAAAAAATCAACAGAGTTCCTGTTTAAGGGACAGTTAGGGTTAATGTGAGCTTTGAGGAACGAGATCGGCGTTACGGTTGATAAAAATGCAAACGTCCTCCATCCTTAATGAAAGTTGGACATGCTTCATTCCATTCATCATCCTGACCTCCACGCCCTTACTTTATGCCACGCTTCATGAAGGACACATTACATCCTGTGCTGGCACTAAATGTTTGAATTGGACTTAAATCTTTGGTATAAAAATGAACGTGAAATGCCTGCTACACCACAGGCTGCCAATAACTGCGCTCTGCTCTGCTGTGAGCTGATCTACAGCAGGCCGAGGTGACTTCAATCTTCTTTTCACCACAGCAAGGGCATTATTTTAATAAAGACAGGATGTAGTTATACCCTCACAGCTTTTTTTATTGCAATCTTCTATCAGCAACAAAATATAATATAGTGCAGGGAGGTGATGTCAGTGCTGAATGTATGGATAGATGGATAAATATATCAAAGGATTGATGGTAATATGAGCGTCGATTCAACTGAGGACAACGTTCTGCTCTCGTCTCACTTTGGTCTCCATCCATTACATATCTACCTCCGACACATGCTGCACCAGGCACTGAGGTTGCTCCGTGGCGAGGCGCTCCTTCGGGCGAGCACAGAGGCTCTTTAATATTTCAGTCAGACTCACAGCAGACTGATGGCTTACAGGGGCAGCCATGCAGGGCGCATAGCCAAGGTTAGCTGTAACATCAACCTTCCTTCGTTTGAACCTGAACACTGTACAACGCCTGCAGAGAGGATGTCACTTCCCTGTGCTTTCTTTCAGCTGGGATAAGAGTTCCATATCACATACTAATATAATGCCTCTAATATAATACATAGCTGGTAAATTTAGGATTAAGTACTGAGTGTGGCTCTTCTCTTAATGTTGATAATTCTGTGCTGTTAAATGGGTCTTTACATAAGGAGTGCAAATAGAGCCAATTCAGCATATAGTATGTGTGACAAACTGCAATTTTGAGGATTAAGTTAAGTGTTAATTTAAGTGCTGTCCTTTTTTTGCAACTGTGTAAAAAAATATATGGAATAAAAAAACCTACATTTAACTACACTTTTATTTTGTACCTTTTTGTGTTTTAATGCTAGTCTTTAAAAAAAGTTTTCATGAGCAGTGAGATGACACTTTTTCAAACTCAACTCATCATTATTAGAAACATCTAAAATGTGCAATTAAGTTAATCTGTTCAGTCTACAACATGCCTTACACATGTAGTCAAGCTTTTTGTCATCAAAGACGGTCAGTGCTTTTTCCTCCATAGGTCATCAAAGGTTCAAAAGGTTCAAAGGTTTGTTTAATTGTCAGTCTACACAAAGGGTTGTTCAACAAGATCTACGTTGTCGTCCCTTTACGCCACACAAGAAAATGAACAAACTATGTTTTACAGTGTATAGTTGAAGATGAGTTCAGGAGTCTTACAGCCTGAATAGCGAAGCTGCTCTGCAGTCTGGTGGTGTGGCAGCGGATACTTCTGTATCTTCTGCTGGACAGGGCGAACACGGGTGTTAAAATGTGTTCTTTATAGCAGCGTCAATGCTTCAGGAGTGAGAAAAGAGGCTGTTCTGTAGTCTGTCAGTACGGAAGCAGATACCTCTGTATCTGTATCAGATGGCAGCAGGGTGAAGAGGCTGTGGCAGCAGTGGGAGTGGATCACTAGAGAAAATGCAGCAGTTAAAAAAACAAAGATCGATTGAAAAGAAAGAACAAAGTTCTGGGATAGATTCACAGCTTGATCCCCAAAGTTCCCGTTTTTTCTCCACATGGAAGCTTCATAGATGTTGATCTAGCAAGATGTTGTGCTGGATGTACAAGGGCATATAGGCTTTTCAAACAGAACAAACATCAAACTCCTCCGAGGGCGACTGTTGTGGGCGACGCGTTGTGAAACAGAACACATCATTACCCACAGCGGGCTGTCAATCAGCGTCATGTGCATAGGGATAAAGTTGCTAAATTTAACTTCCGTGTGAACACATCCATGTCAATGTAAACAAGGAGAACTGTGGACTTGAGCTTGAACATGTATCATCTGATTTTTTTGTCCAAATCAAACAACAAAATCACATTTTGCGGGACACGTCAAAGAAGCCAAAAAACAATATGGGTAACATGAGGAAGACTGTTAGCACTGAATCAAGATGGGGGGTAGCAAAGCTGGACTAAAAATGTAGGTCGCCTAATCCAGCTCCCTGTTACTGGGGGGCACCAAGAAAGAAGAAGAGAAGCAAACCAACTAAAGCAGCCAATTAAACTTCCCCTGCCCCCAACGCCCACACCCCACCATCCCTCAGCAAACACTTCAAAGTGCTGCCATCAGCGAATGGCAATAAAGTGAATGAGCTGGCTGTAAATGGGCTTAGATGCTGAGGATGCTGAGGCAGGGGACTGTCAAATGATGCTCATCACACTGAGAAAACAGTGTTCCCATGTTGTAGGAGCAAAATGGCTGTCCAGCATCTTCCACACAGCGGCAACACCGAGTCTGGAGAAATACCCCGACGAATACAGCCGATAACTGCAGCTTATTCAGTGAATGGACATTTCTGTTGATGGCCAATAGGGTCAATGGCTATATTTGTGAGTGCTCTGAAAGGAGGGCTGCATTATTAACGCTCCGTGTCACAGTGTCCTAGAAGAAAGTGCAATCTCCCAGCAGGAGCCCTGAAATGACACCTTATCCTGACGACCAGCCTGATGACTAAATCTGAGAAAATACAGAGCTGCGTCTTTTTTTTGTTTTTTTTTGTGTGAAATGGAAGAGGATAGGCCCAGTGTAAGCTGAGAACAGCCGGCTCCACGAGGGACGGGCAAAAGGAGAGATTCTTATTTTCCAGCTCCAGGTGACACTATTTCAAAGAGCAGAATTGGGGCGTCTCATTACACAAAATACATCCCACGCAAATCCCTTCCTCTACATAAAACCCTCAAGTTTTCCCCCTCTCTGCTTTTTTCTTCCTCTGTCCTCTCAGAAATATTTCTATCTCTCTCTCTTTCTCTGTTTCCCTTCCAAAGCCCAGCTGTTTTGTGTCCTGCTGGGCATTCGCAATGGGACGATTTCCACACTGATCTGAGCGCCATTTAAATAAACATCAACAGAGATGTGAGAAGGAGCCTGTGAATAACACCAGAGGCTTATCCACTTCCACAGCTTTAAAGAGGAAAGAGGAGTCATCCAGTTCCTTCATTTCTCTCTTTCTGTATGCTGTTTGAATAACCAGCATACAGCCGTCGCTGCTCTGGCTGCGTCCACTTTATGCAAGCTAAAAACCCTTTCTAACCTTTCCCTGGAAGGGTTTCCTATAATAAAGACATTTTTTTTCAGTATTCATACGCAGGCTCAGTGCCCTGTTTCAGTCTTTGTTAATTGTAATTGCAAGATATGGACAAAACATGGAAGCCAGCCTCGAACGTGGAAACTTAAATGCAACACGTGTGATATATACTTAATATCCTACATGTTGTCACTTCAAAATAAAGGAATAGTTTTATTGGCAGTAACAACATATATCACCGTTTCCAAAACAACATGACCCTTTTGTTTCGTATCACCGACAGGTGGGGAAAAGAACAAACTGTGGTTTGGGTTACTACAATGAAAATGTTTAGCTCGCACTCAACAGAAGCTGCTCTGTAGTCTGGTGGTACGGCAGCCGACACTTCTGTATCTTTTGGCTGGTTCTTGATTAAGCAAGATGTACAACAGCATATAGAGTTAAAAAAAATAGTTGCCCTGGTTTACTTTTGGTTTCACACTGGATATGAACAGTGGTCTCATGGGTCCTACGCAGACTTTGTTCTCTTTAGGCTATTTAACTTGACCTCTTCCTTTGCCACTGCAATAATCACTACGGCTAAAAGAGGTCACAACCTTTCAACAAATATAAATATGGGCTGTAATAAGCTGCTTTCACAGTCGACATTTATGGTTGTTTTTCTGATGATATCTTTTCTTGTATCTAGAAGAAAGAGAAAGGATTGGAATGATTGGAATAAGGAACTTCACAATGCAAGTTAGAGTTAGCAGATTTGTGAAAAAGGCAGCTTCCATCCAAAGCATCCAGAGTTGCCTATGGCTCCACTTTGAAAAGTGTAGAAGACAGTGACGCATGGGTCCTGTGGATTACCACTTTAAAAGAATATATGTATAAAGATGAAAATATTTCTCTCTTATTGCCTTTCCAAAATCTATCAAAAGCATCCCCGCTGCCAGCTCAGGACCTCCACAGCCCGAGCTAACTGCATCATCTCCTCTTCACAGACCTCTCTATCCCCACCACTCTCTCTTCTCTCTTCTTTTGTATTTGCATTGCTAAACTGTTGACACACCACTTGTCATTTTGTTTCATAAGTGATAGCAATTACTATTCCAGCGCCTGGGATCAAAGAGACACCAAAAGGAGGTTTTTAGACAGGAGAAAACACCAAACACTGCTTCCTCTCTTCTGTTTACACTGATAGAGGCTGAGGCCTAAGAGGCAGAGCTGTGACTGACAGAATGGGAATACACCTCCTGTTTTTAATCCCAGAGAAGGGGGAGATGAAGGGAAGGGCGGGAGGAAAGGAAAGGAAACGAGAAGAGAGGTTTCTATAGAGGGCAAACTGTACCATTAACCAGGAGGCTCTCTCCTGCTTACAATGGATTAGTCTTATTACGGATTCTTTTTCAGGTCTGTGAAAGCTGGAAGCATTGAACCGAGAAACAATTACACTAATCATAATGAGACAGTGAGGCCTTGACTTCAAATAACGAGCCTCTTCAAGACATTATCTTTGCTAAAATACAAATAGACCAAAATTTAATCCTTCCACGTCATCTACAGTATATGTTCCTCCTCCTGGACATAGGACTCTGGGAAAATAGGGTCTCGGGAACACTGGAGTTTGGGAACATAGGACCTCGGGAACAAAGGGACGTTGGGAACACAAGGTCCTCCTTGGAAATCCTTGGAAAACAGGACCCTGGGTGAGCCCATGTGCAGAACTGGGGAACAATAGGACCCTGCAACAAAGGACCCATTAGGTGCCATATGGATTTAGGGAACAAAAGAACCATGGGAACATATCAACGACTCCATCCAACCAATAGTTAAAAATAAAACTTAATGCTAACCTCATATAAGTGCTGAGAGAAAAGCGTTGGACTGACTGAAGCTACGTGACCATCTTTAGAGCCATGCTGCCAGGTTGGCTATAAAAAGACTTAACAGCAAATCCATCTTGGTGCCCTTATTAAAAATATGCTCTGATCACCTTAAAAACAGTGACTTCTTTGACATTTTGTTTGATTAGGTATTGCACTGCAGTGGTTTGAAGAAATGTTCTTCAGTTCATGACCTCCTGCTGGAGACTTTACATGTCAAACACGTCTAATGGCCAAATGGTGAACCTTTAAGCAAAACGATCCTTATTTTCCCTTTCCAGGCTTTTTCGCTTGATATAATTAAAAGGAAGGAACCTGCAGGCTGCAGATATTAATTAGTTCCCGATAAAAAAAGCACATTTTCACACCATAAATCATCTCACTACTTAGAAGCAGCTGCTATACGGGGAGTGTCTGCTGTGGATTCTTGATCTAATATTTCAGCTGATAAGCTCCTGTGTGCGGGAAAGATTTTCAACCAGTAACCGCATGAGACCTATAACAATTTGTGATGATGTCCAGCATCTCAGTTAACTGTGATAGCGATGCCCTTTTCTGGTGAACAAACCCTTTTAATTCAGGCTAACAAGCAGGGGTATTAGTTCCAAAAAGCCTAATTTGAGTCGTTTGCAATGCTGATGATGTAGGAATTGAGCCATATTCTACTGTTGAAGTGCCAGCGACTTTAAATAAGGGCATGAGCTCATAGCCTTAAAAGTAAATTGACCTGGCTCCGAGGCTTGTACTTGTTTTGTGGGATTAATCTGCAGCATGGTGACGAGCCCAGTCAAACAATGTGCATCGCCTCCCCTCTCCTCCCAGGACAATTCTCCCTGACACTCAGAGGACAGCTTCCTGGCCCTCCTCCTTTCACTGTAATGGAGGTCGGATGCTGCTTTTCCACATTTCTGCCCACATTAGCATCTCTAGTTAATTGGCACCATTTGCTCAATGGCATCGCTTGAGTTTGTAAATTACTTTTACAATTGTCACTAATTATCAAGCTCGATGAGTGGAATTGGCGCGATTGGTCCCCAGTGGAGCAGAAACACAACAGGCGGAGGAAGGATTAAGACTCTGGGGGCAACAAGGGGAGCTGGCTAGCTGAGAAATACAGTAGTGCTTTATGCTAATCAGCAGAGGATTACATACAGATGGAGCTACTGTAGCAGCCGCTCCCTGCTGCATGCTTGAACTACTGATGCACTTTGGCTGCTTCCTCAAGAGAGATTCAAGTTTGTTTTTTCATGCCTCTCCTTTTGCATCATCTTCATTTGTAAGTTGCAAGGAATTGTTTGCTGAGAAGCTGGTTGAGAGAGTTTTATGTAACACATTTGTAGCGGCTAATGCACAAAAGAGAGAGCCGTAATACACAATGGAGTTCATCTAAATGAATACCACTCTAACCACAGCACGCTAAGCCCCTAAGCTGTCTTCATCCCGAAACATTTGAACTTTCCCTGAGCCCTGTTCCCCTCAGTTAAAGTTCATGTACTCTTCCTTCAGCTTTCCGTTCACGCGGGGAACATGTGCAGATTGCAGTGATGCAGTTGAACACTTACAAGTCTATCAAATGTCAAAACAATGTGTCTCCAGACGACAGTTACAGAAACAGCTTCTCAGTTCCAGCAGGTGACAGTCGCAGCGAGCTAGCTAACTAAGCTAAAAAATGGATTTTTGGTAGAGTCAAAATAGTGTCGGAGGAGCTTGTTTTGCATTTTGGGTAGTGAGCCCTGGAATTATAATGGCTCCGTTTTTGCAGAAGAAAAGGTGACGGCATGCTAGCTCGTTAAAGTTTGTATGGTTAGCGACTAGCTAACTTGCAATTTTCCGCGTGTAGGTTTCCAGCTTGGAGGTGATTGTTGTTGTTGTCGTCTCGTAGCATCGGAGATTCTGAAAACAACAACACACAGATCGTGGACGGAAGCGGGCAATGCTTCCTGAAACAGACGCCCAATGACGGGCTTTACACCGACAGTCTCCATCCAGTGAGTCAGACTGTGTCTGTGCAGTAGTTGTTTTCCTGCTGGCCTTCCTCCGCAAGTTACTCAGCACGGATATTTAAATTGCTTTCCTTGAAAGTTTTAAGATAAAATCTAAATAACTAATAAGCTAATTAATAAATGCATGGGCTGGTTATTGCTGCTACGCTTCTAAGTGGGGTTTTAGCAAACAGTCACTTCTCAGTGTATGCTGATGTTCTGGTTCGATCGTCTGCTGCTGACCTATAAGTAAGTGCTTCTCCCCGCCCACAGTGACACGGTGACAAAGTCCAGCAGCAAATCAACAGCAGCGTTGTAGCTGCACCGTGGGCCCGCTGCTTATCTTCAGCAGCTGACAGACACGCACGGCGCAGGGAACATTTCGGTTCAAAGAAGTCTAATAATTGAGGATGGAGCAGTTATCTGAGAGACTGTTTTGTCTGTCTTGTCAGTATGAGCTAGACAGTCCAGCCTTCTCAAAGGCCAGACAATTTGCGCTCCAAATGTCATGTTGCGAGAAGGCAAACATGGCCTGGTGGAAGAAGGCCAGGGAGAGACAAAAGCTCAGGTTAAAGACGTGCCAGGGCTTATCATACAATTATTCTGCCCAAAATCTACTGTGAATACAAACAATCTATTTGCTGCTACACTTTGTTCCACTGGAAAATGCACAAGATAAATAGTAATCTGCTGCACAGCATTAATCATTGATTAAAAAAATGTTTTGCTCCTCTTGTTTTGCATTTTTTTTCCCTTGCAGTGTGGAGGAAATTGGATTTTGCCCTCTGGCACAGCAGCAGAATCAGATTGTGGGCTGCGGTAGCGTGGATCTTATCATAGCTTCAGCATCGGTCCAAAACATATTGCTGGCCCTCTCTCAGTGGAAATAGTCTTCAGCTATGTTTTACTGTTGACAGAGCAACACACAAGCATACAAACCATACCCTGCCTCTCGTCCTCCATTTCTCTCTTTGTGCGCACACATACTGTACCTATCCACATCGAAGCGTGTGTGTGTGTGTGTGTGTGTCGGCGGTGGGAGGGGCTGGTACATAAATCTAAGCGATGCCAGCTCTCACATGACCCAGAAAGTGCCTATTGCTGTGGTCACCATGAAGACGCTCTTAAATCAGAGCTCAGTCCCTGGAAGTGGTGTTAAATCAAATGTGCCCACACACACACACACACACACACACACACACACACACACACACATTAGCACACACAGGCACACACATGCACCACAACGTGTGTCTATCCAATACATATGGAACCATCTGCAGACATGATGTGAATAAAAATGCACGTTTGCACTTCATGCATATGATTTGATGTCAGTGGATTCTCTCCTGCGTGTTCGGACAGAATGTTGATGCTGTGTACTTCAGTTAATCTGTACACTTCCTTGCTGTTCTTATTATCGTAATGTTCTCGGCTGTTTAAACCTGTGGCCGACCTTACATCTGTCAGGACCGGACAGATTTGTTTTAGAGACCCCCGGGTGCCCGTGGGGGAAAGAAATTGAACCTACTACAGCGAAATGTTCGTCCCAGCAGTCACAGAGGAGAGTCAGCAGAGAAGCCGGCTCACCCATTAGCTACAGCCCAGCTGAGCCAGCCTGTGAGAGCTCCTCAGCACCTCCTTCTGCTCGCTTCAGTTTCTCCCCTCCGCTCCTCCCTCTTTCCACGCTCCATCGTTCCTCCTCTCCTTCCCTCCCCCCGTATTTCCTCCCTCCTCTGTCTTCGCTCTCCGTGCGTATGTGACACGCTGTGTTCAGCAGACGCCGGCGTGCTGTAGCACCGTAGCGCTGCTAGCCTGTTAGCCTGTTTGTTTAGCTCATCATCACCACACTCCCCTGGGCTACATGGAGTTTATCTCCCTGCCAGTTAGCTGCCATGGAGCCTAAACACAGAAATAAGCCACTTTGCCGAGCAGCTGAAACGCAATATTACAGCGACAATGCGATAATACAGCACCTATTGGATTTTCAGAAGGCTCTCAAATGCACTTTCAATGGAACAGAGGGGTAGATACTCCTCTAGGAAAGCTATTTTTTCATTATTAAAGAATGACTGCTAAAGGTCCAGTGTGAAGGATTTGGGGGATCTATTGGCAGAAAAAGAATATAATATTTAAACTATTTTTGAAAGACAGGTGAGCAGGAAAAGGGGCGGGGAAAAGGACAAAGACAGGAGAAAACAGGAAGTAAAACATGACATATTGGGACCAAACCATGAGAGAAGGAAAGAGTTATTGCATTATCATTACCGCAGAACAAGCCTTTTATAGCTACAGAGGCATGAAGTCCACCATGTTGCACTGACATGTTTCTACTGTAGCCCAGAGTGGACAAACCAAACACAGGCTCTAGAGATTGCCTTTCATGTTTATAGTGGCCTCCGTACGGAAGGCGAGGGGTATTAAGCAGGTTACAATCTGCATCCACACCTCTGGATATCACTAAATCCTACACACTGGACCTTTAGCTGCTCCTATGAAAGGTTCAGTTCTACAAAAGTGGGATCTATTTCTGCGAGATAGACAGAGGTACAATCAATCAAACGCATGTGGCTTTTGTTGGGGGTATTTTCATCAGAGTTTGGTGACGTGAGGTAAAAACACAGCGCTGGTGCAGCATGAACACACTGTGAGAGTGAGGAATGCAGAAGCCTCAAGTGAACATTTACAGACACAAATCAATTTTCGGGAGGCCTGACTTTCCTGTATTTACTTTGATTTTCCTACGCTGTTCCAGCAGTCAGCATCAAGTGCCATACATCATTTGATTCAGGAGAACCTGGAGGTTCAGTCTGGCTCATTTAAAGTCCCAATTTTACATTGACTTTGTCTGGGATTGGATGAATTTACCAGTTTGTTGTTTTCTTTACTTTAAACTCCGTCAGAACCTCGGGAGGTTTACTTTTTGTTTGTTTGTTTGTTTAAAAATATGTATTGGGATGTTTTAGACTTCCAAGTTCATCTGAGCTTTCCTGTAGAAAGTTACAGACATGTGTTAGATTATTATCCTCAGCAAACACCGGTAATCCAAAATTGTACTTACTGACCATGTAGATGTGTCCAAAAAAGTCAAGAGTAAATAAAAACGTTGTTAAATTATAAAAAATGACTGAAGAATTAAAAAAGTGACTAATTTCAGAGAAATATTTCATCCACAGAGCAACAACAAAAGTAGTTTGGCTACAACCATTGTGTGTTGGCCCGGAGAAAGAGAGTACATGTGTTTCCCAAACGAGACATGTGTGTTACCAAGCTGAGAAACTCCACCTCACATGGGTCTCAAAGCATAGACAGGATTAGCTCTGCAAAAGTTACTGAACATTTTAGAAAAATAGCTTTTTTTCCCACCGGATGTCTCAGTCTTTGGGGGTTGATGGCACTACAAACTCTGCGTTTGAAAACTATAAGTCTGTATGGAGTAGCACACTGATGTGGCACACGAACGTGCAGATGTTGTGTACCTGTTGGGAAACAGACAGGGTATCAGAATAGATCCTGCATGCAGATGTTTGAACCAATAATCCAGAGTTAGCCTCGAACGTTGCATTGCAACTGTTTGCCTCGCGATCGTCAGGGCCGAAGATGAAGAATCAGACTCGTGTCTCTGAGTGTTACCCACCGCTGTGCTGTGTTTTGGTATCTGATAAGCTTTTATAAGCCTCGGTCAAACTGATCGCATTTCACAGTCTCAGTTGTACCTTAAACATCACGCCCCCACCAACGCGTCCCGCTGAGCTATTTTAACGCAGGGCTGACTCACTGAAACTATATATGGCTCCCTGCGGTGGAATCCTGTTTTCTCCTGCTCCCCTTTCGCATGTCAGAGGTCAGGGTCGGCAGCAGAACAGCGTGAGCTCAGAACGCTTTCGGTGTCTTGCCTAAGAACACGCCAGCGGGGAATCGCAAGGTGGAGCTCGTCAACATTGTGAGCCCCTCCGTCCCTCACCTCACAGACGGTCTAGTCAAATGTATACGATGCTACGGAGCTAGCAAGAAGCACAGCCCTGCAGAGTGTAAACAGTCATTACGCCATATATAAAGACATGAAGTGACAGTCTGCCAGGAGGGAGAGAGTGATTGTTTCAGCGACTCCGAGCGCAGGAAGCAACATCCCGATGCCATCTGGCCACATCGTTTAGCTGCTGTTTCCCGAGCATCGTGGCGCGTAATGCACATTTGAACTGGAGACACTTCTGGACTCATTACCGAGTGTTAAGGTGTCACACAGACGAAGGGGATAAAAAATGTTGTGACCCAAAAGACTGTGACCTGTAAAATTGACATAATCTGCTGCCTTTGAGGAGCCAGTAATGACCCCTCATCGCAGTGTGACACACTCTCCGTCTTCATTTCACACCCTCTTAGAGCAGCACAGATGGCCTTGGCATTTCCTTAACAGCCTCTGAAGTCTTTCATAAGCCAGGCTGAAAATCTCGTGCATCTTCTGTTGCCGCTCACTAGAAAACATTGGAAAAATGCACGGAGACGACTTGAAGGTGATTTGTTATTCATGGCACGGCGCTGGGAGGCTCACAGGTAGCAGCTGCATGCTACTCCACCAAGTTCATCAGAAGGGTTCAGAGCCACGCCAACACAGAGCGGTAACCACTTCCTTCCACACACACTCACCCCCCCACCTTTTCCGCATTATTGTATACTAACAATTCTCCTCCACGGGTTAATGCACAGGTTAATGAGGTGGGACGGGGCCACTGTAAAATGCTACTAAAGCAGCCATGCAGGATAATTCGTCTTGCCTCAGAAGTGTCAGCTCCTGCAGCTCCCTGCTCTTTAATTCATTCAAATGAATTTTGTTTTAATTGTTTTATCCTCGGCGCTCACTGAGTCCATTAGTGTGGAAAGAGAGAGGGAGCGCAGAGAGACGGAGATGAGAAGATAGAGAGACCTATGGAAGGAATGGTACAGGGAGAGAGACACAAACAGAGGAGGCGAGCAGAGACACTGAGACAGGGAGATGAAGAAAGCAATTTGTGTGTATGTGTTCTGTGTGTGTGTGTGTGTGTGTGTATGAATAATTAATCCCCTAGTTGTGATTACACAACAATTACTCTCTAGAGCTAAAACTTTAACCACCCTTATGGAGGATGGAGGCTCGCTCTCTATCTATAACGGCGAGGCTGCGGTCCGCCGGTCCCAGAGGTGTGTTAATGCAAACCGGGGAGAGGCTGATGGGAACATGAGCCGATGGGAATTTGAGGAAGATGGGGAGTGTGGCTGATGGAAGGACGGCTCCATATTTAACAGCTGGGAGGCGGTCTGGTCCTGATGAATCGAGGCTCACTGGGCTCCTGGATGGGAACCGGAGGTGGGGGGTTACTGTAGCCAGATGTACACACAGTTCATCACTGACTGCAGCTTATGAACGACTGCATTTAGGAATATTTCTGACAGTTTTTCACTGCTATTTCTTGTCGTTTCATTTGAAGTGTTTTCAGAGCTTAAATACAACAAATATAATATTGAGTATTGAATATGCTACAAAATGTAGAATATGAATTAAAATATCAGAACAGCTTATTTGATTCAATGTAGAATTACAAATACTCTAAATGTTGTTTGAATTGTCGCTACAACACTAAAACAATATTGCCAAGCTTTAATGTACATAGAGTAAAATACTTCTTATACTATAAGACAATACTATACAATTTTATATTCTAATACACACAATTATAGTTTATTATGTACTACATATTCCATATTAAATAAATACTATATTATAAAATATGTATTATAATGTTTTTTATACAATAGTAGAATTATGTCAGTATTAATAACAACATTTAAATTTGTAAACTATTTAAATCAATGCAAAAGGTCTATTAATACATTTGATGGCTGCGAGATATGAAGTAATATCACAATATTTTTATGCTTTGTCTCAATATTTTCATAGTCAAAGTGCAGCCGACGGACCTGCAGTGTTTGAGGTCGATGCCAATAAAAAAAATAAAATCGTTATATTGGCTGGTATAAAAACCTTTTTTTGTAATGATCCCTTACATGTGGTTATCAAACACTTGATATAATATTTAATATTTTCAATAATCATCCTTAGCATCGTTTTCTCCACTATGCTCCATAAAACCAGATCAGCCGATATCCACAACATATACGCCAACACCGATGTATCTCTGAAAGACCAATATCAGGCAATATTTCCAGCCAACCAATATATTGGTCAGACTCTATTCTCAATAAAACTTCATCAATGCAAAATCCAGTTTCACAATATTTTTGACCAAATGCTGCAAAATCGTTATTGCAACAATACTGTAGGGATGACTATCTGTACTTTCACAAAACATAAACACAATGAGATTGATGATAAATGATCCCCAGTGATGTGGATGTAAAGACTAGGTTGGTGAAAGAAACTATTAGAACTGCTTTACTGTAATGCAGCCTTTAAAACCAGGACAAGAAAACATGATGATGTATAATTGAGACTGTCCAGGTGGAAGGAGGTTTACTCAAGAGGAAGTAAGGATTGTGTGCTGTTTCTGTGCAATGTTAAGTGAACCTGAGCCGAGTCTCCACCTCTCCACGTCATTTCATCTCGCTACGTTCGCACCGACATGTTGAGATCAGTGTTGTGATGTTGGGAAGATACATTCATATTGTCATCCTCATGTGTACCTATACTGAAATACTTTAACTGTTATATAACACAGAGTAGAATGTGTCGCCTTTAAACATGTAGCAGGATATGCTGCTGTTAAATGTGTATCTATAGTGCTGTCAGTGCTGGGGAATCCTCCCACTGTTAAAGACACACCAGAGAAGACTGCAGCAGCATCAAACCTATGATTTAATATTTACAAAATTGTCATGATTATATATGCAGTAGTAAATATGCCCACTGTTATATATATAGAATGCTGTCTTTAATAAACATACTGTCACATCATCCCTGATGTATTAAAAAAATGTCATTTCAATGCAGCAGCTCGCACTTTGTATCCGTCAGTATGAAAGAATCACAGTCCTCTCAGCGTAGGAGGGAGCATGCGGCACCCTACATTTGGCTGTTACATAATACGAGCTGTTTGCTGGGCCGGTGGCGAAAATTCACACTGAATTAACGAGTGGTTAGAGAGGGGGCTAAAAAACCTTCAAAGCATGCTTCCATCCTTTTCAGTCTTAAAAAAAGATTAGGCAGGAATATCGTGTCAAGACCCTGAAAATCACCTTCCCACCTCTGACTGGATGCTGCGTCGCAGCGGTATGAAAAGCAAAGAAAGCAGCATTCTCCACAAGTAGAAAATCCCGACTGGAGTCATGCCAGAGGTTCCTGCAGGGAAACAAAGGGCTGTAATGTTGAGCCGGAGGTTTATGGCGGCGTTACACCTGTTCGTTCGGGCTAGTTTTACAGTGCAGGTTACTGTCTCTACAGTCAGTTATCGCCCACAGGAAGCAGTTTCTCTAGTTCTCTAATTTGAGCCGGGCTTCTATATATATTTTTTCAGCCCCAACCAGGCTTAAACATGACTTTTCTTTAATGGTAACAACAAGAGCAGCACTTTGAAACGCCTCCCGCCGACACCGCGAGGCCAACAGGGAACACTCAGTCCTGTATTACAGGCTGAGAGTTGTGCTGTCCAAGCTGGGCTCGCTGGGCTCCAAAAGGCCTGTCTGCCGAGGCTCCACGTCCCTCCATGTTCATTAACGTGGAGGAAACTCATCAGCACTATACGGCGCGAGTCTATTTCAAGGCCTCATGTAAATTGCAGAAAATGCGAGAGCAATAACCATTAGCAAAGTCCTCCAGGACAGGGGATGCACGGTATGGTTGGGAGGTTGAATGAGAGTTCAAGAAGGAAATAAACGTGTTTATGATTACTTACAGAGAAAATGTAATACTCTCTATCTGCCTCCGGTCCGTGCCAAACATGTGTTTGACATGATGAAGCAGAATCTCAGTGGTTAGAGAGGTGTTTTAATTCCAGGCACAGAAATTTTGGCAGGAAGTTAATTATATGATTTTCCTCCTTGTTAGCCTTCTGTCAATTTAAATTTAAGTCTTAAAAAAACCACAGCCAGCAGTAAAAAGCTTGACAAAAGGCTGTGGGTGTGCTGCGAAGGGATAAATATTAAGAAGTGCGGCGCTGCCA
Source organism: Lagodon rhomboides (assembly GCA_039737535.1). NCBI lineage: Eukaryota > Metazoa > Chordata > Actinopteri > Spariformes > Sparidae > Lagodon > Lagodon rhomboides. Next base: position 2,690,522 of record CM077784.1, on the reverse strand, counting down.
TGAGCTAAATAAAGCTTTTAAAATAGTGTGAGAAGGCAGTAATGATTTAGCATTGTTCTCAGGTAAACAATACCAATACACTTGATTGGACTTGTATCAGAACAAAAGCAAGGGGATGGTTACGTTCACACAACATCTATTATCTTCTCCATTTCAGAAAAAGAACACAAGGAACGGAGCGGCAGTTGAAGAGTTTTCCCGATCAATACTAATTGAAACATGGAAGTGCAGAAGTTGTCCCTGATGCATTTTCATGCTCCTATTGTTCAGTTTGCGGTGAAGACAGCTCAGCCTCTTGAATTAGATTGTAAACTACATTGTATTCATTATAAAGCAAAGTGTCCCTCTCACACTTACCTTTATTTTTTGTTTCTACGGCTGAAAAAAGGAGCACACATGATATTTTCTGAGCGATTCCCTCTGGGTATGAAGCCAAACTGCTGCAGCAGTAGGAGAAGTGAGCTTCTTTCTCCACTCCTACAATTGTTTTCTGCCATATCTTGAAATTTTAAAGACACTATATTAAGCTATTATTAAACTCACAAGACCGCGGACAACCTTCTGAACTATTGATAGCAAAGACTTAAAAGGGAAGAAAGCTTCCAAACACCCATTCAGAGTGCATTCAGAGAGCCCACTCTGCGAGCCTGGCCTTTTACTGGGACTTACTTTACAGTGCGCAGCACAGCAGGGCAGCGAGCACCTCTGCAGAAAGATACCGAGGACAGAAGGCACTTAGCTATTAGGAGGATGATGCTGACAGTCCAAAGTCAAAAAAGAAAAGAAAAGAAAAAAGAGGAATCCTATTTGTACCAGGAACACCTTGTCCACAGCATCAACCTCAGGCCACCCTGCACTCCACACCGTCCAGGGAGAGACAGCGGCAGACTCCCAGGGAGGCTCTCATGCAACTTTTAAGAGAGATAAATAAGTGAAAAGCCTTTTTTTTTTTTTTTTTTTGGTATTTTCATTCTATATGCAAGGTGCAAAGAGAACTAGGGAAGGACAGGTGAGATCATGCTGTGGCTGAAAGGTTGCAGACAGTATCCAAATCCCTTCAGGGTTCACTAAAAGCACCGGCGGTCTGAGGCATCAGTGGCTGGATTAGTGGGAAAAACACAGTGTGACGATAGAGATGATGGAGGGTGAACTTTACCTCCTTCTTTTCTGGGAAGAGATATAAGGAGGAACACTTAAAAAAAAGAGAAAGAAACACTTGCTAGTGTGCCTGTTGCTGTTTTCTTGGAAGTCCCCATCTGCCGCTCGCATTTAGAAGAATGAGCTCGAGCCAATTAAGACGAGTGACGCTGCAGCGACTGAGCAAAGGGTAAACAGCATTTGTGCAGGAGACACGAGGTTTGTGATCTGCATCTCTGTGATGAAGAAGAAGAGTATTTGTTATTTGTGCTTTGATGTTTAAAATTAGAAAACCTAACTGAAGACAGAACATGTTAATAAATGTCCTTGAGGTGGAATTCTAAAAAAAAGCACGTTTTTAATAAACTATGTTCTTCACAGCAAAAGAAAAGCTTTTTATAAAATGTTATTTTCAACAATTATGCAGAAGCCTGAATAGTGGATCAGTCTCATACGCTGCAGTTCAGAAGGGGCTTGAAATGACCCCAGAACATCTGTCCGGAATGACGAAAGCCAAACATTTTGTTTCCTGCATTTAAAAGTCTCCATCTGCACACGATTAGTTAGAGTGCTAATGTGTTAGCACTTCTCTGCCCTCTGTGACTTAATTATCACATAAAAATACGCTACATTTGCTAATGTGGGGATAAGTTATAATTATGGACTGTACTGTATAAAACTGTGAGACTGTTTGTATCTTTGGAAGCTTGAATAAAACATTACTAATATCATCCTTTTTACCTTTATATGTGATATTTTCACATCATTATTATTAATTATACTTTCTTTTAACGTTTGTCACGTAAAAATGATTGTTTTGTTTGTCTCTCTGTTAGAATTCTGACGGGTGGTTCCAGGTATGGAAATTTGCTTTTTTGTCCACCTGCCACCTGTCATCTACTAGGTCGTGAAATAACAGGAAATGAAGTCTGAATAGACAAAGTGGTTCAAAATGAAGGTTTGATGGTTAGAAATCTATATCAACATCTCCCTGCAGGAATTTATAGTAAGCCTACTTTAACTTATTTCATATGTTCAACTGCACTGGACCCACACGAAGGAAGTGGAAATTGCATCATAAGTTGATAAGAAGGTTAGTAACATATAGCAATATCTACTTGCAACTACAGTGAGTGTCCGATGCATGTTGACGGCAAACCGAGCAGTACATCAGTTGACTTTCCTCCTTGTACACAAGCTCGATACCGGCGTTCCCCACTCTCTGCTGTTCTGTTGGCCTTTACTTCACTCGGCTCCCCTTTCTCCTTCACACTCTCCTCAGCGGCTCTTTTAACTCCCGCGATGTAACGCCACATTTTTATTTACTTCAGTTCTTGTAAACTCCGACAGAAAAGTAGCTCCTGCTTACCTTTATTCGTGCGCCACAATAAGTAGTTCCAACTTAGAGTCGATGGTTGCCAAGCAACGGGCTCCACAGACATATATACAGCCGGCTCGGCTGACCGGAGCGCGGAGTAATAATTAGTAGCAGTGAAGAGTCCAAGTGAAGGCGTGCTAGAGAAGTCCAACTGACACTTTGGTCCAATCAGAAACATATAATTTGAGCGGATCTAACTCTAGGGTTGTGGAAAGCGCACTGTTATGCCTTAACCAAGATATCGATCATTAAGATTGATTGGATCAGATCTGACTGGAATGAACCCGCCACAGTGGCTCCTAAACTGATTCAATTCACCCGCCAGCACACAAATTCACCCGCATTTGGTGGGTGGCGGGTGCTAATTCCCATCCCTGGGTGGTTCCAGCTCCTACCGGTGTTTGTTTGTCAGCTGGTAGTATAACGCCGGTCGTATCACATGGTATCACTGTTTCGTCGGCGATCAACATGGTAGTCTTGGTAGTTGCCAGCCTGTGGGAAAACAACGCTAACGTTATCTAGCACTAGCAGCGTTAATATTAGCTAGTATTACCAACGCTAGCCTAGTTTTGCTTGCTAATGTTAACTTAAATCACAGAGATGCCAACCAACAACTGACACAAATTGACATACTCACGCACAAACCATACCCTGCGGCAGCTAGCTGGTGTTAGCCACATTAGCTAGCTTTAGCAACATTAGCTAGTGTACAAACCGGCAACCACTCGAGGGGATGGATGATTGGAAAAACATCACTGTTGTTTTGTGAATACAATGGAAGGGGCAGATGGAATGCAACATTTAGTGGCTCAATGTTATTAATTACCTTTAATCTTGTAGCTGGTCGAGGTGAAGCAATTTTAACTACTTGCTAACTGAGGTAACTAGTAACAGACCCTGTCAAATAGATTACAATTCTTACAATTGGACCTTTAAATAAAGTAGAAGTACCTGAAAATAGTAGTGTACTCGAGTAAAAATAACCAACTGTTACATTTATGAATCTTATGAATCTTACTATGAGTTGAGTTTCAGTTTCCTTACCTAAAAAATCCAAACTAATGAAGGCATGTAAATCTAATTTAATGAAAAGATTATTTTCTGACAATTTGCTTGACATTTATATCGGCACATTTCAACGGTGTCTGTCTGCCCATCTGTCTGTAGACGAACATGTCTCACTGCTTGGCGGCTGAGCTCACTCCGGCCACTGGAGGCCAAGCGAAGCAGTGAAGCAGTAAATGCTGCAGTGTGTGTGTGGTGTGTGTGTGTGTGTGTGTGTGTGTGTGGGCTGATCATCCCCAGGCCTGGTTCAGGTAATGTAGCGGAGACGAGGGTAAGCCGCCCTGACACACACGCCTGGATCACAGAGGCTAGCAGACTGCCGCGGGGTACTGTTTGTGTGTGAGTATGTGTGTGCGTCAGCGGAGGTGTGTGTGTGTGTGTGTCAGTGTGTATCAGTGTGTTGGTGGGCATCTCTGTGATTTATGTACATGTCCATCTGTACGCCTAAGAACATGAGTACTGCTGAAGTTGGTCAAGTCAAAATTGTAATGAGAGCGGATTGGCCAGCAGCTCCAAACCGTCAGAGGTTCAGTTCTCACAACTAGAGAAGGAACCCAACCTGTGCAGTCTGAGGAGCAACGGCGTCAACGCAACAGCTAGACTGTACGTTTGATTTAATCTGAAGAGTGTCTGCTCTCCTTGACTTACAGGTAACCCTCTGCCTGCTCCCTCAGACTCCACTTCATCTGACCCTGACTTCTTGGTGTCTCAGCATTTAAGAGTCAGTCATTTGCTTCGCTCAGCATTTTCACTCTCACAGAGTTAATAGGGTTAAAGACCGAGGGACACATTTTCAGATGCGTTCTGCACCGACAGAGCTGTGGGTGATTCGTCCAACAGGCACACTGGCCTGAAGGTGCAGTTTGTCTGCCGCATGAAGCCGGCCTCAGTGTAAACATGTAATCATACATTTGATTTTGGAAAATGCACTTATTTGCTTATGTTAAGAGCTAGAGGAGAAGATTAATGCCCTGTCATGTCTGTATGGCAAGCTAAAACCAGCAGCTGGTTAGCTTAGCTTAGCAGACTGGAAACAGCTAGCCTAGCTCTGTCTGGAGGTAACAAAGCCCTTTAGGCTACTTTTAGGCTATAAATGTTGGGATTCTAAAGAGGCTCTGTAGAACTTACGTGTCATGTTAGTTCATGTTAGCAGACTCCATTTCTAAACTAACGTTAGCTACAGTTGTTCTCTGTTAGCTGAGCGGAGAGAGGCACTGAGACGAGTCAACCAAGAACGTGCATAAAGTCAAATCCTTTGGACTGTCGTGGAAACCCAACCCGAGTCCTTGATGAATAAATTCACCGTCCAGCAGCATTAAGCAACTTAAACACTTCTTTCACAGGCCTGTAGGCAACTGAGAGAGACAGGTCTCATTTTTCACATTTCATTACAATCTGCGGATGTACAGCCAATAAAAAAGTGAGTTATACACGTCCATAGAGCCCATGTAAGGGTGGTTATGTGCCAGACTATTTCTTAACTAGGTACAATGAATGCCTGGAGTCTTGTAAGGCAACAGGTAGTCACTGCACCTGGCCTTGGTGATGAAAATTGCCTTGGTAACTTGTCATAAAACCACAATTTAAAAAAAAAAAAAAAAGATTACACTTACACTCAATATGAAACAATGGCTGGCTGCAGGTTAGCTTAAACTTTACGTAATGACAGTGACCATCGAGTCACCAAACTCACAAAGGTCTATTTGAGGATGTACTGTACCACCCAGCTGTACAGCTTTGCACGTATACATTAAATACAGTTTTTGTGAAGAAAGACAAATCTTTTACTGCATGGATTTACTGACATCCACATCAAACTGAAAATCACTGTTTCTTGACAAACATGCAATGTAAAGTTATTCTCGACTTGGTTCAGAAAAAAACTTTCATCTGTGAGATACTGATTGAAACTGTCTGGACTTCCTAACATCGATGTCACTCAGCGCCGCTCCTTCCATCAGCTGTCACTTCCTGCGGACGCGGTACCTGTTTCCTCACTGTATATTTTCAGCCTAAACTCTGCTGTGAAATGTGGCCAAAAATAGTCCCTGTATCATCTGCTCCTTATATAAACACACAGCAGCTGCCAACCACTATTGTGGATGAGCCCCAGAAATACCCAGGATGCAGCACAATGTGGCATTGATTCCTAAGCCCTTTTGGGACCCTGCGAATGAGTTCAGAACGGTTTTATTTCCAAAATTCATATCTGGGAGAGTCACTGTATTGTTACGATGACAGAAGTATTTGACAGAGACTGTCAGCTAATAGGAACTTCTGTATTATCTTAATTATTTTAGTAAATCTGAGGCTTGTTAGTGTTTTCTTTTCTTCTGTTTTTGCAGTTTGAACAGACAGGTCTGCTGCATCCACTCTGAAAATAGATGGTGCACCCAACAGGCCTTTACACAAAAGGCAGGCAAATGTCTGGTCTGGGAGATAGTAAAGATGACAAAATGATATACATTTTGTGATATATTGGTTGCACTTACAGCAGCAGGGGTGGGGTGATTTTCTATCAGAACATAAGAAAAGATGACAGGGGAGCGTAATACTTATTACTGACATGCTGAGTGTCTTTTTCTAAAGAAGCATTATTGATTCCCTGCTGACAAAAACCCGTGTGAGAGACACTTCAAAACCCACTGGTGTGAATCACAATCTGAAAGATGAGCCTGCTGCTTAGACAGCAAGATATTTTAGCTGGGAGGTAAGCTGACAACATATTGATCAGGGCAACAGGTTTTCTACAGTATGAGTCCATTTTCACATGCACACATGTGCACAGACACACACACACACACACACACATGCAGACAGGCAAAGTATCTTTCATAAAACCACAATTACAACCACATAAACTGAGCTGGAGTATATCAGTCAGAGCTGTAAATGCAACGGAGCCAGTGGCGGTGGGCCTTGAATTGCTAGCAAATCAATTGAATGTAGCTCACACACACTCACACACGTGCACACAAACACACACACACACACTCCAGCCACATAAAAGAAAAAAAAAGAAAAACAGAGTTTTTATTGGATGCCCAGAAACGGTCGGTGATCAAACTCCAACAGCCAAAAGAGCCACAGTGATTTAGTGAAGCGAAAATCCATTATGGCTCCATCCAAAGGTAATGACTTCTTTAGGCCTTCCAGCTGATTCTCCAGAACAAGAGAGGGAGGGGATGACACACACACAATCACACACACACAATCGCACATTGGACAAATCAGGCCTTTGTACAGAACAGCGTGAGGTCCTGAAAGAGTCCACACTGACATCACCTCTCTTTAAGTCTTTTAAACCCTCAATCACTCACAGTGACAGTGCAGACAGAAGCATCTCTACTGCAGAGACAGCAATGAATGAAATCATCCTGCACAATACTGCAGCACGTCCATATAGCGCCGACTATAATGTAAAAGAAAAAAAAAAAAAGAAAGGCTTAAATTAACAGCAGCGGTAATGGCTCAACCTTCATTGTGCTTCTGTTTCCTGCAGTTATATGTGAAACTATTTGTTACCTTGGAAGAAGCAGCCCGTCTCTAATTACAAATCAGAGCAGAGAGAAATGCATGAGAAATGTTTTACAGTCTCCTGACAAAGAACTCGGAGGCACCCTTGAGCAATCTTAACATATTATACGACGCAGTGAGTGTTGCTGGAGAACAACACGGCGCTCAGCGAGATATCCCCACAATGCAATTTTTAAAAAATGCCCTACGGCGTCCAGGAGGACTTTGGACCTTGCCATCAAGGAGATAAATTACGCTCTTCACCGCTCCTGCTTGGAGAGTACTGAAACTGCATTTTGAAGCACCCTTTTGCTAAGAGTTGAAATAACTCCTACAGTAGCATCGGGCGCTTTGAGCATTAAAACATGCTAAGCTCTCAGTGCTGCCAGCAACGTGGCCTCCTTTGATTTCAGACTGTGTGAAAATGCAGCTGCGTGCTAACACAGACTCCTGCTAGACTGAGTTTTACATGGTTTTTACATTGCTGCGGATGGATGTTATAAATATTCAGCTAGGCTGCTGTGTGTGAAATGTGTTGTCACCTCCTGCATAAAGGTGCCTGAGATAAAAAGGAAAGTTAGCGCACGCAGGAGGCATCATTAGCAAGCATCTGTGGCACCAATTAAAGGAGATAATGCTAATTCTCAGGGTCCTGATGTTATTTTGGGTTACAACTAGAATAGGTACATGCTTTAATGATCAAAAAACACATCAGTTTGCTCATGTTGTCCAGTGCTGCAGCGCTGTGTTCCCACTCTGTCTCGAGTGTCAACCTGCGGTGTTTGTGATCCATTCTCGACACCGTCCTTTTTCTATCTTCTATCTTTCATCTGGATTTGTGATGTTTCCTTTGTGTAGAACCAGTGTGTCAGCACAGCTTAAATCCGTACGACTTGCCATGACATTATAAACACGCCTGTAAAGCCTCATTAACTATAAGACTCATCCTTGATTAGAGGCAGCTTTAGGTCAATGCAATAATTGCCACCCCCTAAATAATTAGAGCGGAGAGTTTTCACCGAGGTAAGTAACGAACTTTAATCCGGTAAAGTAGCTAATTAAGGGTTGGCAGCGGCTAATGCTACTTTACACCATGCTTAGGGTGTAAAATGAAGAACATGCATGGTTGGAGGTGTTGGGTCACAGCGGAATGCTATTCCAACATATTTAGCTTCAAGAGAAAAAGTGACAAATACTAAAAATGGAAAGAAAAGAGCTGACTGAATCTAAACAACACCAGCAGAGAAGAAGAAATGCATATGGAGACAGATCACAACCTTGATTCCAGTGGGTCTTGTCAAAAAGGGACACGGGGACAGGCTAGCCCACCGCAAATCACTGAACACGAGCCGATGCTGCGACTGCCAGCTGATAAGAGCTGTAGCTGGGTGGGCAAACACTTGAACCTGAACCACGGGACCTGATCTGCCACCGGTGCTCTCCTCTCCGCTCTGCTCTCTGTTCCTAGATCAGCCTTACCGCTGCTTTTGCCTCTTCCAGAACGCCAACGCCGGAGAGACAAGCAAAACCTGGAGCTGACACAAAATGAAAGCTCAGCATGCACAAAAGCCACATTAATCCTATTGAATTCCTCAGCGTGATCGACAGCAGCGAGTCCGCTAATTAATTCAGGAAATCCTTCCACGATCGCTCCCCATAGAAGATACAATGAATGTATGACCTGGTTTGCATGCACACTTTCCTTTGGTATTGATCTGATTATCTGCACATGTATGGCTGCATATGTACGGCCTAAACTACGTGTAGCATCCAGCATCGACTGTTGTGTCCTGCACCATCACACAGACCATTAATTGTCCTTTCCAAAGGGGAACAAGCTTTATTTTTCCAAATGAGTCCTCCTGGGGATACAGTAAGACTTAAGAGCAGCAGCGCTTCTGTAAACACGCAGCAAAAAAAGTACGACTTGTGTAGCAGCTGCATGTACATGTTTCTGGTGAACAAAGGTTTGGAAGAGAAGCTTAGCTGGAGGAATGGATTCTACACAGTGATGCAACTGGCAGAAAGGCGATAAACAAAGCTAATTGCACGTCTGCCTTTCTGAACGCCTGACTATTCGTGTGGACTTACCTTTCATACCGAATTTGGAGCGTCTGCCATATTTGTTGATCAGAACAAAGAGGACGAGGAGGAGGACGCAAGCGAAGCCCGCCAAACCCACGGCGATGGAAACCTGAGAGAAATGAAGTGCTGCGTCAGGCTCAGGCGACTGTGATCACATCACACATAATCCTTTGCAGATTTCTGATCACCTTAAATACTGCGTATCAGTTTAATCCACTAGATTGTGACTACTGCTTCCTCACAGATTACAGCAGGCTGCAGAAAAAGTTAAACACCTGTCTTGGTTGAGATGTATTCCAGCTGACAGAATGTAATTTAAATATGATCCTCATCTACAGGCAGACTAAGACTGTCACTGCAATTTGGAAATAAAAAAAGGTAGCAGCTAAAATCACAAGGCTGACTCCTCATCATCATCTTCATCATCATCATCATATACTCCAGCAACCTTTCTCCAGAGACTACCATTGATTAGTCGTCATCCTAAAAGCATTCTTTCTTGTAGCCTAATGCTAAAAGGAAACCTGAAAGCCAGTAAAGTCTGTCCATATAGTCCATATCAATGCTAGCAGGCTAAGACAAAAACAGAAGCCTGATTTTGTTTACGCTGTAATCAATAGCCATTAGCTCAGTTAGCCGTGCAGCTAGCGGTTTGGAGCTCAGGGACCAGGGTTAGTGTGTCCCCGTTCACAGCAGCTTTGGACCGAGATGGGCTGGGGTTAGCTGGTTAGCATGCTACCATATCTCTGGAACACAATACATCCACATTATGATGTCAGAACTGTGCTTTCTTCACATTCTGTTCATAATTTCAGTTATTTTTTGAGTTTCAAATGTCTTACGTTTAGCCCCTTTAAACCCTTTTCACAGCAGACATCTGGTTTTGCCATAGCAGGAAAACCACAGGTGTAATTAATTACACTTTACATTAACTGAATTACACTCACAACTCCATTTGGCTGTCCCAGTAAGCCATGCCAGTGACCCCAGCATGCACATTACTAGGAAACTGGATCTTTACCTCTGACTGCAGCTAATGTCATTACTTACAGCTGTGCTTCTCCTGCTATAGCAAGTCCAAATGTCTGTCATTAAAGGAGTCCATTAACCGTGGTAGTGCTAGCATCTGTTTCTATCTACAGTGGAATAACTCACCAGGGCCGGTTTCACAAACTGTACAGTCCCCATATTATGTAACATTTCAAAACAGCAGCACACACTGTTACCATCGTCAACATCATTAGTGTCCAAACACACAACTTTGAAAAATGACTGTACCACGGGTTTGATGTATTGTAGTCTTTGTGCCTCTGCGCTGCATGTCAACACACAGTGCAAACCCCTACAAGGGTCCTTTGACAAATAAGAAGCAGTTTTATTTGTGCTGAAACACACAGTGGCTCTCTGTTGAGTCCAAGGGCAACAACTTCAGCAGCTGTTTCATCAACATCATTAGGGAGAGAAACTCACCCCAAATGTATCTTCATCTGGTCGGCTTGTTCCGTCCGATGGCGTCGGAGTAACTGCGACACAGAAACACAAGACGGGCATCAGTGATTGAAAATAAACCTTTAATGGCTGTGGTTTACTCACACAGCTATTTATAGCAAAGATCTCCACAACGCCAAATTGTTTCATTAAAGAAGATGCTATTTTGATCTTTCTTGATTTCTGATCTCTCCTTTCAATAAGAGTACTGAAATGGATCGGACTGAAGATGCCCTCCTTCTGGGAGGCGGGCTCACGTAAAGGAGGAACCTCACTTTGCACCTGTTCTGTGCCACTGAAGGTTGAGATAATGTCAGACTATGTTGATGAACAATGCATTTTCATGTCTAGAGGCTGAAAGAAGGCGTTCAGTTAGAAGTCCTGACAGCCTTGAACATACACTCGAGTCTGTCACCTGTCTCAGGGTTGATAACAAATGTGTTTTTGTCAGACCCGAGCCTCAGCGTGAACCAACAGAAAAGACATTTTGGGGTTTTCATTATTGCACAAATGCATGCTGGTGCTTGTACATACAATACACAAAGACACAGAGTAATTAAAAAACAAGCTGCTTTAGAATTATACACAATTACACGAGCAGGAAAAACAGAAGAAAGCTCAGACGGCTTGGGGCAAAAAACGTTAAATCAGATAAAATGAAGAACAAACTCAAACTTGACATCTTTATCCTGAAAAATCTGACCCAGATTTTCAGACGGAGGTGAAGCCTGCTGGACGAAAGTCAGTGTCTCAGAATTATCCCGAACTCCATTTCCTGGTGATAAAGTGCTACATGTCGCACCTTTACAAACACAAGATTTGGCAGACGGCAGAGGTCTGGGGAGTGTGAGGAGGGGAGGACAGAGACAGAGCCATGAAACGAAATGAGCTGGTGTCAGGGAAACTCCAGTCTGAGGCCTCCAGCCAGGACATCAGAGAGTAATTGTGGGCAAATTAATGGCCACATGGTAGACTGACTGCCACTGGCTCAGACACACACAGTACACTAAAGTGCACTGCTCTGTGTGTGCACAGTGTGTGTGTGTGCCCTAACCACCATCTCTCTGTCCCTCCTCCCCAGCCTTCATCCGGCGCTCCTCTCCTCCCTCTGCCCTCCTCTCTCCTCAGCAGTCTGCGTATCACTCAGCCTGTCACTCTTCCTTCTGCGCCTGAACTCCCTCACACACCGCGACTGTAATGTTTCACACTCTCATCACCCAAACATCCCTCCCTCACCTGCCCCTCTCTCCCAGCAGCTGTGTGAGCGTGCGCGTATGTGCGGCGACATGAAGCCGCCGCCCGCCTAATGCATCTCGCCGCAGAGCCAGCGACCATCCGTCTCCATCCCTGGCCTGTGCTGCAGCTTTATAATCCATGGCTGATTAGAAAGAATGGCCTCATATGGAGATGGAAGAAGACGCTGATGAAGGTCAGAGATCAGACCAGCCTACTTTGTTAAAGCCGTCAACTGTGAGGAGGCTGCCACAACAGCCTGAGGCCAAACCACACATCACACACAGGAGATTTACGAAGCAGCGTTAGAGCGGGCCAGAGCATCGGTCCAGCAATATGACTGCACTCGCCGCTTCACAAACACTCACACATCACCAGCTAAAAGGGTGGGAAACTAGCTTGTTAGCACCCTGGCAGGTTAGTTAAGGGTTAGATGAGGATTAGTTAGGGGTTATGCACACAGAGCTGCTAATACGATTCCCATTAAAGAGAATGAGTCCAGAGGGTGTTGTCTTTTTTTAACCAAAAACACAAGAGGTGAAGCGAAGAGAAAGGATTAAACAGTGTGCTCAATCCACTCTGCTCCAACATCGGCTGAAACGGCCAACATAGCATACTACCAACAGCAGTAACTCAGCATTACTAGCCTACATTATTCTGTTGGGTTGTAGGTTGTGTTAATGATTAGTGTCATGGTTTGGATTTTTGGTTTGGTGATTTCCTTCCACTTCCTGTCTTTGTCTGTTTTCCTGCTAACCTGGGTTATATTATTTAATCATTCATTGTATTTAAGCGTGTGTTTTCTCCTCACTCTTTGATGGTGCGTCTCTTTCCCCACGTCAGTCCTATGTTCTCTGTTCTCCGGTCCTGTTTGTGACCATGTGTTCCTGCCTGTGTTCCCAGTGCTTCTTTGGTTTGAACTTGATTTAGTTTTTATAATTTTGTTCATCGATAGTTCTCAGATTTGCCCCTTGTAGCTTCTTTTTTAAAGTTTGTTTTTAGTGACTTTACCTGCTTGCCTTGTTTTTGCATTTGGGGGCAATCTTTTGCCCAACTTAACATTATCACATCCTCAGTGTAGTATATACCCACAGGATGGGAGCTGGTCCTAGAAGCTCAGAGTTAAGGCCAATGTTAGCTTGGTAGTTCTCTTTTTTAGATCTGGGGAATTTTCACTTCACTAACCTCAGACACCGTAAACTTATATTGGTTCAAAAAGCCTTTTCACTGGTGACATGAAAAGTCAAACCTACTCTTTGAAATGTAAAACAGTAAAGCAGAAATCCAACATCTAACTCTCACATCAGCCAAACGGGGTGAGGCAGCGGTCTGATCTTACATTGTGTCTACTATCAAACATGCTAGAATATTGTGTATGTAGCAATCAATAGCATATTTTAAGACACTTCTTGTGTTAAAACGATTCAGCTTGACACAGGAGGAGGAGAAGGCAGCATATTTAACCAACTCATAGAGATACCACTAGCTAATGTTAACAGCTTATTAAGTGATAAAATCATTTCAGTGGTCACTGATGGGTATGTGCTATAAAGAGTACCTTGTCTGAAGCAGAAGTCCCATTACTTCAAATTATGAAGGACTACTGTGGTAATTCTCAAACAGGTGTCAACGGGCTTAGTGAGCGCTTGACCAAGCCATCAAAGCCGAGCTGCTCAAGCAGAGCTGCATATCAACCAGCAGAAGTATAGTGTGGTTGTGGAGGACACCTCACTGTGAGAACGTATGAAGATACAGAAGGGCATCATTGAAGCATCAGATCCCCTCGTAAAGCTTCTGCTCTACCTCAGAGGCCTACAATAGCATGGACAATGACACCAGGGTGTACGGTGTGACGACTCAACATTAACCCCAACAACTTGAAAAAAAGCAGGTTTTTTGACTCAGAGGTTGCCAGTTCAAATCTGTTGACTGGCTGCGATGATCCACGCATGCTTCCGATGCCCCTGAGCAAAGCATATGGCATTCAGTATGAGGGCTATCATCAGCAACCTATTCCTTTTATCCTGATTTAGGAACACGATCAGGGTCCGGAAAACTGAAATGCAACACAAAGTGAGCAAATTTCTCCATGGTTCCCATCGTAAAAACATAGTCCACCAGTGTGTGTGTGTGTGTGTGTGTGTGTGTGTGTGTGTGTGTATAATGACGATAAACAAACACGTAAAAAACAAAGAAAACAAAAAGAAATAGCAGGGTGAAATTGTAAAATAGAAATACTCACCTATTTCCACTACTTCTGCAAAAGAGGAGACAGAGAAAGTCACGCTACGTCAATAAATTGACACAAGGTATTAACCTTGGAATATTGACCATGGGGAGAAATTTGCCAGTCTTTGTGGGTTTATTCCCCTGCCTGTGAACTCGAAATGAACAGCAAGCGAACAATCTACCTGACTGAACTGTGGATGAACCCTGGCTGAGATCCAGCCAGCAGGGATCAGCTCCACAACCTGCACCCTGTGAAGGGAGATTTTAATAAAAGCCAAAGGCTCCCAATGGTTCCTCCACCTAGAGTGGAACCTGTAATTAATACAACCGGTAGTTTAAACAAGAAATTAGGACTAGTCAAAGACTTGTTCCAATCATGAAGCTACCCCAAAAAGTGGGCCATGTGAGCTCTGGTGGGAATCAGGGAGTTTCTTGGCAGGATTTCTTCCTTTCTCCGGTGCTTTTATTCTTATTTGAATCCAGACGAAGGAAGGCGATGTTCAGGCACTAAAAGTGTGTTAATAACCTCTGCATAAATGCCATTTTACCCACGAGTATAATCTGAATTGTGATTATGGGGACATCAGTGATACCAGCTGCCAATAGTGGGCCAGCCATCAACCACAGGCACAGAGAGGATTAACTACGAAGCAGAACAGATCAACTCACCATGATCTGGATCCGGGGGAGGCATGAGGAAGTGACCATACACTGTCTTGGTGACTGTTCCAAGGACGTTGCTGGCCTCTAGAGTGTAGTTGCCGTTGTTGATGTGCGTTGGGTTCTGGAAGGTGAGGCAGCCCTCCAGATAGTCCTGGTAGAAGTCCATCTCAGTTCGGATGTAGTCGTTCTGTCGAATCTCCTCTTGCTTGTGGAACCAGCGCAGCTTTGGATGGGGGTAACCCCGAACCGTGAACTCGATGCAGGTATCATGACGCTGCTCTGGCTCAGCCAGTCTCAGGATGACTGGAGGAACTGCAGGGAAGAAGAAAATAAACCATGACGGATACACATTTTAGGCATACTGACACTCCATCCATAGCATGAAGAATAGAGACGAATGAGCAGTTCCAAGATCACTCAAGAGTTCTCTTTTCTCCATAACCCTTGGGCTGATGAAAAGCTGCCCTAATTCTTTGAATAACCTCAAAAAATGCAGCAGCAGACACAAAGCTGTTTTGATTTGTTCTGGGAAACATTTAGGAGGCAGGATTTTTCTGCCTGGTAGTGGCAATGAGCCTTTTAGGGTGCTCCACATTGCAGCAGTGGATGGGACGGTTAGAAAAACAGACAGAGGCACCCCTCTTACTCGAAATAGACAGAGGAATCTCCTCTGCATAAATAAGCACATAGCCTTATTTCCTAACATGCAGCAAACACACCTCTGAATGTACAACGCCGCCAAGCTGAGGGGCAATTTATCACTTTAATACCATCAGATTCATTTCATAAACAATTCATCCACTGATTTGTCGTTGCGATGAGTCACTATTGCAGCTACATCATCAAACAGAAATATTTGGCAGACAGTGGTACCTGGCATTCTCTCTCTGAGCCTGTTCTACATACCAGCCCCCCCCAAACCTCCCCACCCAGCACTACGGCTCACACTCACACACATGCTCGTAAGACATCCTTGCTTTGTCTCTCGCTGGGTCTCGACGAAGCCTGCAGTTTCTATAGGCTCGTGTGATCAGCGCTGTTGATTCAGAGCTCTTGGTTGCTGGTGTGTGTTTATGTTGTTATTCAGACGATTAAGAAATGGGGTCAGGGTAGGTTAGTCATTGTAAGTATTTAATGATTGAAGGCACCAAATAGAGGATTTACATAGCCGGATTAACCTGTTTAGAGACAAGAGGGCAAAACAGCCCTGTACCTATAATTAGTTTATTAGTATCCCTGTTAGCTTACACCACGTCAGCCAGTCTTCCTGGGTCCAGCCTATGACCCTCCGCTTATTGTGTATTCACCTGCAAAGACTCCATCAGACTTTCCATTACTGTAAGAACAGTACACAAAGACTATATGGCAGCTTTGCCCAGACATTCAGCCAGCATATCCATTTCAATCAGTACTGCCAACTCTCTTTAGGAAAATTCCCAGCATGACCACAGTACAGCCATGCTAGCAGCTTTGTAACTGGTACTTTGAGCCAAATGCTAAAAAAAATGCTAATTAACATGCTAATGTTAGCACACTAACATTTGCAAATTAGCACAAAACACACATTTCAGACGAAAAGAGGTTCTTAGAATTGTATAATATGTGTAAAAATATGTGTCATATTTGGTGCCAACCCATCTGGCATATGATCAAGTGACAACTTTGACCTGCCGGTGGCGCTAGATGAGAGGTCAGGGATATTAGGGGTCATCCTCTGGGACTATGAACGTCTGTGCAAAGTTTAATAGCAGTACATTGGCATTGCCATGCAGCTAGCACGGCTAAAATAGACAGGGCCAAGACGAGGTTATAATGCAGTGTATGGATTAGCTGATACAGTACTGATACAGTACTATTCTTTATTAAAAAAGTGTTAAATATCTCTTTATTCCAACAGTTTTTTTTTTTTACCATAACCCCACCCACTTGTGAACAATGCATTTGAGCCTCATCATTAATAGACATTAAAACTGTGACAGATTAATTTACAAACCGTTTTCAGATAAATTGATAATATAAGTATATATATATATATATATATATATATATATAATATTAGTAGCTGTCAAATACAACTCTGGTTGTGTTGCCTGTTGTTGCCTGTGTACTACCGATGGTGAGTTCATGTTTTCAAAAGCAAATAATCGTGCAATAAAAAGATAAGTAAAGCGTTATTAGTGTTTGAAAGCTGTCATCTCATGAATTGCCTCGGTGATATTGTTCCTGCGAGACAATAGTGACAGTAAAGTCAGTCAAATGAACTAAAGGCTAAGGCATGTGTGTGTGGGAACGTGTTGGTGTGGGGGCGTGCGATTCTGAGAGCGGGAAGACAGAGAAGAGATGGAGATGAGAGAAGAGAAAGAAAGAGACGAGGGAGGAAGATGGGCATAAAGTGAGGGCGGTATATAGCTGTGCAGTCTAAAGACAGAGAGAGCGAGAGGAAAAAACAAAATTCTCCTGTTGATGGACAGTTAGGGACCGATCCATTTTCCCCTCAGCGTGGCTGTCAGCCCAGTCTCAGTCAATACAATACAAATCAGTACAGCGCTCCATACTGGTCTATAACAACATGGTGTCCTCACGGCGCTCATACAGATGACAAGCTTTGATAAAAACATGCCTTTGATCAGTTAGAACACTGAATACAAGGCTAGTAGTGCAATGTTATCTCGTGGTAACACGGATGGCATATTTCAAATGCCATGTAGCAGCCAGAGTACAGATAGGACATCGTGGCCGGCAGTGACAGGGGAGAAAACAGCAACATGGGACGGATGCTAACTCGTTTTCCCTCTGGGTTGAACCACACTGTACGATTTTAACCCGTGGAAGCAGCACAGTGAGGAGAACAGTTAGCTAATTTCCTCATTAATCACTCACAAGACGAGACAGAACTTCCATCCCAGGCCTCAGCGTTTTCGTTTTTTACTAAAGAGCGACATCATGCCCATAGGACCAAAGGGAAAAACATGGCTAGTTATGTGAGTCCACAATGCTCTCGAGCTGCCTTTGTTCCAGACAGCAGCACGACAATGGGTCTGCAGAATTTGCATTGTGGTTAATTACAGTTTCGCTAAAATAGGGAACTCATCTTTGAATGCAGAGAATGTTACTTGACGGCTGGTAATTTCGCTGTCACTCAGATTACTCCCTAATCAGAGCAGCAGTTTAAGCTATTTTATGACATTTCCAGAGACAATAGGCTGCACAGGGGAGGAAATGTAATTACCATCAGAGCATGTGGTGAAAAATTAATAAGTTAATTTGCAGCACCAGCAGAGAGTGTCAACAGGAAAAAAAAGCGCCTGAAGATGTACATCCGTAGAGTGTCCGTGTGGAGGGAGCCCTGAAGACTAGATGTTGCAAAAGTCAATCTGTCATTCTCGCGTGGTCCTCAGCAGCTCTGCTCCAGTAGGGACTGTTTGAATTGGTGACAAATCTCCCCTGTCCTGTAGCGTGATGCATTGCAAACAGCCACAATAGATTGTGCACTACAGCAGCATGCTTGCTACAAAAAGAAAAATGTCAGCGCACCTTTGATAAATATTGCCGTTGAATGGAGTCCGTCCCAAATCTGCCCGGGGCCAGTCCACAGGGTGAACTTATGTAAGAGCCGAGGTATATGCTGTAATTCATGGTCTGGCTATTAGTGGAACATTCTGATGGTTACCAAATCATTGCTTTATCATTGCTGAGGGTTGTGTTTTTTTTCCTTTCTCTCTTTCCGCTCAGATCAAGGCCGAGCTTTCATGTGGGCTGGAGGGTATATTCTTGCTAATTGGCTACATCAATTTCACTTGGTTTGTAACTGTGCAACACCTCATTGCATTCTAAATGTACCTGCATAATTTGGCTGTTCTGCTTGATAAAGGGGATTTTTTTCCTTGTAAATTATTCTCTCAGACTGTCAGTGTCATTAATACGAGATATGTTTCAGTCCCCGACACGAGTCCATCAGAGCTGCCACGAAAGACATCTGACGCAGAAGAAAAACAGCGAATGGTCTTCGCTCCGAGCGTTCCTCCTGCCCCAGCAACACTTTAAATAAGCATTTTTCCCTCTTGATTTTCACCACAGTATTGTTCTTTCCTGCCGGCCAGATTGCCCTTAAACTAAGAGTCAGTGTGGTTATAAAACAACAAGGAGGCGATACAGTCGATATTTCTATTCATTGAGCATGAGCTGCTTAATAAAATAGCTGCAAACCTGCGCAGACAGCCTTGTCTCGTACAAAACGCGTCTGTATACTAATTTGTTTTGTGAAATCCATCCACAAGGAAACTCGATTCTTGTCTGGATCACATTTTGAGGAGAAGGCAGGGTTGATCTTTGGTCACACAGAGAACAGGCCAGACTTTCTGTATGTGTGTTTAAGTTTAGCTAACAGGACCACTTAAATGTGCATTATCTGTTTGTTTGTTTGTTTGTTTGTTTGTTTGTTTGTTTGTTTGTTTACATGGTACATGACAGCAGCAGCTTCACACAGACATGCGTTGATATGGTGAACTCTGCAAAGTTGGCTATACAGAAACAGGGGGGATTGGGACTCCCTCCCAATGAGAGCGGCCCGAAACAAACCGAAACAATGAGCCGAAAGAGGCTAAAGCGCTCCGTACAGCTGATGGGAAGTGCAGATTTGGGTCATCGTCACTATGAGCGAGCCCTTTCTCATTACAGTCAACATAGAAATATTGCTTATGGCAGCTTTAAGCTCATGACTTTGGTTATATATTAAAAAAACCCTTCATGTCAGGATTAACCTTTCAGTATTCAAGTAAAACAAAAATCTTTTCCTGAGCCGCTGATCTGGCTCTACAAACCCACGGTGTGTGTACTGTGGGAGGAAATGTGAAGAGCGTTTTGCAGACACAAAATCTCCTCATTTGTCAAACTGAACTGTTATCGAGGTCAGTGAACATTAACATCGCTGTAATCCTTGCTGCATAGGTTACAAGTTGACGTTATATTAATTATGACTTGGTGTTTGCAGTGCAACACTGTGGTTAAACTATCTGCTCCCTCTAACCTCTTTAAATATACAAGAGAGATAAAGAGGGTGGGCTGACTGTGAACCAGAGCCAATGTACTCTCCTGCCCTCGTTAGCTGGACAGTGCTAGCACAGTGATATTCACAACTTATTACTATTCATGGGTCAGCTGATAACACACAGATGAAGTCAGAAAGACTTCTCAGTGGAGAATGCGAAGATTCCTCTCTTTGGATTTTCCCTAAATGTTGCTAGAAGGATTTAAAGACTCTTCTCAGTTGGACAGCAGTCACAGAGCACAGTTAGCTGCAGCCACAGCTCAGAAAAACCAAGGTACACTGCAGTAACTGCACTTGATGCAGTTTGCTTTGGTTTGTCTGCAGCTGGGTTTTTCCTCTAAGCGAGAGCAAGATTGTGCTCGGAGATTTTGTCACAATTCAACTCAATTTTGACCCAGATTGTAGTTACTGCACTTTGGATTTGTAGGACAGTTGTGTAGCTTTAAGACTGAATTAATTCTAAGGTGAGTTTTTCCCATCGTCCTCATGATTAAATCAACTGTAAATCCATATTTAAAGCTGATATGTTCTAGAAAATCTTCCTGAATCCCCCAAACTGGTTTCCATCTTCTGCACACTCGTTATTAATCTTGTGTTGTAATAAAATGACTACAATAAGTAAAAAGCGAGGGGGGTATTATAACTTAGTGTTAATTTAAAAAAACAAGCTAACATTTTGGTATTAAAAGTCCTTCTTGTTACATTATTACACAGCTATTATCTTTGAGGATATTAATCATAAACACCTATGCAAATTAGGAAATTAATTAAACAAGTTAGTCAGAGCCTTCACATGGGCAGAAAGGATATGAACCCTGAATCTTAAAACAACACAGGGAATAATCTTTTCAAGGGAATCATTTTTAGTTATTAAAATGCAAATCTAAGCAGTGATATACACGCAGCAGAAGCAGTTCCTCTGGAGGGAAAACCTGCAGTATGACTTTAAAATGTTTGTCATGAGTTACTGCCTCCATTACGGCTCGACTGTAGCCCTCGCCACACAGCTGTCCACCGTATACGGACAGAGTATCGCTATGTTTCACCACGGGAGAAATCCAACTCACACTGCACGTTGATCTGGATGGAGGAGTTGGTCATCCCCACCACGTTCTCGGCGATGCAGGTCAGCTGGTAGTTGTTGTCGTCTCGGCTCATGTTGAACAGAGCCAGGTTGATGGAGTGGATGTTGGGCCAGTACACATTTGACTTGGGACAGAACGAGAGAGACAGATAGAGAAAAGAGAGAGATTTATGTGAGTGAAGGATATATAGCATATAAGATTATATTATTTCAATGTGTACAACTACAATTCTTACATAATGCACCTTTAAAAGTTGAATTACTTGATTAAATGGACGTTCATTACTGATTTATTAACTAAACCAGACTGAAATGAAGGAGTCCACACCACACTACCTGTTAGAATCACTAAGATCTGCCACTGCAGTGGTGTCGTCTGATTTCACTACTGACGGACTAGAACCACAGCAGGGATGTAAAGAGTGACATGTCGTAAATTTTGGCATTTATTGGACAGAGCGACGCGCCGCTTTTCACTGTTAAGTAGCCAAACACAGCGCTCCTGCTCCCCCTCTTGTCTTCAGCTGGCCGGGTTCCCCAGCGCTTCACTCATCCTGATGAGCTACAGTATCCGTCTACCCTAAAACATCGAGCCCGAGGCGGAGGTAACTTTCATCTGTAAAGTCACTGCCAGCATTAAAGACACAGATGACAAATTCAGCCACACAGCAATTTCAGAAACTGCTGTTCTCTTCCTCCTGCTGTTTATCTGGGCTGTTGTTATTGCGGTGGCGTCCCCGGGGCCTGTCTCGGGGAGCCAGATTAGCGGGTTAGCCGGCTCACTGTGGGTTCAACCGAGGCCTCTCAGTCTCACAAAAGTAGCTTATTTTGAACAGGGCTAGATCATCACGGTAACCTACGCTGCTCAGCTAATCCCACAGCGACACAGCAGGTTAAGGCCTTATTCCCAAAATGTGAATAACCGAGGTAGCTTAACTTGCTTGTCGATGATTTGGCACGAGCCTGCAGTCCTCAGTGCGTCAAAGAAGACTCAAAATTTATCTGGAGCTGTTGTCATGGCAACAAGTCGTAAGGCCTGAACCTGCAAAGGCCCAGGCTAATTCAGTTAGCTTGATGGCATTTGTGAGTTTTAAAGGTTAAAACTCTGATGCAAACATGATTTAAGGGTAGGTCGTTCAGAAACGGTTACGATATGTCGATTTCAGAGTTACATGCCGAGGCGTGATGAAGCAGACAATCCGATAAAATAGGGGCACTTAGAAAAAAAACAATCCAAGTAAATTGTAGCTGATATGAGAAAGGAGTGATGAGTTGGTTCTCACAGGACTGGCTGGATGAGAATAAAGCTAATAAAGAGTAGACAGATTGTCACTGGTTGGTTTTCAAAGTAAGATTTTATATGGACATATGTTAAGTGTATAAAATACATTAGATCGTTAATAACTTTGCTGATGACCTCTTGTGAAATAACAGTGACGCTTGGTTCCCCCGTCATGTTTCAGATGTCTTCAGATGTCAGTGTTGATAATTTTCCTCTATGCTTGGTGTCGTTTAAATAATTGGTTGTGGTACGAGGTCTGATTATCCAAAATTAATCCAATTAGTCATAAATATGAATATACATTTATGTAGAGGAACTTTTCTTTCTGCTCTCATGAATCATCCCATCACCCCTCAGAGTGACGTTGTGTCCCATTTGACAGGGCCGACCTCCACCCTGGGAGCCACTGGACTAAACTCATACACAGTTTCAACTACCTCCTCCTCAATCTGCTAAAACAGTAACATGCTACAAACACACTGTCATCAGGGCCATTACTACGTGTATTTACAGCAAGTAGACTTCGCTTAAAATACTTCTGTACTTAAAGGTGCAGTATGAAGTTTTGGGGAAGAGATTTTAATCAGAAGGAAAAGAACTTCATTGGACTGTTTGTAATGCCAGAAAAACTAAATGAACAAACTCTCTTTGTTTCCAGGACTGAATAAACTGACAACACAATTTATACTGTTCTACTTTGTTTATATGTGGCGGACCCTGCCACCTTTCAAACAGTGTTCTGGGGACCTTATTTCCCTCTTGTTCACTAAATTTTAGGAAAAAAATAAACATTTCTGAGTTTGTATTATTACCTCAATAATATTGTAAATATAAAAATTCTGAGTTGATTTTCTTCATCTCCAAATCTACACAGTGCCCCTTTAAAAGTTCACCTATAACAGACTCATTTTACACTGTTGTGTTAGTACTTTTACTGACCTAAAGGAGTAATTCTTCTTCTGTGTCTGATAATTACATTTTAGCCTGCATTAGTCAGAGTGAGCCACACACAAGAGTCAGAACCTCCTGCTAACGAGGCAGCCTCGTGGAAAAGTCTGCATTCATTAAACTTCTGGACAAAAACACAGCAAAGTGACTTGGTGTGTCTCAACGGAGCAACATGAACCCTGTGAAGTGTGTGTTTATCAGCAGTGTTAGCAGTGTTAGACACCAGCTGACTCAAAGGGAGCTAACGTGTGGTCCAACAGGATGAAAAGATACATGTCACAGAAATGGTCTGGGTGCTTTGGTGTCATTTTCATTAATTGCTATTCTGTCATTTCTTTAGTATCAGTGTGAAGCTATAACAACATAATGATGACAGTGAATTCACAAATGTTTGTGTGTGTGTGTTCCTGTCTGACCTGGTGTGTGTTGATGGAGTGCAGGCCGCCGACAGTCCAGTCCACCTCGGGCAGCGGTGATCCGGATCCATTGCAGCTCACCGTCACGTTGTCGCCCTCTATCACCTGGATGCTGCTGTGGCTCACGCTGATCTCCGGCAAGTCTGAAAACACACACATTCAGACACACACGGTGCACGCTTACGTAAATACACACCTGTCACCGCCCGTGTCTGCATATTTTCACACCAAATCAATTAATCACTTTTCATTAATGTAACAAAATGAGTACAAAGGAGGAAATGGGATTCGCGTCTACAGAAACACACACACACACACACACACACACACACGCTGACAGAGTCACACACTTTAGATGTCACAGGGATGAGTCACCACCAGGAGATAATGCTGCAGAGTCTACAGCCTCTGTCAGAATCAACACACAGCTCCTCACATCAGATTCACCCTCTGAACTCTGTCACACCTCCTCCCCTCCCCGCCTCCGCTCGTCTCCCTGCTCCTCTTCTATTTCCTCCATTTCACCTTTAACCCTTTCCTTCCTTCTCCTGCTTTTCCTGTCTACTTCCGTCATCTCCATCCACTACTTTTTTCTTTCTTCTCCATCCCTTCCCTCCCTCGCTGCCTCCCTCTCCCCTCTGCTGCTTCCTTTTTTCTGCTGCTCTTTTTTAAATTCAGATCACACCCTCCCTCCTCCACCTCCCCCCCCCTCCTCCTCCTCCTCCTCCCTCTTCTTACCACAGTTTTGGATGTACATGTGTTGCAGTCTTATTTTGGAGGCTCCATTCTTGCAGTACAGCTGCTGTGTGTTGAGCCCGGCCTCTCCTTTCTGCTGCCAAAGCTGGATCCAGCGGATATCACAGCCGCAGTCGAACACCACGCCGTCCAGGCGCCTGAAACGCAATTAGGAAAAAGACATGATCAACACAACAACGCCGGTGTAACCACGAGGGATTTAACGCAAAGCACTGTTTGTATTTTTTCATGTCAGAAAAACATCTCGGGCCATTTTTTATAAACCGCGTGTTGTGTAGATAATGTGACGTGCCACGGTTCATGATGAAAAAATAAATGAATGAGAAAGCTATTGACGAGGCGCAGGCCATGTCAGCTCACTGGCCACATTACATTATCATATTATTTTTAAAATGGATGTTCATGTCGGCTCAACATGTCCAAATAAAGAACAGCTGGTCTGAAGTGTCTGTGATAAAAAGGTACGGGGCTCCGGCCAAAAATATCAAAAGCTCTCCTCGTTATTTTGCATTTTTGAGATGGTCCCTAACCCGAGTCAAGTTACTAAAATACCTGCTACAATATTAAATCATGAAGTCAAAATTAAGCTTTATTCATCACTGAACAATAAATCCTGTATAACTGATGAGTAGAAATAAATTATAAACCTCACTGAATGCCCGGAAATCCAACTTAAAGCAGACATATTGTGCTTTTTTGGTTTGTTCCTTTCCATCCAAGATCTTGAAAGTTAAAAAGTCTGAACCGGTGGAAGCTCCCCTCTCCCACAGAAACACTGCTCCTGAAACGCCTCGTCGGTAGTCACACCTTTAATTTATATTTAATCACACTATGTCTCTATGTCACACCTTTGCATAATTCATGACGAGCAGCTAGTTTGGCACGTATGAATAGATTTAGCACAGCTGCTCTGCTGTTGTTAGTGGTGCTGGGTCAGGCGTGTGTGGGCTGACCAATCAGAGGAGACAGCAGCTCAAACAGAGCATTTCAGACAGAGGGGGGATTCTAGTAGTAACACAAAAAATAGTATGAACCTGAAAATGTCTCCTTCAGGACTTCTACACCTCCATGGGTTCATTTGGTTGCATTTCACGAAACCTGCATCATAGAAAGTCGTGCTGCTGGCATATACAGTTTGCATTGTTCATTCACTTAAGAGGCAAAATCTTAAGTTAGAACTATACGTGAGTTATGAATCTCAGAAGTGTCACTGAATGACAGGTCAGATACACATATTGTATTCGTATTCCTTGACACACCTACACACCTGTTTTCTTGACAAGACACACAAATAATGGCAGCAGTGACATAAGTGCAACAACAATGCGCTTCATATCTTAGCAACATAAATATTATGTCGCAGTCTGCAAGTGAAGGCCATCAGCCTCAATCAGCAGCTGAGATCACATTCAGCAAGACAGCAACTCAAGTTTCTGAACGTTAAACACGAGGGATTAAGATGAAGAGTATTTCCTGGAAATTCTCATCAAAATCAGATCCAGTTTTCCCGAAAAATAAAATATCTGCAGAGAAGCAGGATGTCTGGAATGTGTCTTCTTGTATGTGTGCACCTGCGTTTTATGTTTTATGACTATTGTATGGACCGAAACAAAGACACTTTATCCGGTCCTCGCAGCGAGTCTGACACTGAAAGCTTTTATTAATGCAACTGCAAGCGTGAACAAAGTGCACAATAAAAATATGCAGGCAGCGTAACTGTTAAATCAGACTGTAGAGAGGCTTTCAACAGGTGGAACGGTCCTCATATAACTTAATGTCCAATAATTACATCCCGCCATTAGAACATGCTGTTCTAGACGGATGATTTGATGGATGTATTAGGCAGGTTTTCTTTTCCTGTCACTCCACAAAGGTCTGCTTTGGTGAAGCACGGTGAAAACACAGCGTCAGTCGAGTGTGATTACCAGGCGAACTCCACACATTAATAACCTCAGGTCGGCTGTAAAAATGTGCATTCTCTGCCTCATCACTCAGATGTATTCAAACCAATAATGTAAGAGGATACGCTGACAACCAGAAGATTCTGTATAGCTGGCAGTGTTTTTTTTTTTTTTTTCAATTCAGAACAAGATGTACTTTTAAAGGTATGTTTTTTTTTATTATCAATCAGGTCTACACCCTCCAACAACCACCCAAACTCTCACTGGCTGCACCTGATTTGGTAAATGCCACTTGTTGTGGGTTGTTTGGATTTCAAACCAGATCAACATGGTGGCTTCTTACAGAAATATTGCACTGAAATGTGTTTCTGAAGACGTTTCAGGCCGAGGAAAAAAGCTGCTGCTGAATCTGTCTTCATTTTAACTTTACAGTGGTTAGTTTTTATAGTTCTTCAGGAGTTTCTCGAGGCAGCAAGTCACACCAGATTTACATTTAGTAGCCTAAACCTCAACGAAATGCTAATGAGTAGCGAAATGCAATTTGAAATACGACGCAACGCAGAGGCAGAGCTGACATGTAAATATGTGGGCGGCGCCTGCTCAGGCCTGTGAGAGCTGTCCAAGATACAGGAGCTAAAACAGAGTGTTCTAACAGAGGGTGAATAGAGGTGCTGCAGTGAGATAGTATGGAAGAAGATTGGACAGTGTGTGAATTTATTTGCAAAGTAAGCAAATAAAAATGTGCTAGGAGACAAACAAAATAAAGTGTGAACCTGAAAATGAGCATCATATGGGACCTCTGAGAGGAAAGGTTGATCTACATCAACATAAGGTGAAGAATAACCCCTGATTATCTAATAATAGCCTGTTTTTGTTTAGTTATCTGTATTCTGCAGTAAATTATAAAGTCACCTTCAATTCTAGTCTCTTGGAGTTGACATGAGCTTCAGTCTTCCACCAGGCTGTACACACTTCTCTGTTAGCAACAGCAAGAGAGGAAGCGATAACAATCTTTGTCTGCTCAAAAAGCAGCATTACTGACAACAATCTCCTTATTAGCAACATTCTTCTGAAAATCAACTATAACAATCTGAGTAACTATGAAAATCAGTACAAGTGGCTGCTCGTTCAGAACAGCCTGGCGTATCACGCCACGCTGCAGATGTATGGCCGTGTTTTAGAACAGCTGGATTTATTCAAATGAACAGATGAGAAGGAAAACAATGAAGGCGTGCGCCGTGGCATTCAAATGTGAGGAGGTCAGAGGTCAGCGCAGTGTTCAGGCTATCGAGCTCAGCTGTGTTAGCAGCAGGCAGGTATGATTAGGCCCTCTGTGCATACATTTCACTCTCCCAGCAGCGTGCAGCGTCACATTATTCAACACTGTACCCCACCTCTGCATTTTGCATATGTCCAATTTGGAGGCTGTGATTGGCCAATTTTGTCAAGATGAATGCCTGTCCAAATGTCCTTGACAGAGGTCAATAAGATATTGCTGGATGCATGAATAATGCATGCGGTACGTCCACCGTGCCATATAAAGTAATGAGAATAGATTTCCTCAGGTGGATCTGGCTTATTATCAGGTGGTCAGTGGATCTGATGCTGTAGTCAGAGCAGAGCCTTTTCAGATTCACTCTGACAGCACTCTCATTGAGCTCACTCATAGGCTGCAAGGAAGAGACACTTGCAAAGAAAGGCACATATATTCTCTCTTTTTAGTGCATTATGGAGTAAAAACAGCCCAGAAAAGATTTAATCTGAAAGGGAACAAATTCATTCTCGGCTCGTGTCTTCAATAACAACAGTTTGTGTCTTGATTATAGGACCTTGAGTTAGCAACAAAAACATTTCTCTTCTCTGATGAGTGTTTCCATGAACGATGAAGAAAATAAACCTACACTTCTGAATGGAAGTCATTTAGCGACAACAAAGCCGGAGCATTAAGATGCATTTTGCAGCTGTAGTTTCTGCTGCGAACAAGCGATTTCTTCAGAACGCATCACACGGACCATTTACTGACGACAAGGCAGGTATTACTTCAGGTGTATCATTCTTTACCACTCGTACAATGAAACAGGCAAATACAGTTTGTCCACATGCAGGATTATAGATACACATGAGTGGAATACTGCATGGCAAATAGAAATTATCTGAAAACGGTATAACTGCAGCTGATGATGATCCAAATGAACTTGACTAAACTTAGCTAAGCTACAGTAACTGTTCCTGCACTGCCTCTGCTCTCCCTCTTATGAGTACCAGAGTACATTATTCTTTCCAGGAAATGTTTTGGGAAGTTATTAGGGAATCACTGACCCAAAAAATTAAGCTTCTTATTTGCCAACATGAAGGTCTAAATGGTGTTTCGAACGCCTCCCTACACGAACAGTTGGAGTAAACACTGAAACTGTGATGGAGAAATGCTAAAAATACTGAGGCTTAAAATACTGGAATGAGCCTAATTAGTGCAGATCAATTTTAAGACTTAGAAATAAAATATCACACAGTGCACTGTGACAAAAAGCAACTAGAGAGTCTAAAATGCAGATTCATGCTGGATAAGTGCGCGATCCTTATGTAGACTATGGAAAGCACACTGTATAAATCACAGAGGAGTTCGGTCCACAGGCAGGTAGCTCCCTGCATGAATTTCACCGTTAGAGGTTCTCATTTAATGCTGAACAAGTCGAACCACAAGGGATCAAAGCTCACCAGCGCAGGGCGGCCCAGGCTTTCCCCCTTTATATTGTAATTATGTTAATTGTTAATAAGAACCACCACCTCCATACATTAGCCTCTATTCCTCTGGGCAGAGCTGATCAGGGCCAACATCCAGCGCTGCAGATGCAGAAGAAAGGCAGGATATTGCACATTAGACCCGGTGCGAGGCCTACGGAACGCTAACGTGATTGTGATTTTACAGCTGCACCGTCTAAACAAGTTACGAGACAACAAAAGAACAAAAAAGAACGCGCGGCAAACTGACGGCTGGAAGTTGATAAATGTCTGGAGGAGAGCAGATTAGACTTCGGAAAGAATAAAAGCAAACAGCAGTGTGACCCCAGATGCAGAGAGCTAACAGCGTGATGTTTCCTTGAAGCTGGCTAACGATCCACCCCGCTACTCCAGAGGAGAGCTAATGATCACCACCGGAGGCTGTTTTTCTGAGAAATGTACACACAGGTGCTTTGGCTGAGGAGCCGTGGATCACAAGCAACAATAAGCTATACGCCGCATTGTTGCTCACAGGCTTTGATCTCAGCTCGAGCGCTCGGCTTCCTCTCCTTACACTGTTGTCAGGAATTATTTTAGGTTTTAAATCCTGTGTGTTTAATAAATCGCCTTCTTTGGCACATTTTACCGCCGTGCCACTGATCTGGGTGTGACTGCAGGTTGCGTTCCCTGCGATGCCTGGCTTTGTGGTAATTCAGCAGAGAGATGTGTGGTTACCATGTCACGCTGTTAGTCACTTCTACTACAATACAGCACATCCAGATGTTAATGCATATTAATAGGAATATTAACGTTTGTGAATTTATCCTTACTGGTGGAAGGTAGTTTTTTTTTTTTTTCCAAAGGCAATGAAGGAATATATCATGAGCTAACTATGTGATTCTGCTGGTTTATGAAAAGCACCTGATCTGGACTGTAGCGTCCGCTGTGTGGGAGCTGAGCTGCAGTTCTGTCCTCTACCTGATTTGGTTTAAATTCACGCCCCAGCTAACGTTACATTTGCCAAACACCACATCCATACATATTTTCCTCTTAAAAAAAAAACATACTGTGTGAAAATACTAACGTTAGATGACGTTAGTGTCGCCCAGTTCCCTCGATCTGTGATATTTTCCAGTTGGGTTTTGTATTATTGCGTCAAATAAACTCTGTGGTAAACACGAGTTTATGATACTGATACTACATAATCTTCACAAATAAACATCACTTATATGGTTTTTGAAGCATCAACGGCATCACCAGAAGTAAATAGCTGATGTTTAGGAGCTACGGTTGCAGGACTTCAATGTCAGCATGAACTTCTATCACTCTGTACTGTACACACATTACTATAAACTGATCGATCTCAAGTTGGAGAGTCAGAGAGTGAGAATAGTTTGCAACTAAAGTCAACCTGTAAAGACGAACATGTGAGTAGATGAGACTCTGTGTTCTGAGACATTTTCGGGTATCCCTGCCCACTTTATCCAATCAGGACAGAGGACTCCATAAAGAGGCGGAGCTGTCTGCTCGGTGATTACACAGAGAGCAGGATCCTCCTGTTCTGGTACCTACACCGGCAACAGAACAGAGTAAACTACCAATTCCAGTGCACCCGGTGATGGCCTGTACTACCTAATAGACAAGTGAAGAAAAAGGTTTGTTGACGTAAAGTGGACAGATTTACGTCATAGAACAAAAAGTGAAAATCTCCTCAGCTTGTGTTAGAGGTGCTGTTTGTAAGAAAAGCTGATTTTTGAGTCTCATTCCCAGCTCGTCAAAAACTGACGCTGAAGCATTGTTGTTTTTTTGCGAGCTGGGAAACCCAGAGCGTCATTATTTGAAGAGTCAACTTTTCTCACAAATAGCACCTATAACCACAGACCCATTGGAATAACCCATTGACCGCAAGACGAGGGAACTATAATAATAATTTCCCTGTTTGAGGACTCATTCCTGCTTTGCTCTATGCACGATGTCTTCTGAAATATCATCAGGATGAATGGGGACATGTAGCTTTACCTCAGGTCTGTAAGCATTATCATGTCTGTCACGTAATCGTGTGTTCTGACGTTTATAAAGACAATCAGCTGGAAACACTGAAAAGTCAGCTCAAAGTGGAGTTCAACCAGCCGGCAGGGGTTTTAGCATTAGCCTGCGTTGAACTGACTACATCTGCGGTCTTTGACTGCTTTTGTTTGCTTTTGTGTGTCATAGAAAACCTTTTGTTCCACATATGACTGTGAGTTTCCAGTGGTACCAGTACCATAATAATATAAGATTGTCATAGTCATAGCAACTATGACGAAGGGCTGCGCTCAGTAAGCGGTCAGTTTGCTCTTTTTTGATGCTATGTTGCGTTGCATGTTTTTATCATATATCTTTACTTTTTTGGTCTCCATCTTTAGTGCAAACACTCATTGCCGTTGCGTTTCTGCACTGCACTTTCCATGGACGGCCTGTCAATCAAAACAGTGTGGCCAGGACTGCCATTATTATTATAGTGTGGAAAAGAGATAATCTAGCTGTCACACCATCAGATTGGCTTGTCTCTAAGCAGCTGATTGACAGTCGGACATCTATTCATAGGCGAAAGGCTGAAAAAAAGCAGATGTAGCCTCATTTTTGCTGCGTGTTTACCATACATCACTGCTGCACTGCTGCTTTTCTCCTTGATGAAATGTGAAATTATGCTCAGTTTTCATCGAACAGCAGGAGGTGGCCAGATTAGAGTTTTGAGGAAGAATAGTATAAATCAATCGGGGGGAATAAATGCGGAAAAAACTGAGGGTTGACTCAACTGATGTAAGATGTAATACTCTCTTCGTCAGCAGGAGCTTTTACAACATAAGCATTTCCCCCGATCCTGCTAAATTTGCCTAACAGCTGCTTTTACCACACCACACGTGTGGTGTGTATCATTGCTTCACCACACTCCTGGTTGTCGCCGGACCGGCTCCATCATCCTCGTGCTGTATCTTCTGCTTATGTCACGGATAAAGCAGTACGCTGCAAATAATAATAAATCACTGCTTTGTCCCATCATTGCTTTTCTCTACGCTTGCAGCCACTTGGCCAGTCAGCGTCCCTGCAGCCTCCTCCTCCACACTACACCTCAGCTTTCTGTGTCTGAGGCGTCAGACCTTAGTTTGGCTTATCGACAGCACCACCTGCACTGCAATCACGGAGAGGAGAGGGGACACCCGAGTCAGGTCAGGGGGGTCCAGGTAGGGAAAATGATCAAAGTGAGAATAAGGCAATTTCTTCAGAGTCAAAAGATTTTTGCAGGGACTCTTCAGACAGCTCTGGTAGAGGGACATTTGGAGAAGTACTATATGCGTTTATTCGGCATGGAGGATATATTTATCTGTGTACTGTGTTCAGTATATTGTTACAACTCTAATTCTAACTCAATTCAGCCCCGCTTCCTGATTGATCACTCACTGACAAGACAATGGAAAGTGAAAACTTGGAGCGACAGCAGGCCATACTTCAAGTGAAAACAACTTATTTGATATCCGTTAGCTTCCGTTCGACAGCAGCTAACGTTAGCGTTCAACCCCTCCCTAGCTTATGTTACCGGCTGATAATGTTACACAGTATGTGAGGAAATGCGCAAATTAATACTAAAATATCAATATACATCTTAGACAAATGTTTTAAAACTTGGAAGTGAAACACAGGATCTGACCCGATGTCCCGCCAGACTTCCAATATCCATCATTTTTTCAGGCGCTGGTCAATTGGTATGTGGTGAAATGATGAGAATTTGTCAGACTACCTATGGCAAATGTGTCAACTAACTTTATTGATCTTTTAATATGTGCTCATTCTGAATTTTAAGTTTAAAGCAAGTTGGGACAGGGGCAAGAAAAGACTGGGAGCATTCCACAGGTAAACAGGTTCATTAGTAACAGGTGATCGTATCATGATTTGGTACGGAACCTTCATGAGCCTGTTGACACCCAACAGGGCCGACAGCAGTGTTAGAAACCAGAGTGACTACACACTGTGCAGGTACGTTGTTGTGATGTCCAGACACTGGAGCTGCCCCGTACAGAGACTTCTGGCTCCACAGTTGCTGGCCTTGCTAGCAGCAACTTTCACCCTGAAGGCTGTTCTTTCACACCAATGTAAAGTTGGCAGCCTTTTTTTTTTAATTTTTTTTTTTTCAAGTACTGCACTAATGGCTGCAGTTCCGGTGGGGAAGTTATTTCCTGGTGTTATTTTTTTCTGCATTGACAGAATTCAAGTTGTTATATGTTGAATCACTTCAAATACTTAAAATCCCTCAATAGGAGTCGTATGGTAGGCAGAGCGTGCAGAAGTAAGGACATTGAAACAAACATCAAAATACAAATTTTGATGTAATTATGGCAAAGCTTGGTATAGGCTAGACTAATAGGTGATGCTGCTTGTAGGATTTACAGCTGATAAGATCTATGTTGCCACCAGAAATAAGCATCTGTAGTCTCCACTGTGATGTACTGAGCATGTCTAAAGGCCGTCGCAATTACAGAGAAAAAGCATAATTTTCTCTGGATAAAAAAATCATTTCTGTCAAGTGAAAGAGAATATGATAGTGAGCTGTAACTTTGTGTAATCATGTTGACATTGCGTTTGTGACAGCGCTTGAGTCGTGCACATGTAAACACAATTATTTCAGTGAACAGTAAAGACACATGACATTAAAAATGATGGAAAGACATGTTTTCGTTCTAAAGCTTACTGCAGGTAGCTGTAAACATATCAATCTCTTAAATTAATGTTCATCTCAAGTTGGTCGGTTATTTTTGTGTTTTTGAGGTCTTCATGTCATTCTGTAGCTTCCCAGCAGTGTCTGTTGTGTGTTCAAATACAAAAATATAAATTTTGGTTAAAATACCATCCAAAAACATTTTTCTCATATGACATGACAGGCACCTTCCCACAAGATGGCATGTGTGTTTTGTGCATGTGTGTTTTGTGCACGTGTGTTTTGTGCATGTGTGTTTTGTGATCGCTGTGACACATTGAGAAAATAACTTTACATTTTTCTGATTCACTGCTTTCTTTGTGCTGCCTCCATCGCTGTGTGAAATTTAAACATTGTGTAAACTCTCTTCCTACTCCTACGTCTGTATAGCATGGCATTGAGGTATATGCTTTTAAAAAGAAAGGCCTTGTGTTTGTACTTATTGCCGCTTTCACAGAAATGTGTTTATCAGCGAAGGTTTCTTCCTTGTGTTCCCTACGTAGATTCTAGGGGGCTGTCTGGGTTTTAAGCTGTTGACCTCTTTAATGTCTGCTGCCCCCAATCTAATCTTTTTTCATTACATTTAACATTTTAAACTCTCATTTACTCATGCAAGTAAGACTCTGATGTTGTTGCAGTGTTAGTGTAAATGTCATGTGTTACAGTAAGAGTTTGCCCTGAGTGCAATCGCGATGTAATAAAATGAAGGTTAAAAATGAGTAATTTACCTGTCACGCAGCCTTTGGAATGTAATGTTTAATTCATCCTAATCCACTGGCAGTCATATCAGAAGATTACAGGTTTGATCTATTCACATTTCATCCATATTCAAAGAGAAATCCATTTTGCAGTGAGAGGCGTAAATGTTTGACTTTGCGTCGGCTCCTGCTTCCAGAGAGCCGGGATTAAAGAGGCGCTAACAGAATAAAGGGATTGGGGATGCACGTTGCCTCAGGCAGATCGCTTCACTGGCTAAAGAAGGAGAATATTTCCCGCTTTTTGTTGACCAGACAGAATGAGCTTCCTCGAAGACGGCGGTGTCGGTGTCTGCCGCTAACTCCGCTTCGAATAATCTCCAATAATATCACCCTGGAAGCCACAGCGGCAGATTTAGCATTTAGCCGCCACATTCACCCCACTGCTGTTCTCAGGCTTTGGATTGGCTGCGTGGCCTATGCAGCACACTGCTGCAGCAGCTCGGGTCCTTTGGCTAAAGGGCACATAGACAAAGAGGCAGAGCCGATTATCTGTGTCTCATCCAGAGGCAGCACACAGCAGACGCCTATTGTAGAGCTTCAATGTGATGTTGGGGCCTTTTCACAGGAGCCACAAAAGACTTGAGATTATTGAGATTTTACTGATAGTATTGTCATTGTCACTGATATTAAGATATTGCAAGGAGAGTGAAATATCTGTGCAACCAACCTGCAAAACAAAGCTGTTTACACTTCACTCGGCTCGATAAGGAGCGTCTGATAAGGCAAAAACAGACTTAATGTACATTGACTGATAGGAACTACTTTTTTATTTCTATCTCTTTTAACCTCATCATACAGGTTGACTTTTGTTCCCCAATCTGATTCTAATAGTGGACGGTGAGTGAGCTCTGGGTCACACTGAGTGGACCCACTGGAGTGAGTTAAATGAAGAAGTCCTGCCTTTATGTTAAAGTAGCTGAATGAACGGTTCTTTAATGGGCACCCGCCTCTTTTTATCGAGTAACACATGTTTTACACCTAATTAATTACGTGTGGAGGAGCACTTAAAGCAGGAAATGTAGCGTATAATGCAAAACTTGACCAATCACACTGTCTCCATGAAACCACATTTTGTTAAATGGTGATTTTCGGTAGGACACGAGAAGGTTTATACAATGTTCTGTATCATCTTTATGCTCCGCAGATTTGATGTGAAAATTACAGAGGGTTTTAAGGGCCAAAATGAGATACATAATTCAAATATATATACATATTTAAACACATGAATAATTGTATAAATAAATCCCTAACTATATTAATGCTTAAATAAATTATTGGATACATCATTACATAACTAAATGCTTAGTAAATATACTATAATAAATAAATACATCACAAATGGGATCACACATTAAATATATAAATTTGAGTTGTTAAGTTAGATTTATTTATTTATCTATTTAAACATTTGTACACATATCAAATGTATTTATATATTTATTCTGACATGTATTAATGTATTTTTAAATACATAAATAGATATGCAATAAATAAAATATACAAAAGAGAAAATATATATATAAAACATTAAAAGTTTAACAGTTATATATTTAAATAACTATTATATAGTTCATTAAATTAGGTAACTGTATTCATTCATTTTTGAGCAGTTATTTTTTATATGATTTGTATTTATTCATTTATTTAGTTAATCCTACAATTATCTATGTATATATATATATATATATATATATATATATATATATATATATATATATATATATATATAGATAAACAGTGGACCTGTGTTAAATGTACGAGGAATGAATCAGCGACACCATCGGTGTTGTAACATGTGTGAACTCCAGGCTTCAGGAACTACGTACGTGTACATCTGGTATTCACTGCAGGTCACCTTCACCATGTTGCGGCTTTGAAATTTGTCCCCTTTCATTGTTAAAGAATGAAACACAATTACAATAACAGGGCCGAGAGTGACTGAGATAACAGGGTGTAGCGACATCTCGATGGCAAAGGCCCACGCTCTCCTTTCGTCACATAAAACGGAAATTATTTCAGCCGGTGTGATCTTCCTATATTTACATAATATCAGTGTGGTCCAGCAGTGCGGGTGGCCACTCATCATTGATACTGCATTGTGTTTCATCCTAATAATTAAAGGCAATAGCCGCCCGGTGAGTGCGCTTCATTTGGCGTGATTGAATGATTGGCACTCACCAGGCTAATACGGTTTGGGTGAGACACGGAGAAGAAAGTAATGATGTCAGGGCCACGTCGCCGACTCTGCCCATGATAGAGTGACTCATTTCCTATTAGCGAGGCCTGATTCCACATGGCTTCCTTCTTGCATAACGCCTCGGCCCACGTCTGTGCCGCCACGCCACTCCAACTGACACCTCTTAACCAAACACACCAAATGGAATGGACATAAGCCCTCACTCCTCATCAGCATTCCCTCGGAGGCACGGGCATCACCCTGGCCCTGCTTTTCATGTAGAACAACAAAGACACCATTTGTACGCATCTAAAATGGTTGCTTAAGAAGAAAAAGGATTGCACATCAGAGCGAGCCGAGCCCTGTGAGCTTTAATGCAGATCCCGTATAGGAAGGAGCGGAGCCAGTTATTTGTGCTGTTTCTGTGTGGGGATGTAAGGTCGCCTATCTGTTCAATCAGTGACTGCAGGCAAAACGATCCTGATCTCGGTTTTCTTGTATAAAAGCATGAAATGAGAGATGCACTTTACAATATGTTCAGTGACTAAACCGCAATTATGACTAATATGATCAGCTTGGTAATGAATCACTATAAATCACTATGGATTGAACTACTCAACTGTATAAAATAAGGTAGACGACTCCTTCTTCACCAGCTCTAAGTGCTGTTTACACATGAATCAACAGCACTATACCATAAGAAAGTTTATTTAAATAATATAACACTGAAAAATACTTACACTCATCATGAGCACACTTTGCTGGTAAAATGTTTTTTTAAAGCCTCTCCAGACCTAGCTTCAATTTTAGATCGAATATTCATGACTTAAAAGGAAAAAAATATATATATATATGTTTAAGATATTTCGAATTATTATCAATTAAGAGTTCTACACTCAAAAATATATGAGCAATTGCTAAAGGGGAAACCAAAGATGCTCAGTTGACCACTGTTACGTGTGAAGTGTGTTTACAGGTCTTGAGTACTGCTGTATATGAGAAAAAGCCTTGTGAGAGCCTGGCTACAGAGGAGGCTACATGTCATCTAATAAATTGCCTCTGGTGTTTTGAAAAGTAAGAAAAAATGACTCATAATGAGTCCAACAGTCTCACAGTGCAGTGCTTTAAAGTACACAGGAGAAACAGCTGATGACTACTATCAAACTATATGGGATCACTGAAAGGGAAATAATATTTACGATAAGATTGTACCAGCATGTTAAAGACAAGTCCAATATTGTAGTACGAGATGAAAGTGTGAGGTAACAGATGAACAAAATGCAATCTGGTCATAAATATAAATGTATTTTGTCTTTTATTGACTTGTAGAAGTGAATAAATATGTTAGACACATCTTTTGGTTAAAGTTTACTTTTGCAAAGCTACTTTCCTTCAAATGACTAACTGACTTATTGTTGCAGCTCAGACCCACCCATTAAGTATCTATTATTATGGAAAAGCTAAACTTCACATGTAATTTGATATTTTTACACTGAGATGTAGACATGGGATATGGTGACCCACCTCTTCCACCAGTAACTATTGTAGATTTACGGAGAACATACTGTTCGTCTGGAAGCATGGGACACATAGCTTAGACACTGCAGTAGCAGCAGCAATAAAAAAAGGCTAAAGGCTAATCTAGTTTCCACAAAGTCAGGATTGGACAGCTGGTATAAGACGACGAAAGTACAGAACTTCTACAATCCAGTGAAGAACGAAATTCACAACCCAATAACAGGGACAATGAGGGATTCAGACGCCCATCTGCCTGTGACGAGGCCCACAGTGAGAGGACACTGGTGCTGCACTGGTATGGGCTCTGGTGTGAACTGCTTCCTACTCAGGATGAGACCGAGCGTTGTGTAATATCGGTGGTCCTGCACGTGCGAGGCATACTTTTCCCTCAGGATGACAGCATAAGCTAAAAACCTAAAACGCAAAGGTGTAGTATCAGTGTGAGCAGGGCTTTCCCTCCGCTCGGCTGCGAGCAGCAACAGGACTACCCCAGATCAGCATTGTGTCGTGCTCTCGGAGGACCCGCCCTGCTTCTACCTCTGAAAATAGAACAATAAGGAGGCCTGCTTGAAATAGTCGCGTATCACATCCTGCTATACCTCAGCTTCGTATGCCAGGAGGCGCAGGAAGTGCTCGGCGCTCGGAGCACAGCGAAGGTTCAAATGATGGACAGTGCTGACAGGCATAATGATGTGTAAATTACAGGCGGGTCGACGTCGCAATGTTCTCCTTGGTGGTGAAAGAGCAAACTCATTTCATAAACACAATGATCGCTGAAATATTCATAACAAACAAGAAAATGGGGTTAGACTCCCTCCTCCTACCAGGCCATTACGCTTCCTTTGTGTGGGTTAATTAAGTCAACAAATGACTTATACGATCACAGTGCTACCACACCGCCTATAGGTTCAATCTTTTACATGTGCTCAGACAAATGAGAGGTTTTGTACAACAAAGACAGGAATTATAATGGCGCGCGGCGAAGACAATTTGTATTGTGGCAGATAGTGCACAGGGAGCAATGATAAATGGCTGTAATAAAATACAAACAACAGGCAAAGAGAGAGATCAGACGAGGAGAGAAGACTTACAGCTCGGAGAGTTGGAGGTGCTGGAAGAGCTGCCATGACAGAGTGGTGAGAGGATTCTTTGACAAGTTTCTGCGGAGGAAAGACAAACAAAGAGAAAGTTAAAATGAATAATGAATTCATGTCTCTGGCTTCATGTCTGCTCGGCTTCTGTTCAGATTTATTTATTTATTTTTTTTCTTTACCCACTCCTCAGTTATAAAGTTTGATGTACTTTAGATTCAGAAACTCAATTAGCAAATTTTTCTCTTGATCTTTTCAGGTGAAATTCATTGACATCATCGTGTACTCAGACCTACAGCAGTGTGCATCTGCAAGGAAACATTACTAGATCACTGAAATCAGCAAAATAAAATGGATTAAACTAAAATAAGATAAGAAAATGGGGAAGCTAGATATACAGGCCTGCTGTGATGGCTGAAAAAAGGCAAAGTAGTAATGACAAAGGAAGGGAACAGGCCTGGCTGTGTGGAGCTTCAGGGCTCAGCCAACTCAATAAAAGAAAGTTGACCGCTTTCAAGTCAAATAATTCAATTGACTTAAGGAACCCCTCCGGCTCAGGAAGCCACCAAATCCAATAACAAATAGCCAGAGACCTAAAAGTGATGTGACCAGAACCAGTTAAATATGGACATCAGGCATCTGTCTATACAGTTATTAAGACATACAACCTCTCTGAGAGAGAATTAACACAGCATCATGTCATAAAGTACACTATCACATCCTATTATCAGGCCGTGCCGCATTAATGTACTGTATTACATCATGAAAGAGTAACGTCTGATCTGTTTGTTTTATCTGATATATGGATGGGTAGCTGCAGCTGAACACGCTCACTTAATGACGCTGATATTCTTTGCACATTATTGTGACATCGAACGCCACACATGATATCACAGCTCACAGTGTCTGAGCGGGCAGCGAGGAGTCACCCCGCCAGCTGCTGACTGTGACACACGCAGGAGAGCGCGTGTGTTATGAGATAAGACACATTATGTATAGAATATAAACAGAAATATTATAAACAATGTGAAATGAATGAAATAGATAAATATCAAAATGCCAATTTGTATCACAATGCAATTTATAAGCAAGAAGAAGCCAATATTTATAGGAATCGAAAAAAAATATCCATTTACATACATGATTGACACACACACACACACACACACACACACACACACACACACACACACCATAGTAGGTTAATTTGTATGGAAGGCCCATTAGATACTCCTGTAACCAGAAGTGTCTCCATGGCAACAGGGAGCTAAGGATGTTGCAGGTCTTTCTTATTTCCTATGATATCACATGTGCACACACGCTGTTACATGTGCATATGCAAACACGCACACACCGACAGACACACACAGATGTACAGATACACACAGGTAGAACCCACAGAGGCACGTCTGCATGAAACCGCTCACAAACTGGTTAAATACTGTCACCTTGAAATATGTGCTTGTGCGAACGCACCGCCGCTCTGAAAACAGGCGGATGTGTGTGAGGATATGTAAAGATGATGCATGAAATTTCACCTCCCAGAGAAAACCTGTGGTCCCAAAGGGACTGTATTATACACTGAGAGAATACATTACAGGGATAGAGAGAGACGGAAAGGGCGGGTGAGCAAACAGCAGCTCGTTAGGTGATGCAGAGCAGGGGCGCTCAACACTTACGTCAAATCACATACCTCAAAATAGGCATCCATTTATACCACAGATCTCCAAATAGACACACGTCAAATGAAAGACCCTGAAATAGACACCTGTCATACATTACCCCGCAGGACTCCAAACAGACTGGCAGACCTGTGAGCTCCTCAAATAGACACATCAGACCTCAGACCTTCATCTGAAGCGGTTGCTGCTATTTTATACCTTAATATTTAAGTTTCACAACGGTACAGAATGTGTCAAATGAAATCCGTTCCATTTAGTAAATCACCAGAAATATATAACTATATTTTGTGAGAGACCCCCTGGAACCACATGCTTTGTTCTTTATTCTCCTCCGTTGGATCCCCATTAGCTTCCACAGAGTGGTTCCTAGTCTTCCCGGGGTTCTAAATCACATAACAACCACCAAAAGTACAAATAAAAATAGCAGAGTATTAATCAATGAAATATCTCCAGGCGTAAAACACCTGACAAAATGCTATAACTACACACACACAACAATAAGACAATGAGAGGAATTGTTGGATCAGCATGTCTCAAAAAATAAATAAAAACAAGAAGAAAAGAAAGACGCTTGGACGAACACCGGGAGCCCGAACAGAAAGTTAATGCTAGCATTCAATAACAATCATCATGAAACTGAAGAAAAGTTCTTTTTTACTGCCCTAGTTGGAAGGAGAGGTGATTTTTCATCTCATTTATGACTCATCAAACACTGATGCTTTGTTTGTGGGTCACGTCGGTCATCGCCCCGAGGCGGCAGTATTTGACGAGCTGGGAATGTGACTCAAAAATCAACTTTTCTTACAAGAAGCAGCTCTAAAATGTATCACTGAAAATTTAGCCTATGAGCTTTCACAGTGATGTGTTCATTCATTGTTCATGTTCATCCTTGTAAACATACATGTGTCATACATGTGATGGATACCTTCATCCTCTTTATTCAGTGCTCATGGACTTGTGTTCTTTTTGCTATGCTAGCTTGGAGCTAGAAATAACAAAGAAAACTAAAAATACTGATACATTTATCTTAATTTTGCCACTTGGATATGGATATATCTAAAGCAATAGTCTGGATGAGACGAATGATAACACTTTCATGTCTGTAGGTCTACAACAAGCAGTTAATTAGCCTAGCTTAGCTTAGCACAAGTTTAAAAGCACAAACTGTCATTTTTACACTTTGGGTTAGATTTTGTTTGTTTGATAAATTCAAGCTAGTTGTTTCCCATTTATAGTCTTTATGCTAAGTTAAACTAACCACCTGCTAGCTATACCTGAAGGCCAATATCAACCTGACTGATATAACTTAGAGCTTGGACAAATCAGCAAGGAAGAAAATAAGCCTCTTCCCAAAAATGTCAAACTATTGCTTCATATTTACTACTGTATTGTTTGGT
The DNA here is from genome assembly GCA_039737535.1 of Lagodon rhomboides. Classification (NCBI taxonomy): domain Eukaryota; kingdom Metazoa; phylum Chordata; class Actinopteri; order Spariformes; family Sparidae; genus Lagodon; species Lagodon rhomboides. The sequence continues at coordinate 2,648,222 of CM077784.1, read as the reverse complement.
GCTGGTTAGATTCAGGTTTATTCACAATTGTGCTAATTCCTTATAAAATGCACATTGAGATGCTAACTGTAGCTGTAAGTGGCTAATAAAATAAGGAGAGGAGAGGAGAGGAGAGGAGGAGAGAGGAGAGGAGAGGAGAGGAGAGGAGAGGAGAGGAGGAGAGAGGAGAGGAGAGGAGAGGAGAGGAGAGCAGAGAGAGTGAGACCTCCTTCACATCTCTGGCAGGAAGTGTTCTGTTTTCAAAGGTCATCCTTCGCATCCCGACAAGAAATGTCAGCTAAAATTGGATTGAGGGGGGTAAATGAATTAATAAATATATAAACAAATCAGCAAATAAGCCATCAAAGCCAACGGAATGCCAGAAGACAGGAGGTGAGGAAGGCCGAGTGCTGTGGAGAGGGGGCCAATGATTATTAAATTAAAAAATTAGCGGTGTAGAAAATTAATCTATTTATAAGATAGGTAGCTCTGTTTCCATGCCTGCAAGGACGTATACCACCCACCCAGCCGACACACACACACACACACACATACAGTAAAGCAGACGCAGCATCAGCATCCATACAACTGTTTTTCAGCGCACAAATCGTCTCCGCTCCTCAGACAGCGCTCATTTAAATAAGGAATTATAATTATGTGATTCACATGAAATTTTCATTAGGTTGGGGTAAAAAATCTGCGTTACAGCGGCGGATGTATCTAGGTGTTAATATTGATGACGGCGTCGGCTCCCCAGCCAGAGGGCGACGAAGTGAATGCTAAACTGAACCTGGGTGTTTGCTCCTCTGCAGAGGAGGTGCGGCTCCTCCTCCCTCCTTCTTTAATAATTCTGTTTGGCACAGATGCCATTGGGAGGGCCTGGCTACTCGAGAGGGTTGGCTAATTAGTGCAGCATCACTGGTAGCTACTGTCTGAGTGTGGGGGAGCTCTGCAGATTGACATTCAGGACCACGCAGAGGAGAACCAGACAGCCACTGAGCGAGGTGTCGCAGCGGATCAGCAGTGTGGACGTCGGGAAAATCTATTCGTCATCTGTCATTCTGAGGAGAAGCTGCTAATATTTGCTGCAGCAACATCAACTAATTGCTTCCTTCTTACTTCTGTTCATTTTTTAAGAGATTTTTTCAGAGATTTAGTCTTCCCTGTCTCCGAGCACTCTCCCTTTATGCCATGAGCAACGCTGATGACTGCAAGCTGCAAAAACACCTTTTAAAAATATGATGTGTAACTTTAAAATATCATGGGTGTCAATCTTAAAACTATTTGTTTTTCTTCCATCCTGAAAAGCTGACATTTAGAGAGGGGGTGCAGAGAGCCGCGAGCAGCTTAGATTATTCTTTGCATTAAGGAAACTTTGATCTCAGCCATCAGCTGTCTCAATCACAAAGCGAGCGGTACATTGTGTACAGTTCAGGAGATAGCATGTTTTACACTCCTTAAAAGGATAATTACAGCATGATATAAAGACAAACTTGTTTTATGAGAATACATATTCATTCTGCGTCTCTCTATCACCGGCTGATGGAACACAACAGAGATTCAGCCTGCAGTCAAGTTCTCAGTCAAGCTTCTGTTCATCAAAACAGCCAGAAAAAAAGCCTCTTTACCTGGAAAACACTCTCCAAGAAGACCGTCAGCGTTCAGCTTTGCATTATTCTGCACTTTCCGTATTTATTATGTTGATCCGGTGCCTGGAACATCAAAGCCACTACCGCTTATCACCGAAGGGATTCCCAAAATAAAATGGTTCCCCTCATTTGCAAAGGTTGAACTCGCTACAACCTCGAAACCGTCCTATAGCTGGAAGGTCAGAGCTAAAAAATTAACTCCACAGTGAAAAATATACACAGGTATATGCTGCTAATAGGATCAGTCTTCTGTACGTGTCTCCCTCAGAACTTATTTCATGCTTTTCATCCCACCCAGTATCCATGCATCTCATGGTCTACCGCTCCACTGCACCTCTCCCTTCAGCAGCCAAAACCCACTGCATGTATCCTGCCTGGATGCACATAGTGATAGAGTACTGAATGTATGTTGATATGCATATTCAACCACACCAGAAATGCCTCTGTCTCAGGCGGAAGGAAAGTGCTCATTTTGAAATATCTTCGCCTCCTTCCTTCTCCCTCTTTGGGGATATTATCTGGAGGCTCCAACCTCTGACTCAGATCTGACTAGAGCTTAATTAACATTTTAATGCAAATTACAGAGAACAGTTACCGTCAGTTGTTGTCGTTCCAGGTAGCAGCGTTCCTCCAAATCCAAGCCATGAAAAACACATTACTTTAGCCCTAAATTATACCTCACCTAATCTATTTAAAACACCTTGGCGGACTCTTTTCAGCCAAATTTTCCTGCTTCCTTCGTGCAAGTGGCTCTTACTGAACTGTGTAAATGGCTATGGTTAAAATTATAATTGATGGTTAATTATAAAACATGGTAATCTTTACTGAATCTATAATCCTGTCCATAATGTTGTAACTCCCAACCGGTCAGGTTTAGGCACCAAAACTACTCGGCTAGGTTTAGCAAAAGACCATACTTTGGATTAAAATAACTATGGGATGCGACCCCCATTTTCAGGAGGTAAAGTCCCAGGTCTGACCCGTCTAATCACCCCGACCGCTCCCCAACACAGTCGCTCCTGATACCACTAGGGGTATCATTTCAAGAAATCACACTAGAGGAGTGACTGCAGTGTCTAACTTAGAATGATAGGGCCACTGACCAGACTGCAGTATCTGATGCGGTGAAAGTGAGCACGGGCTGTAATGTCCCACTGCTTCCTGAATTTTTGATGACCACGAGCACTGGACATGAGTACTGTACTGTAGTACCATCCCATGTGAATGTAATTCCAGAGGAGACTGGGCTGAGCATATGGTGTAGTAAAACATGTCCCATCATAAGTTGAGTAGCTCTGCAACTATCACACATAAAAGTTACCCTTTCTGAGGGTTGGACCAGGACCGACAGCGTCCCCAGTTTGCATCCAGCCGGGGGTTTTCTCTGCCTCTCCCCTTACTTCCTGTCATCTCTCAACTGTCAATCAGTAAAACAAGAACAAAATCCCTTTAAAGAAGCCGCCCATACCAACAGTTTCTGTATCAACAATGGATCAGAGAATTATCTGAAGGTCCCCTCAGCTCTAAGGACCATTTTAGCTCACTGTTTCAGCTCAAGCCAGTTTTTTAAATAGCCAGGCAAGTTAGAATATACTTAGTTTGTACTTTCTTATAGCATGCCTGTTTTAGATTTCCGTGCTCTGGACCCCAGGAGGACGAGAGACTAGAGAGGAGACTTCTGACTTCAGATAAACATAAACATGAGCAGACAGCTGTTCTCATCACAGAGGTCCTGATAAGCACCGTGCTATCCACCCAAACAATGAAGCTTCTACCAAACCAAGAGCCGGATATTTCTCTCAGGAGCTGGTGTGAACCCAAACAGAGCTAAGAGGAGAGTGAATACATCCGCCAGGTGGCCAGGATCAAGACTGCTCTCCCCAGAAAATCCACAGCGGCTCTCATCTCAAGAACGATAACCTCGAGAAACAGCGACTTCGAATGGCCGCTGTCACTCAGCGTCTGCTGGGTGAAGGAAAACATGCTGGGTTTATAGTTTGTTGTTTGTGTTTTAGACATTATCTGTTTTGACATTAAATGAATCACCTTTGTGATTCCTGTATTAATATTATTTAGGCTATGATTCATTGTCTTAAACCTGGTAGATTAGATACAGTATTTGGCTTTTCTGATGTAAGAAAAAGACGATGGCCCCTTCACTTCCAGAGGTTTCTCCAAACCCTCTACAATGATTTCCCACACACAAGAGGATCTGCTTTCCACTCGTCCTCCTTCCGCTTCTCTGTTTAAGCTTTAAAAGAACTCCAAATGATTTTGGCTGGGTCTAACCTGGGGACACTTTATGTTAAATGCATCGCAGAAGCTGACAGGCTACTCACTGACAGTCTCATTTGTTTACAGTAATTACCCAAACGTCCCAAAATCAATGAGATAATGATTTATTAATGCCAAAATGTAGAGCGTAATTAAAAATTGAATAATTTGCACAAAGTAAATGAAGTTTGTCTTTTATCACATCCCTCTCTGGTTACTCATTCAGCACATGTGCAGCACTGCCGAGCGCTGCAGCAGAGGCTAGCTGGTTGGTAGACCTTCAGTCACTGGTTGGCCTCTTTACATCAGATTTCTCACTGGGGAAGCTCATAAATGTGGGAATTATCATTATCTGCAACACATTTATCTTCTGTTTAATGAAACATCTGAGATTGGACCTGATAAACTGTAAGTCATTTACGGAGGAGAATAAATACATCTCAGAAGGGATGTGCTTCAGTGCTTGTATTGTATTACTGATGAGAGAATTAGAGTGAATGTGCTTAAAATCTCCCTCGTTAGGCAGTTCAATCACAAACGCAAACCAGGTGGTGGGGAGTGGGTGGAGGGGGCCGGGGTGAGATCCATAAAGGGTGTTGGAGGTACCATATAGAATTCATTTGGACCAACAGCCAAGGAGAAACTTCAAACGGCCCCACTTCATTATAATCGAGAACATTATTCGCCCCAAATCTGCATCAAACATAGGTAAGGTTGGCTCTGGGGAAGAGGGATAAAAATAGTCGATTCTTTAATCTCAGAGAAATCCTCTGGTTGTGGTATGTGCGCGCATGTGTCGTGCTAATCTTTCAGCAGAATTCCTCTCATCTGCTTTTAAACCTGTTTATTCCTCCTCCACATCCAACCGGGTTAAATAAAATGGAGCTGGAACTACTATCAAAGTACCCTTGAGCAAGGTACATAACCCTGAGCTGTTTTAATGAGTCCGACTGTTTGTCAAAAGTATAATAGCCGCTCTGGATGAGAAGCGGTGCAGAATCAAATCTTGGAGCTCATGGAAGAGTTCAGATGGAAGCGAAATTTGGATTTAACCGCATTTAACCACTGAACTGTCTAAACACCCACAACAGATACACTGTTGTATCAACTGTTAGCTGTAAGGGTCCACCCCCCTTTATTTAGGGCCAATGCTGATGCCGGTACCGATTCTTAGAAATCTTGGGGCTGATATTCATTTGCAGTAACAATGATTTGTGTCAAAAACCAGCGATGGACGAAGCATACAGTGTTCAATCCACTCAAAAACTGTTCTTAAGTACAATTTTGAGGTACTTTACTTGAGTACCTCGATTTTCTGCTACTTTAAACTTTTATACCTTCATACCTCTCCACTGCATTTATCTGATAACTTACTATATAATTATATAGGTACTAGTTTCTTGGCACATTGATCAGAGGTTGCTACATTTATTATTTATTAGAAAAGTATAACCAGAGCTCAAGTGAATACATTTCAGTTAGTCAACCCTGAGGTATATCGACACATTTTACTCATTAAAAGTGTATCATCTGTACCGGATACTTGCTTAAGACCAGTACTAGTTCAGCCTTAGTTCTGGGGGCTCCCAGTCTGAACCAAAGCGGTGGACTGGCCAACACTAGCCATCATGAGAGTCACGCCACTAAGCACCGACACATCAGCTCCGTCATTAAAAAATGATAAACTACATATTCATTCAGGACAAAAAATGGCTACCTGGCTCATTCAATATTGGAGGATGAATGACTTTATCTTAAGACCAATAACTACGCTGTAAACAAAGGCCTTATGGTGACTCATACATTAATAACAGCCTGTAATATCTCTGACTTTAATTCCAGCAACAGCTGTGAATGACGGGGAATGATTACTTTAATAAGGATTTAATCCGGCCTTTTCTGTATCTTTTTATAAATCCTGCCATCAGCGATGATAACACCAACAAATTAGTCTCTGTGTGGAAGCATTGTTTGGCTGATTCGAATCTCAAAGCATCATTTTTGTGTTATTTCTGCATTGGTTGACACCAAAAGGTAGCGACATGAATGAAAGGAGATGAAATGAAAAGGGTTGTGAGGCAGCCATGAAAGGCCTGACACTTCACAGCGGAGCTCCCTGAGCCATTAAGTCAGCTTAGCACCATTATGGGGAAGTTACTGGGATATGTCCCCGCAATATCATCGGAGTTTTCAGTTTGTCGGTGTAATTAATGCAAGACAATATTGTGCACAGTCATCCATCTGTGCTGCTGATTGCAAAGGAGAGATGTGAGTCAACGTTCCAAGACACAAGAGAACGAAGCCTTTAAGCCATGATTCTGATTATTTTTTTCCAGATAGGGATGGAGATGTTAATATAGACTGAGTAATGTAATGAAAATTGTCATCAATCTAATGAGACAAGCAGAGACAGAACCGCCACTGGGCTGACAGCATTGCCACAGGTACTCTCAAACCTTTCAGCTATAATGCTGATTGCGTTTGTTAATTATGTAGATGAAATATGCAGAGCCTCAGATGAAATGCGACGCAAAAAGCGTCTTTGTTCCGGGAGACAAGCAGCGGGGAGAGGAAGGAGCAGGTAGCGGGAGTGTTAGTGGACTTTTCTGTGAGTGGAGTGGGGCTCAGCGTTCCTGTGGAGAAAAGTTTGCTGCTTGTTCAGCTGAAGGTACACACTGCCAACCTGTTCTGGCCTGCTGCTTTATGAAATGCCTCTCGCTGAAATCGATAAAATGTTAGAGTTGATTAAAACACCAATAAAGACACCCGGGAGTATTTTTCTTCAGACGACTGCGAGGAACGTTCTCAGCCTCTCTTCTGGCCTTGTTTTTCCAACCAGCGAGCGGGCAAGTCGACGGAGCATGATTAGAGTAAATACATTCGATATTATAATTGTTTCCTCCGCTGGGAAACGTCAGCGGCCCTGATGGGAAAGTAGCCCTCAATGTGTAAAGGCAAGACTCTGAGCAGGTCATTTGGGTTACTGGGTTCAAACAACTCAACGAGAGACTTCAGACTTCCAGTAATGTCCATCCAGAAAATAAAGACATGAAGGTAGTCAAGGGGAAGAAATTGAAGAAGCCAATGTGTTTTTGGCCCCTTTCCCCAAAGCAGGACTCCTTAAATCCCTCGCTGTGAGCCTGACTAGCTGAGTGCTTTTTAGTCATAATCCAGAGGTTTCAGAGAAGTGATCGAGGCATTCATACGAAGCAGACCTGCATCCAAATCCACTGCTGCCTGGAGCTGGCTGCCAGACCAGAGTGCAACGCTGGGCTTCTGCTGTGCCCATTTGTAATTCCACTGTCCCGAGGACTGGATTAAACATTGTTTCTGTTAATTAAAACATTTCTACCGAGCCGCAGGCATTACTCTTGTTTCAGTCTTTGCCACAATGATTGTTTCTTTCTCCCCACCAATAACGGAGACAACAGCCAAGGGAGCTGGGAGGAAACAGACATAACTCTTTAGAGCACTGAAGGCTGGTGCAATCAAAGCTCTTATCATCTAGATGTGTAGCAGGGGAGTCCTGTGTCCCGTCAGAGGCTGCAGGGGGAACTATTGCACAAATCTCACTATTTCCTGCAGACTTTTTCTTAATAGACTTCCCCCAGAAAAAGGTTTGGAAGCATTTCATTTTGTTCAGGTTTGCCCTGAGGGAACATTGGGAGCAGACTTGATGTAGATTCAGAGTGTCTATAGTAGTGTCGTCGTACTCGAGATCAGTCTTGGTCTCAAGACCACTTTGTGAAGGTCTCGTCTCAGATGAGACTACATTTTTGCTCGGCCTTGTCTGGGTCTCAGAAAAAGAAGACTCTGGAATTAATTTCCAGTCAAGATAACAACTGCACGGATATCACTGTAGTATATAACTGTTTGATACGTATTGTATTTGATGTTGTGTTAGGTCGATGGTAAAACAAAAAAGGAATGTTAAATGACAATGGTTTTTGATCATTTTATCAAGATTTTCTAATGGTTACACACGTTTTTCCTGTGAATATGGCTCTTTCACATCCATTTTAGGAGTGCCTGTGGTTTGCTGAATACCAATGATGGAAGAAGTATTCTGTTTCTTCACCTAAGCAGAAGTAGCAATACCACATGGTGCAAATAACATGTTACAAGTAACACGAGTCCTCAGCCATGACAGCGGCTCTGCATGCTGCACTGAAGCAAAGTGCCTGGAGCTGAGTGCCAGTGTTAGCATGCAAATACGTTCACAGTGACAATGTTAACATGCTGATTTAATATTTTCCAATGTAACCATCTTAGACACCTCTTAGTCAAGTGTGTTAGCATGTTCATAGAGGGGAATTAGCACCGAACATGTGAATGTCATTCATTTTACTGGTATGTGCTCATGAATCAAAGTAGAATTAATTGAAATAGTTTTTTAGCAATTTGTTTTGATAAAGGTAAAACAGCATTATAATGAGGTACTGTGGTGCTGCAGAGATGTCCTCGCCTACAAATCTCGTTCTCCAGATGTAAGAAAACATGTTTGTTTGGTTCAGACCCCAACTCATGTCACGACATCATGACTTTAATAGCTTTTTCAGTGAAAATGATAGTTTCCACTAACTGTGAAACACATCAACATTGCAATATCTGGTAAAAATAATATGATTCTTTTTACCATTTATTGCAGCACTTGTTTGACCCGATGATGGTGCAAGATGAAAAGGGAAAGTTTCATAAAAGCCTCATGGGGACATGAATATGTGTCCGATGTCATCTAATGGACAAATCATCAAATACTCGACCAGATTTCACTCAAAACCACAGGTGTGAGCCTCATGGTCATGTTCGAGGAAAAATCACTGGAGTTTTGAAGTCTGTGAGATACAATATGAAAACCATCGACGTCTGTACAGAATTTCGCAGAAATTCATCAAAAAGCGGTTGAGATACTTCAGTCTGGACCAAGGTGTCATTGCATGGCTAATGATCCTGCATTAAAAGTTAGGAACTATTATCAGCAACTTTTACTAAAGGATCAGGTGTAAAATGACTATGATGCAGAGAAACGGCCCCTGTCAGTGTTATACTATCATATGAATTGTATGTAAAGTAACCAGAAACTGCCACAGGGGAGTCTAACGTACAGAATCTGCCTCTGAAACGTGCTGAAGGAAGAAAATGTCAATAGTACATGTAAAGTTACTTTCCATCAGTGCTGTACACCATCTGGGAGCAGGAGTTATGTTTGACTCTATAGCACTGGGCATTTTCTGCTTCTTTACAAATTACAGCCAGACACTAATACACAGCGGGAGGTTACAAATGATCCACTTATCAGGAGTCTGTCGTGTTGAAAAATGTTTCTTATTTAGCAAATTGGACATCGAAGCCTGTGAGGACAACTTCTTTTCATGAATTGTTTAAATCATTAATACCATCAATAACTAACAGCAACTTTATCACCAGTTATTTAATGCGCCATAGGATGATGGATGCATGTTTACACCGTCGAGGCTCGTGTGTGGTTGCTTCTGTCGGGGATGTAATGTGCCACGCCGGCCAACGCAGCGTACTGCCAGCGCTCTGTTGTAATGGAGAAGCTTTCATTAATTTCAAAGCAAGCCTTCCTTCTGTGGCTGTGCTGTGTCTTAGCCTCCCAGTGTGCATCTCAAGATGCACTGTGTGAGTATTGGTTACTGTGGAAACCAGAAGACCAAGTGCAGAAACTGCAAAAACTGAAATAGGCCGCTTTTTTAATTAAATTTGCTGAAGCAGCTCTGGGAGACAAAACGCTGCTCACTGCCTGAGCGAGACGGACAGACATTAAACAAATAAGACCTTCTCGTCACATAAAGGGTTAGCTTATGAAGTGCACGCCACGTTTCTTCAAAGGTAGCTGTTTTTGATCTTTTTTTTATTGCAGCCTCATGTGGCTTCCTACATTAGATGTTTCCTAAAGCAATGCCAGAGAGCATACATCTGTTTGGAGACGCATCTGCTCAGTGAACGCTTCACATATGATGTCCAAACAGCTTGTTATGTGCATATAATGACCCCTGGCGTCCAGCGGGCACGCGCCTTCAAGTATTTTAACAATCTGATGCGTGAAATGAGGACTGTCTCCACTCCTTTCCGTTTCATTAAAAAAAGGAAGAAAGGGAGAAAAAGTGAACTGAATGTGAAGACCGGTTTCTCCTTGACAGCTCAAAAACACCGGCCTCAAGGACACTCAACTTTCCGATGCCCCGCTCACTAACACAACAATGACAATTTATGGAAATGCAGGTAGAGGTGCGGAGTGAAGACTTACTGTCGACGCGTCTTCAGATAATGTGTTGTTGTCTGAAAATGATCGGCTGCCACTCACAGCCTGATAGCTACTGCACACATGAGGGGGTTCACAGAGTAACCGACTGGTCGACTGTTGGAACTAATCCACACTGGATTTTTGTCAGCCAATCTACGAAAATCAGAAGTTCATCTGAGATTTTCTCTGTGTGTGATGGGGATATATATCTGTGGATCCTGGAACACATTTATGAATGTCTTTCAACAGATCTTCTGAGAAGGAATTAGACAAAATTAAATTCATATTTACAGAGTAAATGATGCATATTTGCAATGTGACTGTGGATATGAGTCCACGCAGCACAAATAGAAAATACTCATTTGTGGATGATTTTCTGTGGATAACATGTATCTAGGTCCAATAAAAGCTTCCGTGCTATTTCACCAGCACACAGGTCAGTCCCGTCTACTTCAGCTGCACATTACTGCTTGTATCTGAGACCTCTTTGATGAGAATTGATCAATGAGTGAAAAAAACATGTTAAATCATCTGTGATTATTCAACTACTCTACTCGACTACTACTTTTTTTATTTTTTTGACACTGGCTTCTAAAACGCAGTTGCCGTGAATCCCCTGACATACACATACCATGGAGGTCTATGAAGAAAAGTAAGGACAAGACTTTATCACTGAGGTCACACAGGCTGAGGTCTCCCGTACATGGAAGTCATGACAATGGCAACAATATGGAGGCAGAATTGTGTTAAGCTCTGAATTTCACTCGGCCAGAGTTTTGGTGTTTCTTGGGACCCTGCTATGCAGGTTTTCGATGTTTCTCTGCTCCATCACACCGGTAAAAATATTAACACAGAAACACAGCCGACTGAAAACCTGCGACTGCAAACGGAATTCTATTTAGAGGAAATACTCATGTTAATCCAACAAGAGGCTTTTCCTAAAATTCACCAAGGAGCTGCATCAAAATGAATAATATTCCAGAGGCAGTCAATTGGAAGTAATTACTTGACCACCTCCCCCAATATTGCTGAGAATTGCTCATAAAAGCATAATAAGTGCAGATTAAAGCGTTGGAAATAACTTGGTAGTCTGGTCCAGTCTCCGCCTGCCTGACGCCAAAAGAAATATAAATAAAAGGTGTTTAAAGGATTTCAGCAGCAGAGTGAAAACAATAACGCTGATTATTGAAGAGACGGCCGCTAATATCAACATCAAGGCTTGATATTAGCTGCGAGTGAGTCAATTTATTCTAAAAAGAAATAGCGTCTCCCTCTTAATGATCAGTAAATATAAGGTTTAGTGAACAGCAGCTGTTTGTCAGCTCAGGCCGAGCAGTCATGTCTAACATCTGCACAGCCGGCAGAGTCTCTGCAGAGGGAGCGAGGCACAGAGGCTGTGAGCTGAATGACAATGATCAATTCAGGTGGATGGACCCCGTGTTTCAGAAACATAACCCTAGCAGGTGACATCCAAATCATCCGCGCTCTCGCCGGCAGAAATGAGCACGGCGACATTCAGAACATGAAAAACAGCTCCGCCGCCCAGCCGGAGAGATTCCTCCCGGCTCGGTTACAGCTGGCTCCACTCAGTGGGCTGCAGGTTGGGCCGCCTCCCTCCATTAGCCTGCAGGATCCATTTATCCTTTCATCACACTGCACTCCTGCAACAATAACACTATCACCTTGCCATGCATCACACATCAGAGCGGCTCTGGCGGAGTGGCGTTTCTTCCGCGTTCCCAGTAATGAGTAATGGTTTAAGGAAGAGGGGAAGTGGAGCTAATCACAGCGACTCAGGTACACGGGGTTTAAACTCCTCCTGGGCGCGACGGGAGCAGAGGAGGGCGGAGGACGGAGGGATGTGAGCTGGAAAGAGTAGACGATGGTGACATAACATTCAGCTTTTAGACAGTTTGATACCTCAAATAAGTAGATTTATACCTTCTTTTTAAAATCTCTCTTTTTTTTTTGCTTGCTTTTGTTTTTGTCGTCTTTTAAATGCAATTTTAACATTTTCTTAATGTCTTAAAGTCCATACTGACAACAATCTATCTACAGAGCTCGTTGAGATGCAGAATAAACATCTCTTTCCCTACATTTATGCATTGTTATAAATGTGAATCAATAATTTAAAAAGTTGGGTCCAAAATGATTGTTTTTAGAATATAGAATTCTGATAGTTGGTTCCAGCTTCTAACAAGGTTTGTGAGCCAATAGTATGACAGCGTTGGTATCACCTGGTATCTGTGTTTGGTCAGCGATCAACAGTCTTGGTAGTTGCCAGTTAGTGGAAAAATATTTAAAAATGTCTGATTTCTACATACAGAATGTGCCTAGATTAGCATTAGCAATGTTAGCGTTTTTGCTAGCTAGTATTAGCAACATTAACTAGTGCAACAGCTGGCAAGCACTTGAGTGGACAGATGATGAGAACAACAGCCGTGTTGTGAGGTGGATGCGATGGCAGGGGGAGATGGAGTGACACTTAGAGGCTGAATGTTATCAAGAACACCTTTGACGTCTTATTTAAATCCATTCCTACGTCTCTGGAAGCTAATTTGAATTGCCCTGTGTCTGAATGACACCATATAAATTCACTCGCCTCCATGACTTTGGCAAACCCTTTGAATTCTCTGCCATTTTATGTCTTCTCTTTCAAAAATGGCCTTTATAAAAGTATGTGATAAGAAAGAAAAGGCAATTCACAATATGCAGAAGATGAGACATGAAATTGCAAACTAAATAGTGGAACAGCATTAAAACGTATCCGCAGCCCAAATGTCATCATTAGAGAGGAAGTTGAGCACCTGCCTGCACTCACTCTTAAAACAGAGGAATGGTGGCTGGACTGGTGCTAAGTGAACCTTTGGAACAGTGATGCTAATGCAACATACTGTATATACATAACTATTCTTTTAACTGTATGCTTAAGAGTGAGTATATCCACATGACGGTGATATCGTCTTAACTCCAGCTGAAGATGATGCTGAACACACTTCAACATATGTATATTTAACTGCCTGTAAACCATGCATATATTAAAGGGTGTTACACCAAAAAAAAGAAATGTTTCACACTGTTAATGTGCAGTAAACAGTCCACAGCTCTCAGCTTGGTGCCGTTTATGACTCATGTTTGAATCGACAGTTTGAAAAGTAAACTAAGAATTAGCTGCTGCTGGAGGCACACGTTACCTTTAAGCCTATAGAAAACCTACAATGAAGCAGGTGATTCATGGCCGCGCACGTCATGTATTGTTTCTGTCATTATGCCGTTGTTTCTGTCAGAACGACTTTATGTCAGCTTGTGGCAAAACAACATTACAGAGCATGAAATATAAGGTGAAAAGAGGATACAGCACCTGAAAATCAACTTTCGGGAAAATGAAGAGAGAGATTCATATTTCAGGCGAGAAGACACAAAGGAGGATGATGATGACTGGCAGATCGAATGCGCACGCCAATTTTGAATTCATTTTTGCATGTGTTAGCTACGTTCTGTTTTCTTATGTTTTAATTCAAACACTGTCACTCTTTTTATATAAAACGGTCACTTAAGGAACCAGTGCTCATGTTAAAAGTACAGACTTAAAAACCTAAACTACAAGATTGATCTCCAGTTTGCCACCTGTTGATGGAATTAGATTGTGAATGAATGAAAGCAAATACATGTATTGTTTGTTTCACCGCCTTATATTGTTTTGATTAACTTATGTTGGGTTCTATGACCACATTTATGTGTCCTTATAATCATAAATTACTTTCTGGATGAATTTCTCTTCCTCTTAAGTCTCTCCGTCTGATTCAGTGGCTCACATGAGTCCACACGGCCCAAACACCCTAAATAAATTCAACAACTCACTGCTGGTCTTTTTTTTTTTCAAATTCAGACGATTATGTTTAATGTTATTTGAATGCGAGCCAGCTGTGCTCCTTAAAGTGGAGCACGCCGCAAGTGTTTAGCATGCTTTAAACAGTCTCCATAGGGAGCAATCTCTATTTAACAGCTATGAAAGCAACATATAGAATATTAACCACTTTATAGCACAATGGTGTTTTTCTGCAGCCACTACGGGGTGCTATAAAAATGAGTCTGAGATCACCATATTGAGGTTTATATTCTAAACTCAGTGCCGTAAATCAATATGAGGGGAAAGATGAATTTTCACACGTTTTAACAGCTTGTCGGGTTGTGTTCCGAGTCTCCTCGTGACGGCTGCTGCTAACTCCAGATCAGATACATTTTTCCAGAATTTAATACTTTAACAACAGGAAACAGAAACAAAGCGAAAGCAGCTCAGAAATCAAACTGCGTCAGCTCCTGCGCTGCAGAGTTCAGGCCGTCTGCCAGCCTCCGAGCTGATCCAAAGCTAACTCGAAATCCCCATCCAGGGGTCTGTTTGGTGGAGGGGGCAGCAGGTTGCAGCGTCGCTGTCTCGCAGCTGAGGAGGTGTCGAGGTGGTTGTACGGTATAACACCAGCCCGGGCCTGCCTGGATGATTGCCACCGCCGCACAGCAGCTCTCAGCATCTCCCAGCAACCCCTCTGCCGTAGCTGTCATACACAGCCACCTGGGGCTGCCATCTTGACTTGTTTTGACGAGGCTGGCTGAGTGGAAGGAGGAGCAGGGGCAGATGGTACTGTTAAACTGGCAGGGGTGACGTGGCTGGCAATGAGCCGGGCATCCCTGCGAGTCTCAGACAGCAGGAAGCCACCTTGACCCAGCCGGGGCTGCCAGATCTTAATTCCCATCACCCCACTGGAGACAGAGGGCCGCGGGCCATGCAGATCCAGGCCCGGTGAAGACAGCTCAGACAGCCTGGCCTCCCAGCAGCCCCTAGGTCATTGGCTAGCACTCTGCCAAACATCCTATTAGGGATCATTTTGTGCATCTTGGCTAACTTCCGTTTCGGTGACACTAAATGAATGAGCCTCACGACTACGAGCAAAGTAACGGGATTTATGATGAAGCGAGCCGAGAGAAAGAGGCGGAGAGATGAAAGGACCATGTTGAGAAACCGGAATATATATACATCATTATCAATGGGTAAGCATTTAAATGAAATGGCAATGTAGAACTAAATGTACTTGAACAGTCTACATTCATGCTAGCAGCTTAGCGACACAGCGGTGCTTTGAGCTAAATGCCGTGGCGACATGCAGGGCCGGATCTAATGGACACATTACCTGGCAAATTATATTTTTCGGGGCCCCTTATACACACATTTTGATATTCGGCAAGCAAACAAAATTTAGTACATGCCACATGATAATTATTATTACACCCATTTAATTAGTTAGGTATATATTTTAGCTGATCTATTTATGTTCGGTATTCATACGCACCTGATTAGTCATGAACCTATACTGAAAGTCTAGCTAACATTCTGTTTGTTTAAAAATGAATAAATAAATACATAAACATCAAAATAAAGGTTTAGACTGGAGATGGTATTCTTTAAGATTTTATATTATTTTAAACTGTATGTTAAATGTTATTTAAAGTAGGCAGTTCCTTCCTGCTCTGTATGGGACCCCTGGTGGCGAGAAGGCACTCGACATGTGCCCAGGATGCCCGTGTCCTGATCCTGCCCAGGCAACATGCTCACAATGACAACGCTGACAACCACATTTTCAGCGGGGACAATGTTCACCATGTTGACCATTTGGTTAGAGCTAACTTCTGCTGCACTCTACTCTGGTACAAAGTTGCATCCTGATCCATCCAACTGTTACTCTGATATTTCAGTCTGGATATAATTGGTTGACGGACCAACCAACCTTTCCATGATGTTTGCTAAAAAACATTTTTTGGATGCATTTTGTCCATAATGTTTTGAGAATAAAAACACTAAATGATGTTTGACGTGTTGTAAACAGGTACTGAGCCTTCTGAGCCAGGCCACCAGCCCTTCTTGCTGTTTGCCTTCAGTAAATACAGTTAATAGATGTTTCATACTGGCAGGTCAAGATTACCACTTCCTCCCCTCTGGCATTAATTTCTTGAGGAAATAATGGAAACAGGCCAATGAGTAGAAAAGTAACAATCAATATCTAACTCCTGTCAATCCTACCAGATGTAATCCCCCGCGGTGGTCTTACAGTGACCTTCTTTTTTTCTCCATGTGTAAGCTACAACAGAGCCTCCACAGTGTCAAGCAGAGACTGGTGAAATAGAAATACTAATTAGGTGTTGAGTATCTATAGAGCACAGAAGCAAGCTGCCTCAAGCTGTGCGTGAGGAAGTGAGAGGCTGGTAGGTTTATCACACAGTAACCATTCAAACGAGAGGCCAGAGTATTCCAGTCTGAGTTAGCCAGCGAGCCAACTGTGAAGCCAGCGACGCCAATGTTTTACTCTCCACTGACACGACTTAATTAAACTGCCATTGCCTTTCTCTAACTTCTTCAGATTTAATTGGATCATTAGCAGAACAGATTTAATTACAGCCAGAGCCGAATGGTTTGCATTAAATCTGCACCTGGAAAACTTTGTGTAATATCAGAAGCTGAACAAAACGGAGCCAAAGGGAGGCGATGCGATGGACTGCTGCTTCCACTTCAGTCCTGAGTGAGCCTGTCTGTAGCTGCCAAAGAAGAAATATATTTACAACTAAACTTTTATGCATATATGCTTATTACCAACAGATCTGGTCCAGTGAAAAACACTGTGAACTCACATCAGGAATAGAAAAAAAAAAACTGTTGATGAACAAACTTAGTTTTGGTTTGATCCTAACAGAACATCCTGCGTGAAAATCAAACTCAACACAGCTGTCAGAAAATCTTTCCAAGTGACTCTCCCTCTCTCTCTCCACCCTCCTGTGGTTCTGAATGCTCACTGATGTATTTACATGGGTGCATACATCAGAAACACACTACATAGTCTCTGACTACAGATCTTAAAGGGTAACTCCACCGACGTCACACACTGAAGTGTGTACAGGTCTTGTGGAGCACTGCTGTGTGTGTAGTGTATCGTAATTAATTAGTATAAAGCCTTTTGTGGCTCCAGAGGAAGCTGCGTGTAATCTTATGAATTGCCTCCAGTGATGTCACTCAGTGGACATCATGCATCATGGGTAACGTAGGCGGCAGGTTTTCAAAGCGAGAAGAATGTGAGGAATCAGAACGTGATATCTCTGTGATATCTGCTGCTTGATCATTTTTCATAAGCTTTCCAAATTGAGTCTTTTCAAATCCAGCGCCTACATTACCCACAGTTCAACTCAGCCATTGAGTAACGTCGCTGGAGTCAATTTATCAGATAACATGCAGCTTTCTCTGGAGCCATAAAAGGCATTATACTACTGTAAGTGTGACCCGCTGCTCTCCTGCTTTACATACATCCCCCCATCACACACCCACGCCAAGACATGTACAACGTGCTAAAACGACTGTGTAAAATGCCGTCTAAAATCGTAATATCGAAATGTGTCCAAACTGTTTCATAAAATGACGTGGATTTGCTTTGAAACACAATGTTTCATAAGTTTGTTTTTTTAAAGAAAATGTGGAATGTGTCAAAATTGAAAGGAAACGATTCACACCAGCAGAAAAAGGATAAAAAACAGGGAGCACAAGGAAATGAAATTAAAAAGCTGCGATGTGGACGGAGATAATGACTGCAGAGTGTGAGTGTGTGCATGAGTGCGTGCAGCGCTGTGCACTCATGGTGACATTTATGAGAGAAGGCGCCACTGATTATCAAAGAGTTCAGTGAGTCTTAAGCTGTGATTGCTAACATCACTTCAGAGTCTTTTGGACATTTGGAGAGAGGCAGGGAGTTAGCACCTCTGAAAATTATCACTCACTCGAGCTGTCTCATCTCTGCGGCTGCGGTACGAGCCTCAAATAGTGTTTTTCTGTGAAATGTGCGGGCTACTTTGAAGATCAATAGTCATCTGGGCTGTAAAACCATTTAATGCGGAGGCTCAGTAATCCATAACCTGCTGGCATCGAACACACACTTCATTTGATCGTATTTTAAATTTTGTCACCATAATAACATACAAACTGCACAAACCCACTTTTACCAAATTATGTGTGCCGCTGCTGCCGTCTGTGGTGCAAATTAGAGCTAAATGATTCAGGGAAATTATTGAATTGCAATTTCACTGAACAATATTGCAACTGCAATTTAAATTGTGATTATTTTATTTCAATGTATTGCATACTTCTTGTTGCTGATGAGGTCCTGAGGGCTCTTTACAGCAGTCAGCTGGAGAAAAGTGAACCTCTGTAGACCTGTGGTGCTTTCTGTAGAATAAATCACTAATTAAGCCCACATGTATAAAGAGATTACATTAGTGGGAACATTTTATATATGCAAAACATAAACATGACATTCTAACGTGGTGATTGATTTGTAAGAGTTACTTTCTGTTTAGTTACTTTATCATGTGTAATAAATGGACAGAATTCAATGGTAGCTCCGAAGCTGTAGGGGGCAGCAGAACCGCTTACTGCTGCTCGCAGACTGGACAATAATGCTACTTTTTGGTGTAGCTATCTTTGGCTGTAGCGAACCATAGACATAATATACGTAGACGCCTCATAGACTGACGCTGCCTACTGGAGCTGACGTATCGGCGCGGCCGCCATCTTGGATGGGTCTCTACTGCGCCCCCTGCATTTATTTCTACTGAGGAATCATTCAATAATCATCATAACTCCCCGAATTTTAACCAGATTTTCACACGGTTTGGTTTGTTACAAACGGCAGAGCTTTAGTTATGATACAGGACGCTGTCACAAAAAATATTTAATATTTCTTTTTTTTCAATCTCACTTGTGTAAGGTAATCCCACGTGATCTGGTAACAGTACTGCTCCGGTTATTTCAACCGTAAACTGCACAAAATACGGGCAGAGTTGCTCGCTCTCCGTTGACTCCATTGACTCTGGTGAGTGAGGAGACCCATCCAATATGGCGGCGACGCTGGATTATGTTCCAGCACCTCATGAGGCGTCTCCGTATATTATGTCTATGGTAGCGACTAACTGCCATGCTAATTGCTGTTAGCTAGTGGCCCCATTAGATGACTGAAGTCTGCTTGCACCACAAGCTCGGACGACCGGGTCGGTCACTGAACACAGCCTCTGTGCCGAACCAGCAGCATTCTGATGCAGCTGCTCTTATCCTCCAGGTGCATAAAGGCTGAGTGAGGGGCTTAGCTGCTGAATTGAGGATATATTTCGACCAGGCCAGAGATGACTGTGTCAAGAGAAAAACAGTTTATTCACACTGTTCTGGTGAGTTTGAATGATGTGTGTTTTAGGATGAGTTAAACATGCAGTTTGCCTCGTTGAGACAGTTGTCAGTGCAGCCAATGAAATGAACAGTTGCTGATATGATTCATTTTGTAGGTTATAATTAAAAATGGCGCTCTCGCATCTTTGCGATTACACCCTTCCAAATCATGATACTGACTTTAAATGATTAACTGTTCAGCCTCAAACAGTGAGATGATTTTGGCCAAAACTGTGTTAAGAGATTACAATTATTCATTATAATTTGGGGGAACCAAATGTTTTTCTCCACAACATGTTATTAAAGCTGAACTCTCTGATTCTCTGAGTCTCCTCACACAGAGAAGTGCGGAGACGGAAACAGACTGTACCGTTAACGCTCCAAACAGCCATCTTATCAGCCTCCCTGGATACACAGGAGGGAAAAAACCTTATTTCCTTTTTCACATTATCAAAGTCAGTCCCCTCTATCTGTCTCTGTCACCGGGAAATCAGCCCACTGCCACACTCTCACACTCTCACACCGCCACACAGCCTCGGCGTACGAGAGGCCAGTGGGCTCCATCCAGAGGCCAGGCAGCAGAGCCACAGGGCTCCGGGAGAGAGGGCCTGATCCTCTCCCCCCCGCGGCACAGTAAATAGCAATCTGTGCGGCTGAAATCCTCATCCTCTTGTCCAAACACATCTGAGGGTTCCTCGCCAGTGTCGTTTGATTGACGGCGCCTGTGTCGGAGGGCTTGGCGCTGTGTACACCGAGTGTCAGGCCTCAGTCAGACAACTGTCTGTCAGTGCACAGGTTGCGGAGTGAGTGGCGAGTGATGGGGGAGGATGGGAGGGGGTGGAGGTGAGCGGAGGGGAGGGGGCCGGGGGCAAAGTGCTGCCTCAGGAATCACAGAAGCTCATCTGGCCTGCGGGATTTGGCAGCCTCAGAGAAGGGCTGCTGCTGCTGCCGCTGCTGCAGCCTCACGCCTCAGACGCTGACAGACACACAGTTAGTTAGCGCTGTGAGCGGAGAGCGTGATGACACTGCATGTCTGAACCCCTGCATCGCGGCTTGAAAGCGCTCCAGCATCTTGGTTAAGAGGACGGCGCGCCGCAGACGAGCTCCTGCGCGGCGCCTAGAACCAATCCTTCACCCAGATGAAAGCAGCTATTTTTAGCTGCTCCCTCGGCTCACGTATAGAAAATGTTGTCTCACCTGGATCATTTTTCCCCCCTTTGGTTGTTCAACACTCGGGAGATCAAAAGCGACGTCAGTAAAGTGAAGGCAGCAAGGTGAGGATGCAGTGAACTGTCGGTGGGAGGTTTGAACTCGAGGCGGCAGGAGAAAGCTCAGTGTTACAGACGCTATCGATCCAGTCACGCCAGTTGACATGGAGTCCTCTGAGACTGAATGTCCTGTACTGCAGATTAACTGAGGCCATTATTCCTGTGGCACACCGCAACCCGCAGCCACCCACTGCTGTCTCAGGACCCGCACAGCCGTCATAAAGCATTAGGCTCTGCGAGAGTGCTGTGATTATGGACGTAAAGATTGCCCGCACAGCCTGGCTGCTCTCCGTCTCTGAACGGGCCTTCAGGTGAAAGCCTCCGTCTCCTTTAGTGCTGCTTAATTTCTCCGTCTCTCTCGCTCTTCCTCCGGTCCATAGCTACCTGTAGCCTGTGTGTCGCACATCTCTCTCTCTCCGGCCTTTCTGCTTCATCATCACACTTCTTTTATTTTTTACTAATTTTTCACGTTTGGTTTGAGCCAGACGGGGCTTTTCACAGCAATGCATCACTCCCACATCAATTTGTTGGGACGTTGACTGAGTGAAGCTGAAGAAAACTAATTAAGATCCTAAAGAAACACTGACCAACACACACACACACACACACACACATTCAAACACACACTAGCTGCTTGCTTCCATATAGTCATTTAGTGTTGAAGTTGCATTAAGTGGTTTTGGACCACAAGAATGCAGAAAGAGCCGAAAAATATAGATATTTTTCTTGATTTTGAAATAATTTCTATTAGTTTCTGGAAACACTAACAGAAATGATTTCAGTAGTCTGTAGTCATTACAGTTGTTCTTGATTTCAAAATAAAGTATTTTGTTTACATTTACATTTAACAGACGCTTTTGTCCAAAGCGACTTACAATAAGTACAACTGTCACAAGAGAGAAACCGCAACACATCACCGTCGATAAAGTAGGAAAGAAAAAATAGAAACAATGTAGTTGAACAAGTGTTGAACTGTTGCTGGACTTACCTCTTTGTTTGTGTGTGTTTTACAGATCTCAGCTTTTACTTTGGCGAGTACAGTGTTACCATAACCAATAGAAACGATGGGTAAACCTACAATATAAGATCTGAGTCATAAACCCCAAAAATCTTCCATTAACAGTACTTGGTATGGAGCCCATTTACAAGTTCCTTCAAAACAGACTAAAATGTTCCATGTTTTTTTTTCTGCATGATTTTCACTACTGAGAACATCTCCAGCTCCCTTCAGCTTGAGATGTTTCTTCATTGAAGCGTAACTCTCCATACAGAGAGGGCATGTTCAACTCGTGTGAGACGCCCCAAATAAACAAGTTATGGGGCAGACTAACACACACATTTGCAAATGAGTTGTCCAAAGTCATGTAACACACTGGGAGCAGCATTTCCACTTGTTTTGCGGTGAAAGCCACAGCAATGTAAGAAAACAAAACTTTCCTCGGCCAATCGCTGATCAACTTCCTCGAAATATACGCAGCTGTCGTGTCTCTACCGTCTAGTCTGAATGTGTCCACACGAGCCCTGAGGGGAGGGAGAGGGAGGGAGACGGTGCGAGGGAGAGGTAATTAAAGACTGGATGATGATCGTTGGTAAAAGCACAGCGTGGTGATGATTTCATACAAGATGTCGCCTGTAGACGTTGGACCTACAGATGTTCACTCGACCTACGTTGGTCCAGTTTAAATGAGTCAGCTGTGACTGTCTATGACAGAGAATCCAGTCTGCAGCTCAGACACTTAAAACAACATGTAGAAATTGTCATTTTGGATCTTGTTGTTCGTAGGATGGTTTTTTGGTCTGAGGGGCTTGTTGATAATGAGCAAATATAGAGTATCACCAGACTTTTCCATTATGGCCTGGCATGGATAACAGAGCAGACAGAATAAATTGATGTCATGCTGACCCTAATGGCTCTGCAGACACAAAAGTAGAATTTATGGAGCTTTATGGATTAGAGTGGGCACATCTTTTAGTGACTCAGCCTGTAGTCGGGCCCTTTAGCACGTCTGACAAGCCCTTCTGTTTGACAGAGCACTAGAGTCACTCGTCTACCTGTTGTATTCAGGACCTGTACTCATCAGCATCAGTCTACGCTCTGTACAATCTCCGCCCAGCCGCAGAGCTCATTTCATAGATAAAAAACAACCAGTATAGACCTAAAAGCAAAGACTGATGCACACCATTCACAACCAGCGAGTGTCCCAGTGGTCAAGCGATGGCAGATAGTCGGTGGGTGAGCAGCGGAGCGTTTCTCCCCACAGTCCACCCCGCCAGCAGATACCATGCTCCATGACACCGCTATCAGGGGGTGGCAAGCCTCCGTGTTTGTGTTTACAGTGAGATTAGCCACAAGCACATCCGAGCATCCGAGCATGAGGACGGAATGCAAATTTGAACTCGGTATAAATTTATGAATGTGCTGATTCAATTTGAAATGCTTGTTTGCTCCCTCAAACTTCCACGTCTGGGAAATAAGCCTCGCCTCACTATATGCCCTGTTTAACCGCCGCTTCTAATGTGTTCTTCTCCTCTGTTGTTGAGTTGCACTTTTTTTTTTTTCATGAAAAATTCACCATTTTCCATACTGGAAAAATCCATTATCCCCACTCAGAACAGCGACTGGGCAGGGAGCAGGCCGCGCTATCAAACAGCAGCGTGTTCCATCGACTGCAGGAGCACAGCAGCTGGCACAGCAACAACACGTCCGGTTCCTACACTCAAAGAGTGATTTCATGCGATGCATTGTGGGTGGTGAGGTTTTTTTTTTCAAAATGGCGGGGGTGGTCTACTACAACATCTAATGTTAGAGGGAGATCCTGAAGTACCCTTCACCTCCCCATCAGCTAGCTCCCACAGCCACACGGCTTCAGCCCTGGCAGAGTCGAGCGGCAGGTCGGCCTGTGGGAGGGAATCAGGTCCACGCAACCTTTACCCGCAGAGCAACGCCAACTTCCAATTTAACACACTCGGAAAGCAGGAACGCGACCACACAGAGCACAGTGGGCAGGAGGCGGTAGAGTGTGATCTCAGCCGAGCTGCTGTCGATTCAGGGCGAGATTCTGCGGCGCACTATATGCATCCAGTGCCTGCATGTAGGGCCTGCACCCGGCTTCATACCGCATGTGTGTTATTTGATGGAAATAACTGGCTCACTGGAATAAATAGTGTTGGTCTCCAAAGGGTACAGCCTGAGTGTAGGAGGAAGTCCTCCTCCAGAGCAAAGCTAAACTGAGAGAGGACAGGACGGGGAGAGATAAACAGCCGTTATGCATTTGTTAAAGAATCAAAAGTCATGCGATGACTCCCACTGAAGCAAAAACATTTACGCTAGCCCACATCGCTGTGTTCACTTGTATAGCTTTGCAAACACAGCTGAACAGTTATTTTAATGTATTCTGGATTGCTATAATTTGAGAAGTCTAAACACAGATGGAAATATTTCCCTCTCGGGAGAACAGTAGTAGATATTTGACGGAGTAGCAATCACAGTAGCTTTATCTTAATGACATTCTTTACAGCTTTTCCTGTTCTTTAATATTGACTTTGCAGGCATTAATGAATCACGCTGATTTTGATTTCAGGGATTGTGATTACCTTCCTCGATGATGTTATCCTGCAATCAAAAACAGACTTTAAACTGCTACAGCCAGACTTGTGTTTTGCTGACACGTGTAGCCTGAGAGGTTGTTTTTTTTATCATAAACTGGCATAACAAGGCCTTGTTCACATCTGAAATCATGAATTGTTAATGAAAGTAAACAGAAAAGATACCCAGTGACGGATTGAAACAGCTCCAGTAATAGCAGGTGCATTTCTTGTGTATAAAGCCTCTGAAGCTGTCACTGCTCTTACAGAGAGGAGATGTGTTGTTCCCAGAGGAGACAGGATGAATGTTTCTTAACAGCACCCCACTTCCCATTTATTCATTTAACCCCTTTCAACTGGACAAAATAAATCCCACTAACACCTGACCTTTGTCCTTAAAGGGCATTGTCCTGCTAAACAGCACGGACAGTAGGACCTTTGGAACAGTCCCTCAGCCACGCAACATCTGTATTCCTGTGACAAGCACAGCTGTGACTGCCCAGTGTGGTGTTATACAGCTGTCTGACGGCAATGTAAAGCACCAACAGTGTTATTAGCAGTATATAGCATACACTTTAACAGATATATATTTCTCTAGGTGTGCCTTCGTTTAGGTGGCTAAAATATGTCTTACCGGTGCTGTTTAGTAGTACAAGGCTCTGCTTCCCTGTCGGTACTACGCTCTGTTTCTCCACACAGGGGAGAGCTGACGGTCATCTACTGCAGGTAATACACTGATTAGGGATAAGTATCTCGTACAACCCCACATCAAAACACCTGCACCTTCAGCCTGTCTCCCTGCCTGCTCGCAGTTCTCCAGCTTGTCTGGGTTTGAAAATGACAACTCTTCTGAATGGTTACGGTCCATTTTCTAACTACCAGTTTACTGCCACCTCAGCTTGTTCATGCGGTCATGGTGTCATGAATTTTTTTTAGAATGATTTGATACAGGTAAACTAGCTCCTCTTACCCCCGAGACCAGGCAAAAAAAGAAACATTTAATACACACTTAACAATTCGCCTTTTCACACTCACGGCTGCAGAGCTCATCTAATAGAGGAAAGGTCTCCAGTTCAGTTTCTTCCAGTGCCAATGAGCTAAAGCACGATCACATTTGGTTGATCTCTCGCAATTACACTGGCCCCTTTCTGCTTTCTCGGGGTTGGAGCGTCTGTTAACAGCTTTGAGTGTGAATGTAAGATGCTTGACACAGACACTATATCATGGCTTCGCATTCATTTACACCTCGGAGATCACTGCTCTATTTTTATGTGCCTATAGAGGCACCAGGCATAACGCTACAGAGACCGAGGTGTCAGCCGGGTAACCATTTTATCTCCCAGTCAGCCATAACCTGAAGTGTACAGGCTACCTGAAAACCTGACGGAGTAACTCTTTCAGAACGACACAGGAGGGGGAGGAAGAGGAAAAGGAAGTCTATTTTAGAGGAATGAGGAAGAGAAAGCAGAGAGTTTAAAAGCCTCAACAAGGTAAACAGAGAATAATCAGACTTCTAATTAAAGGTGGTCTCAGGCGAGCCGGCCAGCTGACCCGAGTATGAAAGTGACATTTAGGAATAAAAAAAATAAAAAAAAATAAAAAAGACACGTAGCCGGGAAGATTTAATGAGAGAGTCTCTCCACTTCCCTCACCCTGTGGGGAGTGACCTTTCCGACTCCCTGGTGACAACGTTCCCTCCAGATTTATTGGGCCTCTCCCTCGGCTGCACTGGAATAAAGAGAAGAGTTGCCTCACCATCCAGACGCTGACCTTTAATTTGACACAGGCGGGGACAAGCACAGCGCACGAAGCCCGACCGGCCAGCAACATCAAATAGAGAACCGGACCCAGCAGTGGCAGGAATAAGTTGAAAGCCTGAGACCTCGCGGTGGCACCTTTGTTGACTTCATTTCCACCTGATGGTTTGTGTTGAAGATAAATGTGTGTGAAATGAATGTCACAGTAGCGGCGCGAGAACGCCGGGTATTCACACCTGGAGGGATCAAAGGGAGCGGCGGAACAGGAAGTGATCGCTGGAATGACAGTGACAAGTCTCCACCTGGCTCGCAGTCAGCCATTGTCCTCTGGTGTTAATCAGAGGTATGAGTCACCCTCCCCAATGTTACATGCAAGTCACGAGTCTTAATCTAACCTTTGGGAAGGAACGCTAATTGGTTTTCCTACAGAGAGTTAGATGAGAACGGTCTACACTAAATATGTAGCAGCCAGTTAGCTTAGCTTAATGCTAGGACTGGAAACAGTTGGAGCTACCTCTGACCAGATGGTAGAATTACACCTACCAGTCATCTCACCGTGAGATAAAACTCCAGAAAGTCGCTGCCTCTTGTGTTCTTCTTTTAAAAAACTAATTAAACATCTGAGATATAACTTTAATGAGCTTTAAAGGTGCCAGTAGGTCATTATTTATATTTTTACCTTTAGACAAAACAAGTTAATTTGTGTTGAGTGTTATTGATCTTCTCATCTACTTCTACTGCTCCAGAAAGCAATTAGTGCATTTCCCAAAATATGAAACTCAGATGTTGAACCAGAATTGTTTTCATATAAGGAATTACATTTGCAAAAGCAGATTTGCATAATATTTGTGGACTAATTAAGCACTCAGACAGTAATAATTGTAAGTGGAGAGAGCAAGTCTCCAGGATGAGCGCCGGGCTTCGAAGTCAGTTTGACACAGTGGACAATCCATGTGATTACCATGAACGTCGCGTAATGCACAGGGCCAAAAAACACGTTTTACCATTAGCTTACATTGTGGAAGAAGCGGCTATAAAATGGTGGATACATTATTTTCAGTGTCACAACCCTGGGAAGTGAACAGAATTTGATCCATTCGGTCCGATAACATTTGTAAAGTCTGCACGATTTAAAGTGCAATGATTGCTCACCTGTCAAATTCATACTCCAAACCAATAGGGGGCAGGATGTGACAGCTGCTAACTGTAGCTCTCGTTAGCTAGTTAGCTCAGATGGTCATGCAGCCAGTGGTGCTAACTCAGAACATCGGGGGAGTGTTGGTCTTCACACTGCTAGTTCAGGAGACTTGGCCTGTGAGAGGCTGGGGATGTTTACGTTACGTGATTATATCCCCATTTAAGTCAGCCGGGGGTTAAACTGGAGGTTAGCTAACTGGGCCAGTGCAAGTCTCAAGAGTGCACAACGCAGAAGATCCAGGTAGTCAAACTTTACTGGCATCTTGTGCCACTGAGCAACTTGTGTATCCAGTTCTCATTGTACATCCATGGGAGAGCGTGTGACACTGGTCCAACAGAATGCAGCATTACGTGTTTTATTGTTCTTCTTTTCTTTTTTTGCATCTTAATGTGGCTATGCTAAAGGGTGTCTTCAATTCCGTTTACAATTTGTGTTTCAGACTTTATCCACCTGGATGTGTTTAATCTGCAAGAGTTTTTGATGGCTCAAATGTCCAAATAGTCTCCCGAGAGACAGACGCATCCGTCAATCAGCAAAGAATTACAGCTGCCACAGAATGTTATGATGGGAAGTTTAAAAGTACAAAAAGAAAGTCAAAGAAAAGAAAAAAAAACGGCGAGACAAAATCATTCGGATCACTGATCACTTCAGGAGCCTGACAGGAGGATGTGTTGCTATTTGATCAAGCTGATTTACTGAATTTTACATGAGAAAAAAACGTCAAGGATGAGAACTATCTTACCCTGGACTAACAGTGTCTCTAGGAAACTTTCCCAACAGCACCACTCTGTATATAAAGTATTCAGAATATTTTGTAAAAACAGGTTCAGGGAAAATGGTTGTGATGTAATCATCATGTTGGATATTCAGACTGACAGTTGAATATTCCAGTAAAGTGAGTCAGGTTATGTAAAGTGTCAGTGCGGTCAAGTACGCATACAGTCATCACAGGAGAAAAATATAAATGGATGCATGTCCTCGACCAAAGCTGGGGTGAAAATGGTGCATTTTAAACTGCTGGGGCACAATCCAGCGGTGTGCGACTGGTTTCCAATGGCATGCCTCCTCTGGCTGCCTGGCCAGGCAAAGCAAGGTCATGTAACCACTTCTCAAACGCTTGTAACTGTGCGAGCGTGGGAGAGACCCAATTGGAGGAGGCTATAATGAGCAATAAGCAATAATGATTTAATAATAATGGGTTTAACCCAGTAAAGTCCTCCTGCAATGCTGCGACAACGCAATTAATTCATCTAACATAAATCTCCAATACACATGATAATACCCATTTACTGTGAGCACTGGCAAGGGATGGCAACGCAGGATGTAGGACGTCAGCACAACACCTTCAGTGGCCCTCTGGTGTGTGTGTGTGTGTGTGTGTGTGTGTGTGTGTGTAATCTCAAACTATTCTGAAGGAGATTAAAGCTTTCATACAATTACTATTATCTAAAGACATTTCACAAGGGCTCCTGTCCCTTATATCTCCACCATCACATTCTGGAGGTAAGAGTAAAGCGGCTATCGCCGGGCAGAAACTACAGATCCCATTAAAATAAAAAAGAGTCAATTTCTGACACAAAGACAATGACGATTGAGCTCAGGCTTCCACACATCTGCTGAAACACTCACACATGGCAACTGTTGAAGGAGACTCTTAAAGGTAAAGTCGGGGTAACGGACACTTTGCCATGCTACTTGTTCATTTAAAACAATAGTGAGTCTTTTTCTACCATGCTGCTGTGGTTGCAACAAAGACAGCAAGGACTGAGTAGTCAGCTGATCTGTGTTCAGCCAGCAGATTGTTATTACTTTCACTAACCGTTTAACTGAATGTGATATTAAGTTAACTTTAATATTTAATTATTTTTTAAAAGCCATTTGTTAATGTCTATTTAATCATCCCAATGAACAAAATTGTGATTTAGATGCCTGGGCTCACGGAGCTGTTCTAAATTAAGAAACAAAGTGTGGAAGAGAAAATTGAACCACTTATTTAAATCAAAGATGATAAAACAGCCACTCAGTTACAGTACAATTTGATGATTATCCTTTTGTGAGCCCTTCACCTGGCTCAGAACATTGTATCCAGTGCAACTCTAGCTAACAAATAGCTCCGATCAAGTCTAAAACCACGTTGAGTTTGGCATTACAACTGTCACCGTCTTGGTTTTTTTGGAGCCAGAAGGGACCATATTTGGACACATGGGTGGAGCTGGGGAGGATATCCTGATTGGATCTGACTGAGAACCCAAGGACACACTGTGGTAGAAACTTCTCAGTCACAAGGCAGCTACACCCTGTTTTATCTTCTATTCTAATCTAAATGGGACCATAATTTACTAAATGAACATTGTGCTGTATGAAGCAGACCAGAAACTAGGGATAGAGACCATGAACTCATTAGGAAACTATGTACTGGGGTAATAAACCAAGTGAGAAGTGGGGTAATGTTCTCATAAGCTTACTTACAATCGGACTTCTTTTTGGAACCAGTGCAGTCGCCCCCTTCTGGTCATGAGAAAGAATGCAGGTTTAAGGCTTCACTTTTCAGTCAGAAGCTGCGTCCATATTTTATACAGTCAGTGGTTTAACCTGCACTGCCTTCAAGGTTGTAGTCTTAATGAAATGATTCCTTGCATTGCAGACGTTATCTTCTGATCAATCTTCTTCATTGGTTGTTTTAAGTAAGTATGCAGCACTCGGCTCTGTGAACTGGAGTACCACATTAAACACAAAATCACCAATTTGTAGTTCAACGGCACAAAAGTAGAAACTGCAACACTAGTGTACTCCAGCCAAACGTAAACGTATCAGCAGCTTGTCTTCCTGATGCTGAAGCCTGCAGATAACAGAGAGCTATTACTGGACTACAGCCCACGAAAGTGTAAATTATTTCATTTTCCTTTGTGTTGTGAAATTAGCATGTGAATCTGCCAAAGGAGCCATTTCCCCACGTTGTCTGGTAGCTGTGTGTTTTCCATTCCACGTGCAAATGAAACCAAGTCCAACAGCAGTTTGGTGACGCACACTCGCCAAGTCCAGGGAGCAGAGGTCACGCATGAAATACATATGGAGGACAGACGAGACGGCTCACATCTCAGCAGCTTTAGTCTTCCTGGCACTGATCATGGTCATTTTCTGCAAAGCCTGTGCAAAATATTACTGATTGTCCCTTTGGTGTCCCTTTATGGTACTTAAGAGGTTCAAGGCTGTTTCATCAGTTTCTCCAGCCGCAACAACTGGTGAGAGGGGATTTGCTGCTGAGTCACTGGTGCCGCTGAGACAAACACAGTAATATGTTTAGTTGATGAGCGGCCTTTTTAAAGCAGATATCCTTTTCAAATCGCTTGGTGAGAGAAAAGTTTTCATACCAACAGTCAGTCATTTACTTAGATACAAACTTTGGCCAGTAACTTGCACTCGTGTGTTCAGTTATCAAACACTTTTCACTTTGACTTTAAACGAGCTGCAACAGATACCGACGCCGTCTCTGTCCCCCACTCCCACTTGAATATTTACTGAGAAACAAACTCTTTGTTCTTCTTCTATCTTTGAATCTTATGTAAGAAATAACACCAGCTGATGTGAATTGAAAGAACAAACCTGAGGGCATTATCCCATGGCCACATGCCAACAAAAATACCCTATGTGATCAATAAAAATATGTAATCTATTTAAAGGAGACATATTATGCTCATTTTCAGGTTCATAATTATATTTTGGGTGACTACTAGGATCTGTTTACATGCTTTAGTGCTCAAAAATCACATCAGTTCTGTCATTTGGTCCTCTGCAGCAGCACTGTAATCTCCCTCTGTCTGAAACACTTTGTTTTAGCTCCTGTCTCTTTAAGACCCTCCCTCCTGAACACCCAGTCTGCTCTGATTGGTCAGCTCACACATGCCCGAGCTAGCACCACTACCAACAATAGAGCAGCTGTGCTAAACCAATTATTTTGTGCTAAACTAATCGGTAGGCCTAAATTATGCAATTTTGTGACATGGTGACACAGTGTGATGTCACAAAGTCACAGAATTAAAGGCGAGACTACTGACGAGGTGTTTCAGAACCAGTGGTTTCTGTGGGAGAGAGGAGCTTCTGTTGGTGCCAACTTTGACCTTTTCAACTTTCAAGGTCTTTTACATGGACAGGAACATATATAAAACTGAAGGAAAGGAAAACAAAAAGCATGACAGATCACCTTCAAAACATCAGGAAATACAGATTCTGGGACACAGACAACGTAGAATTTAATTTGTTAGCGTGTGTATAATGTATAGATGAGCTGTTATTTTCCTCATTAATCACTTGCCCATCTCCACCATGTTTATTGTGTGGCTGCGGTGTCTCCTCGCTCACCACTGGCTCCTTGTAGTAACTGTTGTCATGAAATCTCAGTTTGAAACACTAACTGCGAATCGTTAACCAAATAAAAGCATCAGCTAGGTGTTTAAAAAGTAAATATCACAGTTTGTTGATTTCCTGTTTGCGACTTGCGAGCACGTTAACTTCGAGTGCTGCTCAAATATTTGTGTCATGAGTGTATGTTACACAGATTTAATGCAGGGGAATTAATGACATGCTGGAGCTCAGTGCAGCCTCGCACATTTGTATTTACCTTTAGGTTATGTAGCTGATACTCGCATCTGGGCTGTCTGAGCAGAAAATGAGAGGTTCTGTGGCTTGCTCAAGGACACATCAGCAGGCTGTGGGGTTAATGAACGCATTGGCTTGCAACATCTCTGCACCGCCTTTATGCACCAACATCCTGCT
Organism: Lagodon rhomboides; assembly: GCA_039737535.1. Taxonomy (NCBI): domain Eukaryota; kingdom Metazoa; phylum Chordata; class Actinopteri; order Spariformes; family Sparidae; genus Lagodon; species Lagodon rhomboides. The sequence goes on along the minus strand of CM077784.1, from coordinate 2,616,221 downwards.
GATGTCATTATAAAATACTCTCACAGAATGTGGTGAACTGAATGCAGTTTATTTGGGGCTAACATGAAACATGGCGGGCTCATGACAGCACGACGCTTTGACAACAGATGTTTCTTCCTCTGTCTGGACATTTGTTAAAATGAGTGTAGATGCTGTGGTGTGTTTAGCACAGACTCCGCCTCATCTCAACTCAACCTGTCACATAACTGGAGCATTTGCTGTGGTAGCAGGACGCTAACCATTGCGTTTAGTGCTGTAGTTACAGCATATCATTCATTCATGAACATCTAAGTTAGCTACTTTATCGACTGATCACTAACACTATTATTACAGCTAAGCTTTCTTAGCTATGGCTTCTAAAGCTTTAAAAGTGCCGCCTGTGTTTCAGTATCCAAGTTTCCAAGATCATGTCCCCAGAACCTCCACAAGAAACTCCCTGATATTTTTTTGTGTGTCACTTTATTTGTATTATTTCATTTTTTCTGATCGATACAGACAGCCTGCTATACATTTCTAAAAGTGGGGAACACATATCACATTTATAAGGAGTTCATGATCTGAAAGCACCACTGCAGTCGCATTAAAAACACAATCTTAGGGACACATTTAGGCTAGGTTGGGCGTTTCCTAGGATTCGACTAGCTCAAATAGCTACTATGTGTTGTAGCAGAACTTTAAATTCAATTTCAAAATCTCAGGATTTGGTCTTGATTCATTTCCTGTTTTATTTTGTAGATTATATTCTCGTGTGTCCTGTTGTGCCTTTCCACTTGTCTTTCTCTTTTTCCCACAGTTTTTTCTGTGTTTCATTTGTTCATTAGCCCTCGTGTATTTAAGCCTGTGTTTTTCCGTTACCCTGGGTCAATTTGTCTGTTCTCATCCTGCGTCTGCTGTGTTCCTGTGCTCCTGTGCTCGTTCCCGGTCCTCATGTGTCCTCTGTGTTCCTGCTTTGTTCTCTGTGGCGTCTGGATCGTCTTCAGTTTTTTGATTTCTCTTCAGCTTTCCCCATGGACTTTCCTTTACCAGCTTTTTTGTTTGGATTGAAGATTTTGGACTTTGGATATCAGTTCATCATTAGAGCTTGTTTTGTCTTCTTTTACCTTCCTGCCTCTGTGTGTCTTACATTTGCATCCCTTTTTTGCAAAAATAAATAATAAAATACACATGATAATAATAACCAGACGAGTCTGCTGTGTTTTGGATGGATAAATACTGTACTGACACAGATTTTGAACTGGCCAGCCTCAGACAGCTTCTTTAATGATATCATTTTGTTATAAACACATTTAAACACAAACATCAAGACCCTGACCGGGCACCATGACTGGATTAGAACAGTAACGTGGCTGATCCCGGAGCTGTGTGGGAGAACTGATCTAATTAGCACCACTATGTAAATATCAGTGGCTGTTTGTCAGACTGCTGTAGTAGAAAGTCTCTCATTTCCCTCCAGCTCTGGCAGTCTCCCACACTGTAGCCCGCAGTGTGTTAGGAAACAGGACAGGTATTCGCTCAAATGTCAGACAGAAGGTGATCACAATAAGCAGCAGATTTCAATTTACATAACACAGTGAAGACAGGAAGTCAGAGCACCGCCTTCTTGTTCAAACACATAAGGTCAATATCAATTGATAAAGTAAATGTTACAGATGTTACTAACTGTTCAGTAAGCACGGGAATACTGCACGAAATCAGGAAATGTATAGTATCGGCTGAACAGAGCAGATCATACGAAGAAGTGCAGTACACACTCCGAGATGGTAGGTGGCAGTATGCACCTTTAAAGTTGGATTAAAATTCTTTGTAAACAGTACTTCTTCACTTTCTTACAAAGGTCAACAAGACCAGCTGCTTGTTTCTCGCTAGTATTGCCGGCTTAAACGAAAACTGCTATTGCTAGCTAGTTAATGAAGCTAACGTTAGTTTCAGGCACTAAAAAAGCTGTCAGCTTTCATTTTCAATGTTTAAAGCCCCCTGACCTGAACTAACCAATGTGTTGTGAAACGTTTCTGGCTTTTAAAGTAACACTCAGTTACCGTAGCGAGTGAGACACCACCACAGTACCGCCCTCGCTGCAGCCTCATGCGCCGCTCCATAGCTAAGAAATCCAAACCGTATGAATAGACAATTACTGTTCAGAGGAGGCATTTAGTGAACTGTCAATTGTCAGGTCAAGGTATGTAATGTGTGTGCATACAAAATAATGCACGATACACGTATTAAATCACAGGGTGAAAGATTATTAATTGGAAAGACTGTATCTGAGACGAGTATAATTAAAGCTGGAAGGTCACAGCATCAGTGATGTCTTTAATGTGTCTCATCTCGCATGTTTTCGCCTCATCGTGAAATAAAGAGCTTCAGTTCTCCCCACAAAGGAGCAACCAGTTGAGCGTCTGATAGGCCGAGCTTTGAGTGGACCTGCCTGACACATACATCAATGAGGTCGGCCTTCTGAGGCTAAGCTTAGGCATAATAATTAATCTTCTTTGACATCATCATCCTCGGTGTCACCTAGCAACCATCCATCTGCATTAACAAGACCACAAAAGAGGCCTGTCACGGGCTGTCTGGGGTGGGGCGTTCACTGATTACAATGCAAATGCCTCCATGTTGAAGCTAAAACGTACCTAGCGGAGGCGAAATACACCGAAACTCACTAGTTTTTCTGTTTTCAGGAGAGTAGTTATCACATTTTTAGCCCGATCAAAGAGCAGTGTGCTGTCTGGTGTGAGGTGAGAAGCATCACTTTACTGGAAAGATTGTATTTTTGGTTTCAGCTGTAATGATCGCTAACTGGGGGTCTGAAAAACACGCTCCTATTCACCGTTACCCCACTGGTGAGAACAACGGACAAACTTGATGGTACCGTCAGCCTCTCACCCAATGTCCTCTTATATCTGTTACACGTTTTGGATCCCTGCCACCGCATAGCAATTATGTGTAGTGAGAAGGAGGGAGGACGAGGTGAGAAGGTTACAACACATTTGTTTTCAGCCTTGTCTCTGCAAATCCCTTTTTCTAGAGAGAAAATTAAAGTGAAGGGGGGATTTAAATAACTTCCATTAAATGTTGATGAGCTCAATTAGTTTCACCAATCACCTAACTAGATAAAGATTCAAGCAGTGCAAACTTTTCTCTAGGAAGTCCACACACACACACACACACCGCAGTGTGTGCACACAGGGATGTGCACAGATAATCAGTTACCCAAAAGTCAGCTCATAACACAAGATACATTTGATAATCAGCCTACTTTTCTGCCTCACTAACAGACAAGATTAAGTTCCTGACTGACAAAAAATGAATTTACATTAGCAACCACAGTGTGAACTGCCGCCTGCTATCTCTCCCTCTCTCTCTCTCTCACTCTCACACACACACACACACACACACACACGGCCGCAGTGCGTGGTGCAGAGGTTCAGGCCTAACAGCAGTAATCCACAGAAGTAAGGAGAGACCAAACTGCCTCTCGACTGACAACTGGAAATTGCAAATGGCAATGTGTTCAGGTAAAAGACTGTGACTGACTTCCCCACAGTGTTTACTCCTGGAAAATTGGGGAATAACAGGCTGTCATACGGGGTGACACATCAACCTTTGTTAAAGAAATTACCTTGTTCTGCGCCCGGCTCTCTGATGCTCGGCCTCCTGCACAAATTGTCCATTTGGCGAGGGCTGACTAAATGGAACTGCGTCTTTGGCATGTTGCTCTGCCGCAGCACAAAGAACCGGGGCAGATAGGAATCCAATTATCCAAGGCAAATAATGGATGTCTCATTTAAGATGTGCGGCTGTTGCGACAGTAATGGCAGTGCCACAATTTTCCCGAAGCCAGTCTCTATCAACTGCATCATCTTCTGCTCGACACTAACTCGCCTGTAGCCGCATACTACAAGCTGTCAGGCGCCGCGGATCATAATGAATCTGTTGAAGGCACGGGAAACATGGCTGTCAAAGATAGAATATTTACTTACATGTAGCGTAGGTGCGGGTTCTGAGCGAACGCTCGAGCCTGGATCACCCTCAGGTTGCAATTCATGATCGTTCTGAAATGATAAAACAGAGATGAAACTGTGAACAAACCATCTGAACAAAGACATTTCTGTTTCTCCACGCGTGGGCTCACACACACACAATCACATGCATGTGATCATGTAACTGCATCAAGGCCATGTTGGATTATTTTTCACTGTCCTTCTTTATTTGTGCTGCATCTTTTTGTGTTTCTGCGCCTCATCTCTTCTCCCCTTATTTCGGTTTGTTTTGTCTCAGAAGATTTCCCTCTTTCATTATTGTGTCTCGCTTTGTTTCTTCTTTTTTTTTGTCTTTTCCACTTTTAAATTGTTTTCTCACATAAAACAACTGCAAATAAACCCGTTATAAATACACAAAATGGTGGCCTGGTGAGGAAGCGCCGGTTCATTTCAAGACATTTTTCCGTCTCTGTTGCAGCAGTCCACTGTGACGAATCAGAATAGTTTCTTGTCTATTCCAATTACTTTAACTTCAATCTGCTGTGTACACCCTGCGGACCTGACACTGAAATGGAAATTTTCTTTGAACCACCATTTGATGGAAGATTTGTGAACTTGTGTGCCGTTACTATAAAGTGAGTGAAACCTTTGATTGCAGCGTGCACGCTCCCTCATTGTGTTAGCGTGTATGGAGGGAAAAACTGTGAAATTAAACTAATCCTCATTTTGCTGGGGACCCCGCGGAATCATCTCGAGGAGCCCAGTTATTCCCACCGCCCCAGTTTGGAAAACACTGTTCTGGGTCTACAATGGTAATGACTTCTAATCTTGTAATCACAGATGTCTCTCTCCAAAGAAGTCATTGACATCATCAGCGAGCGCCACATAACGCAGTGTGCTGATTACACCCAGCTGCTGGCGCCAATTACCTTGCACAAGTCTGATCATGCCTCTGTGGTGTTTGACAGGGACGCAGCTTTTTATTGCCCCAAAGTTCCCAAAGCGGGGCCTGTTTCTGGGCCCTGTGGAACGTCCCGATGGGTTCCCCCGGGTGATTTCACTATTATTTCACTCTCTATGCTTAAACGACTGTTGAGCTTTGGTTAATATCCTCTCAGCAGCGATGACAACATTTTCAATTGAACGCAGTCATCTCTTTAGAAAAACAGTAATTTGATGGGTGTGAGGTGTTAAACAAGTCCTTCAGTGTTAAAGGCTGGACTGAAACACATTAGATTAAAGGAGTATTAACAGTACAGGGGTCGTGATCCGTGTGTCAGCTGGTGCAAGGCCTCGGCACTCGACTGCAATTTTTACTTGAAGGGTGCTTTTGAACTACACTGACGTTACCTTGCCACACTGCCTACTTTGTAAAATTAGATATAAAACAAGAGACAAATTTACTTGAACATGCAAAACCACGGAAAGTGCAAGTGCCTTATTTAAAAGCACACAATTTAACACAACGATGCACCAAAATAACAGCCGTAAGTCTGGTTATAGTCTGTTTCCTTGCAGCAAGTGGCCACTAAATTGATTTGAAGTTTTTTCTTCACTTGTTCTCCAGCAACTATTAAAAAGACACTCGACATTCAATAAGCTTGAATTCTGGGATAATGTAACGCTGCTGTGTTGCATATTATTAGGCAATCTGACAAATCGTCCTAATTTCACTGCTTCCCAATTATCAACAACTGAAATGGAGGAGAAGCTTGTGTCCATCTGTCTTGAGCTTTATCAGGCAGAAAGACAGACAAAGTATTCTGTTGAAGCAGATCTGCTGTACGCTGAATGTTGCGCTTGTATGACCCTTGTTGTAAGCTCGGTTTAAGCTGGATAGTCAGCCCTCTGTTACCATGGTGTTCGCTAATGTCAATCAAAGCCAGCGTGCTGAGATGTGCCCTCGTTCTCTCAGTGCACAGGAGCTTTTCTGCCAACATGATGTGAATATGGCCCATTAACCTGTCCGACCCGGCTATCTTGACTTTTAGCTCATCCTTCTTCCCCTTAAAGCGCTTTCCATGTGTTTAGTCGCAGTAGCTCTGATGTCATAACTCGTTGAATCTCTCGCCCTCTGCCACGCTGATTGGCAGCGTACGTCTCCCCCAACCAGCGCGCACGTTTAATCTTCCCGACGAGCAGCAACGTGATCCTTCGACATGGCAGCAGCTCGATCTTAATGTGGGACAGCACAGTGCCGCTAGTGTTACTGAGCTAAAGGGGAGCATCGCACGTTTAACTTACATCTGACTTTGCTGCCCCTCTGGAGGAACTGTTCCCACACTGAGCTTTTTTACAGCGCTTTACTCTTTACTGCAGGCCGCTCCAGTCGTTAGCAGACAGCGCGTCTGTATGTAAATTAACCGAAACCGTCACGCACAACCGGTCAAAAATATTCTCTGCAGTAAAGCGATTAACATCCCTTTCCATGAACACACACTGTATTTCATTTTAGCTCAATCCCACGTACACTGTCCGACTGCGTTAAAAACACTCAGTGGTTCAGCAGATGCACACCTGAAACATCAGGCTGTGAAACTGGGTCTTATATTTATAGCTCGCAGGAAAATCATCTGAAGAAAACATACAAAATGTTCCAAAAGGCAACATCTACAATTTGCATTACAAAATATACTCAAGTTCAAATATTTTGATTTGTGTGTGTGTGTGTGTGTGTGTGTGTGTGTGTGTGTGTGTGTGTGTGTGTGTGTGTGTGTGTGTATTGAGGCTCCATCATCGCAAGGCAGAAACTTAAAGAGGAGAGGAAGGATGAAATGATAGAGCGCTGCAGTGAGGAGGCAGGAGGACGAGCGGGTGAGATAGGAGGCAAATGTCAATGAAGTGGAAAGTCTCAGTTTCTGGATTTCTTCTTCTTGGGACCTGTTTCATCCACTTTCAGCAGCAAAGCAAGCGAGCGAAGGAGTTGAGCGAGCGAAGTGATGAGACTCACGTCAGGCGAGATCATTTGCTGGGCTGGATCAGGCATTCTAGGCACGTGGCAGAGCCTTGCTGCCACGACTCCCTCATCATGTTTAACGTACACCGGAAAATATTTCAACATATAAAAATCGAAGATCCTCCAGTCAAACTTTTTTTCAAGGTTTATATATTTATTCATTCATTTTTAAACACACGTTAGCTATGCTTTTCATAGAAGTTCATGACTAACCAGTTTCTTTCTGTAATATATATATATATATGTATATATATATATATATATATATATATATGTATACATATATATATATATATACCTAATTATATGCATGAGTATAATAGTAATCATTTGGTATTTCGCTTATCTTTGTTTGTTTGCCAAATATCAAAAGGTGCATATAGGGGGCCCCTTTATTATGCTCCCCCTAGAATAATCTGTCCGTTTAATCCGGCCCTGGTCATTTGAACAATGTGTTCTTGGGCTGCCAGGTAGTAAAACACACATCCTACACAGGAGGTGAGAAATACCCATTTGATTTGTATCACAATGAAATTCAGAGATTAACAGGAGAATCACCAATCAGGAGTGTTGTGTATCAATCTACATCTGAAAATAATCCCAGACAAATGCACTGTTTACTCATGTTTGCCAAAGCTACAGTGCCCAGCTGTTTAATGAAAGTAGTTTGGATTAAATATAAGTTTGTGACCTATTTTTTGTAAGAGTTATGCCTTCAGTAGGAACCAGCGGGCAGGAGACCACTCTGTTGGTTTGTATCTGTCTTTTTTATGGGATTTGTTGACGGTAAAAATATGCACTATATCTAGCATAATAGTATAGTTACTGAATCCAGTAAATTACATGAAACAACTCTTTATGTTGAAACAGATTTGCTTCTGTTCGATTGCTCAGAACGGCTCTAACAAGCTGTTGTTTGTTGGTGTTTAATTAGAAAGTGTAATATTTGATAAATGACAAGTGAACTCTGAAACAGGAGTCTTAAAATAAACAACTTCCTGATAAAATAACCCTAATTTGGGACACATTTAATAAATCAGTGTTTAATTTAATGGCTTGCATCTTTTTTTCATTTAATTAAAATAAAGATGACTGAGTAAAAATGTAAAATGAGGTAATGTAAAGTATCCCAGACTCATTTCTTCTCTCGCTCAGCCCTCCACACTGCTAACAGCCCCACCGGGCAGCATCACAAGGTAACAGCCTTCCCTGGGAAGGCCCGACTCCAGCCAGGGAGGAGCCAGCGTCCCCAGACAAGGCAGCAGGAGAGAGGCGCTGGTAATGAGAAAAATGCTAATTTAGTGGTGGAGATATTGCTCTTGGCCTCCCTGATGAGGGATCAAGGGGATCAGGGGAGAGGCCAGCTCTGAATTTGGAGGGCAGGAGAGAATACGGTTCTCTGCAGAGAGAGGGGAAAAAACGAGGAGGAAGAGGAGGCAGCGTCTGTGGAGTGAGGAGCGGCGGGGCGAGAGGAATGTAAAGAAAGTGGCCTCACGGTGCAGGGTGGCAAAGCAGCAAAAGAGCGTAACATTGCTTTAAGAAGTGAAGAGATGAGGGTTGGAGAAAAAATCACAACACAACAGCAGGGACCCCTAATTCAATTTTCCCTGCTGCTTTTCAGCATTATTTGATCAGTGGCTAAGCAAAGCGAAGGGGATGTTCCACCGGCGTGTGACTGTCAGGAATTAAAAGCTTGTTTAAACATCAGCTTGTGTTAGGATCAGAAACACACCCTTCAACAACCCTCCCTCCGCTCTGCACACACCCCTCTAACACCTTGTCATCTCCTCTGAGAATTAACCCGGATCGTGTCACATTCGGAGGAGTATCGGACATTAAATCCTGACGCAGTGCTGGTGACGCCGCAGCCACTTGTGTTCTGAGCTGAATTACGGCTCTCATCTCTTGGAGGAAAACCGTTGGCGGCTCTGCGGCGAGCAGACGGGCAACCTGATGGAAAACAGGGATTAACAGCGGTACAGGTTCCACTGTCCTTTTCCAGATCTGCAACACAGTAGGACTGAAATACAGAGAAGTGTCCATCACTTGTCTCCCCCCGCTCCCCTCCAGATAACAGCATCAACACTCACAGTCTCTGTAGTCCAGTGTAGAGCTCCATATCGACGTCTCTCAGAGTCTGCAATCCTGTCCAGTTCTCTATGTGTCTGTAAACAGAGAGAAAGAGAATAGTAAATGAGAGGCTCCTGCTCATCCGAGGAGAAAGGAAAACAAAACCAGGGGATGTGACAGGAGAGAAAAAACTCTTTCTTTTCAGTCCCAAGTTGCAGAATAACTGCCTCTGTGTTGTCAAAGTTTTTGAATCCATATTCATTTAAATTGCAATTATTGGAACAGTTCTGACGGAGCGCTCTCTGCTGCCCTCTGATAGATTTAATTGCCAAGAGGCAGCTTCTGAGCTTAATCTATGTGAGGGGGGACCGACCAAATAAATAGTCCAGTTGACTTTACTTCTACGAATACTATCAGCAGACTCCCAGGGAAGGCTCGGCCTATGTGACGGGATAAACGCGGAGCCGGCGCCTTTAAATTAGCTTCAGGAAAAAAGAGCATTTGTAAATGATTTGTTTGTTATGGTTTGGAAATGAAAGAGGCAGCACACACAGGGCACACCCATTTCAATTAAGCCAGGGAAATGAGGAGATGTAGCGGAGGACACGAAGGCGAAGGCGTCAGAGCTTTGTTTTGGAGAGAGGAAAATATGATTACACGCTAAAGGGAACTTCATCCTGAATGTCAGATTTCAAATCAATGGCAACACGACAATCAGCGAGACGCACACGCAGGTTTTTTAAATGGAGGCGAGCCAGCTGATTGACTGGCCGTACCTACAGTACGCAGTTCTGACATAAAGACGCATATCCATATATACATACCATCAATATACATGCAAAGAGAAACACATAGCAATCTTACAGCCGAAGCCAGAAACATGGGATCTCCACCCACATCCATAGCTCAGTGTGTTCTGTGATCAGATGGAGGTTTGTGTTTCACGACAGCAGCAGGAGAGAAACATTCCTGCGCTCGGTTTTGGCGAAACGTGAGCTCCTGTTGCATATCTTTTGGCTCCCGTGCATCTGGTATACGATGATGAGGCCGTGTCTGAGGCCTCCTGTCTGTTTGAGCGCGGCGCTCCGGGTGCATCACCTCCTCTGGTGGCGAGAAGGACGCGTCTGCCAAATGTAACCAGCAGTGGTGGAACCCTGCTGCGCAAGACTTTATTGTCACTCGATTGCCAATTTTGTGATGCTGGCAGGCCGAGCAGCCACCAGAAAGAGTGATGCACCTGTTCACTACTTTCTCCAGGAAATTATGGCGCGACCCATTTTAGCCATATTTAAATTGTGTCATTTCCCAGACCAGAACTGATGTTTTTGACGAGTCTGGACTTCATGACAACAAAACACATCCGCCTATTTTCAGGCCAAAGCATGATCCTTCCTGGTCCACATGCAAATGAAGAGCAGCTTCTGTTCCGGTCCAGAGGGTGGTGGTAGTGCACACGAAGCTGTCTGCTACCTGCTGAGGACACCAGAAGAAGAATAACTTGGCCGCTTAACCAGCTTAGTGACAACAACTTCCAGTTAGCAGTAACAGCGACCGAGCTAACAACTACAGCTTTTATGCACTCGGAGAGAGAGGAAAAGATTTATCGTCCTCACACACTCTGTCACGTTGCTCTCTCACTCAAAAAGATGACTCTGATCAGGGATCAGATAAAAGTGCTCCAGCAGCTCAGGGAGCTCGTACGTGTTGAATCAGTGGAGACGCGTCTTCCTGCGGCTTTAATGAGACGAGGAGAACAACTGTTAATTTTGGTGTTACTTCAGTGTCACTGATAATCACATGTGACAGACCCTGTAGAGGCTTCCACAAACCACTTACTGATGTATTTGGAAATTGCAGAGAGACGGGTGCATTTATATGTGTTCAACATCTAACTAGAATGTGTCTACAATCAGATTTTATTCTGTCTTGAATCCTCGGATGCATTACTACGTTCTGTATGTAGCTAAGAGGAAATGTGGTCGTATTGTCAGAAGTTTGCAGGGAAAACTGAGCAAGTCAAGCACCAAGAACACAAAGGTGTGTGTAAAATATCAATAGCAGGACATTTTAGGATTTCTGGCCCGTATTGGGTGTGAATACGAGTCAGTATTAGCAGTGTTACATAAGCCCACTCACACTGTAGAGACTTACTCACAGGTACGATCATAAAACAGTCATAGTATCACTTTGAAAGCACTAAAACCTGAGAGCAAACTGCATGTACGTGTGCTCGAACGAGAACGTGTTGCTGAAATGGTGCATCAGCTCCAACTGCTTCACACCGACAGAGAGACGCAGCTGATGTTGATATTAGAGCTGAACCGAAGGCAGCTGATTCTTAAGGCGAGGAGCTGAGTCATTAACGTGACCTGCAGGCCGACATGGCGGTTTCCCCTCGCAGAGCTTTGCTTATTCACAGCGCCGCTGTGTAACGGCCGGGAGAGAGAGAGGGCGCTCGGAGGAAATGAAGTTCACACACCGGGCCTCACGTGCTGCGAGGCAACACGGGCGAGGTTTCAAGAGAAATGAGTTCACATGTCGTAGGTTAGAGAGTTTTCAAGCGTTTCCAGGTGGGCAGAATAATCTGAATCAGTTCAACAGCACATTTAAACTTAAGAAGGGAAGACAACTGTAATAAATATCCAGTCACTAAACACGTCTTTAATGACCAGACAGATGCTTAAAACAGTTTTAAACAGTTAAACATGGATGGAATAATGACATTTCTTGGTACATATTACATTTTACATATAATATTATAAGCTAAGATTAATTTGTAAAAGAAAAAACAGATAATAATAATTTAATTTAACTCAACATAACACTGATGAGTCTACCTATATATGGGTGAGGGCGATGCACCCAACATCAGCCATGCTACAACTGCTGCCGACTTGTTTATACACGACACTAAAGAGCCGTCTACACGTTATTGTAGGCTCAGTTAATTATTTATTAGTTAATTAACAGCATTCCTGACAGTATATGTAGCACAGGGTCCCTCCTCCGTCAGCTGAGGGGCCGTGGCCTGAAGCCCCCTGATATAAACAGTAGAAGTTACAACAAAAACCAGCAGAGAATAAAGTATTGAAAAGCTGAGTACATATTCAAACCAGCCAAAATAAGTTAAATTACAAAACTCTCTTTTGTTGCGTAACCAAATATTTAAAAATAGTCTCGAGTGCAAAAATCATCAGTCATTCCTCTTGGATGGAAGCTTCAGCAATTAAAGATTGAGAAAGCTTCTGTCCGTTCCCTGAGGAGCTTCTCTGTCCCAGATTGACATATCTTGATCCTCAGACCAAAGAATGGTGATATTCAGCACTGGAGAGCTTTTATAGATTTTCAATAAAAGAGAGTTTTATAGTTTGGGACAAGACAGGCCTGAAAGAAAAGGAATGGAGAGGAATCAAAAAAGAGAGCGAGGCCCTGTTTGTCATCAATCATGTGACTCTCTCTTCTGAAAATGATACGAGCCCGGATGGCTCAATATGGGACTCGAGCTGAGACGCAGTGAGCACTGGAGAGGCCTCGGAGCGTCGTTACAAACTCTTACTGCACTGCTTCTGTTATCTGAGCAGCAGGTTTCCTGGTGAACTAACGACAGCCTCTTTGTTCCTGAGGTCACATACGTTTGCAAAATGAAATCAAAACGATTTGTTTCAAGTTTTACACAAAACAATATTGTAATAAGAAAACTGAGCATCATAAGAACAGCAAAATCTCTCATAAACCTGGCTGAGATCTGAGACAGTTTGACTGTTTCTGTGCAGACTGGAGAGCATTTTTGGCAGCTACAGTGATCAGAATACACGACCTGCTAATTTCCACAATACTTTATATGCTATAGTAAGATTGTGTTGTGAAAAAAAATCTTCATCACTCATGTGGGCACAAAGTGTTTTCATCTGCAGCGCTGCTTTATGCTCTGTCATATAATTTAGCGCAATCCCCATTTTCATCAAGCCGCTGTCAACAAACAGCGCAGAGGAAGCCGGCGACACCTCCCCGCGGACCGAGCACGTCGTCTGCTCAACACCGCTGATTGTCCGCGGCGCTCTGAATATGCATGTGGATTAGACGCCGGTGAAAAGATGGATATGAATAACAAAGATGCAGCGATAATACACAGCATTCAATCTCTGTCCTGTTTTTTTTTTTTTCCCAGATCCTTGGAGGACGCACAAATAAAATGGTACAAAAAATACAAAAATCAACATAATTTGGAAAGTAATGGAGACGCTAACACTTCTACATTTCAAGTAGACACTCTCATCCAGACTTTCAATGAGTCAGGCACTTCGATAATTTTAAATCGCCTCTTTGTCAAAATGAATATTACACAGAAGAAGGGAGATTTGAGCAAAGGAAAATGGGAATGTGAGGTGTTTTTTTTTGTCTTGACAACATGATTAGAATGAAAGTCTGGCTCTCTTTTTTGTCTCTCCTCTCTTATCTGTCTTTAAACTATTTGTTCTCTGTACAGTATTTTATGACAATCCTGTTTTATCAAAGGCCTTTCTAAATAAATTTGCCGTGACACGACTTGATTAATAACTGGGGAGTACAAAGGAAATGAGCAGGCTGCTATCAGGACAAACTGTTCGAGCAGATCTACCAGATTGCTCTCTAACATACAAGCCTATGAAATTACAACCACCTTCCATCTGCTTTAGAAAATGGCCTCCAACAAAGTACAATCTGAACTGGGTGGCAGGGTGGTCCGGTGCTTGAGGAGAACACCCTGGAACCAAACAGTAACAGATTCCATCCCAGCAACAGCCATCTGTTGTGTTGCCGTGGCCCTGGGCTACGCACTCAGCCCCTACCTGCTAGCTTGTTCTGGGCTTCTGTGAATATGTTGTTGTTCATTTTTTTTCATAAGTGAGCACAACAAATAGCAGCACAGAGGGAGCGTTTGGAAGAAGAGAAGGATAACAATGTGAGCATCACAAACAGAATAGCTCTGGATTTAAATCTGCTTTCCTTCAGCCGCTTGCTTTTAATGTATGGAAGTTTCTTATTGACAGAACTAGTGAGCGAGCTCAGACAGATCTGTGCGCCGATCAATGATTTACTCAGGATTTCAAGATTGGAATTGACATGGAAGTAAAGTTGAGGCCGGGCTCTGAATGCTCAGTCAGCATTGTCACTCGTCTAATAGACTTTGTGAAAAATATACTGCCCAACGTCAACATATGAGAGTCGGGCAGTTTTCTTTGGGCACTCGGGGGAAGCAGATCGAGCTGTGAACACTGTACCGACATGGTGACACTCTTTAAAGCTAAACAGCTGCTTATTTAAACATGCATTAACATCAGTAATAACTCATTCAAGCTCTGTTCTGGTCTCCACCAATGCTTGAGGGCAATATCTGCATTTTTAGCAAATAAATGTTCTCGTATGTTGATTCACTTTGTCCGACTGCTATTTGGTGTATTTTCAGACGTTTTTGCTCCCAACTGTGGCTGGAAACAAGGTGAAGGTGGTATTTGGAGGGTAAATACACATAAAAGTACTATTAAAACAAATCCTTCGGATTGATTTAACACAGACAGTTTGACCCTTAACAGAGCAGATGTCTCATCTCTATTTATAAAACATCAGCCCATGAAATAGAAGTTTGAAAATGTAAAACAAATTTTAAAACAATTTTTTTTAAAGTTTTCAGAAAACTGAACATTCTTTCAGTATATATGACATAAATATTGATCAGATACAAATAAATGTTTGTGTCTATTTCGCTAAGCATCATCCTATAGAGATGTTGTTAAATTAAATTTCGAGATTAATTCATATAATACCAGACATCATCTTCCTTTTTATAAAACCAAACATGAGCAGTCCTCCCTCAGACATCACGGTGTACAAATATGGAATTCTGACATGTTATTAAGAGTGCATCATCGTTATGCATTTTGTAAAAGAATACTGTCATCACATTTGATTTATGACCAGTGAAAACTAATATACTGTGTATTATACACTCTACTGTATATAATATCTCAGTTTTCCCGATGGGCCGCCCAGTTGAGGGGAATTGGAAAGTCACTTGATAATCCTCTGTGGTTTGTCTCGACAAGTATCCCCTTTCACATTACACATGGCCATTTAATCCACTCTTTCTGTAAAATATTAATAAGTACAGCTTCAAATCTGAGTTCACACAGCAATTTTGGAGACCTTTAGCAATGCACTTCCCAACTTCCCTCCAGATCGCCTGCTCGGCTGCGAAGAGTAGCAGAATAACGTGACTTTAGTCTGTCTTTGTTTAGAGATAAGATTATAAAGAGGTGATTAGCCAGCGAGCCTCGCCTGTAACATAAAGAGTGGTGATGATCATGATAGGATTTTGATGCCACTCTATCACTGAGCCGATCCCTCAGCTGAAAATGTGTGATAATGTAAGAACAAGAAACACGAGGCTCCCAGTGGCACAAACAGAATATCTTCTGTTCCTCAGTAATCTCCTCGGATTCTGCCCATTGTTTCCAATACTGCTGTCTGTCTGTGATTTACGACTGTGTTGGGATGATCTACAATGCTTGCGCCACCGCCTTAATGGGAAAATGTTTAATAAAATAGAATGTCTCTGGTGTGTTCCTGGGATATTGATCTACATTCTGCCTCCCTCCCTGTTTTCACAGAGGCAGAGCGGCACTCGTCTGCAGCCCAAACACTTCAGAGTGGGGACGCGGCGGTGAAGTAGCACTCCTCTAGATTAAAGCACACGCCTCACATCAATCAGATAACCTGTTTTTCTTTGTGTGTTTTTCTTACGCTTGACTCACGAGTGTTTGCGAGCTGCATTGCGAAGAGAGACGCATGAAAAGAAACAGAGGAAGGGACGATGATGAAAAAAAAGCGAGGAAAGGAAGCTATTTCCCCCAACATTTACTGCGACTGCTAGGATGGAACAAGTCATGCTCCAAAACAATCATGAGGGACATTTGGCATTCAAAGCTTGTAAATGGGAATCAAGTATCATGATCAGTCGGCTTTCGCTCACAGAGACGAGCCCACGCCTGCTACCTCTATGCAAATGCAATCACACGCGCAGGCAGACAGATGCAGCGGCTTCCTTCCTAATGTATGAGCCTATGAAATTATATCCACCTTCCATCTGTTGGTCAGGATCTGATTTATAAAATGGCCTCCAACAACAGTATTAATATACAAAGCCAACTGGGGTGTGTGGTGTGCTTTTTTCTCCCCAGAGAGGGCTGCCGGAGCGCCGCCCTGCTCCACGTTCTCACCGTGATGGACGCTGAGAAGCTTCACCAGAAGAGTCGGGTGTGAAGTGGCTCGCGAGTGCACTCTCACACCGGTCGCTGTGCATACGGGGGCTGAAGTGGAGAAAGGAATTTATAACTGGCTGTCCTCGCTTATATTTCATGCCAGTGTTGGTCAAATAAAGTGAGCATACATGCTCAGTGAGCCTCGCTTTGATAAATAAAGGTTAAAATGTAAAAAATGCTTCCGTGTCCATATCGGCACACAGGAACATCGTGGAAACAAACGGGCCGCTGCTCTTCTCCACTGCACTTTTGCTGGAAAAATAGAAATCCAGGCAAATTGTGACAATTTGTCTCAATTACATTAACAGCAGAGAGTGTGAGCTGGAGAATATGATATCGATATAAAAGTGACAGGCAAAATTGACCAAATTACAGCTTTATTAAAAATGATTCCCCCTGCATAGAAACGACGGATTCAGCACTAAAGATACAGCCCAATTTTTCCGGCAACTGCATCTGAAAATCCATGGGGACAGACAAATGGAGGCAGAGAGAGTAGTCGAATAGTTCAGTACAAAGCAAAATGAAAAAAATAGCAGGAATGAAATTTCAATTGATTGCTTTAGTTATCAGAGGTTTCCCCGGGACTGATCCTCCAGGGGAGGGATGGCCCGAATTATGGACCCATCAGCCAAACACTTTTTTTCTGTTAAACGCTGGTCCCAGTGGACGCGGCCATTATTAAGACTCCAACACTATACAGTCCCTCTGAGGGAGCTCTGCAGAGACTGCGTGGGTAGTAACTACATATTGATCATGGTATATAGAGCATGAAGTCTGGCAACACATTCTTCATTGTCTTTACAACCCGACCACCTGAACACATGTCAATAATAATCACTGCTTTCAGAAAGACACTGCTGTAGCCCTCTATTTGTCTTTTCTATCGACGGATATCAGTCTGCACGTTTAGTCCTTGTTCTACAATAGTCCTCAAATAAGATTCAAACGTTCAAATGTTCATATTATCATGGTGTGAGCACGGCTAAATCACATGTTAATTACTGACCTTTACAGAAAAAAAACACAGATTGTTAATCACGTCACAGATCACTATAGCTCCGTCAGCGGCAGCTACTGTTAGCAGCATTTAGCACCAACACTAGTGAAATGCTGCCCCCGCTTTGTTTGAATTATGGATTTGACATGTTGCCCCTTTAAATCCCTGATAAATGTTTCACTTCAACAATCCAAGAGTGACAAGCAGAGTGAGACGCTGACGTCGGTTGGGATCCTGGTACCACTGTGCATCTTAAAAATGCTATATATGCAATATGAGTTAGCTTTAGGCCTGTACCCTGCCATTTTTTCACATTAAGTGTCATTTTTGGCCCTCCAAGGGAGAGACTTTGGGCTCCCCTGCCCTGCTACAGAGCTGCTCGGTCTTAGTTTATCCAGCCCTCGACATATTCTGCAGCAAACACTGCACATTGGCTTTTCTCCCCACACAGATAGGGCCAATTCTGTGGATCAGGGACGTGGATAAAACCAGGGTATATATTATTTATTTTTTCAAAGAAAAAAACCCTCTCAAATCTTTATATTTCTGGCAGTATAATAAGAAGTGAGATTCTATCTCAACCTCTCTTTTATATCAAAGTGAACACTGCCTGCTCTCCCTGGGCAGCCTGTTTCTGAGGCCACGCTGTGTCTCTCACTCTGTATATTGTCATCACTTTCCTTTGTTGTCTATCAGTCACGGTGGCCAGGGAGTCTACCACTGTGTATTCAGGGTCAAATATAATGCTGATTTACTTTGTGATTTGGTGGTTTTGTTTCAATATTTCCAATAATTTTCTATTTTATTTTGAGATGATTCTGTTTTGCCTGGTTGTTTTTTTGTGTGTCTGCCCCTTTATACTGTGATGCATCTCGGTTTTAAATCAGTCCAACAGAGGTTCCTGTTCTATCTCTCATTCCAGTGATATTCTTCCTGGTTATTAAGTCGAGTTATAAAACCATGAGAAGCGTAGACACACAGAGTGGAACAGTGTTTGATCATTCATTTTGCTACAGTAACAAGACCTTGCATATTCCAGACACTTCTACAGCCTTTGGGCTATTGTAGCAGCCTGTAGTGTGTGTGTGTGTGTGTGTGTGTGTGTGTGTGTGGTGTGTGTGTGGTCAAGTATCGAGAGATTCATTCTCAGAAATCAGCATCAGCTAAACTATGGCACTTACTCTATTGTGTGAAAATAATGAACTGTGAAGCTCTGATGCTTTATCATTATATTCAAGATTGTAATGATTTATTTATCTCATTCTGTCTCTGAAGCTCTGTACAGAGTGAAAATAACCGTCAGCCAGTTTACCGTTCACTTCACTTCTCTATGTGTGAGAGCTGTGAAGCCATGCCAGAGCCATCAGCTCAGAGTTTTCTACTGCTGCTAATATTCCCAGCCAGGATGCCGTCCCATGGCTGCCCCCGGACCGTTCTGTGTCACCGCTTTGCCGATCCAGCCCTGGGTGGAAACTACCTAAGCCTCTGAGTGTCCCTGTTTGCTACAGGCTCAGCCAATCCGCAGCAGAGATTTGGCAGGGCTAAACATCGTGGGAGCATTGGTCCGTGCTCTGAAAGGTATCAACACTTCGCACATGACTAAGCTCAAGCGTTTCTGCCCAAAATGAAAATGACTATAATTAGTGTGCCATTTTGCCAAGTGTCATCAGGCTATGATCCTCTCCAGATTCAGCTCCATACTGGAGTTACTCAGCAGCAGCTCGGAAGGCGATGGATCTGCACATCAACGAATGTCACTTTCAACACTGTACACCTCCATCTGCGCGGGATAATAAGCAGAGTACATCAACACTGTCAACCCACGGTTATCATTACACCATTAAATGCTCTGAATCTTAAATACAGGACATTTTCAAAGTGCAGCAGTGCCCTGTAAGTGCCTCATTCACAAACACAAAAATGTGTGTATAACATTTAGAGGAGTCAGTCTGCTTTGTATTCATGGCAACCAAGAACTCCCGCGTAGCGTGACTCCCCCCAACTGCAGCTGTAGCTACCCCTCCAGTGTCACTTCTTGAAGTGCCCCTCTAGTGTAGTCGTATGAAGAGCTTGAGTGGTTGGATGGGTCAACACTAGACTTTCCTTCAAAAGACCAGGGTTTGCATCCACCGTGTGGCCAAAAGTCAAAAGTGCTTTGTTCTTTAAGTTACGTGCCGTAAGTAAGTTAACGTATGTTAATGACAACACTTGCTTTTCAGTGTGTGACATACTTACACCTAATTACACTAGGTTAATTACAAGACTGAGCTCAAAGTATGATATTTCCCTAAACTTAATGAAATATTTTTATTTTTACCTAAACCTAACCAAGTATTGTTTCTAACTAAACCTAACCAAGTAGTCTGTTTTACCGAAGCCTAACCAAGTAGTTTTATTTTTACCTAAACCTAACCAAGTAGTAAAATATATATATATATATTTTTTTTTTATTTTTTTTTTTATTTTTTTTTATTTTTTTTTTTACCTGAACCTAACCATGTAGTTTTTCAACATTAACCTAACCAAAAAGTTTAATTTTTACCTGAACTTAACCAAGTTGTATTTATGTTCCTAAACCTATCCAAATAGTTTTCCTGCCTGGACAACATTAATAACAGTCCAAAAGCCATAATTTGTCACAATGTGTAAACTGTTTGTCAGCATAGCCTAACCAGCCTTTGCATATAATATATTATGTTAACTTGAGCATGTTTCAGGGACGGTCTGATAACAATGTGAACTAGGAGAATTAAAGATGGAACAATCCACAGCATACCTCTTTTTGTGTAGTTTACAACTGTTTGACAAAAAGGGAATCTTGAAAGAATGAAACCATCAATAAATGAACAGTAGTACTGACAATAGCAAGAGACAAGTACATATGAAATCCAGGCCAAGATAGGAAATTATGTGAAACATGCAAAAAAACAAAAAACAAAGTGATCGCTACACAGTGGTGGTAGGTTTTATTGGTTTCAAGCTGATTGCCCGTGAGAAACTAGAAGATAGAGGGCAGACCTTCCCATTCACAACTACAAGAGTCACCGGGCTTTCTGCTGCTGTCAGCAGTTATACCTCAACTCTTCTTAGAGCTCCTCTGTCCTGCTGAGCATGATAATGTTTAATCAAATAAGTGATCGTATAGCACTGGATTTCTGCCAGAACTGCCATACTGCATGCAAATGTGGCAGACCTTAAGCACAGATATGCAGTGTACTTTAAATACATCCCATCTGGAGACATGCATAATAATTGGAATAATATACATCAGATCTCGTTCAGGCTTCCCATCCTCGGCACACACTAGACTCAATCTATAAAGGAGTATAAAAGCATATATAATATATGGTTATATTTCTTATTCTACTAACGGAGGCATTGTACAGTGAGAAGTAGCACAGGACAGAACAGAACAAGACAGGACAAGGAGAGTAAGATAAGATGGGCGAGGACAGGATAGATTGGACTATAGAACAGAATAAAACAGGATATGATAGGATATAATGGGATATAATGTAAAGCACAGGATATGATACAGGATTAGCCACCCTAGCCTCAGCCTGCTAATCCTGCTGCCTTCTGGCAAGCGATACAGAAGTATCTGTTGCCGTAGCACAGGATTACAGAGCCGCTCCTTCCCTCAGGCTGTGAGACTGCACGAGTTATCCTTTTGCACTGCACCATTCAAAATAGGGTTTCTTTTATGGCTTATTATTTATTCATCCATTTCTATCATTTTTTTGTGAGTAGCGCAGAGGGAGTACAACGTGCATTCCGCTGTGCAGGTCTGTGTTGTAGAATTATGAATAAATGAAACTTGTACCTTGTATTTTACATGATGTATGACTGACAGGGATTGGCTGTAATTGGCTAAATAAAACACAATATAGACAAGAACAGGCAACAGGATTGGATAGAAAAGGATATAATATAGCATAGGATAGGATAGAGAGTGAACAGGACAGGATAGTATAAGAAAGGAGTTAGAACACAAGATAGGATAGTTTATGGGATATAATGGATAGGATATAGGATATATAGAATAGAATAGAACAGAATAGGACATAGGATAGGAAAGGATAGAATTTAGGATGGGATAGGATGAAATAGAATACTGGATAGGACATAATTAGATAGAATAGGATATACGATGGGATAGGGCAGAAATGGATAGGATAAAAAAATGTGTTAGGTTAGGAAAGGAAAGGATGTAAACTTGGACAGGATAGGACAGAGTAGAATATAAGGAAGGACAGGATAAGACAAGATACAGTGGGATCATGTTGAAAGGATAGGCCAGGATAGACAATATAGGATAATAGATAAGATAGAATAGAATATATGGTATAGGACTGGAGTTAATGGATTAGAATGAAGAATAGAAAAGGCTTTGGATTAGGAAATGAAAGGTTATAGGATAAGATATTGATTAGAATTAATTGGTAAATTTAGGATGGGGCAAATCACTGGAGGCAAGGACAGCGTGGGACAGGACAGGACAGGACCTGACCGCCGTAAATCTAAATAACGAGAGACAGTTCCTGATTGTGTTAGTCATGAGATCTGCCACGGTAACATGATCCTCAACAATTTATATTACCCCCCGCGGACTTCCAGCGAGAGCAACTGTCCTCCAACTGCCTCCTCTTTATGACTCACCTTCTTATCCACACTCGATCTTAAAGTTAACAAGACACCGCGTTCTACATTCAGCCACCCTCCTAATGAAGTGGCTGTGAAACACAATCCTCACGGTTATCTTATCTTTGATGCCACAACCATTCATTAATACAGTGAAGGAAAGGAAAGGAGAGGAGAGGAAAGCCAAATGTATATCACTGCAAGGAGGGAGAGAACGATATAGGTGGGGAGAAAGGAAGATGTGGAGTTGAGAGAGACATATTGTGCGGTGAGCTGCGTTTAAGGGGCTTTGATTACAGATTACGATGCCATCTGTTGTGAGCGGTGGTCATACTGTACATGACAGGCAGCATATTTGATATGGGATGCTTGCACCTCCTGCTGCTGCTCCCGTTCATCTGAGGCGGCGCTGAATAAAGACACCTCCCTGAAGGCCTGTGGTCCACAGTGGGATAAGTCAAGTCCTGGCAGAGACCAGGGCGCTCGTCTTACAGCGTGAGGAGTGGATTAAATGTTCTGCGCACGTCCTTCATGGAGCTAGTCTCCTCCAATTTCGGGATATGATAAATCTTCAGCTGAGGGGCATCTCTCCTGGAGAATTCAATTAGGTAAGAAAAGAGAAGAGGATCACAGCGATATTAGAGAGCTGATCGGAGAGCTGCTCAGCCCTCCCAGTAATGAACCGCTCCGTTCCTCCACCGTGACTAGATTGATTTGACTAGCCGAGCTCAGAGTTCATCCTCTATTTAAAGTCCCCTCTCAAAAGACTGGGTGTCATTGAAGGGGAGAAGTTTGAAATTTAGAAGTGGATTGAAATATGAGTGACAGCTGGGGTCGAGGGCCGCGGAGTGACGCGCCTGTACGCTCCAGACGCCTGACAAGATGCTGAGATAGCCTTTAGGGAACTTTGTGATCTTTTCAAACCCGGCACGACGTGACGGATCCCTTGTTCTCCACCGCAATCGATAATTCTCCTCTGTAATTACCTCACATCTCGATTATCAGTTAAAGGCTCTCTGAATGGCCCGTCTCTGATTTCTCTCTGTGCGAGTGAAATGTATTCATGAATACGAGAGCATGTCGATCGCTTGTAAGCAAACATTCAGCTTAAGTGCCACCTCTGACCATGTTGGATGTTGTAACTCCCCAGCTCAGTATCGTATGCATATTCTACAATGTACACATTCTGCTCATGTCCACCTCCTCCATCTAAAGTTGAGCTCAGTTCACAGTCCTGAAAGTGAGTCTCAAGGATGTACCTAATCGTGCGGGTATAAATAGCTTAATTAGCTTTAATAGCATCTGATAAGAATCTCTTTTATGAGATTACGTGACAAAGGCACGACTGTTATCACAGTTATGAAACATAGAAATCACCTCGGCTAAATGTGTCTATCTTCTGATGCTTATCTTCAACATCGGTTCTGGATTTCAGTCGGACTCTACCACATAGCATTTCAGCTATTTTGGCAATATTGAGAGTTGCCAGAATTGCTGATTTTCTCCTTTTTAAACAGCGGCAGGTTATCCACAGGTCAGCTTATTTAACCAGATTAGATCCACTGAATAGCTTTCATTTAGAGCCTGCCAAAAAAACAGCCATCATGAGAATTAGGTCTTATGTCTCGAAGCTGAAAAACTGTTCAGGTTCATTATTTTGTTTTGTGTTACTACTAGAATAGCTTTACCTGCGCTGATGCTCTAAAACACACCAGGTTCCTCATACTGTCCAGCACTGCAGCACTTCTCCCTCCGTCTCAAACACTCTGTTTTAGCTCCTGTCTCTTTAAGGCCCTCCTGCCCAAATACCCGGTCTGCTCTGATTGGATAGCTCACACACACCTGAGCCAGCAGCACTTACAACAGCTGAGCAGCTGTGCTAAATCAATTCTTATATGCCAAAGTAGCTGCTAGACATTGATTATGCAAATGTGTGATTCTGTGACATAGTGTGATGTCACAAAGTCACGGAATTAAAGGTGGAACTACTGATGAGGCGTTTCAGGCGCAGTGTTTTCTGTGGGAGAGAGAGCGAGAACATACATGAAACACTGAAGGAAAGGACAAATCTGAAAAAGCATCATCAGTCGCCTTTAAGACTTTATTGCACAATTACACACTGTATCATTTGGAGTTCAACAATCCGAACCATTCTTTATTTGAATGCATAATCCCCCTTTGAAATAAATTCTGGACATTTAGGGACTTAAAAGCCATGAACAGTCTCTCATCTTCCTTATCCAGGCAGTCCCATCTGAGAAGGGAAGAAACCCTGTAATTACTGGGTTTGGGCTGAGATCCACTCCACTGCACTCCATCACAGCATTCCTGTCAGGAGAAGGTCTGTCTCTATCTTCCAGTTTACAGTGAAACTGACATTTAAGGGTCTTTTTCACTCCTCTGGTGATTTTGTATTTCTTTATCAGCAGTTCTTTATCATCCATGTTATCACCCGTTGTTGTCTAGATGCTCCGACCTTTGACCTCTTTATGACTGGCTGTTTGTTACGTTTGTGATCTGGAGAATAGTGCTTAGTTTATTGTTGCTATTTAAAATCCTCCAGCATAACGCTGGCATCTCAATGCCTGAACGATAAAATATAAACATGATTCTGACTTAGCAACTTTATTGCAAAGTAGCAAAATAAGACAACCCAGTGAATTCATGATGAATCGTCTCATTTTTCCATTAAATCTTTATGTTCACTGCCTTCTTCTGCGGCACTTCCCATCCCGGAGGGGTACAGTTGATTCATTAAAATATCATCATTATTTTCCCCCTCAGTGTAAGAGAAAACTGAGCACAACAATTCTTCCAACTACCCACTAAGTCAGACATCAGCAACAACCAGCAGTAAACTCAAGACTATCATTACATGTAAATTTGAGCATTTTTGAGCATCATCTCACATACAGGAGTAATGATTTTATTGCTAGTTTATACATAAGTGCTCAGCATCTCCTTTTAAACCTGTTTAAACCTGTTTGGCTTGACGCTCACTGACTACATGCTGACACACTGGTGATCACAGTACTGACGGGCTGCACCCCTCTGCAGTAATTGGCTAAAATGCTTAAAAGTGGTTCGAATCTGAATATTGATATGTATAAAAGGGGCCCAAATGAGACATTTTTACATCTACTGGACGAGCAGACTGGCCATCTGGTGTAACAGGAGTTTCAGTAATGTCGTCCAGAAACAGTGATACAGTAAAAAAAAAAAAAGATGATTTGGCATCACACCGTGTCCTGACTGAATGCAACGGGAGCAAGCACCACCAACAAAATCAGCTGGATTTCATAGTTTCCTATGGAACGGTGTCCTAACTGGTTCTTTTTGCAGTACCGTCGCCTCTTTAGGTGACATTTACACTGTGGACACTGGGAGCGTCTCTCACTTTTTAAAAGCACAATTCGTTAAAACTGTGCTAAAATAAATAGCTTATATCAAGAAATTTAACTGACAAATGAGATTAAATAAATTTTGACGCATCATTAAGCATTTTTTTTGCCCCACTGTAAATATCTACTCAGACTGCAAACATTACATTACATTGCCTAAAACTGCACATTGAAGAGTCCATAAGAGCCCTTATATACCCACCACCTTTCAGCTTAAAGTGACTCGAAGTATCCTTTTAATAAAAAACTTCATCATCACCAGGGAGCAGAGCGTTTCTGGTAAGAGAACACACCATCTCTGCTTGCTGTTGGCTAAAGTGCACCTCATTTCCAGCAAGATAGGCTCCTGTGTCTGAGCAGGCTAACAGATGATGAAGTGAGTGGTGAAGTCTCAAACCGATCTCCAGCACACAGCTGATTGCTAAGTGGTTTGTTTGCATTACGCAACAGAGTGCACATTTAATGGATCCATTGCGGACAGTAAGCATATGTGTCGGTGCATTATGCTTCATATACCTTCTCGGTTATGGTAAGACTGATTGCATTGTGTATACGCTGTGACCGCTTTAGGAGACAACAGAATGATATGCATAATAATACGAGCATTAAAAATGATTATCTCCAAGCTGCCGCGTCGTGCGATCCAACCACATCAGCAGGAGGAAACATGGACGTGGGATCTGTCCAGTAACAACGCTTCTAAGATTCTTCTATGAATGAAAAATGAATTGCTGTTCTGTGACAAGACGTAAACTCATCGCCACACCTTTAATCTCCACCTGTGCTGTACACCGGGAGGCACACACCTTCCTGATGTGGTCACCGAACACTGGGATTTGGAATTATCCCGCCTCTGGT
Organism: Lagodon rhomboides; assembly: GCA_039737535.1. Lineage (NCBI taxonomy): Eukaryota > Metazoa > Chordata > Actinopteri > Spariformes > Sparidae > Lagodon > Lagodon rhomboides. The sequence goes on along the minus strand of CM077784.1, from coordinate 2,590,017 downwards.
CTGGTGGTGAAACATGGCGGCGTCATCTCGCTTTTGACACTTTCTGTACTCCCAAGAGGTGAGACAGTCATCCCACATTTTGTATCATCATGTTTTCTGTGCATGATAACTTTTTTGGATGATGAGAAAAAAAAGTAGCACACAAACATCATTTTCCTTCCTTTTCCTTCCTGCTCCTCTCAAAGCAATCTTCATTCATCTTGGAGCACTGCTCTCAAAACGCCGCAATTGCTCCTTATAGCTTACTGCTGTTATCTTCTTTTTCGTCTAAAAGCAAATTAAGGTGAGAACAGGAGGACAGAGTGGAAGGCGATGAATCCTGGCAGGAGGAAGACGCCTGAAGAGTTGATTTATTAATCTTTTTGTAGGAGATACATCAGTTCAATTAGTCATGGAGCAGAGGGACAGAGAGATCACAATAATGTGACAAGAATCGACTCGAGGGATGCTTCAGCCACACAATAATTAAGATCCCAGTATAAATATGTAGAAGCATATTACCTTCAACAAGGCAAGGAGTGCAAAATACTCAAATGATACCCAGCAGAAGGACATCGCCTCAGAAGCACCGGGGCAAACAGAGTTGTTTACCTGTGAATACCAGAAATCAGTCTAAAGGGAAATCAAAGCAAAAGGTTAAGCTGAATCATGTGCACGACACTCCTGCACCTGAGTCCTCCTGCTAATTAAAGCTCCCGATAAATTAGCTTTCCATGTTGACGAAGGACTCTGACAGGAGGAATTTACACCTGCAGCAAAGGAACGAGGCACACAGCTGGATTTAGATTCAGCCACGGCGATATTTAGTCAGGTGTCAAAATGCAGACGCTGGTTAACAAGGGTGACAATGAGCCAGGGTGTCCTGTTTGGGCGGGTAAAACACACCGAGGTGTCGGAAGAAAGGCAGCGAGACGGAACGGAAATATCGTCTCCAACACAAAGGATGAAAGACGTTTTATGTTCAGAGGTTTCATTTATTAAAAATTCCACCTCAAAGAGAGATTATTAAGATTAGAGGAGCATCCAAGTGTTTGTTTTTTTAAAGTAGACTGCAACTCTCTAAATGTTTTACTGCCAACACGATGCCACCACCATACTGAACTTCCATGTCTTTAATCAGCCCAGTCGCCAGAATAAAATGTTGGCCATTTATGCAAACCACTGATATGTCCACAGATGTTCCTGTCATATGTACCATGTGACATTTCTACAAAACGTTTCATATCACGTTCACATTATACGTTTATGACCTGAATTTCATGTCAGGAGGTGGAGGGGACGATGGTGGAGTTAACATGAAGAGTGTGAAGCCAGTGACCACAGTTCAAGACTGTGTATCAACATTTGTAAGTCGGAAACTACTGGATATTTTTTAGGAGGCCTCCAGACAATTTCAAGCCTTGTGGCTTTTCTGTGGTGACTTAAAACACATATTTTTGATGGGAAGTTGGGATATCCCCAGCTGGGTTTGTACTGACCAAAACAGGCCTTTTAAGCTAAAACATGACCTTTACTGACCCTTAACAAATGGTATAAGTACCACAGCATCAGCAGAGCTTACACATCATTCAAATAGAAAATAAAATGAAAAAATATAACCTAAAGAAATGGAAAGTTGCAACATTAAGACAAGCTAAGTTTAACATAACAAACACTGCAGCTTACATACACTACGACAATATCTATGTCATGGTGGTCATTTTCAAAAAGAATGCTCAGCTGTAAGAATAAATAATAATAATATGATCCAATTACAGTCCACAGCAGACTATACAACCAAAGTCTTAAAAATATGGCGTCTCCCTGCCTTCAGAGCAGTCTGACAGTACAAAAATATAAGAAATTCTTGAGTTATTTATTTCCAAATTCATCGCAATACAGCCTCACGATAAATCTGTTCAGTTTGTTTTAAAGCAAGGCTTTCACTTTTGCTTATTCACTGTCTTGCTGAGGGTTAGACCAGAAGATTGATGGTGCTCGAGCCAGGGGTCGATTAGCTTAGCTTAGCACAAAGGCTGGAAGTAAACAGCTAGCCTGGCTCACTCTGTAGCTCAGAAATATGCTGAGCAACATAGAATCGTCATTTTAACACCTCGGTTTGTGAATCAATTAAACTAATGAGATGAAGCATTTTTATGTGTGGGATTTACTGCAAATTGGCTGGCAGGTGGGTTTTTTTTTTTGCTGTGGAGTGAGCCTGGCTGCTGTTTCCAGTCTTTATGTTAAGCAAAGCTAACTGGCTGCTGGTGGTAGCTTCATTACCTTACAGACAAAAGAGTGGTAGTGTATCAATCCTCTCATCACACCGTCTCAAGACAGCAAAAAATATATATATTTCACAAAATGTTGTGCTATTGCTTTAATTTAGGTGATCCAAGGGTTGAATCATTTGGAGCTTGTTCTGTGTCTGTGCTTCTCATGGAAGTATGAACAAAAATTTGATTTTTTCATGCTAACTCAGACTAAAATGCTTTCAGATCGTTCAGACATAAAACTGACCGGCTGCGTTCAGTCCAGATATGTAGGCAGCCAATGGAAACAGATCTCTTGGAAAATGTCTCAACAATCCTCAGCACTGAAATGTTAGGCTGGCACATGCGCTGGTGCAGTTCTTGTAGTAACTGTAAAAGGTGGACCATTTAATAGACGCAGCTGACACTGTCGGCAGAGGAATCACTTCATTACTACACAAAGAGTATGAAGTTACACAGCTACAATTCTATCTCCCCGGGTGTATCAATAAACATCAACTCTGTCAGACTTAGTGAAACTTGAGAGGTTCTTGTTAAATTCCTCCCAAATTTGTCTTCTTGTTTTCTGACTGAGATGTAAAATCCAATAACATCTCGTCCTCACACACTACAGTTTTCTCACAAGTCTACAGTGTCAACCAATTACCTCCAGCAGGAACGAGGGAACGGAGGAGAGATGGAGCTCAAGGTTGATGAATATTTGATTTGTTTGCTGATTTCTCTCCTTGCTTCCATTTAAGTCCTCCCTCAGACACACACACTCTCTGTCTCTGTCTTCCTGTCGTACACACACACACACTCAGTATTTTATCCAAATGAGGGTCCTTGAGTGACTCCTAATGCAGCCAGCCAGACAAGGTAACCTGAGGACACGTCTCATCAGTCTACCTCAAAACATAAAACCTTGTCAGTTGGCTGTCAGGTCTTTGTATAGAGGCCCAAAGGGTCTCTGCATGAAGGGACTTCATAGTTCTTGTTGGAAAGTCATTTAAAATGACCACAAATTGATACAAACGGACAACAAAAAGGCCATAAAGACGTGCCAAACAACCACAAAGAGATGCAAAATAATACAAACAGACGAGAAACAACAACAAAGAGACGCAGAACAACTTCAGAGAGACTTCAAGAGATTCAAAATGATCATAAAATAAAAAATTTGTATACAAATATACAAAATATCTAAAAAAAGACGAGTAACGACAACAAAGAAACTCAAAATGACCACAAAGGGATGCAAAACAACTGCAAACAATACAATAGTCATTCTGTGTGTCTTTCAGTCTGGGTGTGTTGCTCCGATGGAGGAGAGTAAGGGGGCATTTATCACTCGTTCATCTTTGAGAGGATTTATTTTGTCGTGCGAACCCAAGTTCACATGTTCCAACTGGCTTCTTCCACATGTCTGTGCCTTCTCTCCACTCACATAATGTACACCTATATCCCAGAATTTACCAAATGGATTTTGGAAAAACCACTTTAAAGGTAGTGAAACGTTGCGCTGGAGCAGCCGATAAATCGTCGCGGCACCGAACCTCCTCCTCCTGTCTCCGCTCTGTGATAACCAGAGGGGAACAAGTTGATCTCTCTTGTAACAATAAACACATTAGTGATGCTTGACAGGTGATGGCTTCCTCTGGAAATAAGAAGCCTCTGCAGTTCACAGTGTCAAATGCAGACAGCTGCCGCCGCAAGTCATTCCTCCTGAGTGACGTGCCAGCCAGTTTCTCCATCAAAGCCTTGTCAAAGAAGAAACCCCAGTTTTCCTCATGGAGGCTAATTTAGTCAAAGCACCAAATTAGTTTGACTCCCAAAGGTGCCACTCCTGCTACTTATGTATGCAAGCCTGGTTGTTGTTGTTTAGCCGTGCCGACATTGACTCGTATAACGTGGGGACCTCACATTATTAATAAATGAAACAACAACCTGTGTGTTACGTGAAGTGCACCAAATATGGGATGATGAAATCTGCTGAAATCTCCCGTGTCCGGAAAACGGGTGAACAAGGTCAGGCTTCGTCAAAAGTTTGTCTGTTGCTGATTTAACATTGTAAAATAAAATCTGTCCTAAAGTCATTTGTTTTATTATCAGTAATATTATTCAAAAGAGATAAAAAAGGAAGATAATTAGTGCTAAGTATTTATGGTAGTTCAGTTTGCACCACATCAGTGACCCCTCTGTAGAGCCTCATTTCTGCTTTAAAATATATCAAAATTACAAATAATCTTGTGAAAGGCAAGTTACTTTAGTTGTTCTGACAAACATCCTGATGTTGAATCCTCTGCTTCACAGCCTCCTTCACCCCCAAACAGCATCTGAGTCACAGCCGCAGCTACAGCAGAGCTCACATTCATTCTTTTAACACTTCATTGTTGGCAAAAGGAACTTCTATTGACTTTATTTTCATTTTAACTTCCATCAAAAAAAAAAAGACAAAAACGTCACTGTATTTACAAAGCCTGTCAGTGATTTCAGAATGCAGCGGCTCCTGGTTGTCATCCAAACACAATGTGCTTTCCCGTACACGAGTTTTCCCGGCACACAGCGGTCAGAAATGACGGATGTCCGAGCAACTAACGCCACTATAAATACAGCCCACAGAATGCTGATGTATGTAGGCCCTCAGCACGGAGGGGGGACGACTGAACCCGAGTCGACCTAAAGAACAGGCAGAAAGCTGTTTTGTGGAGAGGGACAGCGAGCTGCACCACACCAGGGAAATAATGTCATATGCAGCAATGATACCAAGTAAGCTCGGGAGACATGTGGAAACGAAACACCCTAATTTGGCCAAGAAAGATAAGTAACAGGAGAGGTAAAAGATAAACAAAATCAATGCATGATGTCATATGTGCACGCTGTCTGTCCCCAAAGATGTGAACTTTAGCTTTTAGCCTCTTTAATTTTTCATTTTTTGTTTTTAAGCAGTAGTTTGGCTGGAAATGGCCGTATTTTCTTTCTTGGTGGGAGTCACATGAGAAGACTGATACCACTCTCATATTTGTCTGTTATATGAGAAGGAACCGGCGGCTAGTTTAGCTTAGCGTAAAAACTTGAAATGGGGGAACAACAAGACTGGCTCCATCTGAAGGTAGCAATAAATAATTCATGTGTTATATCTCATGTGTTTAAGTTAATCGGCTGCTTGCAGTAGCTTCAAATGGACCAGACATATGAGATTGTTATCGATGTTCTCATCTAACTCTCAGCATTGAATAATTAATCTCAATGAATTAGTGTGTTGAATCTGCTAAACAAACGGACAGCAGCACATCAACACACACAAGAGCCGTTTTTCTTATTTATTCAGGGTGTTTGTGAACGCCATGAGGAAATATCAAGTTTATTAATGATTTGCTGAAACGTACATTGCCAGAAATTACTCTGCCATTTGGGTAGAATTAAATAGATTGTATCTCATCTTTTTTTTTTGTCATTGTGGTCATTTTCAAAGAGAATGCTCCGCTGGAAAAATAACATAATTACAGTCCACAGCAGAGTACACAACTAGAAAAGCTCAATGATTATGTGTCTCTCTGCCTTCAAAGCACTCCGACCGTACAAAAATAGAATTCAGTCATTTGTTTGTAAGGTATCGTAATATCATCACAACAAACACGAGCTTCACTTTCTGCTTATTCACTTGCTGAGAGTTGGATGACAAGATTCACGGAGAGCCAGGAGTCAGTTAGCTTAGCATAAAGACTGGAAGCCGTCAGCCACGTTACGTGTTTCTGACATGACTGTCACTGAAGGAGGTGGAGGCTGCCAAGCCAGTGACCACCGTTCAGGACTGCGTTTCAGCATTTGTAAGCGTGAAACCGTGGGATACTTACATGTTTGAGGCGAACAGAACCTACTCTAAGCCAAAACATTTTTCAACGACCTTTTTCTTACCAACCTTAACCAGATCATAGTAAGCACAGCTGTGCGATAACATGAAATAGTACATTTGACCACTTTTTGCACTTTTTCCTGGCGATTAGGCTGTCAGAGCTTTAGACTCGTTAACCTTTATTGCAGTTATTGTGCATGTTAGTTGATACATATCATGTGCGTATATGATACGTGCATGGAAGGTGGCCATAAAAACCTATTCAGTACAAAGTTGGGCCATTATTTTAAGACGTTTGGGAGCCACCTCACTGGAGTCAAACCTGTAGGAATAAAATATGAGAAAGAAGGCCGTGGGTTTTTTTTTTTTTACTTCAAGGAGAGAGCATATTAGAGGAGGGAGATATGAGAGAGGGTATGATTCAGCATGAAGAGAGGGTGATGTCAGGTACTTCTTAAAAAGATGAGATTTTTAGCCTGTGAAGGAAGATGGAGAGTGACTGTGATGTTCTGACTAGAGCAGCAAGGTCATTGCACCAACAGGGAGCCAGTAGGAAGGAGAGTTGAGTCTCAGTGGACCATTTACTTTTAATGCGTTCTCATTTGCCTCCACACAAAGCTCTGTCGAGGTCTTAAAAAGCCCTCCTGGTGCCGTCCACTCGCGTACGGCCACCGAGAGTCCTCGGCTGGCTGAGAATCATCAGTGAGTACAGCTGAATAACCTGCCAGGTCCATAATGTTTTGATGTAGTGCAATATGCGCCAATAGTCGGCAGAACAGAGCAAATACAGATATCAGAGCATCCGAGGTAATCAATAAATAGAGGCTGCTGTGGTGCCCAGGGCCAGTATATATATCTTCCTGCTTTCTGGGAAATATGGAGGCACATGTGCGCGGCGATGCTTTGTCCTGTCCTCGCCGCTGATGTGGTCAAAACTAAACAGCCAGGATTGTCGAGCCATTAATTTATTATGAGTGTTTGCCGCCCCAAACATCAGCGCACATACTGCAGATCTCACTCATTTGTGCAGATGGAATACTGATGGACAGATGCGTGCAGCTCACCGCGGCTAACGCACCGCTGTGCTTTGTCAGAACGAATAAACGCTAAAAACACAGAGCAATTACATGTCAGGTTATGAAGGAAAGTGTTTTTCCAGCTCAACCTTAAAAACTGATCAAATTAATGAGATAAATAATAAGAATGGTGGACTGCGAGGCCGGGATGAGCTCCAGCCCCCGAGTGGCCCTGAACACAAGCCATCTGTGGTCACACTGAGACATGTTCAAGCGGGATTTTGAAGCAGGCGATCACAAGACAACGCAGGACCGCAGACGAGCGGGATCCTCACACAGATGAACGGTTCACTTCTGAAGCAGAATTTGGGATTTCGTTTCTAAAACGAGGGAGCGGAGAGCGAGAGAGAGGAGAGGAGAGGAGAGAGAACGGCGCTGAATAGCATCCATCAACATGCGCACCGTGTAGGAGAACATGGCTGAAGCTCAGCGAGAACTGAGAGAGCTGCATTATTCACACAGCTCTGCCAGTCATCGCTGTCACAGAGGACAGTGGGGTGACTCCTCCTACTTGATAATACATGATGATTGATGTTTTTCCAAACACAAAACATCCCACATGAATAATAAGTAGGAGTCTTTTTCAGAAGCCGGGGGGAGAAGGGGGAGGGAGGCGGGGGTGTTTCGTGTCGGCGTTGTCGGCAGGCGGTGATGGACACTGTGGAGGTCAGGCATACATCTTCACCTGGGAAGAGGTTATCTCGGAGGGAAATTAAGGGCGTGTGTGTGAGAGAAAGAGAGCGACGGGCCGACGGAGAGAGAGAAAAGTTTCCGAGCCAACGGCGTCACACAAACGCCTCGCGGTGTAAAGAGGGCGGACGCAGAGGAAGGAATTAGCTGCGCGCTGCTCTCAGTAAGCCAACAGACAGCACGTTTAAACATGATTAACTGTAATAAAGCTTCAGTAAAGCTCATGCTACCTGATCAGACATAAAACTGTCTGCCTCGTGATCTCCAGCAGATATCCACCGTGTGACAGCAGCAGCCACTCCATAATTGTTGCTGACTAGTGAGCGATCACAGAGCCTGTTATAATGAATAAAACCTTAGCGAAAGGCAATGCATGTAAATAGATGTAAATTGAGGGGCTGTGCTCGAGGGGAAACATTCCACTAGGGATTCATTTTATGTTTTTTCATGCCACCATGGAACGAATCGCAGCTTAAAAAGGTAGATGCATCCTTTTTCTCTGCTCCGTTCAGTCTTCCAAATTTGACATGATGAACTGTCGCATACTGTGGCGACACTGACTCATACTCTGCTGTATGAAGGCAGAAGCTCAACTAAATGTCAACAGAAAGTCCGCAGAACACGGCCGCAAGGCTTTAAAGGGATTCTCTAATCCCGGCTGAAACAGCAGAGCCTTCAGTATTTTTCACCCCTCGATCCTCAATGCGTCTTTTGATTGTTAAAGGGGGGGAAGGTGCTTCATTAGTATGCATCTTTTAGGGCGCGAAGGCTGCCTGCAGATGCAGGAGCTGAGGTGGTGGGGGCGTGGGAGAAGCTGGGTCAGTCACATGGCCGAGGCTTCTCACAGCATCTCTGCATGAGGAGGATCTGAACGAAAACCGCCGCTCTCTCCTCCTAATTCTCAGATGGCAGCCATGACCTACTTTCCACAAAGACAGGCTCATGCAAACTTGATGATATGCTTATAACAGAGGAGCCCGTCGTGCACTGCCTGAGGTGAGCCTCGCACTGCAGAGGCAGCAGGGGGTCTGCACGCCGAGGCCCGACCGGCGGGACGTGTGTTAGCGACTCTGGGTGGTTAAACGACATATGTGCTACGATAACGACGCAGGGCGGGAGCGGAGCTGTAACAGGGGCTCGGAAGGTTGTCGAGATCACCTGAACCCGATAAGCAACGAGCCTCATTTCAACGCCATGTTATCGCCTACGACAGGCCCATAATTAATGAATGAACCCGAATAGCTCTCTGATGAAACTACACGGCAGACTTCAAAAATGTCCCGCATTACCACTGCAGCTATACTGATGATGGTCCTAAAGCTGGTATGTTTGAGGCCGAGTAAGCAGATTGCCACAAACACAGCATCTAATCATGTATTCTGCTACTTCTCACCAAAATCTTTGAAACTTCTAAAGGCATCAAATTAAAGCTGGATACCCAATTTTGAAAAGTGTCCATAGCAGAGAAAATCTAAAATCTCTGACTCAAACTGGCAAGCCTGAGCAGATTCCTTATCTCATTTACTTATTCTTTGATCATGTCAGATTTACACTATTTTTTGAGCCCTGGTTCTTTTATGTCCGTTTATGTTTAGATGCCCTTTAACATTGGAGACTTTCAGAAGTTTAAAAGAACGTCTAACGTTAGCAACTCAAAAGTTATTTTGTTGTAAAAAAAGTTCTGTTGCATTTGCATTTCTAAAGTATTGTAGGATAACGATCGACGACCCCCACCCTGCCACAGTCTGCTCCACCGCTGCCATCTGGCAAAAGATACAGCAGCATCAACGCTGTACCGCCAGACTACAGAGCAGCGTCTGTCCTCAGGCTGAGAGACTCCTCCATCCATCCTCTGCACACTACTATATAAAATACTTATCTTAAAACCTTATGTAGCATGAAGAGACTTTAAGTCAGACTTTCCTCTCCAATCTTGGTGTTCCAAAATGAAAATACATACCTTTTTAACCTTTAAACTATTGTAGCTCATTGTGATACGATTATATCGTGATGTTTCTTAGCAAACTTCTACAAACTAAAATGTAACTCTCTGGCTATTGAACACATCGTGTTCCCTGTTTAACGGGAACTTTATGACTCATTTCTATAAAGGTTTCACAGAACTCACTAGAAATATAAATAAATATAATATTGTTATGCTGTAAAGTTGATCTTATGCATTGTCTCCAGCCTGGTGCAGCTAGTTTCATTGATTGCAGTGGATGCGTATAGTGTTGCAGCAGGCGGTCCGTGAACGGTCTGCATAGGTTAAGTCTTGAATGAAGCCAGAGTGTAAGGCTGACCAACAATCCATCAATACTCAGAAGTTTAGTTGGGTCAGATTCCAGATGTTCTTTGATCAAAGTTGCCAAAGTCTAATAAAGCGTGTGTGCTGCTGCCTGTCTTCAGACATTTACCATTTGATTATTATGACTTTTTTTGTTAAATACTTAAAAAAGGAGGTTGCAAATAAAGATGTTTGAGAAATCTATCTCAAACAGAGGTAGCATAAGTATTATCAAAGGAACAGTTTTGTTTGTATGAATACACACCTCAGGTACCACATCAGTGCTAATGAAAGAAAAGTCAAACATCACTCAGCCCTACTTAAAAGTCAATTAATTAACCAGTTTCCAAAGAATTCATCTCAAATAAGGAGCAACAGTGCAGCAGTGCTGCATTGAGAACAGAACAGAGAGAGATTTGTTTTATCTGCTTAGATACGAGAGAATATCCAATGCTGATGTCAGACAGGTGTAAAGCTCTGAGCTGCGTTCTCCGTGAGCAGCCAACAGAGGGTAAGTGAGGTTCAGCTATAATTTATTTGCACCTTGAAATGATACCAACACACCTCAAACCGCAGATCACACAAAGAAACCCCACCAGGCTTGTAAAAAAAACACCTCACCCCTAAAGAGCAAAAAGCAAAATGGAATAGAAACGACAAAGAGAGAAATATCAAGGTGACGAAGAAAAATAAATCAAGATGACAAACAGATTCAGGTGAGCTGGGCATCAGGAAGCGAGACATCAAAACTTCACACTGCAGAGAATAGAGAACAAAGACAAAGCAACGGATCAGGAGGAGAGAGCGGGAGGGGGAATAAATAAATGTACTGGCAGTGAGGCGGGGAAGGCAGGAATGTTTCAGGGAGAATCAGAGTGTGTGAGCGCTGGCGGATGGAGGGGGCACACCACCCTGTACATCCATCTGACATCCCAGACTGGGGGGCGGAACAAAACCCTTTGACTGCGTTCCAGCTGACTGAGCCTGGGAAAACCTGGAAGGTGTCAGTTGCTTTTCCAAAACACATTAATCAGATCATACTTAGAATATCTGGAATTCACACAGTCGAGCCCGCGAGTGTGATATTACATTAAGCAAACCAGATTACATTATAAAATGTCCGAGATTTGTTTGTTTATTCGGTTACATCTCATATTGAGGAGGTGTGCTGCATCACATTCACTCCTGTCATGGCTGTCTCTCTTATCCTTTATGTCTTCACTAATGCTAACAAAATCCACATCTTTATCCTGCCGTCTATTTCAGCAGATATCTGATGAATGCTCTTTCAAACAGAGCCCCGGGCTGAGAAATAAACACATCTTACTGCTTCATTTTTCCCACACTGGGATTAATGCTTTTTCTGTTAATTAGTCCGAGCCTTGGCCTTTATTTGAGCGTACATCCCTACATCCAGGCGTTAAAGGGACAGTTCACTGAATTTACATGAGAATCAATTTACTCAACACAAGGAGAACTAATGAGCAGGTGAAAGTCCAGATGAAACTGGGACAATGTCTTCTGTAGCTCACTAGAGATTTCAGCAACATGTTCAACACAGCAGCTCGGTCAGTGGCCTCTAAGCAGTACCCAAAAGTCAGTAAATGAAGGGATATAATGTCATAATATTACATTGGTAACAATGACAGTCACCTATAGGAACATAATGGGTCTTGGATAATTATGGCCATTTTTTGGATGTTATCACAATCAGTAGTTCTTTTTATTTATTTTTTAAAGGTCTACTTTGGCTCTGATGCAGCATGTAATCTGCTAAAGTAACTGGTAACTGAAGTTATCAAATCTCATTTAGGAGTAAAAAGTACATTACCTGCCCACAAAATGTATTGGAGTGGACATGTGATGTGAAGTAGCAGCGAATGGAGATACTCAACTAAAGTACCAGCACGTCTAAATTGTACTTAAGAACCACACTTGAGTGAATGTACTTTGCATACTGAATGTATCTTTTGTCTAGTTAGCAATAATAAATATACCACATCCGGGTAGACTTTCAAAATAAAGCTTGCTGGCTTTTCATACTGTTAACATTGTGAAATGGTGGCAGTGTGGTTAGGTTTGGGTTACAGAAAGACCTCGCTTTGAGTTCTGTCCCATCTCTTACCTAACTGAGGCCGAGTCGTATTTCCATAGGTTACCATACTTATGCAACAGAACTTAAAAACAAATCAGTCTTGACATTTGGTCACAAACGTGACTCAAACATCCGTCTCCTGGGTGACGGGCCTGTGTATGACCCATCCATCCACCCACCAACTCTGACCTTTCTCCTTTTTAACACCACTGCAGCAGAGGAGCGCTTCCAGAGATGTGGCTTCAGGGTAACTACAGCGTCGTACTACCAAATCTGACACGTCGGGGTGAGAACAGACTGACTCCAGACATTAACCCTGATGATGTCATCGAGCTTGAAAGCCTGTGACAGAAAGTTGGAGTTGTGGGGTTTCAGAAAGGCTCAGAAAGTTGCATTATGGGAGCTATAGGTTCCACCATTTTTTTTAGCTTGACCAAGATTATTTACTGACATTCAGGATATCTCAACCTGTGCTGCTTCAGCTTCAGTCTTTTTTTATGCGTCTCGTGCAAGACCATCAACTTTATGAAAATGCACTCCTAAATTGCTGGAGTGCGCCGATCAATGTGCAGAAGATCTTTTTCATTACAGGGTCAACCAGTACTCCAGCACTTTAGCAAAGACTCTCAGTTGAACAGGAAGTACTCCACTCCTGAAAACGATTCCAGGGAAATTCTATAAAAGTTAACGTATTAATTCTCATTCAGAAGGCTTACGCAAGAACTACAGAGCGGATATTTGGATCTGTGGCTGCGATTGGCCACAGTCACACACTTATGTGGGCTGCACAGGAGTTTTAAGAGGTAGAGAAAGCGCTCCATTTATGTAATGCAGTAATGCTCGGTGTCTGAACTGGGGGACACTTTCAGCCCACATGAGTCACCTATAAGCCGACCTTGGAAACATTCCTGTGTGAAACAGGTTTCTTTGGCAGCAGCAGTTAGCTGGCAGGTTTCATATAAAATGTGCAGCTGAAGGTGTCCAAAGATCGATAGATTCAAGCAGAGCTGAGCTGTTTTAAAAAATGAAACAGAAAAGAGACGAGAGAGAGAGAAAGAGCGAAAAAAAAAAACTTTGTGAGGAAGCACAGTAACCGGCATCGAATGTGATGGCTGGAGAAATGTACAGTCAATAACGCAGTGGATTGATGGATGTGACAGCTTTGATTTTCTTTTGCCGTTTTTCACAACACAGCTTGTCCTGTTAGACCGCACACAACCTATCCCATGATCCTATTTATGGTATATTACAACTGAAATTGCGTTTTTCCACATGGAGGTCAGAGATCAGGGTCAGTCACAGGAGACTTTATCCTTCAAAGATTGCCTTCGGTTCAGCGTTAAGCACAGAAATAAAACCCCAATCTGTTCCAGCTTCCTCTATCATCTGAGACTGACACCTTCTGTAAGTAAAAGATTAATCACAGTGAATATAACATTATGATGCGTTTTAAAGTGAAGCTTAAATCCTCGGAAGTGAGGGAAAAAAACACAAGACTTTTATAAACTGGATCATCAAGATTTGAAAGCTATCAAACGATAAACTTCAAGCCGCATTTGGCAAAGCAGATAAACAGTAAAGCACTTCAGAGTGTGGAAGTCTCGGTCTGTTTACAGACAAACAGATGGCAATTTTACAAGTCCACATAAATATCTTTGATTGAGAAAAGGGTTGACATTGAAGAAAGCCAAAACTATGGTACTTTTGGAAGAGCGTTCTCATTTTCAAAGACAAATAGAGGACTCCTGATTTGAACACACGCAGTTACAGAGAGCATTACAGAATGTCTAAATGTGATGGAGTAAAATCAAACAACGTGCGACACGAGACATTTGAATGACAACAAAGGGGAAAATGGAGTCTGAAGTTCTAAGATGGATGGATGGATGTGAAACGTTGGCTTTCTGATTTTCTCATATTAGAGGGACATGGCTAAAGTCCCTCTCTTTGCAAAAATGTGTTTGGCTTAATAATACTGTCCTGTGATATCTGAGCTTCACTGTGGAGAATGATGGATGAGCAGAGTCTGACACTGGAATACTGTTCAAATTCATCTGCTGAAGTTTCTCTGTGCTCACTTTTAGCTCTGTGTTGAGGCGTGGATGTACGAGCACGCCTTTCTGACATCACAACTACACGGCCAACCACGGTCTAATATACAACTCATATAATTCTACATAAACTAAGAAATTAATTTTCAGTGAAATAGGAAACATCTTGTGTCTAGTAGCCCATACTGTAGATCCTGGATTTTTGATAAGATCATGATCTGCCTTACTACAGTAAATACCATATATATATAATATATACTTTAATAGGTATAATGTCACTTTTAAAGGAACAATATGGCCACCTGTAAAAATCATAGTCCAAACAAATAGGGGGCCGCATACTACCAGAGTAACTGCTAACTGCCAGTAAGCTAATGAAGTCAGTTAACTAGTGGCTGTATGAGCTGACTCTGCCCTGACTGGGAGCTCAGAGCAGCCGAGAAGCATTGGTGCTGCTTACTATTGGTGCTAGCTAGCATCTGACTGGTTAGCATGCTAACGTCAATAGCACAAAACACAAAAACATAGTATCTTTAACATAACTTCAAAACTGTTACGTCCTCACATTCAGTTGATGAGCCGGTTCGTTCAAGTTCATTTTTTTTTTTACATTTTAACATAAAAATCTTACGTATTGCACCTTCAAAGTAGAGAGAGTTCACTGGCAAACTGTGGGACTTAAAGAATATGCAAGTCTTTTTTTGTTATTGGGGTAAGTGGAACAGAAAATGTTAAAATGTCAAAGAATGTGGCTAATTTTCAGTTTTCTAAATGTGTGTAAACTCAGATTTAATTAAAGATTCGGTAACATTTGGTGTTCAGGTGTCCTGGAGGTAGATTTTTTTAAGATAAAAAAAAACATACCTCCAGGACTTTAGTGGCTCCAAAGTTTCTATCTTTAAATCTTAATGATATGTTTGTGACTACAGGTGAGTTGCTGCAGGATTATAATGGGGATGGATATGACATTGATAGTTGGACTGTTACTGTTACTAATACTAATATTTCAGTGCTTGGCAACAGTCTCAGCAGTGACAGTGAATGCATGGAGGAGGCTGCTGAACACATATACAAAAAATAAGAGCTAGAATAAGAGAGGCAGACATTTTGACGCCACAGTGATGAGATTGGTTTGATACTCTAGCCTCTCCGCACAAACCACGCTTTCAAAAGGTCAAAAAGAGGAAAACAAAATGAGGCCAGCGTCGTCACCGGAGGTGGAAGCACTGATTGGATTCTGCAGAAGAAAAACGTGCACACCTGCAGTCGCAGCCGCACTCACACAGACCTGTCAAACGCTTCAGCTGCTCTCAGAAAACCGTTTTTTCTTCAAGTATCACAGCAAGGCCTTATCTTATCCACTTCAAACAGTGATGCCTCTTGTGATGAATCTCTAATGTGAGAGAACTGGAAAACTATTATCTGGACTTGGCAGTTTTTGTTGGCTGGCCAATCGCGCCACAGTTCCCGCTCGGAGCCCTCGCTCTCGCATTCCATCTCCTGTAAATTGTCTCCATCTCTACATGTTCCCCTTGTGATGAGAGGAATAGACCTTTTGATAGCTAAATTCATGCATCCAGCACCTTACAGAGAGACAGGGCCGAGGACAATTTGTGCCGTATGTGGCCTCCCTCCCTCGCCGACTGCTCTGTATTACTATGGAGACCGATGATTATTTTTAAGGAGCACGTTTCCTGGCCAGATAAATTGCCAGCAAGCAATTAACCACTAATATTTATAAGATGTGATCATTAGTGCGTTTCAGTTAGCACATATTTATAGATACACTAAGTGATTGTTTGTCATATTTACACCTTTAAAGTGCATAATTACGAGAAGCGAGCACGCATGGCCGACGATCACATCTCACAGAGAAACGCACAAACCGTGACTCATCTGTGAGTGTGTGTGTGTGTGTGTGTGTGTGTGTGTGTGTGTGTGTGTGTGTTTGAATGTATATATTCCTGTCAGATGATGTCACATTGTCTGTCTCTGATAAGCTGTCATTGAGCTTGCCGCTGGTGTTTGCGTGGAGGTTGCTGTCCATGCTGAGCAGGAAGAAAACAAGCGGGCCTGCTGGCGAGGGGCCATGAAATGCACAATTAGTGCTGGGTCAATTGTGTTCGGCTCTCTCAAAGGCAAAAAGGCAATCAATGTTTGACTTTGGGCTTATTAGGAAGTACATTTTGGGGCGTTTTTCAAAATGAGAATCAAGAGGCGGATTGAGGCGGAGAGGCGGACGAAGTGAAGCAGGTTTTACAAAGAGGACGTCGTCACCGACATCCCTCTGCGACCTCTGACCCCGTCCCTCTGAATGTCTCCCAGCTTTCCTCCCCCGCCTGATTCCAACTAAAAACCCTCTCTGATAAAACAGTCACGTAAATGACTCCAGCGTTGGAAAGAGCACTTGATTCCCAGCGCAGGGCTTTAAGAGGGTACCAGGCTACCCTCTAGTGGCACAGGGAGGCGATGAACCGTGTCACAAAATAAGTTGTCGTCTCCCTCAGAACGGATGAAGGGTGAACCGGATACCCGGAGTGATGGGAGGAAAAAAGTCCTTTGTGGCGTAGGACGACGCGGAGGAAGCCGTGCGGGGAATTCCAGTGCGTGAAACGAGAGAGATGTTTACTTTATATGCAAATCAGCCCAATCGACACCAAGGGGCCTTATTTTAAAGGGCCTGAGCTCCACCACCCTCCTCCACCCTCCAAACACCCCCTTTTCTTTTCTTTTCTTTTTTTTTCCTGACTTTTCAAGAAAGAAAGCTTTGATGTTGGCAGGAAGGATCGATGCCAGGGAGGGAGGGAGGATGCAGAATGAAAATGTACTTCTAGGAGTGTGTGTGTGTGTGCGCGCGCGCGTGTGTGTGTGTGTGTGTGTGTGTGTGTGTGTGTGTGTGGCGGGGGGTGTTGGAGAATCTGCCGTCATCATTGCTCCTGTGCTCTGTGTTTTTAAGATCGATGAATCCGCTCAGAAGCTAAAAAGCATCACCTCTTTTAAAAATCGGGGAGAGAGACAGGAGGAAAAAAAAAAAGCCACAAGTGACGTCTTCGACCCGATCCCGCATCATCTGGACATGACAAAGTTTGTCGGCTCGCATCAGTCTCAGACGATGCGGGCTGAAATGTAACTGCTTGACCTTACTGCACCATTTATTTCTGTTTCATTTGGCCCAATCTGTCGGCGCGGTGGCTGCGGGGCTGCACGAGGACGGAGAGTCAAGTGAGCGGGTGATGGGAGCTGCTCCGCAACATCCGTCTGCTATGTAGGCCTGCGGAGCCGCTGCGGAGGGGGCAACTTTATGGACACACACACACACACGCACGCACAGAAAAAGAAACCCACACAAGGGTTCGACATCAAGTTTGTCTTAACAAGGGTGCGGGAGAGGATCTGTCTGTCACGACGCAGGGAGAGAGAGAAAAAAAAAGGAAGGATGGAAGGAAGAAAAAAGCGCATTTCACCTCCACACGAGCCCGATTATCAAACGCCGTGTTTTCACCAAAGGCCACTTCAGAGACTGACAGAAGTGCAGGAAAGTGTCGGGGCGAGAAATCAGCAGGCAACAGATCAGATCAGCGCGGAGAAAGCAACAGACATCCTGAGAGCACAGACGCCTCACTGAGGATGAGATCAATTAATGATTCAAAAAAATCCCCCCCTCCTCCTCCTCCACCTCCTCCACCCCCCCACGAAACGGAATAATCCGCATCTACTTACATAGAGCTGATGTTCTGGAATAACTCTGCTATGTCAACGTTGGTCCCATTGCTCCCGGTGTCTTGCAGGGCGAGCAGAGGGAAAAACCTGCCGTTGTCGGACTTATTGCAATAGATCTCTGTTTGAGAGCAGCTGCAGGTCGGCGGGCAGTCCAGCATGGAGCTCAGATAGTCCTGGAAAATACTCATCAGAAACAAAACCCTCCACCAGCAAATCCGGATCGAGTGAAACCATAGATCCATGTCTCCGGGCGAAAGGGGGGGAGAAGAGGTCCCGATGTCCTCTGGGTTAGAACAGAACAGGAGAGAGGAGAGGAGGAGAGTAGGAGGAAGGAAGGAAGGAGGAGGACGGTGGTGCGTCTGTACAGAGGATGCTCTATGCGAGCGGCTCTGCCGTGGATGGATGCTGTAGTGTCCTTGCGCGTCAGAGATTGGGTGAAAAAAAAAGGAGGAGGTGGGAGGAAAAAAAAAGAAACACCACGAGAAAGAAAAAGACGGAACAAAAAAACGGAAATCAAAAATAAGAAGGCGAAATGACGCGAGGCTCCGGTCGTGTTTTCAGCCTAAGATGCATGGTGTTCCCCCGGAATGCCGTGCTGCTGCTGCTGCTGCTGCTGCTGCTGCTGCCGCTGCTGATGTCGTCGTCTCTCTCCGAGCAGGACCAGGACGACTGGCTGGAGAGCACACAGACACAAAATGAGAAGTTGGAGCATCAAGTCCCTCCTACCGGCTACAGTCATACTGACACCTGCAGAAACTGCATGCAATCAACAGGGATTACAGCAGGACTTCTGACATGCTTAAACACACAGAGACAAGAGTGTGTTATGAACCAAATACGAAATGTAATAAATAAATGATAGATCAATGTTGATAACTGCGTGTTTGTTTGAAGTTTATTGCTATTGTGGCGTTGATTGAATCAGTCTGAGCAAATGTTTCAGTAACAGACGAAACAAATCTGGAGAACAAAATCATTTACAACAATGTCAATAAAACGTCTGTATAGAGAAAATACAGAAGCATACATGATTGTTAGTTTAATTAAACTATGTACTAGGCACTGTGTAGTTTTGAAGAAGAAACTCATAAACTCATAATTTTGATATTTGAGGTAATAACACAAATTCAGAAAGGTTTTTCATAACTGAATAAATGGAATGGAAAAAAGGTCTCCAGAACACTGTTTGAAGATAGAAAGGTGGTGGGGTCCGCCACATATTAACAACGTAAAACAGTGTGAAACTGTGTGTTATGCTCGGCAGCAGGTGTTAGTAGGACCCAGAAAGCAGACACCAAGGCTGAGAAAGGTTAAAGGGTCTTTTATTGAATCACCAGGTGTAACGATAAAGGCAGGTGGAGGCTCTGAGAATGACTCTGCTGGTGAAGGGAAGGATCACAGTGGCGCAGGTGGAGGACTTGAGTGAGTGAACACAGAAGCTCAGAGGTCTGAGGAGGCTGGTGGCAGAGGTACTGGAGGCCTGGTTCCAGAGTTCAGACGAGCAGGGAGGAAGAGAGGGCGGAATTAGATTTCTTTCCAAAAAACACTAGAAACAAGAGGCTCTAGAAATACGAGAGCTACTGGAGGACCATGTACCACGTCCGGTTGATGAAATAATCTGGCAGCGAGCAAAGTGAAGACCAGGGTTCTTAAGATGGAGCTGATTGAACCAAATGCGCTGCAGGTGTGTGAGAGAGCCAGCAGCTCCGTGCCAATCAGGGAACCACGGCCAGCTTCTCCAGAGCATATCTGCAAAACGAACAAGCGCAGAGAAGCCACAAAAAAGACCACCACAAAATCCAAATCATGAAATTGTGTTGTCCTTTAAGGCTGTTCATTCAGTTTAATCAGTCATGGAAACAAAGAGAGTTTGTTTATGTAGTTTATTTAGGCTTAGAAGTCAATGATCCCTCTTCTGATTACAGTTTCTTACCCAACACTACATAGTTCACCTTGAAGGGTTTCTTTCAACTGTAAAATGTTTATAATAACCACAACACATTGAATATAAATGGTACTCAGCCCTTCTAATTTTCCATATTCTCTTGTTTTATGTGATTCAGCCATAGTGGATTTAGACAGAGATGAGAAGAAAAAGATGTTTTATTGTAAAAGTGAAAACATCTCTACAATGTGATAAAAATTAGGTCTGATTACAAATATAAAATACAAATATTGATTGAATACATGTTTGTATTCAGCCCCTGTTGTAAAGCATCATTTGTTAAAAAAAATTTAAAACTACTTTCACCAAGAAATGTTAAGAAACGACAGCTGATGCTCTGCTGTCCATCAGAACCTGCAGGGGAAACCTGCTGCCACTGGTTCTGGTGTGAACATTTGCTGCTACACTAGGCTGAGCACCCGCCTACAACATGTGCATGGAAGCTGTTATTGTTCATTTGATAATGGATGTGATTGGTATACTATGCATAATATTATGTATGCATACTGTAATTATCTGCTTTGACCTCATCACTTTATTACATCATCTAAAATTGCATACGTCACGTGTGTGATGTATCTGTAAGGTCCAGGATTTAAGTGATCCCGTGTCAGGAAGATGAAGAAGCACTCCAAGCAACTAAAGTTTGTGTCCTGCAGCAGCCGAGACAGAGGCCAGATCTCAGTCCAAGCAAGACAGTGACACAGATTCAAAGCTGGAGTCGCTTCCAAACGTGAAGCTGAATACTGATTTGGAGATGGTAAATATTTATGTAAACATGTGTTTAGTGTTTTGTAATTTATTTAGATCATTTTTTTAGAGGTGTTTTCACTTGACATTAAGGGGGAACTATCTGCTGATCAGTGTAAAAAGAGGTCACATTAAAAATACTTTGCTTCAGTGTTGTAAGGATATCCACCTTAATCCAAGCCTCCATGATACCCTGAGCAAATTACGGACGCAACTTCCGGTGCGTCAGGCGTTTTTCTAATTCTCATTCCTGTGAAAAAAAAACTTGAAAATTTGTGACTTCCTGCTAGAAAAGGTACAATGGACACACTCAAAGTGTGAATTCCTACTTGTAACCTCTGGGCACATCGATCTGCCCCATCTTTACGAGGGAGCAGCTGTCTGACGTCACACCTGCATGTGAAGGAGGCTGCATGTTTTTGTTTTGAATGGCAACCCGATTTCCAGAATAAAGATTGCCTGATTAAGTTTCTGCTAAACTACAGGCAAATTCAAACGTTTTTTTTTATGTTGGTCTGTTTCTGTGTTGTGACAACACCTTGCTTATTCTCTGGTTAGTTTTAGGCACTAAAAATACTTGGTGAGGGTTATGAAAAGATCGTGGTTTGGCTTAAAATACCTGTTTTCGTCATCATGATCACTGATGGAGGTGGTCCGACTCCCTGTGAAAACCAGTGGACATGTCCACAGCTCTTCTTAAAAAAACACCCACTTTTGATGCCACAACAAAGGCTGTAAATATCCCCCGGTTTCCTTAAAAATATCCAGTGATGTGACTGGAACTGCTGTCGGCAGAATCACCATCCCTCGACCTCCTCATATGAAGGACGGCTAAAAAGCATATAATTTGCAAATGATATGCCAAACGTCAACACTGTGGATCTCTGTGGTTTGCAGAAATGTTAACTGCTAACATTATATCCTATTGACTGGGCTTTGAATGGAATATTAAGATACATTTCCAAGCGTAAAAGTGCTGTAAAAAATAAAATGTGTAATGACGTCTGTTGTTTATCCTCCTCAATTTCCTTCATATACAAAGAGGCTACACCACTGAGGATTCACGTGTGAGTACACTTGCCAAGAGACATCATTTTATAACAGTCCATCAAGTTTTATTTTTTTTTTTGGGGGGGGGGGGGCTGAGCTAGGCAGGAAGTTGAGCGGTATTGGCTAGAGATAGTCGAGCTCACCTCGACGCACAGTGTGGGCTCTGGAACCCAACTCCTTGAGATTGGCTGGACTCTCTTCTACTCTGGAGTTGTCCGCGGTGAGAGGCCGCAATCCCCGAACCTGGTGGTGGACACCGGAAGTAAGGGATGCTGTCAAGCTGAAGAAGGAGTCCTATCGAGCCTGGTTGGCTCGGGGGACTCCTGAGGTAGCTGACGAGTACCGGCAGGCCAAGTGTGCGGCAGCACGGGTGGTAGTGGAAGCAAAAACTCGGGCCTGGGAAAAGTTCGGGGAGGCCATGGAGGAGGACTACCAGTCGACCTTGAAGAAATTTTGGCAAACCATCTGGCCCCTCAGGAAGGGAAAGCAGTGCTCCGCCAACACTGTTACAGCAGAGGTGGGGAGCTGTTGACCTTGACTGGGGACATTGTCGGGCGGTGGAAGGAATACTTCGAGGATCTCCTCAATCCCACTGACACGCCTTCCATAGAGGAAGCAGAGGCTGGGGACTCAAAGGCTGATTCATTCATCACTCAAGCCAAAGTCACTGAGGTAGTTTGGAAGCTCCTCAGTGGCAAGGGAGATCTGCCCTAAGTACCTTAAGTCTCTGGATGTTGTGGGGCTGTCTTGGCTGACACATCTCTGCAGCATCGCGTGGCAGTCAGGGACAGTGCTTCTGGGATGGCAGACTGGGGTGGTGGTCCCTCTTTTCAAAAATGGGGACCAGAGGGTGTGTTCCAATTATCGGGGGATCACACTCCTCAGCCCCCCTGGCAAAGTCTATTCCAGGGTACTGGAGAGGAGAATTCAGCGGATAGTCGAACCTCGGATTCAGGAGGAACAATGCGGTTTTCGTCCTGGCCATGGAATACTGGACCAGCTCTATACCCGCCGCAGGGTGCTTGAGGGTTCATGGGAGTTTGTCCAACCAGTCCACATGTGCTTTGTGGACTTGGAGAAGGAATTCGACCGTGTCCCTTGTGGAATTCTGTGGGAGGTGCTTCGGGAGTATGGGGTCGGAGGCCCTCTGTTAGGGCTGTACGGTCCCTGTACGACCGGAGCAGGAGCCTGGTTCACATTGCCGGCAGTAAGTCAGACCTGTTCCCTGTTTGTCACCGGTTCTGTTCATTATTTTTATGGGCAGAATTTCTAGGCGCAGCCAGGGGCTGGAGGGGGTCTGGTTTGGGAGCCACTGGATTTCATCTATGCTTTTCGCAGATGATGTTGTCTTGTTGGCTCCTTCGAGCCAGGACCTGCAGCATGTCCTGATGCGGTTTGCAGCCGAGTGTGAAGCAGCTGGGATGAGAATCAGCACCTCCAAGTCCGAGGCCATGGTTCTCGACTGGAAAAAGGTGGCTTGCTCCCTCCGGGTTGGGGGAGAGCTCCTGCCTCAAGTGGAGGAGTTTAAGTATCTTGGGGTCTTGTTCATGAGTGAGAGAAGTATGGAGCGCGAGATTGACAGGCGGATCGGTGCAGCAGACACAGTAATGCGGTTGTTGTATCGGTCTGTCATGGTGAAGAAAGAGCTGAACTGAAAGACGAAGCGTTCGATTTACCGGTCAATTTATGTTCCTACCTTCACCTATGGTCATGAACTTTGGGTCATGACCAAAAGAATAAGATCCCGGATACAAGCGGCCTGAAAGTAGTGTCCTCCGCAGGGTGGCGGGGCGCTCCCTTAGAGATAGGGTGAGGAGCTCTGTCACCCGGGAGGAGCTCGGAGTAGAGCTGCTGCTCCTCCACATCGAGAGGAGCCAGCTGAGGTGGCTCAGGCATCTGTATCGGATGCCCCCTGGACGCCTTCCTCGGGAAGTGATCCTGGCATGCCCCACCGGGAGGAGACCCAGAGGAAGACCCAGGACACGTTGGAGTGACTATGTCACTCGGCTGGCCTGGGAACGCCTTGGGATCCTCCTGGAAGAGCTAGAGGAAGTGTGCGGGGAGAGGGAAGTCTGGATGTCCCTGCTCAGATAGCTGCCCCTACGACCCGGCCCCGGATAAGCGGAAGAAGATGGATGGATGGATGGATGGATGGATGGATGGATGGATGGATGTTACTGACACTAGTGCCACTGAGCACCGGAGGTATCACCCATAACTGATTTCCTGCTAACCTCCCCAGGAAACCTGTGTATAAAGCATGAAAAACTCTGCAGGGTTGAATAAAGGGATTGAAATGTAAGAGCCTGTAGTCTATGTAAGCTAATGAAAATATGTATAGATGCTTTTGAGACAGAGTTCAATAGGAATACCAGTGCAGTGTTTTTATTGCTGTTTTCACTGATTTTTACTTTATATAATCTACATAAGTGAGAAACATTGCTTTCACTCTGGGGTGAAGATGTGAGGCTAAAAGCAGCTCAGCTGTAATGATCATCTAGATCTGGCCACGTTGACATCTTAAGTGGTAAAAGATGTCTGCATCATGATATTCTGAATGAAAAGTAATCCCGGGTCAATCAGACATAGAAAGAGACTGAACATTATGGTGCTGGTTGGAGCTCTCTGGGCCGGATTCTGTAAGGTTCACATAATGAGGAAATGTTGGTTGGAGTAGGAGGCTGGACGAAAATAATTTAATGTTCAAATGTAATTTTCAAGGCAGTTTGGAGACTAGATGGCTTCAAATTAAATAGATGATGTGCCTGCACTGTTTATCCGAGAGAGCCCAGCAAAGCACCAAATTGCAGCAATGCTTTCATATTCTAATACAATATGTTTAACACAACTTATTCTTATTTTAACAGCATCCCCCTCTATTAAAATAATAGAGTGGGCGAATTTACATCTATTTCCTGGTGATAAATAACACTGTTTATTTGCTTGAGCTACTTGCATCTGTGTAATATAATCAGATTATTTTTTATGTTAAAGGAAAGTTGCACAATTTTTAAGTTTGAGGATAATCCCTTTCACTGCATGAGAGGGAATTTCTTATTAAAAAACACTTGGAAGATAACCACTTTATTTGACTAACAAAAGCAAAACCTGTTCAAAATGTTCAGCCCAGTCCCACCAACCACCTCCCTCCATTCACTCTGTTTTTTATTACATCTGCTGTGTCTAACTTTACTTATTATGACCAATTTTCTTCAGCGAAACTATGCCATCATGCAGTTTCCCCAAAGCATGTTCATTGAACTTCTAACAGAAATAAAGCTAATAAAATTTTGAAAGCCAATAAAATATGAAACAGTTGAAGAGCACAAGTAGATGGCTTTCACTGGAGCAGATATCTCAGTCAGTACATTGCAGTTGTTTTGATATTCCAGTTCAGTTTGGACAGTCTTGGACATCCTTGCATGGTAAACTCTGAACCTATGTTAGTATTGACATATATATGCATTTTGCTGAACTATTCCCTTGTTTGATACAAGGAATTTACTCATTTAAAGCAACACGATGTAACTTATATAACAGCTTCAAAATCATTTTGATGGCACAGTGTCTTGTAATAGGGTGAATCACTTGGGGGGGCCCATCACTTGTTTCTGCTCTATGTAACTTCAGTGAGAGAGTAGGATCACAGTGTTACATACATGTTTACCTCAACATACAAGTCTTCAACACATAATATTGTTATGATGTAATGAGTTTTGTTTGTAGTTAGCACCTACATTACATCTGACAAATTGTCACAGACCTGGGATTTGTATTCACGACAGTTGTGTTGCACTAAGAAACTGTGGGGGGCGCCAAATCACATAAAATAGCATTTTCCACATAATGTTGCTTTAGGTAAGATTGTCGACAAAAATGTGAAGAAAATTAAGTTTTGACATTGGTTAAAGACGTCACTGTACCGTTTTGCAAAGATATCTAGTTAGTTAGCATGCTTAACAGCTAGCCCTGGCCTGTCCTGTAAGATGATCACACCAAATGGTGAATTTTTATAATCACGTTGCTTTGAACATGGTACATTTGATCCATTTCACCAAACACACTTCTCTCGTGTCATGTGCTCCATTGCACCATACACACAGAATTGGCAACATTGCTAGCTTTACCAAACAGGAATGACTGACCTGGGATACAGCGATCCGTTGTTGTGTTCCTCTCCTACTTCCAGCGCCCTTGCTCAGACCATGCCCATCTTCTAACTATAACTTTTGATCTCGACTACTCACCTGTAGAGTTGCATGACTGCATCTTGCCTAGTTGTGACACTATCATGCTGACAAACTCTGTTCACCTGGCAATTAAACATCAGGCAATGAACTTGACAACAGTGTCAGCAGTAGTTCCCACTAACATGGGTCTCTCCAGGACCACGTTTTGCCATTTTGACACACTACATTCATTCTCATGAATTTATTACCTGCGCTAAGGATATTATTTTTATGCCAGTGTCCACTTGTTGGTTAGTTAGTTTGCTGGTTTGTTAGCAGGATTACATAACAACTGTTGAATTTATTTTCCTGGACACTTGTATGGAGGATGGGTTTCGGTCCAGAGTACACACCTTTTTGTGAAGGTTTTTTTTCTCACTTTCTTAAACATTGTGAGATAGGACATTTTTCAACATTTTTGTTTGATAGTGGGATAATGCATGGATTTTCATGGAATAGTATTTAGTGTATTTGGGTTGCTGGTATCTGAGTCAGAACAATTTGTTGCGGGTCCAAATAAAAATACTGATCTAGAAGAGTGCTGGCCCTTGGCTGAGGTATGCACTCTACTGAGTGTCATTCTAATTGCTCTAGTATTTAAATGTTAGCATTTCATCATTGTACCATATGGTTTTGTTTATTTTTTTATGTTTTCAATCCCTTTGCATAGTAAATTTTAAGTGTGTGTATTTAATTAAATTCTGTTTCATGTCACTTTATTCTTTAGTGCTTTGTGTATTCATTATTAATTTAATGAACAGTGATTTAATTAGAATAATCTTGTCATATTCGATCTTTAAAGTTCATCTTAAAGCTCTGGTTCAACTATCAGTCTTTTCCATTCTGAAAGATTTTTTGGGCAGACGGCAGGCTGATAGTAACAATCACCTGTCATAGTCCTTCTGACCTAATCTGAGATGAAGTTTAATTTAAAAAAAAACTAAACAGATATGAAAACCCTTCGAGAATAGTCTTATTTAGTGTCACCCAGACTTTTATGAAAATGTGATTGATTCCTCAGATGCCATCCAGTGCCCTGATCCCATCTAGAACTTTTAGTGGTCCATGTCTTTGAGCTATTTCCATTAATAAAGTTTGACAACTCACTAAAGACCTTATTGAGCACATGACAGCCTTCCATCGGCAATCATATGAGAATGAGTGGAGCCAGCACTGTTTCATTTTACTTCTCTGAGTCATCGCCGGTTTCAAAATATCCCAGGTTATCTCAGGTTCCTCTTTCAAATGTGCTGCCATCACTGTGGCCCTCAACCATCAGTACACCTCTCTCTGGGCCAACCTGAAGCTAGCCCATCTGCAGCCCGACGCCTCTATCTTACTTCCTGCTTAGTCATTGATCATCCTTCGCTGGTCGTCAACTGCACACAAAGCCTTATCTTATTTAAAATGTCTGTTTGCTGTGACATCCGCCTCCCTTCATTTCTTTACCAGCTCAGCTGGTCTGCTAAAATCAATCAGGAACACCCAGTCTAACTGTACAGCCTTCAAAGGGTCTAGCTGAAGATGAAGGGCTGCATGAGCAGAGCATGGAGTTGTTGAGGACTAATTAAATGGAGGGAGTGTTCTGCCATCTCTCCAAACTGAGCAACTTAAAAGACGACACACTCTCAGATCTCTCCTACACCAGTGAAAGGAGCGATAGGAAAGTCTGCAATACAGAACCACGGCAACGAATCACACTCAAAGTTTAGTAGAACGTTGTGCTTCTAGTTATTGGCTTTCCCAACAAAGTGCTTCAGTAGGGATAACTGTAGTACTTTGTTTCTGCACAGAGTTCACAGACCTGAAATACTAGCAAGGCATTTTATATCAATAGCTACCTCAATGGAAAAAGGTAATGCAAAATCGTGACGTTGAGAGTGATTATTAGCATAGTTAGAAACAATTCTGCACCACAGCATACATACTTGTAGCTCTATGTATGTCTGTCTTTTAGCAGCATGTCTTCTACGCCACTGTCATTTTGAACACATTCAGACACTGGTGGACCTGGGGGGGGGTGCCCCCATGATAAAATGCCACAAAAGCTCCCTCCTGGATGACCCCATATGTAATATGGATAATATGTAATAAAGTGCCCTCTAGGGTGCCCTTCCAGTCAATAAAACATGTTATACAACAAGTAGTTCCGACCGAGCAATCTGATTGGTCAACAACAAATTTTGACAATGCTCAAATCAGCATTACAGCACACCTGACTCATTACTCAAAGTATTACTCCGCCAAGTCTGTGACAACATTGTATCTCCATGGCAACATCATAACTGTCAGAGCTGGAGCGGGAAACGGAGGAAAAATAGGCTACAAAATGGATCGGTTTGTTGTTAATTTTGATTTATTTGGCAGTCTCAGTTTGGATGAATGGATGGAGGAAGATGAGAAGAACCAAATGACAAAAAAGGAAAGATTTGTGGTAAATAAAGTGATAAATCTGGAACTTCTCTGTTCTTTATAATTAGATAATAATAAGATAAAAATTAAACAAGTCCGAGCTGAGTATTTTATTATTATTATTTTTTAGAAACGTTATTTATTAATCATGAAAATAAATCACAAACCACCTGTCAGCTGCCAAAGTCACATTTATAGAATAAAGTGTCCCGTTTTACCGAGAGGGCCGAGCCTGTTCCCTTCGGTGTGAGAGACACTATTGTGACTGTGGTGAAAATGTTTTATAAAAAATATAAAAGAAAAAAATCAACATCTTTGTTATAACTTGGGTGATAAAAATAAGCATTTTCTGTTTATCTGTGCAGGATTGATTTAGGTCGGGAAATTCCGAGACCGCGATAAAACATTAACGTCAGCTCAGAGTTCACTCATCTGGGACTAGAAAATCCTTTCAGTTGCTAGTTCGTTACTATGGGTTGGACTACTTGTTGTAGTGGTAAACTACGTTCCATTATACAGATGAGTCTACTGACGGGACTGATTTTGTTTCAGGTATTAGTCAGACCCCATGTGTTTCCATGGAAACGTGACGCACACTCGCAAAAACCTTTAAAATTTGAGAGCAAATCGTCCGTCAACGTGGATATATTTTGAGTATACATTTTATTTTTGTTGGTATTAGTTGTATAATCGCAATATTACCCTCGAGGGTGTGCTTTAACGTCATTTGAGCACTTCAGCGCTGACCGCATCACTGTCGTGCTCAAATGACGTTAAAGCACACCCTCTCAGGTAATATTGCTTAAATAAGTGCCTTCTCTTCACTTTAAATGTATTAGGTCTTTCCACCACTGAGTCCACCACTGTACAACACACATTAAGTGACCATGGCCATCCAACCAGCAGAGACTTTGCTTTTCTTGGCGTAAAATTCTCCATGACATATTGTTTTCCAGGTACCTACTCACAATATCCTGGAATTGAGATGACATTTCACTGACAATGTCTTGGAGTGCTTGTTGGGGAAAGTTTTACATCACTTGATGATCAGAATAGCTGGCGGAGAAGATGACTGGTACTTTAGGGTTTCTAAGAAAGACCCTGATATTACAGTAAGTGGTAGTTATAGTACAGGAAATGATGGAAGCAACAGTAATCAGCACAGTCAAGTAGTGATTTTAACAATGGTTTCACATTGGTAGTAACGCCCGATGAGAGTGACTAGGAAGTAATACCCATAAGCTACTGTACATTATATTCTATCATTCCCCATTACAACCAGGATTACAACCATTTACAAACCACAATACTTCCTCCACTGCTGAAAATGTGTTGTGTCCACGGAGGATGGACAACTTTCTTTTCCGGACCATTATGTGGAATCTCTAAAACTCAAGCCCTGAAACTCTGCGGCTCAGACTGTCTGTTCGCAGAATAAACTACCAACTCAAAAATGAGTTTATCCAAGCTCTCGGTTGGCTTGGCATCTGACCCTGTTGGCCGGCTACTGCACTGATGCATCTTCAATTTCTGCCAAGAGAATGTTTGTTGCTGTTGTTGTGCTTTTGTACTTTGGACATTTGAAGCTTTTTGTTTGTCAAAATGCTGCTTTTCTGGAATTTTGTTGGCTTTGTTTTTGCAAAAGATGCTGTTAATCACAAGAGATAAACAAAGCGAGCTCTCTTGAGAGAGGACTTAATCTTGAATTAGCCATGCTAAATTGATGGGAGAGATTGGGTTAAAAAATGCCAAATTGTCTTTGTTCAACTGAAAGGAAAGGAATGGAAAGTCATAAAAAATTCAACGTGTTGAAAACAGCTATCCTCCACTGTCCTGCCTCTTCACTGACTTCTCTATGTGTTGTGTGCTTTTGTCTCTAAGGAAAATCGAGATGCTGCTGTAACACCCAACTGTTTCTCTGTATTGCTTGCAGGTAATTACAATGGTTTACTCTCCTCTGTTGTGCACTGTACAGAGCACCACGGGAGTCAAGAGATGCTTTTATGTAACCTAACAGAATTTTCTTGTCAACCTAACCTGAAAATTGAACACACCATCAAATACATCTCTCTGTGATTTTCTCCTTTAGTCACTTCCTCATACACAGTACGCAGCCTAGTTTATTTCTCACCTCGTCGTACTGGGTGACTTGCAAGAGCAAAAAGTGATCAGATGGCCTGATGCACTCACTGACTGGCCCTGTTATATTTGGTCAGATGGGAGTTTCTTTTTAAAAAAATGCTTGGCAGATTATGAGCCAATAGGCCCTGGGCATCCGTTTGGTAGGTTAAGATTAGAGCAACAATATGTAGCTTCTTGGACAAAGATGATTGTTGAGTTTCATCCCCAGGTCGGTTGGTGGATATGGTCCAATCTCAATCAAAAGCCTCGGTATTTGATGACCTGGGGATGAGACTCAACAATCATTTGTCTTTCTCCAGGAAGTTCCCTTTTGCTGCTTTAAAGGAATAGTTCAACATCCATTTTCTGGGCTGTTTGCGCTAAACTCACTTTACTGGCCACTGGTGGTAGCTTCATATTTACCATAAAGACATAAGAGCCATATTTACATATTTATTTTCTTTTCTGCGTGTGCAGCTGTTGTCTTTAGGGAGGATCAAAGGGGACCAAGTAAAGTGTCGAAGAAACTGTTGTCGTGCCATTGTTGTTTTTCTCCTACTAAGGTTAATGACAAGTGTTCTTTTCTCTTTTTCAATAACTTCTACAAGCATACCCATCAGTAAGGTACTCAACCTCCAGCTGCTCATGTGGAGCTGCTCTGTGGTCACTAACAGAAGACAACTGTTGTACAAGCTGCTCCCAGCAGCCAACAGCTCCAGACTGATTGTAATTAGCAGCATCGCGGGGCTGAAGTGACTTAGAAACTTTCCTGAATAATGACACATGAGAACTCCAAAGAAGACAAAAAAGCCCCAAGTTAGACAAACACAGTGCATGCAAGAGAGCTTTCTTCTGCTTCATTACTTGAACTTTTGCCGATCAGGAAGTTTGTCATAGCTCCATCTGGTCAAGATCAAATACCCATCAGAGATAAAGTCAATTTAGATATCGTATTATCAAACCATAATTTGTTTTAGAGATTAAAGAATCCATTTTCCTGTGGGACCCTGAAGACTAATGGAGGAACTCATCACCAACAATCAATACAAATATGCACACGGAAGAGAGGAGTGATTAGTGTTAAATGCTTTATAGTACGCAGTGTTTCATGGAATATGTACAATATCAATACTGTATGAATTGATTTTCAAAGAGGTTCCTGTGCATGCTAAATGTGATTTTTGAAAAAAGTTGAACACTGTAAAATGTTGTGAAGAGGACTGTTGTAGGATAGAAGTTTTTAAAGAAGAAGCCGGAGGTTAAAAGGAGAGACAAAGAAAAGCAAAAAGGAAAGGAGAGAAAGATGACAGATGAGAAGAGAAGTGAAAATGAGGAGAGTGGGAGGAAAGAGGAGTTGAATATGACGGCACTAAAAGGAGGATTTGGAAATAAAGGCTTCACAGTGACAGGATAGGAGGAATGTTTTATCTGCCACTCGTCCGCCGATGTGATTTTCCAGCCACTCCAGCTCTGTCCGGGATGGAGCCAACATGCCCAGCAGACCAGAAGCTGCAGTAAAAACAGCCCATCTCCCTCCACAACAGCTCCTATAGCTTCTCTGTTTTCACATCCATTCAGCTCCTGCCATTCAAAATGCTACAGTCAATTAGTCAAGGTGCATTACACATTGTCATCCTGACCTGCGATTTACACCCCTCAGTGCCTCTGCCGCGCAGGAGAAGAAGGATGTAATCCTCTCAGACTGATGACAGTTCATGTTTCTTGGCGGAAATTGTGGATTTTTATGATTTTTCTCTATGTGGATTTATATCATTAAGTACCATTATACCAAACTCACATGGAGCCGCTGTAATCTTGGAATCAGATGTATTTGCAGGGCAGCCACACGTGACTGCGCCATCCTCCTCAAAAGAGCCCAGTCATATAGACACTAAGACAATATGGAATCATCAGCTGAAATAGCCACATTATAGTTTAACCCATTTATTGTATCATTCTTAATAGTGATTCAAATTCTGATCCAAACCTTTAGATTAAGTTAATTCAATTCTTTTAGAAACTAAAAACACAAGGTCAAAAAAGAAATGTATGAAACTGCAGTAACGCTGACACGTGCAGCTTTCCACTGCAGTGACATCATTGATTAACATTAGTTTGTGGCGTTTCAGGTTGTGTTGAAAATGAGATAGCATTACACTTGGTTACATCATGGTAACAATAATAACACATGGTTAACTAGTGAAATTATCAGGCTTAGGCACCTAAACTACTTAGTTCGACTAAGGAAAACAATGGTTTAGGTTAAAGGATGTTTTCTATGTAAAGTCAGTTACATAAATAATTCTTACCTTAAGTGACATAAGTTAAGTATGTTATTTCATGAAAGTTAAGTACTTATTAAGCAAAATAACGTAATCAACATTCATTTCTGGTTTCACATGGGACAACAGCAGTCTCCTGGTTGAATGTCCCATGTTTGACCCATCCATCCCTCCCAACACCAACTTCTTCACTCTTTAAACTACGTCACCTGACTTCCTCTTACTTTAAAGGGACATGAGGAGGATCAAGAAATAAGACCAGCAGCCAACCTTTAGGATAACTGCAGCCATCAGCCAAGCCGGTGCTGGAGCGCACATGAACTCTTCACAGCAGAGCAGCTGATGCTGTGACACTGTTATTTCTTTACTCGCTGTTCACGTGACTGTACTGCAAGACCTCCGCGGAATGACGTTGGTAGCCTACAGCTGCTAACTGTGCTGTGTGTAAGGGATAGCCTTATCCCCAACACACATGAAGCAGCCGGGAAGCCGGCTCGCTGTGTGTAGCGACACACAATGAGTCTGAAAGGCACAGGCGAAAGCAAAGACGCCATATTGGGGGACAAAACCATCGTCTCTGATACAGGACTGCTGTGTGTTAGCAGCTAATGCTACTACACAGACACAAACAAACCGTTAGCCTGTGGCTACAGCCAGCTGCGAACGTCACCGGCTTTCGGTCCCATATATAAAGGGACATATTTCTAACTATTCGGTTTCAGACTAAAGGACTGTGGAAAATGTGCAGTCTGTAACTATTCAGTGGACTAATGTTAGCATGTTAGCAGCTAACGCTACTTTGCACGTTAGGTCACTCCGAATCCTCTGTGATCTCATATGATTTTCAAATCAAGCTCTAAAAATGACCTGTAATGTTTTCTTACCTGGTCACTAGGAAATGAGCCATGTCAGCATCATGTTTTCAGTCCCAGTTCAAGTTGAAGCTGCCTCCATGAGTCGAACGCGTATCCGATGTTTATTTTGGTGCCGGCCCGGCTTTGGTCGTAATTTCATTTCAACTCATGACTTGCCGCTGATAAAACCTTCGTTTTCTTCTTAGTACGAGTTTTTAGTGGACTTTGTGTGGTGGTGGGTCGTTTTCTGGCCGTAGCAGAATCCATTACTACACAAACACTAGTTTGGGTCCACCGCGCTTGTCTTCTTCCTGTTTCCAAGCTGTCGAGGACGCGCATTCAGCGTCATCTGACGTCACGTCCGCAGGACTGCGCGGGAAATTCAGCCCCGAATTGCAGCACATTATGCAGCACACAGCCTGTTCAAGGCAACGGAGAGATACGTGGGTGGGCTCATTCTTTTTGGTTTTGAACGCTTCATCACCCATTAGCAGTAAAAAAAAAACTTAAAATGCATGTTTATTTTTTCACAAATCCTGCCTCAAGTCCCTTTAATACTTACTACAGCCACTAAAGGTCGTTACCTAACAACTTATCAGTGAGAAATTAATCAGATTGAGCACAAAGTCTAAGCAGCAGTTCAATCAGGAGACACTAGTGAACGAAGTAAAGAAAATGTTTAGTACAGCAGTTGATATGTGATAATGAGTCTTGTCAGAAAGTCTTAGACTCTACAGGGAGATTTTGTGATTGAAGGGCAAGTGCCCCGAGCAGCAGCCAGATGAATCCCCCCCATGGAGTCCAGACACTGGTGGTGGCTGATGAATCAATGAAGCTGGTGAATCTGTGAAGACTGGGTGGTGATGGGGAGGTGGAGGCAGCACGCAAAACAGCAGCATGAATGAACTAAAGGCAGGGAGACAACCGTATTTAAAAAGACAGCAGCAAGATGACAGGCTAACGGTGAAGGTGTGACGCTGTGCTCAGGGATGAATGTGCCCGGCTGATGGGAGCAGCTGATTAAAATTGACAGAGTGAGCATGAGTGAGAGGAGTAAATGAAAGGCTGGTTAGAAATAAGCTAAGGGCTGAGGATGCGAGAGAGCAGCCTTCCTATCTGAACGTTCATTTTCCTACTGTAGTTTGTTCACACATGGATTAAATTGACTTATTTTAGATACTGGTGGGAAGACTTGTTAAATAAATAAATAAAAATGTTCCTCTTACAACTAAACAACTAAACAAACAAATGCACACTTGCTCGATTCAGCACATCCATAGCTTCTGCTGCTGTAGCCTTACTTGGTCCAGTAGCTTATGGTGGCTAATGTCCTTAGATGAATATGGCTGTGCAACTGACATTTAGTGCTGCCAGGTTGGACTGACAAAATGTATCCCAGTCAGACCCTGGGACCCAGCCAACCCAACCTTCATAAAAGTAGCAGTCCAACTTTTAAAACCAAATTTCATTTAATAAAATGAACTTGTCGGTCATCAGTCATGGCATGTCGAGCTGAGCCTATAACTCAGTGCCATCAGTCTCAGGCATAAAGCTGAGGAGAGGAAGGGCTAATTTATTGGTTTTCATCGAAACCACCCAAATGGTACAAAAATTATCCCAAATGATCACAACCCAATGAAAAAAAGATTTTACCCACCAAATGGGTGGAAAACCACTTGACACAGCTGACACTGATGGATTTTATTTTTATTTTATAAGATGCAATTTTTTTTGTACATAAAATATTAAAGTAAATTTTAGATATCAAACAATGTAGTGGCATAACAGCTACAATATTTACCTCACAGTAGTAAAGGTGTGAAGTACCTTGTATTTCACCATAGCCAAAAACTATACAACTATATTCAGTACACACCGTATCACCGGGCCTTGTAGCTTCTCACTTTGCAACACGAGAGGCCAAAGGGTCCTTTATTTTAAAGTGTTTCTCTTCCCAGCGCTGCCACTGGGAGGAGGAAGACGCTGGGGGAATGAGTGTGTGCCTGTCATCTATAATTAGAAGCAATTCTCCTCAGATGGACTGTTATCTCGCCCACCTACAGTACAGTAACTGAAAAGAGCAGGCTGCTTCATGGTGGTCATTTTTTATCATCACCCTGTCCCTGACACATGAAAACACAAACACAGAGCACAGACAACCCTCGGTGTCAAATGGTATCAAATTATTAGAAAATCCTCTTCCTTTTCCTTTGTCTCCAAACGATGGTCTCGATGTTGACCGGGACTCATCTGAAAGAGGCATCATCGTCTCAGCCGTCAGACTTGGTTAAATGAAACATCAAGGCACCGCCCTGCCACCAGCTGATTAAAAATGGATTAATCAAGTTTGGTTAGGGGCAGAACAGTATAGAGATTCAATTTATCACCCCAGCCTATTTAAAATGTAATTACATCACAGGCGTTGATAAATTTGAACAAGGCACAAAGGTTTTTAGATGTTTCAAATTAGCAGAGCCCTGACACCGCGCCTTCATTCACTCTGTTTAAGCTGGTGACAGCAGTGTTGTCCTTGCCAGGCCTGTTGCCTGACAGTCTTGGAGACATAACAAAAAATTATTTCAATGGGTTCGCAAAAGAGAAATAATTGAAAATATCACTCTGTTACACATGTGTACCGTGTGAACAACAGGGAATTCATTTCAATTTAGTTATTGCAGAGTGTGAAATCCAAAGATCTGTCAGTCAGCTTAAAAATGAGAGCCGGTTCCAGTCCTGTGTTTTGAATATTGATGGTGGCGCTATATTTGAATCATTGGATATTGGATTGGTGACAAAGACGAGATTTCTTATAATATTTTAGAAAATAAGGTTCAAAACAGTAAAATAATTCAGCATTTCATCCTCCAGTCCTGACATTGAGCCTCTGAAGTGATTGGATACCTTTCAGAAAAAAAAAAACAGAGAGCACATATTTTTACACAGACCTCACCTTTTGAAACGCTAGACTGCATTTTCAAAAGAACGTCTTCTATCTTGAGCAAAAACAGTGTAGAGTAGCAGCAAGCACGAAGCAAGAATCTGTAAAATGTCAATGCTGATGTCTGATATTATTTCCGAGACTGGGTAGATATCCATGGGTGCTGAGTGGCCTTATCCACCTGACAAACTCCCTTTGTATTGGTCCAACATAGCTTTGAGTATTACTGACACTGCAGTCAAAATTCTCCACACTCACTTCGACTCTGTGCAGGATTTTTGCCGCTCTTTATGCTTCCCGGAGGCTAGAAAGAAAGAAAATAAAAAACGAATAACAAGTGATTTCTAGGTGGCTCACAATTAGCTCACAGGCTGTGTGATGGGAGTGGAGAGCTCACTGAAATAGATTAAAGATTGGTCTGTGAGCATTAGGCTGTGTATTCAAATCTGTGACCTGCTGGGATAATTTGGCTGAAAAACTAGAGCAGAATGCCCTCATCATACAGTCGTCTGCTGTCAAGGTGCTGTCAAGCAGTCTAACAAAATGACTCAGCTGGCACTGAAAGTGGAAACTTACCCATAGTTTACCAATAAAACGAATATAGTCACACCGGGCAGACGCAGGTGTGAAATGATAGATTTGATTTGTAAAAAGGTAGGCTTGAAAAAGAGTGTGGTGGTTAAAGCATTCAATGTTCAACAAGAAAAAAACACCTATAGACAACTTTTTAGTATTGGCAGGACATCAATATGTTGGTGCAGAGCAGTTGAGGTTCGGCTATCAAGCTATGATTTTATACAGTGCTACGAAATGGTCTGCCAAATGTACTGTATGCTGGTCCTACTGTGACTATGGTATGGAGCCTATGTATCTAGTCTACACAGTTGTATACGATGACAACAGATGCTGGGACTTGAGTCTTGCGTTGGCCATGTTGTTAGTTCCAGGCCTAATTCCATTTCCAAGTTTTACCGCTAACCCTCATTTTCGAGTGAACCAATGCCAGTATTATGAAAATGACATTTGCCATTTATCTGATAGAGACAGAAAAGCGTGGACGCTCCCAGTTTGTTTACAACTTCATGCTATCAACCAGGTCATCAAGTATAAAAGGACACTGCGTTGCTCCCGGTCTCTAATGTCAGCGGTGCTTTATAGGCTAACATTTGCAACCTGTGCTCCTAACCTGCCAGTGTCCACTGATATCAGAGGAGTGGTAACAAGTGCAGAAACTTCACTTCTGGTCTGAACTTAAAGGGGGGGGTTGGACTACGTGAAAATGTTGGACTGCAAATGTAACATTAGCAACCTAGCGAATTAGCTACTTATACATCAGCAACTGGTCACGATTGTTTTATGTTTGTTATTAAGAAAAGGACCATAATACATTGAAATGGCAGATAGTTCATAACCCTCAGTTTAAAAAGTGTGCCTCTGTTTATTTGTTTATTTATTTTTATGAAAAATTCTCCATTTGGAGGGCCATGTAGCCCTACCACTCCCAACAAGAATCAGGACACCCCACTGTTCCCCTGGGCATGAACGCCTACAACAGAGGGGTGCGAGGCAGGTGGTGTAGAGGGATTTGGCCTTAAACTACTGAAACACATTGTTCAAGGTTTGGATATTTATAGCTCTGTATAAAGGCATACTATGTATGATTTGTCATTGCTCTTGGCAAACACACGATTAACACTTGGCCCCACCTCCACTGCTAAACAGTCAAGACACAGAGAGAGGGTGTGGAGGTGGCGATGCAAGCTAGAGTGTAAATGAAGAGAGCGAGCAGCTTTGGCAGTCAGAGAAAGAAAATGTCTTCTGATTGTTTCACGGTTACATTCTAAGGCACAAATAAACGCACACCTCTGCACAACCTTCTGAATTTAGTGCACACACTTCATCCTATCTGCACTTATGTCCCTGCTCTGGGTTTGTGTGTGTGTAGCTCAGCCCCACTCTCGGTCAGTCAGACACACTGACCAGTAGCTCTTCATGACAGACAGAGAGCGGAAGAGAGTGATGGTGATGTAGCCTGGTCGGTACACTTTTATATCAAACCATTATTAGCTGGGGGCTACACACTGCTGAAAAGTCAGGAACACAGCAAAATACTATGAAATGAGAAAATGCAGGTCTCTGCAGACACTCACCTTTACACTCAATATTATTACACATCATTACAGCATTAAAGACATCAAGCAACATTCACACATTATCTTTTAACCTGATATGGCCACTGTCAGATGGAACAATAGCATTTTTCCAGCCATGTGGGGAATTTAAGTCATTTCTTTGGTCCCCTGGAGGAAATATTTGTTTCTTTAGCAGCTAAATGCTATTTATCTATCGCTCGTTCAGTGCAGGACCGGGACTGTGTGGTCTTCTTTGTTTAAAAAAGCTTCCTGCTGCGTCTGAAAATGTCACTAATGAGAACGAACCAAAAAAAAGGCTGTGAGACAAAAAAGCAAAACAATAAACTAAAAGATGTTTAAACTGGAGACAGTTAATCATTCTCTGTGTGCTCATCACAAACAACCTGTTCCACTTTACACACGGCCATTTGTCCTGTTTTGGTAAAGAATATTTAGTGTAGCAGATTTAACTAAGTGCTCTGAGTGCCTAAACATTACTCATGCTTTTTTTGTTGCCATGAGTAGATACTGCAGGGAAGAAAGATGAAATATGTCACAGATATGTTCAGAATGAGTTTTTTGTGACTATGTAGAATATTTTTAAAAAAGCACACGTGCACTACGGTGCACACAGTCATAGCTTTTCGATCAGCACACTTGTCAACATGAGGTAGTAACAGCACCATTCAGTATACTCAGGTAGCATGCTAGTGCTGTTGCAAATTGGTATGTGAACATCATTTTTAAGAGACAGGGTTTTATCATCACAGTGGCCTGAAAAGCCTCTCCCTGTAATCTTGTGCGTTCAATAACCTCAACCAGTTTGTGCCAATTACAACACCGAGGCCCCCGCCTGTGAATCAGGATACTGGTCTGATGAAACACCATTTTGTGGTTTGACGTCAGTATTCTGAGTGTTGGCGATGCACCTAATGTTGTGTCTCCTACGATCCAACCTGGTTGAATTAAATGTTACAGAACAGAGGAGCAGCGTGTGTGTTACATCACCCTGCAGGGAGTGTGTGTGATGTGTGAAGGCGTGTGTTTGTGCATGTGTGTATACATCATGCCTGAAGAAGAAACATGTTTGAGTCTCTACCTGTAACTCTCCCTCCCTCCGTGTCTCTCGCAGGGTCTGGCTCATTAACACAGTGCTGAATTCAGACTTAATGCTCTGATGTGTTGAGATGGAAATCCTG
This sequence comes from Lagodon rhomboides, assembly GCA_039737535.1. NCBI lineage: Eukaryota > Metazoa > Chordata > Actinopteri > Spariformes > Sparidae > Lagodon > Lagodon rhomboides. The sequence goes on along the minus strand of CM077784.1, from coordinate 2,550,099 downwards.
TATTCATCTGCCAGAATCAGCTATCCAGTTGCTGAGATGCAGCGGTGCGATAACTGGTAGCCAAACTCCTCTGTTAGCTTCCAGCCAAATGGGCCGAGCCTGCTGGCAGGCACACTGCACACAGATAATATTCTTATTATGTACACATCCCCACTGCGGAATGATTAGATTAATGCGAGTGCATGTGTGCCGTTATTGTTGCATTAATTATTCATTGGCTATTTCTGTTTCTTTGAGAAAATCCGTTTTATCCCTCATGATCTCATATTTGTCTTGGAACAGTCATGGATGTCCACCACATGACGAACACACAATGAGTCATCGCCGCCCGCAAAGCCACACAAGTCGATGCCTGCCGACTTCTATCGACCAATTACTCACCGGGTCATCGCCGTGTGAGCAGGCCGACTGAGTTGTCAGCAGTGCCACTGAGCAGGCTGCGCTGTAGTCTGTGGCTGGGATTGAATGTGGATGAGGAAGCGGGGAGGGTTCAGGGGCCCTTTCCATTGTGTCGGGCTGACAGACCGCTGGACAGCTCGGCGGCCAGGCAGCGAGCGTCAGCGCTCCAACCCTTGTTCCGCAGTAGCGGCAGGTCACATCCAGGACCTTGAGAAAATAAGGGAGTCAGACTCCATTTGTTTTCCGTCTCTGTTCCCCAGGGAATCAAAGGGGAAGACATTTCCAGCCGTCCCGCCTGACTGGGTCCGACTCACTTAAGAGGACCGTTTTTGCCTCGCTCCCTCCAAGCTTTGTTCACACATCCAGCAGACATGGCATGTGGGACAGTCGTGGCTTAGCTTGGCTGGAATAGCAGGAGGAGCAGGGGAGTGGAAGAAGCAGCGCTGGCTGGCAGGGAGGCAGCTGAGAGGACAAACAGCACTGTGGAGAAATGAGAGGAAGCATTTTAAAGGCAAAAAAAAGAAAGAAAGGGCCTCTTTCTTTTTCAGAAGGAAAGAAATTTGGCTGTGTGTGTTCGAGATGTGTTTGCATGTGTGTTATTAAAGAATCGCTCCATCGTATCTGCACAAGTCCTTCAAACAACAAGTTACCCATGAATATTTCTTGCAAATTGCTGCTGGTGGAAAGTGAAAAAGATAAATGTTTTTTAGCCTGGTGAATGAAGCCAAAGTGAAGCAGCAATTCAGCAAATGTGGAGCAAAAAGTTCCTTTCCTACATGTTTTGCAGCTGTCAGGGGTTATCTTGAATAAATGTCAGAATGGTTCTTTTTATGTATTGTTAACATCACATCTTTAAAGATGACGGTCTACATTAAAAATGCATTAGATTAAAAAAAATCTTTAATACATGAACTTACAGTCTTAATGAGAAATAAAGTATAATTAAATTTTTTTCCCATTTAAGAACTATTAAGGTAATAAAACTTAATACAAAATGTGCTTAAGCCTATATTCTAAGTAAGTGTATTCTGAGTGACTGAGAACTTTCATCAACTCGTCCTATATCGGCTGTATTTTATCTGCTGAACCTCAGTCGGTACAAGAAAGAAAATGATGTTTTGTGTCTTGAAACAAATCATGGTGCAGCTCTCCTGCAGCCAACAGGCATTTGTCAGTTCACCAATGGACAGAACGGCACAGGGGCCTCATTGTTAGAACTCTCATTGCGAAGTGAAAGGGCACAAAGTCCCGAACTAACTCTCAGAGGCAGTGTTTATGCCCTCCCCTCTTATGTGTGTCCAGGTCTCAGAATGCCATATGGGCTCTATAAATCTGCTGAAGGAAATAATAAATCTGTGTATCTGTGCAGTCACCTGGCCACTACTGATAATGTGTGTACGCCCAGGGGTGCATTATCTCATAATCCATCCATTAAAGAATCTAGGGGTCTGGTCTGCACTGGGACCAGACGCAGGTCCTGATGCTCTAACTCAGACACATTATCTACACCGGCAGCACATCAGAGGCACGGCAGCTGCAGCTTCAGCCCTCCATCAGTGTCTACGCAGTGTTTTGGGTACAGTGCAGTGTGTAGGTCACACGTGTTGTGACAGCACTCAGGGCTCAATACGCTGTAAAATGTGTGCGTGAAACGAAAGAAGAAATAGACTTCAAACTCAACTTCCCTGCGCTCACAGCTGTGTGGATTAGAAAGTGTTCTGTCACAGATGAGACAGGCGACTGCAAAATGCAACACTGTAGCACTTGAAATCATGTATTATGATCATTCCTTGTGGATGGCTAGCTTATTAGTGAACTAAAAATGTTAATAATAATTGTTCTTATTCCAATCTCAAATCTAGCCAACAACTTAAAATGCTGGAGGGCATCTGTTAGCAGAAATGGAATATAATATCCATTTTTTTTTCTTCATGTGAACAATCACCTGAAACTAAGAATCTATGTTATGTTCCATCACCATGGAATGAGCCTTTTACATCTCTAGAGCAGCCAGGTCAGTAGCTCCACACTCAACTCTGATGCTGTAGATCCACAGACGTGGTGCTGCCGGCTCACCAGATCCAATCATCACTAAAGCATCTGTCATGCACGACAGTCAGAGAAGAAGGAAAGATGTCGTATATTCACATTGTCAACTCGTGCTAGTTAACACTAACTTGTAACGACGAAAAGGCAGCAAAGCATCCATTCATTTTTTGTACAAATAAAAACGATCAAAGTTTACAATGTTGTTGATAAAAATAACGTCAGCGGATCCACATTTACAACAACTTTTCCTCAGTATATAAGTAAGTGTATAAGTATCGTGCTTATATAGTAATTTAGTACTTGTAGGCTACTTGACTATTTTCATTTTATGTATCTATGTGACCTCTGTGCAATGTCTCCTGTCTCCTACATGAGTCTCTCAGAGCTGGTCAGGCTTCTGGTGACAGAAGCTTTGGCAGTCTTACATTTAATCATGTGGTCAGTTCTACTGTAATTGACTGATGTAAGGAGACTTGCCTATGTATGAACAGGGCCTACTTGACCTTCCAAACGAGCCATGATGTAATCGTGTGTGTGCACACACACACCGTGGGCACCCCTTCAGCTTCACTTCTGGAGGCGACCTGTAATGTAGCAGCATGAAGAGTATGCTATGAACTGTCGGGCGGGTCCGACACAGGACTTTCCCCCAGGAGACCAAGGTTTGAGTCCTGCGTCTAACTATTACGACTAATTTAAGAAGTTTTGTTTCCTAAACCAAACCGAACAGTGACCGCTTCCTAAAACTCATAACATGTCAAATGTTTCTCAGTAGTGTAAGTTTAATCCATGGTCTAACACACCTTGACACCGAGTAAGACTCCCCCTCAAGAGGTTTGCTGACCGCTAGCTTAGCTAGTTTTGGCAACCTCAGAAAAGACCGCACAAAAACAATACACTGCAGCTTATGCCTCCATTTAGAAACCGCCATCAAAAAGCCACAATTAATGGTGAGAACAGCAGCAAACTTCAGCAACAGTACATGTACAGTCCCAGCACACAGTACGAAGCATCAAACATCTGCTAGCTTTGCTGGATTTGTATTAAAAACACAGCACAACTCACCCTCTCCTCCAGCAGCCTGCCTGTGTGGGGAAGCCCTGACGAGTCGATTACCGAGTGCAGTAGATTTCCTCAGCTGAAGGATGAAAATGTATGATTATTACCCCATTACCTCCGTTATTTTCCCTGTCAGCTCTCGATAATAAGAACTGAGCATTCCATGGAGTAATAATCAGAGAGATCAGCTAACTTGACCTCTCGAGGGGGAGTCTTACTCGGTGTCAAGGTGTGTTAGACCATGGATTAAACTTACACCGGAATATCCCTTTAAGACAGCAGGTTCATTATTTCTGGTATTTGTTTATTAACTAAAAAGTTGCTCAACACTATGAAGGGTTTTGGCCTATGTGCAGCTCCATCAAAGAATTTAAGCATTTATAGTGTTGCTTTGATCCTGGGCTAAGATCATTTATTTTTATGTAACAACCAGTGATTTGCTAGAGGGTTATCATTAATTTAACATTTATTCCTCCTCCTCCTTCCCAGCATGTGATTTACCCTGGAATATACCACATATATATCTCTAACTAAAGGTTTCTACTGTATATGCATGTGGCCCCTGAGCCTCTCAGAGTTTTTCGCTTGTATTATCATAGTGAATGGTATTCTTACTAGTTATTGTGGCTCATTGGTTTCCCATGATAGAGATGAGAAGTCATGTCCAAATTTGCATCTTAAATGTTTTCCTGCACCTCCACATCAAAGAGCTATCATGGCAAGTCTAATCATGGAGGGCGTTCTCAGAGGATAATTTTGCAGGTTGCAAAATAAAGCAGTGACCCGGTTCTCTCGCAGCTAGCATTTTCACTTGTCTGCTATCTGATACTTCTGTATACTTACATCACAGCAGGTGGTGCTGCACAATGTTCCACCACAGTTCCCTGCAATTAGCCCCCTGTGCATCAAGGTGCATGTTTGCAACATGCAGCCTCTGTCAAGTAGATGTTTCATCAAGTAATGGCCTGTCAGTCTGAAAATGTGAATGTGATTATTCCACTCAGTATTTTCTTATTTTCTTTGGGAGAATTGTGTGTCTTTTCTCTGTTTTATCTCAGCCAACCAGATAATGATAGAAGATCCCTATCAGAAAGTACCAGGAAGGAAAAATACTCCATATGAATAACAAAGGAGGCTGATTTATATCAGATATTCATTATCTGGACTCTATCAGCCACTGTGTGTGGTAATGTTCACAAAAAGAGCCTGACCACAGCCAAATGGAACAGAGAGAATAAATAGAAATTACAGCTTTGAAATGAAAAGTCATGACCTTATTCATTCTGAGGTGACATGACTTCATGTTAGTAAGATAGCTGAAATTAGAATCTCACAGAGGCTTGTCACGTTTTGTTTAAAAAGTGCTTAACCAGCAGTTTAAAGATGAATGCCACCAAGATGAAGGAGCGACAGTAAAATCAAAGATTGAAATACTATGGACCAGTGGCGGACTCAGGATGTCTGAGGGGCAGGGGCATGGTTTTATTCACCATAGAGGAATCCAAGAGAGCACGTTTGTGGTGTTTTTTTCTAACACATGGGAACCAGTCCAATGTTATTGTGCCCATTCCTTCTGTGTCATCTTACTCTTCTTCATTATTACATTATTTCCCAAACATCCAGTGACAGTTATAGAAATAGTCGCCTGTGTGTGCATTCTCCAAATTGGATAGTATTAGCACTCCTCAACATGGTTGTTGTGTCCTTCAAAAGAATTGATCATTACCAGCCCAAACCTCTCAGTCCCAACATAATAATAGCTTGTAGTCCAGAGAATCTAGCACAGACACACTGGATGACACTAGGTGTGTGCCTAGTGCTTTAATCACTAGGAAATTATTTTCTATCTTAAAGGCTAGAACGAAAGAATGTTCATGCTAACCAGATGTTTGAGCTATATGTGCATTTTTTGTTTTGTTGTTTTTAATATCCGGTCAGAATTTCCTCCACAACTGTGGGCCTAATTTGTGTTTAGCAAATGTTAGCATGCTAAACAGCTAAAACTAACATGGTAAACATTACACCAACTAAAGATCAGCATGTTGGCATTGTCATTGTGAGCATGTTAGCATTCTGACGTAAGCATTTGGCTCAAAGCGCCACTGTTCATAGCCGACTGTCTAACACACAGCTACACAGCTGCTAGCATGGCTGGAGCCTCTTGTTTTACATTTCATAATTCATTGATTATCAACCCTTTCTTACCGGTTGATAAAGACATGGGTAATTGCTGCGCTCTCTCAGGAAGTAAATAAAAGGTTTGTTTCTGTCACTGCTCAGAGGACGTGAAAGGTGGCTCCTTGTACATGTAGTTGTGATCAGCTCAAGTTCATATCCAGGGCAACTAATAATGAATGAAGCGATATGGGTGAGTTTTCTGCTTGAGGGCTCTTCAACATGTTGTTGGACACAGTTCCAGGCCTTGAATGTGTGGCCGTCGTTGTTGGTCCAACCCTGTTGCCAGACAAGAGCATTAATACTAGATGATTGTGGAAAAACCCTGGAAATTGTCACTTTCTATAATATCTGCAATGGGATGATTAAAGGTGCAAGATAAGAAGTTTAGTTTAGAGAAGACCTGTCATGCTTTTTCATGTTTTGTCCCTTCAATGTGTCATATGTTCTTGTGCTTGTAAAAGATCTTGAAAGTTAAAAAGGTCAAAGTGCACACCAACGGGAGCTCTTCTTTCTTACAGAAAATATATTGGCATATATTATGTCTGGTGGCTAGCTTGGCACGTAAGAATCACTTTAGCACAGCTGCTCTGTTGTTGTTAGCTGTGCTTTGTCAGGTGTGTCAGGCATGTGTGAGCTGTTCAGTCAGAGGACACTGGGTATTTGGGAGGGATGGCCTTTAAGAAACTGGAACTAAAACAGAGCATTGCAGACAGACAGGGGACACAGAGCTGCACCACTGGACAGTATGAGCAAACTGATGTGCTTTTTGAGCACTTAAGCATGTAAACCTACTCTAGTGGAGACCCAAAATAAAACAATGAACCTGAAAATGAGCATGTCTCCTTTAGAACATTCAGTCAATTCAATGAAAAATGTATTGTGTTGCGGTGATATCAACTGAAGACAGCATGCTAACAAGCTATCCCAGGCCCATCCTGAATTGTAAAACCACTTTATATAGGTCATATCCGATAGTATAGCTCAGGCCGCTGTGACATCACAGTTGGTTCTGATTGTTCCACTGTGACATCACAGTTGGTTCTGATTGTTCCACTGTGACATCAAAGCTGCACTGTCTGATCCATTGTGACATCACAGTGATGTCACAATGGAACAATCATAACCAACTGTGAATCACAGTCAAGAGGTGGGTGCTGACTGATGTCAGACGCTTCCTTGGTCATCTCACGCTTCACGTCTCGGGTATGTATTTGGACCCAGTCCAGCCATGTTTATGGAGAGGCTGCTCAGCCAGCTTTCCCTCTTGGTCCCACACACCAGTGCTCGAGGGTCTCGGCAGAGTCTGCTAAGGACCACTAGCTAACAGGCTAAGCTACAGTTAGCAGCAGTATACAGTTACTCTGGTGATATGAGAATGAATTTCGACAGGAGGCCAGTTCTTACATATTGCCCCTTTAAGGTTCGGGAAAGATTCTGGTTATTGCAAATAAACTATGGCTAAGGTGAAATACTTGGTTAAGGTTGGTTAACTTGACAAACATGACAAACATGAGGTGCAAAATCGTCTTATAGTGCTAGAAATACTGGTAGGTCAGAGCACAGCCACTCTGAGTAACAAGCCAACCAGATTCCCTGACATGCCAAAACAGAAATCTATACACTGCAGGAGGAGCGACACATCCTTTTCCATTGCACGCATTTCAATTTCCAGCTTGAAAGAAGAGGTTTAACGTAATACTGGCAATTTGTGGGAATACAATTATATTTTTAGAAAAAAAAACAAGCCCTAAATCCTAAACACCTTCCCCATAAATCCTGTTCTGAGTAAAAAGATGCTGTTTCCTCATTTGCACCGCAGTGCCCGTCCAAGAGAGATGCTTGTTCAGCAAGAAGACGAGGCAGCAAGTGGAGTGCGACATGCAGACAAGCAGACAAGGTGTAATCCATAGATAAACACTGACAAGAAGCAGGCAAACAGGAAGCCTGCAAGAGTAAAAGATGGCTGTACCTACAATACACAGTGCCGGCCAGCCAAGTCAAACAAGCCAGCTGGAGGTTGCAGCTCCATTTACATTACATTTTACATTCACTGTTTGATTGACATTGAAGGGGCTCTAGCAAGGATACAAGCCTGCACTGTGCGAGGAGCGAGGGCACGTTTCATAGCAACAAACACGATGCATTATGGATTATTATACATTAAACATCACTCGACTGCTTCCAAGTCATTCATAGATAGATAGACAGACAGGCGGACAGACAGACAGACAGACAGACAGACAGACAGAGAGACAGAGAGATGCAAAGATTTGTGTAGATGTGCTGGTCCTTTGATCATTCGATTGAATTATTATTATTATCTTATTGATACCTCATTAACATTTCCTCTAATCAGTGCGCATGTGGAGAGCCCAGTTGAACTGTGCTGCTACTGGTTAAGTCCTGGTTGAGCTGCACTGCTCACAACCCTGAACAGAACGAGAGACGTGTAAAACCAAGGAATCACATTTTGCAGGCTGGAATCTGATGCTCTTTCAGAACAGAAACCAGTCACCGTGGGCTATATTGATTTTTTAAGTCTTTCAGCCGAGCTCTGTCCATCTCTCACTGCGTCCGTCTTCCACTCTGTCCCTGAAAAACAAAAATATTTTTTTTTTGCAGAGACTTTAAATAACGGATTTTTTTTTCCCAAGACGGCAGCCATTTTCATTCCGCACTAGCTGTGACTCTGACTGGATAAGCTAATCAGCTCTCGCCTCAGGGATTACATTCCTTATCATATCTCTGCCACCAGTCAGGTTAAGCATGCTGCCACATTGTAACTCTTTTTAATAAAGCTCCATTTTAAATCAAGATTTGGGTAAAGCCACCCACTCAGTTAATTGGTTTCTATTATATTAGGAGGGATTGTATGGCAGCCAACTCAGTAGGACTGGCTTGGGCTAAAGTGCATGCAGCAATGCTGACTCACACATGGAGACCTCACAGCTCCTATTTACCCAATCATTGAAAAGTACTTGGAAACTACTTTAATGCAGGGCTGATAAGTGCGTGGAGAGTGCAGAGGGTTTGTGTATTGTGGATGTCATTACTCGGGTCACGGTGACTGTATCGATGGATGCTATCAGCTCACCTGCTCGTATCCAGCCCAGAGAATTGCAGTACATATCGGATGCCATCTGTCTGAGGACTACAATAGTTTGAAGTCCCCAACAAGTTGTACTACAAGTGCAGGCACTGGGGAAAGCAGGTGTTAATAACAGAACGGGCTCACAGATACGTGCCTCAAACGCTCATCTCATTTCAACACGATACGATTGAAAGGGTTGATTAAATTCCCCCTGAAGACTGAATTTAACCTGTATTGACTCATGCTCCCTCAGAAAAAGGAATGTCAAAAAAGGAATGTTAGGTAATCTGACCCTCTCCTGCCTGCATATCAAACTAAGCAGCGCTTTCAGCTTGCCAAACATTTGCTTTACAGAGACTAAAGGGCTACACAGTATAACGATTTTCAGGAAATTAAACCCTATTTTTCAAACTATTTACGGTCAGCATTGTTTCAGTAATAGCCATTCAATATACAGTAATTGCATAATGTAACAACCACTCTATATAGTTATTTTCGTTGTTTGTGGTGGAGTCTGCTATTTCCGAGCTGGACTCAAATTGCAAGGGGAATTTAACAGGAAATGAAGCGAGCAACAGTTACTGGTTACTGCAATTTTATCTCATCATTATCAACCTGTTCCTTGTTCCCTCTCCTTGCACTGTTATCAGAGCTGTGTTAAAAGACTGCCAATGCAACTGGCAGAACACCGGGCGGCTCTTCCTGTGAAGCAGAGGCACAGGAGGTGCTATGTATTTGTCACTGATGTTAGCGTTTACCAGGATTGTAATTGAAGGACCAACTAAATCAGCCACTACCAGCACAACACACCCACATCCACAGGTGGGTCTGTCCACAAACAGAGTAGCTACAGCACAGGCCTACTACACATTCCCTTTAAATGGTTAGGGTTAGGCACCAGGATGATTTGGTTAGGGCCAGGAAAAGATCTCAGGAGGATGTGCTGTGTCATGCAGTCTACAAGACTGTAGCTGGACCCAGCTAGACTTTTTTTTGGCAGCCAGTTCAAACAGGAATAAAAACTCTAAACACACAAACAGTATGATCCACTGTGACTTGTCCCTCTCTTTCATAAATGGTGCAGAACATTTTGTCCGGTCTGTCAACCTGTTCATGCACCGAGGGTGTTCATGGCTCGCCTGTGGAGCGGGGCTGTGAGCGCAAGTAGCCTGAGCCAAGTGTTCCATTGACAAGCGGTCCACTTGTTCAGGTTAACAACACTTGCACGTTCCGATTTTTATGTTTTGAGAGGCTGCTTTCAGTTATTATAATAGTTATTATAATCAGCAGCAAAACTAAGAGCTTAAATTATAAACCTGACAGGACAGTGGAAACTCTCCAGAGGAAACAGAATTAAACTTTTACAAACTTAAATAAATATTTTCAGACAGGATCTCTGGGTTTTTAAGGGGGGAAGAACATTAATTAACGTGGAATAATAGCCAGTCCTGTTGGCGAGTCAGGAGATTTAAACAATCCAAAAAGTTTATCAGCTGTTCCTCATGCGCAAATGCACATGTTAATTGAGAGACACACGTATTGTTCCTGCTGCTGGAGGCAATGTAATAATATTTTCCTCATTAGAAGATGGATTTCACCCACCTGCATCCCACCTGCTATTGATCAGAATGATCATTTTTATGACCCATCCTGCCTGATTCACAGACTGAGTGCACTGTTACACACACAGGTACGTGCAGCAGCTGCTCCTCCTCCTCCTCTCCTCCTCCTCCTCAGTGAAACATCAGTGTATTTTCTCATATGCAGTCAAACAGACTTGTTGAGGGGACAGACGATTGTGAAGCAAAGACAGGTGCCACTGTTGTCAACGCAGCAGGTTCTGGTGGCTCTTAAAGGGAATGTGAGCTGACACCCTGATTGGTTGAGTGTATGTTACACCCAAAACACACCCATGATTAATTAAGAGTCTAAATACAAGCCCTTTGCGCTGTATGTCTGAGTTTGTTTGGCCGTTGTCGTATCTTTAATTTCTTGAGGAGCAGGAGATTGAGCCTTTTGTTGCTGTCCTGTTGGTCTCGGCTGCAGTACTTGTCGCACCATCGCTTTAACAAAAAAGAAACTGTTGGCGCGTCCAGGGATGTCTGATTCACCTTCGATATTTTGGACTCGTGGTAACTGCCGCAGTCATTGTTGCGTAAAACGTTTACATTTAAGTAAACTCTGCAACATCTCAGGTCACACTATACTAGGGTTATTTAATATTCTGTCAATGAACTACTTTATGTGGCACATTTCCCAACAGACATTTTTGCTTTTGATATTTTCATCAACAGCTACTACACGTGGTAAGCCAGCTAACATTGCCCCTGGCTGGACCTCCTTCCAAATTCAAGCTGTCAACATAAGAACCAGGATTTGAGACGAAGAAGACTTTGTGAAATAAAAAATAATTTAATCTTTTCTTTACTCTTAATTATAAGCATAGGAGTGTACACAGGTGTCACATAGAGAAGATTACTGCCCAGCACTTCCATCATGCTGAAATGAACCCACAATCCTAACAGTGTTAGTGTCTGACTCTGCACAATCATTAACGCAGCACGGCAGGATATACAGGCTCGTCTTTTTTATACTAGGGAGCATTATGTCTGTTATTACAAGGGTTTTTAAATAGGGCATGAAATCAGAGTTACCGTGTGCTCCTGATTTGTGTCAAGCAAGTGTCACGTTTCAAGTTTCAAAGTTTGATTACACAGTTGCACAGGTACAAAGTGCAGTTTTTCATGTACTCAGCGCAGTGGCTGGCTTGATTATGCTGTTCCTCTGAGATGTGAGGTGGGAGGAATAATCCAAACATTAAGAAGCTCCTACATAAATTAAAAGAGGCCTGTCACTGAATGCTCACTGAATAATTTCCAACGGTTCGAGAAGAGGAATGGCAGCAGAACGAAAATCTTTCGCATCAGCATTATTGCCTTATCTTACCTTACTTACACACAACAAAGTACATGTATCATTTCTGTGCAGTGTTAACTTTCTTTGCTACAGAAAACCTTTGGAAGGAAATCATTAATTGATACGAGTGCAAGAACAAGAGCTCAGCAGGTTTACAGCTGTGTAACTGTGCTTCGCTGCACTCACATGAGGTGTCAAGCGAGACAGAACTCACCTGGTGGCCCTCAGAAGATGAGAGCTCTGCTCCGATGCTACCTGTTACTGGTCACCGTCATCTTCTCACAACCCTGGGCGTCCTTCAGGGTGATGAATTGTTTGCCTACAGCAGACAGAGATACGCAGCAGCTCGCCACAGCCATTCAGCTGAACATCCAGATATAATCCAGGCTCTGTCATGGACGGGTCATGTCAGGATCCACGATGGCAGCAGCAGCGGCGGCCTTGGTTAGCACTTAACATTTCAAGACTTCCTTGACTCTCAAGGTGGATTGATGCTAGTTCATTTCGTTGTTGCAGTTCTTGCTTGCAGAGGCTTCTTTGCACCTTCACAAAAATGTTACTACAATTGTAGGAAGGTCTGTTGGTGTGTTCCATAAAAAGTCCAATGTCGGAATTGGAGTTGGATTTTAGATTTTTAAAGTCACCAGAGCCCAACCTCATCTTCCAGGATGGATACTTCGCAAATCAACTGTGAAAGATGTAGAGTTTACTGTTTATCAGCACATCTGTCTTATTGTGTCTCATGAAATCAGTCTTAGAACAGTTCTGCCTGCTTGTATCCGGACTGTTACTGGTATTGTATACTAAGCTAACAATCTCTTACCTGGATAGAAATGTATTCCAACTTGCTGCACTGACAATAATCAACTCAGGTACGGCGTCAATTCCAGCACCGACTTCAGACTTCCAACTTCCGAGGGAAATGGAACACATCCTTAGCAGTAGTGGGAAAAGTTTGCCTTCTGCTTTGTGACAGAACGCCTCTCTAAAACATTGTTTACTTTGTTTGGTTAGATCAAACCGCCAAGACTACCTGGTTAGGTTTAGGACAACATTGTGATTTGGGTTGACTATTGGTTTCACATGGAAAAAAAGGCTGCATGTGTTTGACTCATCCACGCTGAACTCCTCACTATGCAGACTGTGTCGCTCTTGACACTATCTTTATCTTCATACATCAGCTGACTTCCTAAAGACTTCCTGGCATAATGCCCTGAAGGCAAACCTCTCCCACATGCGATCTTGGCATGCTCTCTATTTTCTCCTCCTACTCCTAGTAAATGCCTCTTATGCTGGAAGTATTTGTTGACACGTAACATGTAAAATCCATTAATCTCCCACACGTTATTACAAACAACATTTGTATTTACATATTGAGGACGTAAGACTCAGTTCCTCCAGCACAGTCCGGTCCGGTCTATAATGTGCTTATTTTTTCCACATGTATTATTTCATTTAAATAATTATCATATTTTCTGTTATCTCTTTACATGCATTACCAGGGATGGAACTGTATATTTAAATATATGTATATTCAAAAACAGTCCAAGTAAAATATTTTGAATCTAAATAATCAAATCATCAAATCATCAAATCATCAAATCATTGTGCGTGTGAATAAGGTGTAAGTGTAGAATGTAAACTCCTCAAGTCATATGAACTGAACCAGACACCAAGTAAATCAATTTCCACTTAAGACCTCACTGTGATTGGACCTCTAGATCCCAAAGCAATTAAAAGAATGTAAACTTGATATTAGAGTCAATGGGTTAAATCAATTAACTGAATCTATAAATAAAAATCAACTCTGCACACAGAAACAGTTTCAGCAGTCCCAAACACTCCCATATGTCGGTCTGAGTCCTTTCAACTGTCTTTAGACCCGCTCTATGAACAGCTGAGGCATGGAGGGTGGCGATTAAACAAGCTGTGGGTGCTTTCATCACAGTCTGGAGAAGCTGGAGTAATAGAATAATTTACTTTTGCATGAGCAAAGCTGAACAAGAGGGCATCATTGTCATTGTCATCCAGTGGGTGGCATGAAGTCATCTTCTTTTGCCAGGGGTGGGAAGGCTGGTCCCGAACACATCCTTTCTGGCACAGAAGGTCGTCACGATCATTGTGTTCCAGCTTCAGCTCCAGGGAGTAACCAAAATATCTGTAACACTGCCGGCACCCCTCTGCAGAAAGAGCACTCTGGCTTGTCCACTACACATGTGTTTAGTGCTGAGGCACTTGAAGCATTGCTCGTGGGGATAAGCAATGGCCAGCAGGCCCGAGGATGACAGCTAATGGAGTTTCAGTCCGAGCTGTCCTTGGCTAAGTTTTTGCTTCTGCAGGTAAGGAAAAGTGGATGCAGGCATAGTGTGTAGATATAACAGATATAATACCATCTAAAACACTTATTTACTACCTTAAAGTGGCACTAACTAATATTTTCTATAATAGAAATCTGTCAAATTATGTGTACATTGAAAGGGGTTGCTTGTAGTAATACCACAGAGAATTACCACCCAAATCTGCAGTTCACCCTCCTCTCTTGTGAATGTAATGCTGCTTTTCCACCGATATTAGCCGTTATTTTAGTGGTTATTTTAAACGAGGTTCATCCCGCTATTAATTGCCTATTGACCCTTTTCCCACTTCCTGCAGACAAGGCACCTCATCTGAAGAGTTACATTGTACATCTCTGATGTCGCGTTCTGTCACGATTGTGCTGGAAACAGGGAACAACAGCAGGTAGAAACACACAAGCAGGCAGTAGGAGGCATTATACCAGCGTTTCACCTCCCTCCCGACCAGACAGCACCTTGATGACACCATTCAAGGATCTGAAGAGCGTGGATACCCCCAGTGTGCTGGAGCCATTGATGGAACACACATTCCAATTATTTCTTACAGAAATGGAAGATGGTGGGTGGGTTGGAGATTCCAGTACATATCACATATCATTGCAGATGCTGCCTGTCCCCATTGAAGCACTCGTTGTTGAAAAGATTCACCCAGCATCATCAGCTTTCACCAGAACAAGTCAAGTACCCTGAGCTCACCAAGGATGGCTGTTGAGAATGTCTTCAGGTGACTGAAAGGACGTTGGAGATGCCTGATGAAGAGGAATGACATTGACCTTCACTGATGCCAAATTGTGTAGCAGCCTGTTTCATTCTGCGCAACATACGTAATCTGCAGAAAGATTATTTCATGCCAGAGTGGAACACTGAGGTGGACCAGCCAAAGGGTCTTGGCCAACCACATGCTGTTGTGTACGAGGGAGAGAGAGCTAATACCGCCCACGTCATCCGCAACACCATCGCACGCAACAGCCATGTTATCAGAGTGAACAGTGGAGTAGACCCTGGAGAGGAGAAAGGTACTGTCAAAAGATGAAAAATGAGAACTTTCTTGTCTCCTGTAGGCAACTCAATAATCTGTGTTTGGCCTTCGTATTGTACTCAAAAATGTCCCCTTTTGGTATTTTAAATATGAACTCATGATGATGCACAAGGCCTAAAACATTTGCTTGAAAAAACATTTGGAATCAAAAAGAGACACCTGAATAGTCTCACATGTAACACGCTATTCAAATTTGCCCAGGTTGATGAATACCAGATACGTTTCAGTCATCTTCTTCTTCTTCTTCTTCTTCTTCTTCTTCTTCTTCTTCTTCTTCTTCTTCTTTTTTTACAATGATGTTGTGTCGTCATTTGTTTGGGGGGCTTGCATAGGCTGACCGGGACTGGTAGAAAGAACTGGCTCATATTGGCTATAGGGAAGCCGGGACAGCAGCTCCAGAAGTGAGCGCTGATTATCCCGATCTTCCCGCATCAGTCTCTCCTGCCTCTCCCACAGACTTTTTTCGGGCTCCGTAAACATTTGAAGTGGAGTGTCATCACGGTCTGCTGCTGCAGCTCTGTCCATTTCCCCGTGCTGTGCCATGGCAGCAGTCAGCTCAGCAGACATTTGTGCTGCTCTCGTCTTCTTCCGTCTTCTGGGAGGAACACTGTAGCCTGTTAATGATAATAATTAAATAATTAACAAATACGTAGTATAATTAAAAAAAAAAAAATAAGATCAATGGGACAAGTCAAAACACAACTGTGGCAGGCAAGTGGCCTCTGTGTACACAAGGGGTCATCAAACTTTGACATCATGCACTGACTGACGTTATTTATGCTTTGGTTTAAGCCACTCCGTACAGCATCGATCTCACAGTATAACCAAGCTGGTGAATAGCTATGCAAAACAGAGCCGGGGCGAGGCATGGCTGCAACAACAAACTGAGCCCACGAGTGTTACAGCCACTTTAATAAATCACATTTATTTAAATAAATCACAAATCACATTTATTTAAGCCTGGAAATCAAACTCACTTATGCAATCGAACCATAATGTTGGACAGAAAGAGACTGAGCGCTGACATTAGCTAATGGGTTATCAAATCTATTGTTTTTCTTTGACATACGGGCCGCTGTCCCTCCAGATGTTTACTATTGATTATTTTTTCTGTAACTGATCAATCTAGAAGAGGTGAATTGATTGACAATGTATCAGATTTCCCATGTGTATATGACGTGGAACACAGGGCCATAACATCGTCCCATCTGAGCTTCCCACCCTGAGCATGATGTCAGGGGAGAATGGCCGCTGCATGGTTCATGGCAGTTAGTAGCCCCTTTCAGATAGAAAAGGTGGCACATCTGCAGCAAGGTAAAGGCTGCAATGTGCAGGGAGGTGTAATATTCCTTCTTTTCCAAAAAGCCACCACTTTTCCTCCTCTGGTAGGCGTCAACATGTGACGTGACGTGAAGCAGGAAGTTGGGCGTGAAGAGAAGCAGGTCGAATTCTTCTTCAAAATAAGAGCTTTACATTGCAACCGGACAACCAAGACAGCTACAGAGAGCGAGGAGACGCTAGCATCTCCCGGATCTCAGCGGCTTTCCAGCTGCTCATCTTGACATCCGCGGATGAAGTGATGAACTGACTGCTGTGATCAGCTGTTTCCTGGTTTTAAAACTCCCGGCTGTGGGTGCGCAGCAGTGCACGTCATCCACACCTCCGCCCATCTCACGCAATTGCCGGCACATCGACGTCTCGGATTTATACTGCAGTGGAGGGGCAAATAGGTGAACCCTCCAAGGCGTCAAATTGGCGGACCAAAACAGACCACCAATTTACCGCCTTCTGTCTAAATCTGCGGACCTAGCCACAAAAGCATACGCTCCATCTGACAGTGTGCAAACCAGATGTGTTTACAACAGGACATGGCAGCAGCCTGTACACATAATATAAGCAAACTGACAAGCTTACGTCACATGAAAATCAACTGATATTGATGTGTCAGCTGGCATCGGAAAACAACCCTTAAACAGCCTTTTGTTGTTGCTAACAAAAGACTTAATAAAGTCAGTATTTTCTTCCCAGCCGATGAGAGGATGAATCCTTTCTTTTCGCCACTTAAAAGCCAGAGTGAGAGACCGTGCACCTGCCGTGCACCCACATTGTTGTATTTTGGAAAAAGATGACGACGAAAAAGTCTGCTCTCAAGTCAAATTCTGTAATTCATAAGAATTGTACCAGAACTGTTTTTTAACATTCGTGTTGTGTATTTTTCGGTGCCACCAGACCATCTGGTCGCGAGCATGTGGGAAAGGTGATTCATGAAAAATGCCATCTGCCCCCCTGGTACTTTAGTCAGACAGTATACTATTGCTATTTCTGAAGTCGGCGCTAAGCATGACAGATTCCTCAGGAACGTGTGACTTTCCCACCACCTCCTCACTTAAAATCCTGAGGCCCGCTGATGACAATTCTGACAGCTGTCATGTCCACAGCAAACTCACGAGCCGCCATCAAAAACCAGCATGCTATGTGTTAAATATGCATTATTGGGGAAGAAGAAGTCATTTTTTTCAGAACGGTATTAATTTAGAAGTAATTAAAAGTCAGCATAGGCAGGCTCGTGACAAGAAAAGCCACTTTTGAGTCAATGTTTTATGTTTTCGGTGATTGAGCCGAGCATAATCAAACTGTCTCGAGCAGAATAAGAGCCACATCTGCTGCTTATTCAGTCCCTTCTTTATAAGTGCTTTTCATCTTGGAAAGGCAATTCCAGTGTTATAGGTTTGACTTTGAGACAGTCACTTTTCCCTTTTAGCATGCTTGATTTGCTCTCTGTGATTAATCCATTACTTTTTCCATGGGACTGCTGTTGATAAAGTCAGAGTCCCGAGCCCGAGGCAGAGCTGGAAGAACGGAGTGGTGGGCCCAGTCTTCTTCATCACAGCAACAGTCAAGGTTCCTCCTAGGTTCTTTGATGTGGGCGGCTCTGAATAAGTAGGTGGGTGGACTGGAAATATGTTCATTAAACAGCAGTGGAATGACTACAGCAACTACTTTGATCTAAAAAGGGAGAGAGGCATGCTGTAGAGAGACTGGGACAGGGGGAAGAAGATCGCCTTGATCATTAAAAACAAAGTTCATTTTGTTTTGGAGATTTTTGGTACTTTTAGTTATTACTCATATCTCATATTCAATTGAATTATTTTGAATGATGTTCTATGCTTTCAGTATCGTGCTCATATTACAATCTTTCTGGCATGGGTCATAATTGTGGAATTTCTTTTAGTCTGAACAGAGAATGTAAAGTTACTCTGAGCACTGCTAATAATACATGCCCAATGTCCTTACATGTTTAAGGTCATTTCAAAAAATATTTTCTACTAGCTGCACACTGAACACTGCATTACATAAGACAGGTTGGCAAAGTGTTTAAAGTGTGTCTTTACTGATTAGTGTCACAGATTAGTGCACCTTACCAAGACATTTAACTACTAACTCATCACTTATTTAAAACTACTTAAAGTCATTCAATGCAAAAACTGGAGTTTCTCACAGAGGACTATGTTTTGATTGAGGAGATTTTATCAGACTTGGCTTTTGGATAAACTGCTAAATTATAAAAAATGATTGTATGCTATTACCTGAACAGTAAATATGATCCTTGGTCCTTGAAAACTCAGACTGGCTCAGACAATCTGAGTAAAAGGAGACCTGAAATGCCATTTTGGATTGTCCTTTCCCTCAGTGTGCCATTCAGGTTCTCGTGCATGTAAAAAGTCTTGAAAGTAAAAAAGCTTAGAGTCGACGCCAAATGGAGCTCCTCTCTCAAACAGGAAACACTGCTGCTGAGGTGCCTGAAACGCCTCGGCAGCTGTCCCGCCTTTAATTCTGTGTCAATTATGAAGCTGAAAATGAGCATAATGTTTTCTTTAATGAACCACAATTTCATAACGCTTCACGTTTCACTCCAAGAAATTTAAAAACGGACATGCCACCATGCTTGAGCTGAAAACAATTGTTGGCTAAATGCTATGCCTACACCAAATACTACAGTATATGAAGCAGCAGGCTTCCACTGACAAACTACTATTATTCCATCCCATCTCCATGTGTTGCCAATTTCCAAGTCCCCTGCTCTACGAAACGCAGCTAGCGTTCAAGCTAATAGGCTGCTGGTACATGATGGAAACCTTCTAAGAAAGTTGGACTATGCAGCAAGGCAGCAGGTTCTGTGGGTCATTTTAAAGACAATAATATAATTCATTTTGACATATTAGACAAATATGTTGAGGAAACTAGAGATGTATTTGTCTGGTTTCATCATCCATTTGCAAATTGTTTTTTCCATCACACTATTTTTTAAGGCCCTTCTGACGACTCTGTCTGGTTTAAGTTTGACAAGCCCGACAGTGTTTGAGCCAATAAGTCTGACTGTGTTTTACTGGCAGACTCCCTGCTGTTGAACGATGCGTGAGATGTTGCGTGCAGTGAACTCAAGGCGTAAAAACAAATGTTCCACAAATTGCTCTCCATGCAGTGTTGCATGAGAGAGGTCTCCTGACCCTTTTCTTCAGCTTTCCATCTGGAAATGAGTAGTGTGTTACCACGTAACAACTTGAACTTGTGAAGCGGTTTCTACTCCTGGAGATGCGCTGTACATGATTCTCGTGGTGGAAATAGTACTCACGACATAAACAGTGTTCCTTATCATATTTTTGTATAGTGTTAGAATATTCTGCTGTCAGAGGAGTGGGAGTCTGGAACTGCTGTGGCAGTTTTTACTGAGTGTGGTGTGTGTGTGTGTGTGTGTGTGTGTGTGTGTGTGTGTGTGTGTGTGTGTGTGCCTGAGAAAGCTGTTTGCTTGACTGGGAGGTTCATAAATCAATGATCAAGGACACATAAAAAAGAGTCACCGACAATATACTGATAGTTTGGAGGAAGAAAATCCATCTGGTTGACTTTTAACTGCGAGGCGTCTTCTTCAACCTTTGTCTAAAGTCAGTCCAGCAACATCTTTCTGACAGAGAGAGTTTTCAGTTTTCTGACTTCCTTCCCCGGGAGCGTACTGACTAACAACTATCCCTAGAAAATCTACAAAAAATATGAAACAAATCTCTATATATAAAAGCTAGTTAAGTTGATTTCAGTTCAAGTGAAAACTGACAGATGGAGAGAAGAGGAGAAGTGACGGACAGAGGGAAATGTGACTTTGACACGGAAACGGGGACAGAGACTGATGAAGACATGTACGGAAAGAGAAGGGGGATGCCTGGCAATGCCTGCATACCCTGAGCTCCAATTAGAGTAATGCAGAACAGAGAAGGAGGTGTGTGTGTGTGTGTGTGTGTGTGCGTGCGTGCGTGCGTGCGTGCGTGCGTGCGTGCGTGCGTGCGTGCGTGCGTGCGTGTGTGTGTGTGTGTGTGTGTGTGTGAGGGGGGAGATCAGGTGGAAACGAGGTCACTCTCTCCTCCCTGAGATATTTACAGCATGAATGCCCTGACCAAAAAATGGACGGCGGCGTCGGCCCAGGAGGAAAAAAAAAACACAAAAAAAAAACATCCTCCTGATTTGGGGCCTGCTGACTTGACAAAATGAAAAGTGTGTGTCTGTCCCTTTCCAATGTCAGAGAGCAGCGGAGCCAGGATCCATCCACACCTGAGCGGGGGAGATAATAAGAAGCCTCATCTGCCCTTTCCCCATCCTCCAGATCATTATCATAATTCTGTATTAATCAGCGCCGCCTCCGCCACTCAGCAGCAGAGATCTAAAAATGACCCAAAACTTTGACTCTGCCTCCTCCTGCTCTCAGAGAGGGAGATGTGAAGGTTTGGGGATGGAGTAGGTGCTGAAATATCCCAAGGATTGTGAACCCACTCCTGGTATAAAAAGGGAAGCCTTTGATGTGGCAATGGAGTTGTGTTCTAATGAGGCTCGTTACACGGCGATCTGTCCCTGCCAGACTAGAGGTGGCATCACAGAGCGGCAGCCAGCCTGCTAAAACACTCCTGCTGTTCTCGGTTTGTTCAGCCAGGCTCTATCACAGCCGGCCCAGTGCTACACTTTGTGGCTGTACATCCACACTTTAAATTATTCATCGGCCTACAGCACCTTGCAAACAGAGACGGGGATACACATCAGCCGCTGTTAGCACTCAACAGCTCTCATTTTCAAAACGATTTTATGTTTAACCCTATAGTTAACCTGTTGGCAAGTGTAAATCGCTTTAAAAAATCTAGTCAGCGATGTACCACTGTTGTGTTTTACACTTATATATTTCCCATTAGTGCACTGTAGCAGTGCATCTACTGCAGATGTTGAAGTACAGTTTCATTATACAATCAGCATCAGTGACACCTTACACAGAAAACACTATCATTCATTTATAAGCAAGTGTCTAATGACATACCTACTAAAGAACACAAACACAGTGCGAAATATTTATATGATACAGGCATAGTACATTATGTATGGCTCAAAGCCAAGTAACACAAAACTTCAGCTCATTTGCCGTGTACTTGCATCCAACTACAAAGCAAGGAATCTCTGTCTGTCTGTGGTTCACGTATGTCGAGAACCGTTCATCCAAACTACTTCACACTTGGCAGGTTTGTTGCTGAGGACCCAACGAAGCGCAGTGTACAATTTGGTACAATTTGGTACAATTTGGACATGCAACACATTCAATATCAATACATTTCAAATAAACAGCGAACACTGCTCTGTGCAGCAGCAGGGGGGTGGCTTCAGCTCTCCGGCACTGAAACTGGGCTCACAGCAGATCACTTTCAAGTGATTTCATTTGGAGGCAGACGTAAACAGGATGGAGATTGGCGTGGTGCAATGACTCGCTGTAGCAGCAACTGGCTGGATGAGTGGGGAGACCTGCACGGTGAACTGCAGGTGAGATTTTAGGTTTCTGTCAACAGTAGCATGATAGCTAATGTTAGCCTCAAGGGCTACAGTACAAAATAGAGATTAGCATGGTGTAACAACCTGCTGTAGCAACGCATTGCAATGAGAAAAAACACAAGCAGAAGGTTAAACTAGTCTGGATGAGTGTGGACTGGAGGAGAGATTTTAAGTTTCTGCTAACAGTAATATGCTTGCTAATGTTAGCCGCAAGGGGTACAATACAAAATGGAGATTTGCTTTAATTTGATGCAGTGAGAAAACAAAAAAATGTTTGAGTTATATATGTCAGACACCAGGCAGTACATCTGCCATATATGATGTCAGATCCCTGTGTATACATGTAGGCCTTTTCTGACATGGAATTCATAACAGCTCTGGCTTCATCTGTCTGTGTGTGATGTCTTTTTGTCATTTGGAAATAGGGTCTGCGTCTGCAATGTAAATGTTCATTACAGCTTTATTTAGACACGACAAGGCCAATACCAAGAGACAATATGCTCTCATAATATTTGGCATCTGATGTGAGAGAGGGAGCGGCAGCGTTGTTGGACACAATCCACGAGCTGGAAAGCAACTATCAAGGAAGAAAAGTGTGTTTACTTCCTCTCCGAGGATGAATCAGTTATGATTTTTAATTGAAGCTTTAATTATTGCCCCCGCTTATTAAGTTTTATGACAGATCATTTTAATTCTGCTGTCTCTTTTGTTTTGTCTGACAGTGAACAGGCGGCCTGGTGGTTATTGTGCTTGCACACACATTTAGTTTGTCTTTATTATTTACCCCACAACTTGAGTGGGAAAAAAATTAAAGTGATTGGATATTGGGTCATCATCAACTTAAAGGTACCCAGTGGAATCTGCATTATAAGTGATGTTTTTACAAGTGGGTCCCACTGTTATTATCACTGTTTGACAGTCGCCAGTGGCAGCATGTAGAACAACAGTACCAAGAAGACGGCGAAGAAGAACACTAGCAAGCAAACATTCATGATTTGACATATTTAAAAAAAAATTGCAAATGTTTTAGGAGGAAGGAAGTGCCTTTAATACGTTTGTTAGACGAGCATACGTACAATGCATCTTCATGAGAAATACTTCATGTTAAAGGTGCAACATGTAAACATTTTGGATTGAAACATAAGAAAAAAATAGAAATCAAAACAGAATAGAAGAAAATAACAGTTTTGACATTATGTCAAAGACATCTATGTGTTATGTTGCAGAGATATCTGCTAAAGTTAGCATGCTAACCAGCTAAGCAGCCAGCCTAGCGCACCTGTCTTGTAATACCACTCTGATCTCCCAGTCTGAAACGCTACCTGCACGGCTAAGTAAGCTAACTGGCTCACAGCAGCTACAGTTAGCAGCAGTTAGTGGTTACTGTGGTGATATGCTGCTCCCTATTTTGTTTTGAGTGACCTCGTGGCAACATGTTGTCAATTCTTACATAGAGCACCTACAAGAAAGCAAACAGATGTTGTTCAACTTTGCGTATAGGAAATTATAATTAAGAGACATTTATTACAGTGTTCTTAGGAAGGTAAGAAGCTGTGCATTTTGTATTTCTTTATGCATTCAGACTTGAGCAATGTTCAAAGTGATCTGGAAATATTACTTGGTTACTTGGTATTAAGTGATTAAGATGCTTATTCAGACAAGTGATTAACATGTTAAACTGCCAGCAGGGTACATGTCTGAAAGGGGCTCATGTTCTTCTGTGAAGAGTCTTGCATTACTAAAGTTACATATTCTCACATGTAACACACCGCTCACCAAGACGCTGATGTAACACAGCGCAAGCGTTGTAGAGCTATTCATCATGTGTCACATCAAAAAGGTCTCTAACCAGTCAAGTAAGAGGTGGTAGGTACATGTTGCCTGAGTGTTTGATTAGTGATCCTGTCCTGTTAACTACACACACCTATTTACCGCTGAGTGATATGATTTGACGCGTTCTTACTGATGTCTAAATCCCCTCAGAATGATTCAGCTGTTCAACCAAAATGAAGTATTTCACAAAAAGCAGCAAACTTGGACATCGACCCGCTGAATACCTCTGTTGATTTTGAGTCTCTGAACTCTGCACTTTCTAATGCAGAATTGATTGCTTCTGGCTGTGAGTCTGTTTGAGTTGCAATCCCTTGTTTTCTGTTTCTTTACAGCTCTACTGCCCCAGACACCTGAGGTTAGTTTACAGTGGGGTTTTTTTTCTTTCTAGAGGCCAAACAGTGCTAATAACACCTTGTTACCCCTGTGGACAAAAACACTGACACTGCAGTTGGGAATATGTTAACTGATCAATTCCATAAAGCACAGAAGTCTTTAGAGGGGCGCTGCTAGAAATTCTGCTTCCCCTGAGAACAGATCACCTGGGACCCTGCTAAGAGCAACAGTGTGTGATGATTGGTCCCGGACCCCATTCTAGCTCTGGGTCACAAGAATAATTTACTTTTCCATCATCTGCAGTGTTTACCTGACAACTGATTGGGAAAAATCTTTGGCATGTGGGTACGACACCTAGTTTGCAGGCACCAAGCAATACTGTATAGATGAAAGAATTTTAATGCAAAACATTCAAAAATTAAGTAAAATTATCGACAGAATGTGAAGAAATAACAGTGTTGATGTCATGTCAAAGACGTCAAATATCCTGTTTTGAAGAGATATCTGTTAAAGTTAGGATGCTAACCAGTAAGCCCTGCCGCTCCAGTGAGATGATAGACCCATAGCTGGGCGGGCGCTGACTGATGTCTGACCTCCCTCTCACTCCTGTTGCACTTCACGCCTCTCCTGATTCCACCATGTGTACATGGTCCCCAGAGTCAGAGTCCTGGTTGGAGCTGCTGTAAATCACCTCTGAACTGTATTTCATGTCATCAAACTGGCCTCCGTCAGTCTCAGAGGCTGTGTTCACTGAGAGGATGCTTAGCCTGGTACCTTTGCCCACTTGCCCGGCTCAGTTCTTGTGATTCCCAGTGCTCCAAGCTCCCGGTCTGGGCAGAGTCAGCCAAGGACCACTAGCTGCAATGCTAACTGATACCCCTTTTTGATCAAGGCAGTTCAGGTGCTGGTTCGGATCCAGTGCCTGCTCTGGATCCAGATCTTTACGTCATGACAGCCAAAACCCAAAGATGGTTCCAGAGTGGCACCAAAACTTTCCTGGTCTAGAGCAAAGAACCGCTTATGTCATGGGCCGAGGTCAAGACCAAGGAAGGACCAACTAAAACAACTTATAACCATAATTTCTTAAAAACCAGAGCTAGTTTAGTGTGTTCTGACTCATCCATTGGAGAATAAACAAAGCATTATAAGGATCTCCGCTAATCGAGTGAGCATGAAAAGCCAGGAGCAGCACTTGTAAAGAGCCGATGTTGTCCTCGCAATGCTGGGAAATTGGAGACGTATACAGTGACTGAATGATGTGCCTCCGCAGTGGCTTTCATGCCGTGGAAAAACAAACCGGTTCTTAAAAAGTTCACAGGTTGAACCAACTCCGAACCAGCGCTTGGTTCGCTTTGGTCAAAAAAATTAAACAGCTTTATGTGTTGTTTTTTTGTTTTGTTTTTGATCACATGGATGAATCTGATTCAGCACATTCAACATGTGATTCAACACATGTGACCTAATACATTGCATGTGAATGATGAATAGAATGAGGAGCCTGTCACAGTGCATTACCTGATTTAGTCAGACTGGATGAAACATGGTATATAGCACTTTCACATGTTCAACTAATCACATTATTAAACATATCTGGAGTGAAGTGCAGCAGACCAATATTGTAAGGTGGACCATAATATCACTGCTCCGGTCCACACGTTTGATTGAAAACAGCTCTCATACTTAATATGCCAAACATAGTGAGGTCACACTGTGTCAATATATATCACTATCAACCTGGTGAAAGGCTATTTTAGTGTCCACTGTTACTCAGCTAACAATACTGTAGACAGATTTCTCAGTTCTTTTTGGCCCAAGAAGATTTTCCAAGCACTTAACAAGCAATTTAACCGCTGCTATGAGCATAAAGACACAAAATGCTTGTCTACAAGAGCTTTCATGGTCTCTAAATGGGATATGAGGGGTGGTACAGCATTTGACATGAAATGTGACATGGTACATTCTATAATTATTCATAGACATAGAGAGCAATATGATGAATAGCTGCAGGCAACAGGTGCAGTCATGGTGACTCAAATCTGCAGTGTGTCATCAGGGAATGCAAACGTCTTTTACCATGGCATCCTGTCATTTAGAGAGCCACTTGTTATACATGTTACGCCCTTGTCACAGGCTGTGATCGAGGGCACTTATAGTAAGAGTTCAGTGGAGGTGTCAACCATGGAAATTATAAGAATAAGATGCCGTAGTGTGGGAGGAACCGCTAGCATGTCCAGAATCAGCCTATTGTTGTTCAGCCTCTTTTGGGTCCCCTGTTGATTCCTGCTGAAGGTCTCACCAACCTCCAAATGTAAAGTGTGCCTCCGATGTCAGACCAGGAAGGAGTTATTATTATTTACTTGTTTCTCAGCCAATAAAGCCATTCACACTGTGGCTAACTTCCACTGAGCAGGGTTCAGGAACTGACTGTCCTTTTAAAGGTCAAAAAGAACAAGAGGAAGAGAGTCTGGTTCTGGTTCCCCATTGGCTCGTTCAAACAGTGAGCTGATGCTGTGTTGTCAAGGACACAGACATGAGTGAGAGTCTGCCTTATTATTACATATGAATAAAGTTATTTTAAAAAAGTGTTGCAAAACCGTCACAAATTATGCAAAACCTCATCTGGACTTGTGACCCTTCCTGGAGCCAGACCTGGGAGGAGAGCGTCTGGTGGCTGCACTTCAACCCGCGGGCCATGGTCGGGCACAGTTCAGAAGACCTACAAAGAGCAGCCGCCCTGTGGGCCCCCCACCCACAGGGAGAGGCACTTGGGGTCGGGTGAGTCTCAGCTGTGTGGTGGGACCTCGGAGTGCTGACCCCTAGCGTTGCAGACCGGTGCTGGGGATGTGGACTGTCACCTCTCTGGCAGGGAAGGAAGCAGAGCGAGTGCAGGAGGTGGAGCAGCAGTGGAACGTATTCCTTTAATCGCTCATATAAAAAAAATATATATTTTCCCCTCTAACCGGTATGAATGCTTAAACATATCTTACACTGAATTCATGAATAAATGAAATCACAAGTTTTTGTCCCTTGCACCCCGGCCTCCTAAGGATTGAACTTGCAGAAAAATGTTTCAGCACCGTCTCAAAATGATGAATCGGGCTCTCACACCATTAAATGATTTGACCCATTTCCAGATTGGAACGGCTAGTTTGTTATTTTGTTTACGCTCTTCATGTATTGTGTTGTGTGATTAACTCGCTGTCAGAGACAATAAGGTATTGCGCCTGCAAATGGGTCTTGCTATTTAGGTTATAGGCAACAGCATTTTTAAATAGGTATACAGCGTAACACACACACACACACACAGATTGGGCAAAAACATAATTTGCACATACATACAGAATATACACGTCTGTTTAATGGTGTGAATGGTGTTTATCTGCACCTTAATATACTTTAATAGTGTCTGTATTATCTGTTATTTCTTCTCTGTAGATGTATATGCAAGATCCTGTATGTGTGTGACATTTTATTAACACCATAACACACATACATGAACACATTCAGCAGGAAGCTGGGAGGTGATGATATAGGTGGAAGTGAGAGGTTACAGAGGACAGGATTTACCAGCAGGCTGATGATCACCTCCACTATCACCCCTCTAACACATGCACACACATATCTAATTAAATCACTCCTACATTCCCATCTGAACTGAGAACACGGAAATAGATGCCAGATCTGTGTGTGTGAATGTTGCTTGTACCGTATGTGAATGTATGTGTGTGTGTGTGTGTGTGTGTGTGTGTGTGTGTGTGTGTACAGTACGTGTGTGGTGAGCCAGATTTATTCATCAGCGTCACGGTGCTGCGTACACTGCGGAGGCCCTGGAGCTGACTTGCACCTCCACAAAAATGTGACTACATGTGATGACCACTGAGATCATGAGATCACGTAACACAGGAACAGTGAGTGACACAGCTGGCAGAGGGATCAGGAGACATGATGGCATTTTGATTTAGTTACTCTGGAATATTGTCATGGTTCTGTTCTTTTAGTTTCATTGTGCGTGTGTGTTATGTGTGTTTTCTAGGTTTCTGTCTTTGGTCTTTTGCCCTTTGTCCAGTGTTCTGTTTTCGTTCTTTCACCCCTCAAAAGCCTGATGTTCCCTCTACACCTGTCTTGGATCTGTTTAACCAGCCCAGCTCTTTTACCTGACTTCTTCCACAATCTTCTTTCTCTCCAAACCTGCGCTGCGTCTCCTTCATTAGCCTCCCAGTGTGGCTGCACCCAAAGGTCCGGACTTCACCGCACTTGCAGATTTGCGGAGTTTGCAGGCGGGTTCGCGGCAAGTCCACGAGTTTTGAGGGCAGTCCTAACTCGCTTTTCATCCAGTCCACAAGGGCTCTCCACTGGACTTTCTGCATTCTTCCACAGAGTCCACATGGGCTGCCCCAAAAGCACGGAGAGGTGATATTTCAAGCTATAACACAAGCTAGCTTTACTGCAGTACTTTAGTTTAGCTCTGAAAATAAACCTTTTCACTCCAAGATTCTCTTGAAAAACAATCCTGACTTAACTAAAAATGTTATTACATCAATAGTTACAGCTTTATGGTTGAAAAGTAAAAAAGTTGTTCCCTCCTCACATTACATTGACATATACACAACAATAAATAGCACATTTAACTGATTTTTTTAAATGCACCCTGGTGTTGCAGAGACATGTGACAAGATGCCTCAGTCTCCCCCTGCATAAATGTCTGCACAAAGTTTAATGACAGTCTGTACCACAGTCCTGATATTTCACTCAGGGCCTCAAATGTCGATATCATGATGGCGCTTGAGAAAAAGTCAAGAGATTAAATGATTAGGCTTAATCCTCTGGGAACCATAAATGCCTGCACGCGATTTAATGACAATCAATCCAATAGTTGTTAAGATGTTTCAGTCTGGACCAAATTAGTGGAGCGCCTCTCCAGGTGACGCTGCCCTCCCTGGAGCCAAACCGTTGGCTAAAAATACAATGCAGATGATGAGTGATGGTCTGAATTCACCAGAGTGCTTACTTAACTGTCACAATACAGGCACTCGTCCACACAAGATGAGTTGGTAATTTTGGATCCACCAACACTTTTTCTTTCATGGATGAATATTTCAAAAACTCATCCAGAAACCTCAGAACACCACCAGCTGTCGGGAGGTGCATTCTCTCCCTCTGAATATAGAACCAATCACAATGTTTGTTTACAATGACCTCAGGGTAGAACACCCCTGCATCACTCACCAGCTCGCACACAATTTAATTGCCTTGGGTTGATATCAACGGTGCTAGCAAAGCAACACAATACTTGCACAGTAGGAACGGCAAATACATTGAACTACTGCTGTGTTTAACTATATATCTTCAGACGTTACAGCTACAGCTGAAGTTATCAACACAAACTAATCTCCACAATGCAAATCAATGGTCTTCTACCCAGGAGTGACTGCTGCTGTTTAGCGAGACCTCACTGTGATTCAGTCTATATGAGCAATCAGTGCTGTGCAAATCGTATTAAGTTTTTTAAGGTTTTAAATATATATTAGAGCTTGGGTGAATGGCATTATGCCTCGGCAGGTTGCAACAATTTCTTGTTTAATGCAGTTTAGTTAACTAATCAGTTTGGGGGTTTTTTTCAAGGTTTTTGGCAACAAATTTCAGACACTTTTTTTGTATGTCTGATCCATCAATCCCTGTGTTTCCAAACCAGTGGGAGGCCACACAGAGTTCGGGCTTTGTACAGACTCCTGAAAGGTGCCTTGTATAAGTATTGCGTGTTGGTTGTTAACATCTGAACCACCTACTCCTGACGTCAGGAATCAAGGCTCTGCAATCAGCCACTTCATGCAGCAGTTTGCCAGGTGAGCTACAAAGACATCGTGGTCTGAGTTTCACTCTCAAGCTTTCTTTTTTTATTTTTCTCTCAACTACTTCCTTCTTTTGGTGCATCTCATGTGATGCTGCTCAGCCAATCAGTTCTGTACATTATAACATGCGACTTGAGTGTGAGTGAGATACAGCGATGAGACACAGCGGTCATATACATGAGTGAGTCAGAGAAGAGGCATTTCACAAGGCGTGCTTTAAAAAGACAAAAGTGGACTATGGAAACACAGCTTTTAATCAAGAATAGACAGACTTTTACATGTTTATTCTTCCCACAGGCAGTTCAACACCTGTATGTTTCATTTATTTGCTCATTTGTTCAGAAAATAAACGTCAGAGTTCACTTCTCTTACTGATCAAGAGGAAATGTTGGGACATAAGAGGGGAAAAAGAGACTCAGTTCTTAAGAAGTGTTGAAATTGTTTGTAATAAAGTTGGTTCAGACTGTTAAGATGTGTAGTTTAAATAAAAAGAAAAGGGAAACTCCAGGTTCACTTTTTTATTTAATTTGTCTAAAACTATGCACTTTATTTTAAGAGGCACAATTTTTTAAAACCTCTCCTTTATGTATTTTATTTTTTAAACGCATCCATTACTTTACTTGAAATGATAAGATGGCATGTATTCATTACTAGAGTACCTCTTATAACCCCGTCAGTTCAATATTAGGCTATATTATGAAATATTGTAGAACTTTCCTTTATTTAATGTCACAGTCAGTTGTTGACAACACACAGACGTTGATACAAATACTGGTGTACTTCGTTATACTGTATATTGCACTGAATTATAATGCAAGTGAGACGTGATGTTACAGACCTTCACTTCAGGATATTTTCTCGAACTTGACCTCTTTGATTTTTAATTGAAGATTTTCCGGAGGTGAGTGATGTTAGCCCTGTCTGAAGGATAAGCGCACCCACTCTTCGACAGCAGGCTTTTTACCCGGCATTCGAGTTTGCTCATTCAGGATAGCTGTAACCGCAAGTGGTTCATTTTGAGCCTACTGACACCTTCACGCAAACAGGAGGACATAGTCCTGCAAATACACATAGACATGCAGACACAAAATGGATGACAAACAGGCACATGACCGTTACAGCACTACAGCAATTATATATATATAATTCATTTGTTAGCGTATTGTGAGGAAGTTGGTTATTGTAGCTTTTAATCAGCGTCCTCCTAGAGTTTCACTGTGATGCTGAATGCACCGGCCTGAATAAAAACACGTCCCTCAACAACCTTTAAGCTTTTAACCCATTCTGAATATAAAGCTGTTCTGCACTCATAAATAATGCAGGATGTGTAAAGCAGATGCATTACGTAGAGCTCTATTGTTCAGACACTCTGTTTAATGAATAGGCGTCTCTAAGAGCCATTACCTGAAAGCAAAGCCTTCCCCGATGTCTTCTCTCCCCCTGTGCATTAGTTGACCAGAGTTGTTGTACTGGGAAGGCCGGGGCTCGGCCTGCTCCTGACAGTCTAATGTTCCTGCTCAGTAAATTGTGTTGGAATTGCTCCCCGGGGAGACATGAACGTGACAATGGTCTGTGGGTTATAAGTACTCGTTCATAGACAATATTGTGAGTCTGCTTGCCCTTTTCCTTTGAATAAGGAATTAATTATTCATCCGCCAATGGGAGATAAAGAGTGCGGAGGAGAGAAGAGGAGGTGTTTTTGTACACAATAGATACTAAAAATCTTTTTAGGTGTCAGTGGAGCTGAAATTAAGGCGTCGGGATAAATGGGAACAGTGGAAACAGACAGAAGAGCATTTTTAGTCTAAATGAGAATGTCCTTCTATTACTGTCTACATCAAAGCCAGCCACGGAAATTAAAAATGCTGAGTGTAAGCGTTCGTGCCATCATCTCGCCATTTCCTTGTGTGACAATAATCAGCATCAGATCAGTCCTCCTGTCACCTGCTGGCTGTTTACCACATGATTTATTTCAGCAGGAGCCCGAAATACCACCAGCAATCCTTTAATTTTATTTTTCTTGCTGTATTCCAGGAGTCAGACTGTAAGACAATTTATCTCTGTGAATCTGTACACAATTAAACATATCATCCCCGTGCAGCGATGGCAGCGCTCGAGAGAGGACTGAGCCACATGTTGAAACTTCAAAATTATCACAGTTTAATTTAAAATGCACTTTACTTATCAAGTACCAATTAAAATGCCTGCCATGCGGGGTTACAGTAATTGTGTTGGGATGGAGGAGGGGAGATTTCATTGTTTCTCTCGACTTTGTTTCCCAAAGCGCGATGTGAGATAATTTGAGTTCATAAATGTTACCTTATCTCACCTGCCGTCAGAAACAACCTTTCTTTTTACTGGGACCTATTCCAGCAGCAAGACTCCCTGTTTTCATTTCACCACAGCTGATTTATTTTGACAGTGAAAGTCCACAAAGTACAACACGAAACCAAAAAAGTTGGGTCGCTGTGAAACATTAAAAACAGAAGGCAATTATTTGCAAACAAACTGTCTGCTGATAATGGTTTTACAAAGTGTGCCTTGCTTGTGAAAGACCTGTGCCTAATCATGATACTCTCACCGGATACCAGTTCAACACATCCTCATACGTAAACGACTGAAAAGGATTGTCAGCGTCTCCCAAAACAATACACAGTGCCTATAAATAGTATTCACTCCCTCAGATGTTTTCCCCTTTTATTGCTTTTATAAATGGAATCATGGTCAATAATATCATTTAAAAAAGTGATTGACATTAGAAATCTGTTTTCACACTGACAATAAAGACTGTTTTTTATAGACTTATTGTCAAAAAAGCTAAATTACAGTGACCTTGATTCCATTTATAAAAGTACAGTATATTTACAAAAAAAACATTTAAGTTGATCAGGTTAAACATTAAATATGTCAAAAAGTACTGGCAAAATATCACATTATGTTTTATTAGCATGCCCAAACGGTACTGATTGGAGGTTGTCCATTAGAACTTGAAACACTGATGTATGATTAGCTACCATAGATTTGCCAGCTATGGTAGCTGGCAGTAAGACTATCAGGTGAAGTGAGGTTGAAAAAATCAAAACAGTCTGCTGAAACAAGCTAAAACAGTCGGTACAGCTGAGGGGAACATTATTTCTCCATTATAAGAGTGTAAATATTGATTGCAGAAGTTTTAAACAGTCGTTAATGGACACTGGAGCCAGGTACTGCTGATGTCCCACCCTTGTAACTTTTCACAAATTAATGAACTGGTTATAAATGAATAAATTGCTCTGCAGTTATGTCCGTAATTGCCACAAATCTGCCACAGTGCTGAACACGGTTTTGCCTTTGATCATCACCACTCATGAATGCTCCTCCACTTAGTGCACCACCAGATCGTTTCGTGCTCCGGCAGGAAGCACTGAGTCGCCAACAGCGGCATCCTGGTTCACCACAGACGCCAGGAACTGGTTGCAGGAGAAGGAGGGGCAGCTGGGTGTGTGGGAGGCAGGATTTCAGATATAGGATCGCTGAGACCAAGGGAGGTGAAGAAGGATAGACAGGACAAGGCTGAAGATGAGGAGGTGGTGGAGGTGGTGGTGGTGTTGGTGTTGGTGGTGTGTACGTGCGATGGTGGTGGTAAGGCTTCAGAGAAATTGCACGGCGAGGGGCTGGAGAGGCCTATAAATACAAACCTGCTGCCAGCACAGTGGGCAACCTCCAGCCAGGTTGGAGTCGTTTCCATAGCAGTAAATGCCATTTATCTAATGTATTGGCCTATTACGACCTCTCCTTTATGTGTTCCTGCTGAGGGATCCCCTGCAGTCTCACAGCAGGGCCACCGACGCACAATTGATTGGGGAGTCGTTCTATTTCTGCAAGCAGACCCTCACTCATGCTTCTGTCTCCTGCTCTTCCTTTATCCCACCCCTCCCTCTTTCGGCCCATTCTTCTCCCTCCCTCTATCTATCTGTTTTCCTCTGCCCTGCTCCTCTTTATCTCCTTCCCTGCCTCCCTCTGTCCCTTCGCCTTTTTCTGCCTCTGTCTCCTCGCTCTCCGAGGACCGGCTACAGGCGCATTGTCAGGCTGCTCTTGCAAAAATCAATAATATCATTCTAATTCAAACTGATATCAAAAGGCACAGGGCCAGCAAACCGTTTCTCTGTAGACTTATCATAAGCCCATGTTTTTCCGCGTCGTTTATTTTCTGCCGTTTGGTCCCTTCGATCTCCTCTTTAGAGGGCTCCTCTGGGCCTCGCTCGCCCAGCGTGTCTGAGCAGAGTTTAGATGTTACATTTGACGCTGACAAATTTGGCAGAGTCGCCGTGAGTATCCATGAGCTCCCATTTATGAGATATCCGCTTCTGTGATAAGTGCCGCAGATATTGGCATACAAAAGCACTTCTGCACCGACACAGGAAGACGGCTGCCTTAAACATAATTTTAATCTTTCATAAGCTAGGCCAAGAGTAAAACAAGTAATTAGGAATTCTCAGAAGCCCAATTTCTTGAGAACAATGCAGGGGGGATGGTTGGGCTGCATTAAGCACTCATGTGTATTCCGTTTTTACTCAGCCAGTATCACTTTCTTAATGTAATTATTGCAAATCACCTATGTCTTTCCGCTTCTGGCTACACCAAACCACTAATGCTATTCCACACTCCCCCCAAAAATGCTTATCAGCATATTTTGTCCAATCAAAGAGTCATCTGTGCAGCTAAAATGCATTCAAGTCGTATGAGGAGATGTTTCTGGCCTCGGGGCGCTGTTACAGTTCAATATTAATGAGATAATTTGATCAAGTTAGCAGCAATGCAGACATTTTGCGGTTGGATAATTCGCAGTCCATACGGCCTGTGGTTGGTTTACCAGAAGCTTTTTGGAAATGCAGTCACCTGTTTGATAGTTTGTAAAGGGCAACTCAGCAAAACAGCACTCTGAACTACTCAGCCTGCTGCTAATAGAGTCAGACTGTCTCATATTTATTCTCCTTTTTTTCCACGACGTTCCAGGGTTTGTTTTTTAAGGCTCCAGTTTTAAAATATTACTCAGCCGGTTTTCAAGATACTGTCCTGTATTTCTTGAAAGCAGTGAACTCTATTACCAGATGATTTGCAGTTTACTGCTGCAGTTATTTAAAGAGTAGCTGTAACGTTCACAGGCAGTCACATATAATTCATTTTATACGGGGTGGGCGCCGTGAGAGTGTGCCACCTATTTGTCATTGTTTATATGCAGCAAGTCAGCCTGACAGTCGGTCAGTACCAGTTTGTCACAGCGAGAGCACGTCACACTCGTCTAGTTGTGTAAAGTGCTGCTGATAAAATGGAGATCAGGTTTTGGCACAGAGTCCATCTGGAGATTATGAGCAGTTTGTTCACCACAATTGGAGAACAAAGCTAACACGAGTATCGGATCGCTGGTTGGATGATTAGCTGCTGATGTTCTTCCTTCATACAGTGCGAACGAGACTTAAATCTGATATGACTATATGAAAAGAGGCAATGTTGTGTCTGGCAGGTTATTTTGAAAAATCAGATTAAGGAGTTCACATGCACTGCAGTTGTCTGGATACTTACCATTCAGCTGCTCAGTAATCAGATTCCTCCTCGATCCTTTTACCAGATTTTTGAACCCAGTCTGTCTCATTATGATATGAGTCTGCAGCTTCTCCGTCGGAACATTTGGACTGACGCGGCAGCGAGAGGACAGGCTGTGTTGTGAGACTGCAAAACTTTCCCCGACAGTGTGCTCGTGTCTGGGTTTTGCAAACGCTCGTCTGTTCAGCTGTAGAGATGGACTCTCTGGATATTCTTTTATTTCAGTTTTAGTCAGACAAGTAATCATTTGTATTTCTATCACAGCCCAACAAGTTTAACAAGTTAAAGTTTTCCTGATCTCACGTCTGTGTCCTGAACATGCACACATGTTAGATACCTGACAGGTTCGTTAGCTGGGATTCTCTCAGGTGTTCTCTCTTTGTCAGATGATTAAACTGCAGCTCAGGTGAAGTTTTGTGGAGCTATTTTGAAATGTATTTCTTTTTATTTAACCTTTATCTATCAAGTTTGACAAATTGTATTATTTATTTACTTTAAAAATCTGTTATTTTATAGACTTTCCCTGTATTTTTAAATGCACTGAAATATTCACAGAATTGCAAAAATAGCCTGTGATTTATGTCTTATGTAATATAATCAATGTATCAAATTAGACACAATTAGCATAAGATCAAGTAAAAGTTCTGTTGGTACATTTACAAGTATTGTCTAGTTTTTATATGTGTAAATATACTCAATTAAAGATTAAAAGGTTAAAACAAAAACATAAACACAACAACTATAAACTGCAATTTAATTACAACAAATTACTGTTCCTATGATTATTGTTGCTGCTGCCAGAATATAAACAGGTTTTTATAAAGGTTTTTATTGTTTGCAGTCTATCAGTAATCTAACTGATAAAACACAGTTACGGACAGACGAGACATTTAATACAGACACGGAATAGAACATACATTATTAAAGAGATAAGTGCCAGAGATCCAAAGTGGTAGTCAGAGCTTGAATATGTTAAATGTAAAAAGGCAAAGCCACACACACACGTTCTGGTCAAAACAGCTCACTACACAATCAACTAGAAAGCAGATTTTCAGTCAGGTATTCAACTTGTTTTTATATGATTTTTATATGAAGTGAAGCTTTTTGATGTGCCATTTTTTTCCCAGTGTATCTGAGGTCAACAAACTACATGAAATGATCAAGGTGCAACTTTTCCAACTTCACAGGTGCAACAAACTTCGACAGAAGGTCGGGCAGATTCCATTGAAGCTCAGTCAGTTCACACCTACGCTGTCCTCAGAGGTCTAATCAGGCACATTAATTAAAATGACCTGTGGGCGGACCGTAGGTGCTGAGGGCCTAAAAGAAAAACAGGCCTCTCATTTTCATCAGATTACTGCAGAATGTCAATTATTGGCAAGTTACGCAAGTGCATGTAAACACAGTGAACAGAGTTGTGTTCTTGTCACAAAGGCAACAGACATTTTTCCAAAAAAGGCAAGATCAGTATCTTTTTCCCAAAAATTGCAGAGAATGAGACAGTTGCTCACCTTAAAGCACAGAGAGTAGAAAGCAGAAGACACTGCTTTGATACCCGAAGACATCACAGCACAGACGGAGCATTTGATGAGCTGGGTGCACGGCAAAAACTGAGCTTTAGTCTGAGAAAGCGATGACAGGGTTATTGAAGTACTTTTCTACATCTGGTATTTGAAAGTCTTGCTGTGTAAATAATATAACAGCCCCTTCTCGCTCCAGATGCATCAAATACAGCAGCCTGGTCAGTGGCCCTGCTCTTTCACAATATAGCTTCCTCTATACAGTCGACTCCTGAAGCACGCCTTCAGTGCAACAGCAGGAAGAGCAACAATTTGTTCTCAAGTTACGTAACGTAAGGAAGTGACAGACGTAAATGGCATGACTTAATTTGCTCGCTGTGTTGTGTCATATTATGTCATAATATATTAACTGCTTTTCAGCAAGCTTTATTTTGAAAGTCTGATGTTGTAAATGACACATGTGCTAAAGTAGAGCACTTCATGTGCACTAAGAAGGGTACGTAGGACATCATGGTTTGAATCAAGCTGCTGTATTTGATGAGTTGGGAGTGAGCATGTTGGATATAATCATGTCATCAAGGTTCATAGTTTATTTTTTATTAGCACATATATTGACAGTATGAATTAAAAAGAGTGCGTAATTTATCATTTTCAGATGTTCTCTGAATAATGATAGTGGTAGAAGTAGGTTGTTCCAAAGACAGCATGCTCTGTATTTCAATAAATATCTATCAGGGGATGTTTGGCAGCATGAAAGATCAAATTCAGAGCGTCTGGTGGAACATGAGTGAATATCGGAGGAAGTCTTTAAAGAATCTGGGAAGTGGGGTAAATTACAAGTAAGATGTCCCAGTTATTGTTTTTGGAAAAACAGATTATTTAAAGGGAGCAGATTGGTTTCGATGACTGACATCACATGCTGATCATTTATCACAAAAATCATCTCGCTGTCAAGGTCCACAGTCTTCTTCCCCAATTTCTAGCTAAGGGCAAAAGCAACATGGAAAAGTACACATAATCTAAATGGCATTGCATTCACACGCCCCAAGCAACTGCACCAGATCCAACAGTGAAGAAACTATATTATCTACATCATCCGCGGAGAGGTTCGACCGTGAGATTGTTTGTGTGTGTTTTCATGAATTGCCTTGAAATAAAATCATGAATGCAAAAGTTCAAAGTAAAGCAGTAGTTAGTGACTATTAGGGAAGAAAAGGCTTTTTTAATGTCAGAATGAAGTGTTTATTTCCACTCTCACTTTGTTTGATGGAGTCGTGGAGCTTCCCCAGAGCAGTGGATTATCGGGCCTCTCCGTCTTCAGATTGATTCATCGAAGAGTCACAACATGTTTCAGGAACTCTTAAGGTTTGAGATGAAGCCACTTTTAATTATACCTGACAGCAGGTTCATATCTCAGCGATGTTCATGTTTTTCATCAAACACTCAGAAGTTTGGCTGAGAATTGAAGACCAGTTGTTCTGAGTAAGAAACCACCTCTGCAGACCATCACTCTTCTTGTTGATGAACCTTAGAAAACAGCCAGACAGCCTTTTTATCTATCTTTTCTTACTTTTAAATCATTATTTCCTGGATTTCTAAGACGTATTTTCTCTTCCAGGATAATTGGCGACCTGTTTTTAATTTGCATCAAGTCTCTACGGGGCCCCCTCCGAGGAACAGACAGGTTCTCTGGGTTTTCTGGGTTTTTTTTCTTACTGCTCACATTCCAGACGCTTTCTGTGAAAAACAGTCAATTTACTAATCTGCATGGAGCGATGTAACAATCACTTCTACTTCAGAACTAGAGAGAGCGTCTGCTGAGAAACTTGGTCTGCGTGTGGAAGCATTTTTCTCATCGTTCCTATCAGAAGTGAAACTCAAATGAAGGATGATTGGTCTAATTAGACTCCATTCTATAACCTCTAAAACTGTACGTGATGTGTGGGTGTTGATATTCTCAGGAGTGGAAAATAAAGCAACGGTGGCTCCTTCTCCACAGTGTACACAACTATGAGGAACCTGTAAGGAGGTGGCATGATTAATTACTTGTTTACCACTGAGTAAACGCTTCCTCACCTTTCATTTAACCTTTTATTTCTGCCTTCATTTAGCTTCATTTAAATCAAATTGTTGTGCATGTCTTTGGCCCTGCTACGGTTTATACTGATATTTCAAGTACAGCATCAGTGTCCAGCTGTCAGGGAGTGACGTGAACATGAAAACCTAAGTGTTGTCAATGCACTAGTGTGTTAAATTAAAGGATTTAGACTACAATGTTAAAAAGGTCGAGAGCTGTTTTTAAAGATGTAATATGTAATATTCCTGCATTGAAATGGCTGCTTTGTTCATTTGTGTACTTGTGTACTACTACATTATCATAAATGTTTCCAACAAAGTAAAGACTTTCCCCTCCAGCTCCAGTCAGCAGCCAGCATTACAGAACATAAAGATCCAACAGTGGAGTTCATCTCCACAGATCGCTGCTGCAGTCAGGTTAATAAAGAATAATGAAGATAAATCTATTTTTGAATCCCAAAATGAAATGAAAAATCTCTGAGCTCCCAGAGTTCATCTGGAAAGCTCTGAATCGGAGCAGGAATCCGATGTGACTCCTGGTGTTTATTCCTCCAGATCTTCTGGCTCTGCCCCCGACTCTCTCCTCTGGAGCTGTAGACCCTGATCGTCTCTGCCTCCTGCTCCAACCCCACACCACGCTCAACACACAGCTTCTGTTCTGTAGGATACAGAGACCCCGAGCAGCAGAAATGACATATTGTGAGTTTAAGTCTTTTGAAGTCTCAAGTCTTTTGGATCAAGTCCAAGTCGCGCCTGTGGTCTTTGGGATGTGACTTGCAAGTCAAAACCTTTTCCCAGTCTATCAGTGCTGGTATGAACAACAATCACAGTGAAATCATCTTCTATGGAAACAGGTCTTTTGATGTTCGTTATCAGGTAATGAATCAAAGCATGTGTGTGAATGAGTTGATGAAAATGCAAGTGCAGCCGTGCAAAAAGCCACATGCTGACCTTCTGTCTGTCTGTCTGTCTGTCTGTCTGTCTGTCTGCATCTCTGCCGCTGGATGTGATCTTAAACATAGTTCTGCTCGGTCACATTAAAACCTGGATCAGTGCTGATCCTGCTGCTTAATGACTTTCACTTGAAGAGGCAGTGTAGAGCATAATGAGACCAAATCAGTCTAAAAATGGTTGGTGTTGAATGAGGCATAATTGGAAGTCGTGCTGATTTTAAGTTCAGTTGATTCTACATGTTCAGTGAGATAAATAATGAACAGTTTTTACTATGCAGAGCTAATTCAGTTACAGATGTTCAGGCAGTCAGGGCAGCAGGACAACGTTTTATTTTTTACAGTGTAACGGGGAGGCTTTCATTTTACATGTCAGCAAAGGGGATGTTGAAAGTGAAACAGCGCAATGGTATATTACATGTATTTATTATCAATAAATATAAAGAGAAAATTAAATTCATTGTGTTTATTAATAAACCAAAGTAAATAAACAGGGAAATTAATTCAAAGGTAAATAAATGCACAAGAAATTGATTACTGCCTACATTTATTTTAATATATTCTGATGCATTTAATTGGATATACATTTTTAATTGAGCCATTTATTTATTCATCTATTTTATCTTAATTAACTTTGGTTTGGGGCGTTTCAGTCCTCCATACCTCCAACCTTAACCAGGTAACTGTAGTGCTCAGACCTGCCCAAACCTCACAGCTGTCAGATCAGATCATTTCTAGCAGTGTTGGAAGGCTCTCACATGGTGGTGTCCTGCTGGTGAAGCGTCTGATTAGAAAAATGCTCATTACTGATTCTTGAGGCCGGTTACTAACAGTGGGGGGGGGTCAACATTGTTGACCGTCTCTAGGAAACGGAGAGTGAACGGCGGCCTCTGCGTCAGACACAATTCATACATCTGCCTGAGGTCCACGTCAGGCCGCTGTCAACGTAGATCAGTTTTGCTCGATGAAAACATTTAACTGCTGCAACACACGACAATCATCGCCGAGCATCACTGTGCATTTACAATGTCTGTCAGCTTTGTTGTGCATTGAAAGTGTGTAAACCTTTAACCTTTTAATACTTCCACTGTATGTGTGTTGGGGAACTCCATCTCTGTTCACATGTCACCATCCGTAGACGTGTGACTGTCTGTCACTTCTTACAGATTGTCAGGTTTGATGGCACATGCCCCGTACACTCTGAATCCATGTGTGTACGCTGCCTTCTGGATTATCTCTGCCAGCAGCCACCACACATCACTGTCAATACTAAGTTAAGCAAATGCATATTTCTTCCGAGCAATTCTCTTTCATTTCATGAACGACAGAATTAGTTTGTCTGCATTTTGATGCTCTCTTCAGGCTGGGATTAAAGCGAGGGATTAGATGTTACATTCACTCTCTGTGACTGTAACTTCGTTTTTACCTTCAGGTTCAAATGAAGAAGTTCATCACGTGTTTCGCCATAGCCTCTTTTTTTTTTAAACAACTTTCCCAACTATCAAGTGCACAAATGCAATATGACTAAACTATTTACACTCACATGACATTTTAGGTAATTACAGGAATGACTGGTGAGGAAGCCGCGCCGCCTCCGAGAAAAACGGCTCTGAAATATTAAACATGACTTCATTTTTTTAGCGACAAAAAGGCGCTCCAGCCGTGTCTTACAGGAACTAGTTTGAGCTATCTGAGTTTAATGTAACAAAATTTAATTCAGCCCAGAAAATCTGATAAAGAGCAGGCTGCAGTGACGGATGTCTGTCTCTCCCAGCACTTGAGTACCCTGCCACCCCTATCAGCAATGTGAAGAGCATTAACATGATAAAGGACTCCCATCTGCACAACAAAATGTGCTGCTGTGATACAACATTATGATCTACACGTTGTCATGTCAAAGACCTCCAAATGCACACATTAGATCACAGACGCCAACTCGGAACAAATTTCTCCCATATGGGTAGATCTTTGCTATAATTTAGTATAGATTTATAGCATTGTCCTGTCTCCTGACACATGTTTCTATAAGCCCTTTCCCGATCAATCATACCTGCGCTGTAACCAGCTACAGGTGCAGCTCTGGGCCCGTGGACTCTGCAGTTGCCATCTGTTTGGTTTCTTTCTAACCTCCCTGCAATTTATTCAATGGAATAAGCCTGTGCCCTTTACAGCGACAGTGTAATATCCATCCATGTGGACTCATACTTACAGATTAACACAGATGGCTTCAAGCTGTAAACAAAAAAGAGCACAATCTCTTCCTTTCACGGAATAAAAAGGGATTCTGCCTTAAGAACCATCTGGCTGATTGGAGGCTGCTGCTCTTGACTAAGCAATAAATGATGATAACCAATCACCCATCAGTGTCGCATTGATTGCCTGCCTGATATGCTTGTCAATGAAAAACGTAGACTAATGAAGCCGGCCTCCTCCCTGCATCACTGTTGATTTACAGGGAGCAGCTTTTAAATTGGTGCGATCATAGCCACAAATATGATCCCGCCGCAGTTTGTCAACACTTTAGCCGTTCTGATGGCAATTAATGATTGAGGCTACTGTCCGTCCCTACAAGCTATG
Source organism: Lagodon rhomboides (assembly GCA_039737535.1). Taxonomy (NCBI): domain Eukaryota; kingdom Metazoa; phylum Chordata; class Actinopteri; order Spariformes; family Sparidae; genus Lagodon; species Lagodon rhomboides. The sequence goes on along the minus strand of CM077784.1, from coordinate 2,507,438 downwards.
TCATCTGTACAAACAAGGGGATGGGTGTGAGCCTGCGATGTATGTGCCGCCGATTCGCTTTCTTTAACAGCAGCCATATGCTGGCACATCTATCATCTGCAGCCCTGCCTGGCTCTCCTGACAGCCCCCAGAGTGAGTTTAACCTGCGGACCTGCTGTTTTAAACCTTGGCTGGACGCAATTAACAGCTTCGACTGCCTCTTCTCCGTCTGCTTCACCCTTCCTCAACCTGTGTAACCCCCCCGACCCCCAAACATTCACTTTCTCAAACCTCCATTAAAGGATAAAGCTTGCACTGTTATATGTTGTTGTTATTGTCAACAAAATGAATAGACCAAGGCTGTGACCCAAAACAGTCCCTCATCCACTCATTTGCTACTACCTTCGTAATTGACATAGTAAACTGGAACACATTTGTGAATTAATATTATTTTGCGACCTTACTGACAGGTGTATTGTCCCTTGGCTGAGAGTAGAGTACGGCACGACTTTTACATTCTATGGTAAAAAAAAATTTGAAGGCACAATGCAATCTGGAAAGTCAAATAAAAAGGGGGAGGTCCTCACTGCTTTGTACCTTCCCAACACTGTCCGTGCCACTAAAGAGACAAAAGCCAGTTGACCGTACTCACAAGGCAGCCATTTTCCTTTGATGTCACACTCAGGTTTGAATGCTAGGATAACGTTACTCTGCTGTGTTCCATGTTGCATGTTGTCTGAAGGTAGGAAATCTGACAAGTTCTTATCAACGTATCACTTACCAGATGATCGTCAACTGAAAAGATGATGCATGGTGAAAATCTGAAGGGACCTATGGCCATATTTCAAGGCAAAACACTATATTTCATAACAAGTTTGCTAACGTTAGCATTCAACCACTTTCTAGCTATAGCAGGATTTCCGTTTGATAACATCAAGTGCGTCTCCCTTCCAGGCTTAAATAAATGTGTCCAAGATGTGCATTGATATTCATGCCTTTGTTAATGCATCATGCAACTATCAAACAGTGCAATTAGTTAGGAAGTGGTTGGATGCTATCGTTAGCTGTTGGCTAATGGAGGGTAATGGGATATTATCAAATATTTTGATGTTTTACCCTGAAATATGGGTCAGTGTCCATCCAGTATCCAGTACTTTAAAAGTTGCTAATCAATATGAAAGTGGTCAAATGATAACTATTTGTCAGATTTCTATGTTTTGGCTTCACATTTCAAGCTTTGGATACACAGACAATAACTGATTGATGTTGGTTTTGGCGTTCATCGTTTGTTTATACATTTTAATGGGATTTGTCAGCAGTGAGAAAATAGAAAATACCGCCAGCAGACATGTTCTACAAGATGAGACGTCTATTTTTTATATCTTGCCAATCAAAGTAAGATAATTTTAAGAGCATCGCCTACAGAAACCCATCAGCCCATACCCACACTGTCAGTTTGACAAGTGATCTCAGGGTAGTACACTACAAAACACTCCAGTTATGACTACTTACCACCAAAGGTAATGCTAAAATAAAGAAGAAACAGGAAAAAAAGACAAAAGAATTGGATTCACATTTAGAGATAAAAACCTTTTAGGCTCATAAAGATGTTTCAGCCATAAGAAAAAAAGTTAAATAAGCCATTAAGCAGGAAGCTTGTGGCAAAACAATCAGTTAATCAATTAATTTAAACCTGATCCCAGTCTTCTGCGGCACAATGTCAACATGTATTCCCTGCTCATGCATTTAATCAATTGCTTTGATCAAACACTTATGTTTGTCACTTTAGATACCCATTAATGCTAAACCACAGTCGCAGCACTGAGAGACTATGAGCCCCGTCAATCCTGCTATTACCTGGTGGCACTGCAGGGGTCCATACGTTTATTGTTCTTACAGTAAAGGATTCAGCTGCATGCATGAAATGTGAATTTAAAAAATGGAGGAACTAGCAAAGTGTTGGCGCAGAGGGGTCTGATACCAAGGCAAGTGACATGCTCGGTGGATTTTAATGCAAGCCACAATTTAGTGTGAATGTAATTGCTGTGATTATGTGGTGATTGCGTTATGTAGATTACACACCTGTTATGGGCTCCCCCACAGGCAATTTGTATTTGACTGTGAGGCAGAAATTATTGTCTGACTTTGATTCAGGTTTAGTTCAACTTTGTTTGTAAGACGCTCTCGTGGACGGGCCCTCAGAGCCCTCGGGGGGATTCAAAAACTACAATTAGAAAACCTTCAGAGGAGGGATCAGTCAATGCTTACATCTCATTTTTGTTCTATTTCAGGTTCATCATTTTAATCTGCATTACTACTAGAACAGGTTTACTTGCTTTAGGGCTCAAAAAACACATTCTCATAATTTACAGTTCTGCTATGTTTTAGCTCCTGTCTCTTTAAGGTACCTCTCTCCTGAATACCCAGTCTGCTGTGATTGGTCAGTTCACACATGCTTGACCTGCTGACAACAAGAGAGCACCTGTGCTAAATCATTTATTTTGTGACAAGCATGACTTGGAGGAGAGAGAGAGCTTCTGATGGTGCAGACTGCACACCTTTTTAACTTTCAAGGTGTTTTACATGCACAGGAACATTTACACAACACTGAAGGAAAGGACAAAAATGAAAAAGTATAATAGGTCTCCTTTAAAGACATTAGTGGGTATTTAGATTTTATGCATTTAGCTGCTACCCAGATGAATTGCAGTGAGTGCACAGGCTTCCAATTTAGGATCACCAATATTTACAAGTAGTAAGAAATGCAGGACATTAACTAGCCTGACGATATTCCACAGACAGATGTTCTATAAATATATGAAGAAACAGAGCAAAGGAGAAAGGTAGTTAGGCTATTTCTTCAGAACAAGGAGGAAGATGTGGGTGGGGGTATGAGATGCAGTGTGGTGATTCATTGGTTCGCTGACCCAGTTTGGAAGAACTTCAGCATGTGTTTCAACAATTCACCCTGACAACCAACAATATGACCAGCTCCAAACTGGTCATAGTGTAGAGTCGCTTGTCAGGGACTGAGTGTTATAATGCTCCCTGTCTCCGGGCTGTGATGGATGGAGGGAGGCTTGGGCACGCACACACTCACACGCAATATTTTATTAACAGGTCCTTAAACAGTGAGGCCGGGAAAACCCACAGGTCCACTTTCCAGCTGGTATCAGTGTCGACAGGCCGATAAGAATTGACTTTTCAGTCATGCTGCGTGCACTGCTGCAGCAGCCTGTAAGAGCCGAGTGTGGCTGAGGGTTCATAGCTGCACACACTGGTCAGCAGGGCCACCCCCCCGCCAGTCCAGACCATTACTTATTTTTCACAAGCCGTCCTGTTCCAAACCTTTAAACATACATTGTGTAGCGTCTGTCGATAGGGGGATCTCTATCAAAGCAAGACAAAAGACGTTGGCTGAGTGTTGTGTGGAGGGCCGGCCCAGCCACAGCTAACACAGGCTGCTCACGAGTCCAGAGCCACCTACAGAGTCAGGTTTAGAGCCAGGCGCTCTGGAGAAGAAACACCCAGAGTAACATCAGATTATGTTTCCAATCCCGAGCCGTTTACAGATGAGAGGAGAAATCAGAAATTATTACTGGCTTTATTGTTATCTTCCCTCCTGTCTATCAGCCTGACTGCAGCAGAGGCTGTGGTGACCCACGCTGTCAAATGGAGGAAGTGGAGGCTGAACTGCACCGTTACCTTGAGTACACTTGTGGATCTCTCTGAACATTGTTGGAAACATTTGGAATATTGTAAGAACACGATTCAACAAAACATTAAACAAAGGTCTTGTCATTTTTAGACACTTTAATGCAGAATTCCTACATATTATATCTTTAAGTCAGCTTTAATGAAAGTTTAACTGAGAGAAGGCAACCCCTAAATTGACATAATCAGCTGGAGTCTGTTGGAAATGAGGGTTGTTTTCTTCACAACTGACCTCTGGCTGACTACAGACAGCAGTGTGGAGACAGTACACAGACCCAGCAAGAGTTTAGTTTTATTTCGGCATGTCACCAAGTTACTCATGGAGTAACCAACTTAGCCAGAGATAATATGACCTGCTGTCAGCAAATTCATTATTTTCACTGGCAATAGCAGCGGCCCGCCTGAATGTTCCCTACACTGCTCTTTGCTATGTTTATTGTCAAAATAAAAAGAAATGTAACTTTCTCAAAAGTGCGAGTTGCAAGAGAAGCTTTGTAATGACAGCCTGAGGTGGACGAAACACAGCAGGCTACAGTTCAGTAAATGATGATCTGATGATCTTTAGGATCATCTCAGGAGGAAAGTTCATCAATGACGTTTATTGTCTCATACACCTTCCCAAGACCGTTAGGGTAAATTCTCACTGTTGACCAATAGCAAGTTTTACCCTTACCCCTTGTTTTTGAGTGAACAGCTTGCCCCTCAGTGGTGGGGGTTGAAATCTCCCCCCATGAAATGGTACAACCCTTAGGGACCCTGATACATCTACAGTTGCATTACAACTGGACATTTCCAACATGGCTTATAGTTCCTCTTGTTTTACTGTAACAATGCACATATTATCACAATGACATGTGGCATTTATCTGAAGCGATAAATCTATCTGAAGCATGGACGTTCCAGTTCCTTCACAGCTTCATGCTGTCAACCAGGCCATGCATTAAAAAGGAACACTGCTTCACTACCAGCTTTAATTCAATTTCAGGCTTCATATGTCATCAAAGGAGGCTAATGCAACTTTGAAACATGTCAAAATCCAGAACTCATTCACAAGTCAGCAATAACAATGTTACATTTGCAAGCTAGTTAGTAAAATAGCGAGACATCAGCAAACTGGTTGGATTGTTTTCTGCTCGTTCTAAAGAAAAAATGTATGTATACCGTAATATATTGAAATGGCAGACAGTTACTCTAACCCTTGGTTTTAAGTGTCTCTGAAAAAACTCTGTTTGGAGCGCCATGTAGCCCGAACGCTTTATCCTACTCCACAATCCAAACAAGAATCAGGACAGCCTGCCCCTAAGATGAGAAAGCATTAAACGGAGCGGGAGGGCTAAGTGGTGTAAGTCTTACTAATTTTGGCGATTCTATTAAAATGCAAAGATTTTGTTCGGAGCTGTCATTGTTTCAAATTGTGTTAAGACTGAGCCTTTCCTCGCCTCTGTCAGTTTTCAAATTAGATGCCACACTTTGCTTGTGTTCTGACTAAGTGATCTACGTCAGGCGGTGGAACAAATAAAAACAAATGACAAAGATGAGCGTCTAATTAAAAGGGGACAAGTGTCACTCAAGAGAAATGAATGATTCAGGCTTAACATGTCCTAGAAAAGTATTTTTGAATGGTTGGCTGACATTTTAGCAAGGAAACACAAGCAGCTGCTGGATAATGTAACTCCCCCTGCTCTTGATAAATCTGTCTGGGTGAGAGGAAGGAACCACGTCTTTCATGAGCTGGAGCGTCCAGCCGAAGCCCAGCTCGTGAGCCAACACATGTAGAGGGCCTTAAAGTTGCAGCCATTCATATTTCAAAATACATTTATCAGATTTCAGCGTTATTGAAGAAGCTCAACTCTCCAAGGAGTTTTGAAGTGCTCACTATGCACTCTGCTGTGTTCACTTTGTTATAGAAATAAAATAAAGAGAAGGAAAGAAATTAAGAGAGGAAATAAACAAAGCACAAGAGAAATATTAGATCGGACTGAATGAGACAAAATACAGATGTTAGCATAGACAAAGAAACTGAGTAAGGGAGTTCAGGGGAATTGCAAAGTGCTGTTTACTCTCTCTGCCGTAAGGGCATGATGAAATATTGAAATATTGAACCAGATATTTTGCATGGCCAACAGGCTTTCATCAGTGCAGAGTCTGTTCCCTGTAATGAGGCCAGAGAAAGTCCTCCTACGGTGCGATGAAGACAGGAACAGAGGAAAGAGGGATAGAAGTGCACCAAGTATGGTGGTCAGATGTATTGTGAGGCAGTCTGCTGGAGGTGAGTTCACTCCGGGGTCTTGCAGCTGACTTTGTGGGTAAAGTAAAAACTATGTTCTCTACGCTGCTGAGAAAACCTTTACGCTCCTAGCAAGTTGAGTTTCGTCCCAAAATGGAAGCATTTTTTAGAATCATTTATTCATGATTGTGATCTAACGCACTCATTAGTTTAATTCCTTCGCTTGACATTTCCCCGCCACATCCAGAACGCCACCAAACACGCTCCTATTGTAACGGATTATGGTGCATCTTTGGATATACTACACCTGTCCACCCCCCTGCCCTCACCTCGTCCCACCAGGTCTGGATATGATAATGGCCATTGTGAATTTATTTGCTGAAGAAGCGTTTGCAGCCAACAGTGCATAATCATGTCTGATTACAGGCAGAGAGCAGTGGGGTCTGCTGGCAAGGAGACGGGACATTTGCATAATGTCCCAGGGCATGTAGCACAGGTGAAAAAGCCAGTTATTTAAAATGGACAGAGCTGCAGTTCACGCCTTTGGAGTGCTGGATACTATGGTCGCAGGCTGCATAGCAAGGAAGATGGATGAGGCCTCATTAAGACCTCGGCTGTTACACGCCGACAACCACAATAAATGAACCATTTTCTGTCATAATACAAATAATAATGTGTTGTCCCAGTTCTTCCCCTTACGCCCTCCCCTTTGTGTCAGAGTTGGCTTTAGTTTGGAGAATCCCTCTAGACAAAAGAGTTACAAGTCCTGCCAATAAAGAAATTATGAAATGAGACTAATACATATTGTAAGTCAAGAGCAAAACAGAAACCATACTTGACGTTGAGCATATGGCGGCCATCTTTCCCTCTTGATTGCAGTCTTATGTTTTATTTCTCTTTGCTGTTCATTTTTCAACCTTCTCACAATAAGCTGCTAATATTTGTCTCAATGCCGAATGGAGGGAGAGGACTAACACATTTATATGCTATGCTAGCAGTTTACATCTTATGGGCAGAGTTAGTTTAGCTGAATAGAACTAACATTATCAACAGAGTGTGAAGTAACAACAGTGCTGACATTATATCGAAGACTTCTTTGTCGTGTTGCAGAGATGTCCACTGAAGTTAGCATGCTAACCAGCTAGCCCCGGCCGGTCTTTGTAATGCAAGAGGCAATAGCTAGCTGTCTGACCGCCCCTGTAGTTTCAGCTGGGACAGGTGAAAGCATCAAGTTTGCTACTAGTTTTCTAAGTAAACAACAATTTGAACAATTTATCAAACGATACCTGAAAATAAAATAAGAACATTTTCGTTCTGAAGCTGTCAGGCTATGAGTAAAGTCTAAAACAGGAGAAGTCTCGCAGACTCTTTGCTTGTTAGAAAGCCTTGCATCTTGCCTTCATTATGAACAAGCTGCAACGTCGAGAGCAATCTTTGATTTAACCCAGAGTGCAGTTTGTTGCATGAACAAGGTGAGATAAAAGCTGTGATAACTGTTTCAAGGTCTGCGAAAGATAATGGACATTATTTTATCAATGCTCTTCAGCTGCAGAAAACAAGACTGAACAACCCTTTTTTACCTGAAACAGCAGTTAGACGTGTATTTTTTTATCAAAGAACGGGGTATTACCCAGATGTTGGCAAAAGAGCAAACACAGATTGCTTGTCAGTCAAGTCCACTGCAGAGCAGCTGAGCTGAGGCTGTGTTTTATACAGTAGAGAAATAAACAGGGCCAAGATATGTTTCTCAGGGAAATTGTTTTTTGAAGCAAAAGATGAAGAGGCATTTTTAAAGCTAGAGAAGAAAGTATGTCCTGAACAGTGTCTCTATGTTATTTAGAAATGTAAAGCTCTAAAAGCAACCAATGTGGGAACTCTGAAATATTCTTTCAAGCTTTGATTTAAGAAATGGGGTAATGATATGGCTTTCAACTGCAGGGAAATCTAGAGAGACATGCTAATGTCAGCCGTCCCAGTGTGTTGACATTTGCCAGCAGAAGGTATGGCTGAAGTTGATGGCATTATCAGTAGTTTTGTTTTATCGTGTACCAAAGTCCATGATGTGCCGTCCAATAATTGTTAAAACATTTTACACCGTGTCCCTCACTGCGAGGGAATGATGCAACGCAATGTGTCGGCGCCTGCTGTCCACACGAAATCCATTAAATATACATTCTGCTGATTCTGCTATCAGCTGTGTGCTGAATATCAGATTGGAGAGATGTAGCCCATCTCCCTACATGTGTACTTGGTTTACAGTGTGATAGATGCTTACTATGACTGGAAATGACATACAACATAGCCAACAGCACATAGAGATGTGTTTTGGTGGGAAAAAACAAGACGAGATAGGTTTTTGCGAACAGAAACTTTCAGCTCCCTGGTGAACTCCCTCCAGCCAGCTGTGACCTTATTCAAGTTGTTGTGGTAAAGGAGACGCTATTGTGTAACTCCTCATTTCAGTTTCATGAATCAGCTGTTCCAGAACGCAAGCGACCGGAATTAAAAAAGAAACAGGGTGCCACGTCGCTTGTGGCCAGTTAGGACACTAGATTTTGTCGCTCGCTCATGTCGCATACAGTTGTTGTACGCGGTGCCACTCAAAACCACACATGTGAGTCTCACAATGGTTGTAGATCCATTTCAAGTCTGGTTGTTAACCAAAGTTATCGGGATTCACCCCTTGGTACAATGGATGTCTGACATTTTACAGCCATTCATTTAATAAATACTTCACCCAAACAATAAAAATGTCAACCTCATACTGGTGCTGCAGGAAAGGTAGATGGGATCAATAAAGTCAGTAAGCTTCATCCTTACAGTAATCCATTCAAAAGCTCATCTGACGGTCTGAATCAAAGTGGTGAACACATCGGCCAAGAACATCCACCCACAAAGCAACTAGCACAGCTCAGAAGTAGGGTTGGTCCTATACCAGTATTGGAAACGCCTCCAGTTCTACCTAAAATTGGCCCACACTCAGAGGTAGAACTGGTTCAAGAACAAAAATCAAGGTTTGAAATAATAAAGCTGAAGTCCACAGAAAGCTGAAGTCCAAAATACAAGCAGCAAAAGGGCAGGTTGAAAATACCCTGACACGGCAGATGGTTTGTCTCCGGAGAAGAGCGAAAACATCTTTTCCCTCAAGAAAAGCCTCCAGTGCTGTTCTTTGCTCTTCTTTTAATAAAGACTTGTTGTCCAGTTCTGATTGAACTGCTGCTATGGCAGCGTCCACGCAAACCTCTTCAGGGGTCGCCATGTTTACAAGCTAGCAGCCGCTTCTCGCCCTCATCACATCTAAACTGAGCCCGTGATGTAAAGGACACTGATTGGTCCGATCATGCTTTGAATGGCCACAAGCGTATAGCCTGAATGTGATCTGTGAACTCGCGAATCCAGCTGCTTCACAAGGTCAGCTGAAAAAGGCTGGCAACAAAGGAATAATCCAACAGCTAAACTCTGATCTAAGTACAAACCAGGAAAACAGAGGTACCCAGGCAGCAAACGCCGGAGAAGCATTAGGAGAAGAAAGGACCAGGGAACTGATGAGAAACAGAACCGCAGGAACAAACCATCTGACAGACATGATGTAATTTATTTCTTTTATGCAGCGTTCCTTACATCTGTATGCAACTAACAGATTTTTCACTGCACAGTCGGTATCCATAAATAGCAAGCTACTTGTGTAACCCAAGCACATCTACAACATGACATGGATCGCCTGTGGCTCAGGGTTAGAGCCGGCGTCTTGTTGTCGGAAGGTTGCTGGTTCAATTCCTCTGGTCTGCATGTCAAAGTGTACATGGGCAAGATACTGAACCCCAAAACTGCTCCTGATGTTCTGGTTGGCATATTGCACGCCCATGTGTGTATGAATTACTGTAAGTCGCTTTGGACAAAAGCAAAATGCCCTAAAATGTAAAAATAATATCCTACAGGGTTATTTGTATACAGCTGTTAAACAATAATAGTCGCCTACTAATATTGGGGAAGGAAAAAATAATAGTTGTCAGGTAGCTGTTAATGATTTTTAACACATACAGGAGAGCTGTAATAATGGTCTCCTCGTGAACTTTAATGGGACATAATAACGAGGATGTTCTTTTTTTAAAGATTCTCTACAAAAGAACACACAAAAGAATAATTTGCTGACACACAGGTTGGATGCAGGAGAAATTAAAGTTGATGTAGTGTAGTGTTTGTACCGAGAAAGGCTGACCAGAGTGCAGTGTCAGCCAAATGTCCAAAGAGTGAAATAAAGCAGAAGTAAGTGAACCAGTGGTGAGGACGAACTTCTGGTCTAATAGCACAGCGCGGTGATTGATGGCTTGATATCTCAACTGAATCAAAAGAAAAAACACAAGCATCATGGGTCCATTAGTATACAATCTTCCCTTCTGTTCTTCAGCCCTGTGGCACTAACAACTTTCAGGATTTGTGAGTGCAATAAAGAGACCATAGATTCAAGGTAATTTGCTCCACAATGAGGTGAGACCCGGAGCGCTGGCGGAAGGCTCGCTACAATGCCAGAGCAGTTAACCTATTCATCGGTCAAAACAAACAAGCCTCACCGTCAACTTTTATCAGCCCTTGATTTCATAACCTTGGCGCAGAAATGAGAGGCTCTCTGAGTGGTTGCAGGGAGAGCGTGCTGAATGCTGGGAGATGGTTGCCCGCCTGAGCAGAAATCGCTCTGATCTACAGCAATCTATTGATCCAGCGAGCTTGTCCAATCAATACAAAAGAAGAGAAGAGGGGAAACAACATTAGAGGAGAAAATAGCCTATTTAAGGAGCCTGAAGAGTGGGAGAGGGGGCTGCATACACATTGTGATAGGACAGATACTGTATGTGGATCCTGCACACACACACACACACACACACACACACACACACACACACACACACAGGCCCAGATGAAAGGAAATGCATTTTTCCACGGAGACCAATAAAAAAGCTCTGTATTATTTCCTTGGGAGTGCCAGGAATGTAATGAGAAAACTAGCAGAGGGAAAAAAAAAATCAGTGAAGGGGCTGGTTGGGATGAGATATGAGATGAGGCAATGGAGCATAGCCGGCACGCTGCGATTGAGTCGTCTGAGTTCGGTGGACATTCCAAAATACGTTACTGCACCAGCAAATCAGGTCTGTCAGCTCTGCATTCAGATCTCTTCATATCGGGGAACCAGGACGACCGAGTGGATGAAAAGATCCAAATTGTAACACCACGCGTTTGACCGACGCAACAGCCAGTGTTTCCACAAAAGTGTAACCCCGAGCGAGACACAGAGCCTCTTCCTCTTCATTCACTGTCCATTACGCTGGAGAGGAGCGTCACGGCTAAATTGTAACAGACAGGTGCTGAAGATGGATGACATATGAAACCGATGTGAAGAAACAAAAGTAAGGAGACGTCCGTGCATCCACAGACAGGGCAATCAGGCACAGGACGGACGAGGCGGACACAGCCGTCAGTGAAGCTTTTAGGAACACAGTGTAAGAAATACTCTGCTCCAAGTAAAAGCCCTGCAGCCAGAAAGAACAAAATTATTATTATCAAAACACTTTTAAAGAATAATAATATTACCGGATTATAATTTATTAATGTTGCAGCTGTTAAAGGTGGATTTTATTTTCATTACTTTATGTACTGCTGGGGAGCTTGTGAATTTACCCACACGGTCAATCAAATATCATATTATCTTAACCTACACTTTTACGTCATCATGTATTTGTTGATTATGTTTTATATTATCAGTGGAGAAAAAGTATGAAGAAGCAGAAATTGGTTAGTTTAGTAAAGTACAAGTACCTCAGAACTGTACTTAAGTACGGATACACTCAGTTACTTAGTGTTTCTATGTGAATAAATCAATATTGTTTGATTGATTTTAAAATATCCTTGCGGCCATCTATCTATCTAACAGCTATAATTGTATTGTGGTGTCTGGGTTGGATCCAGCAGAGGCTACACAAGGTAGGCTGGTAAGACAAATCCCACAGCTGTAACATTTAGCTGTGACACCAGAATATTTAAAATTTCACAGGGAAAATTACATCCATAAGGGTCAATAATAAATATTCTTTCAACATGTAAGATCATACAGCAATGGTTACATCTGTTCCTCCTACATCTGAAATGAACAATAGAACATTGGCATTGGCAGAACGGAGGAGAAGCAGGTTACACATCTTTTTCTCTACACCGTTTAGTTTAATTGGTTTTTGTTGAACTTCATCCTGACAGCAGTTTTAAAAACCTTAACCAGACCTCATTTTGTTAATTGGCTGGAGGTGACAATTTTCTGTCTGGAATTAGAAGAGGTAAGACTTGGTCTGTTTAAAGGCGAAACATCTTTCTGTTACCAAACACTGACATCACTGTCATCGTAATTTGTCATCTCACAGAATTGCCACATAATGAAAGAAAAGAAAAATGTTTAAGGTAAAAAATATGAAATTTCATCTACCTTTAGTGTAAATGAGACCACTGAGTTGGAGGGGAGGTGTTGTCATAGACCAACTACTCATCAAGCTCAGGGTGCAGTCAAGCTGAAATACAAGACCCAGTCTAGCTGAGCCTCGTTCACTCAGATCTCACTTCACAGGTTCACTGTGTAGTTGTGGCGAAAAAATCAATTAATTTATTAATCAGAGGAGAAAGATCTTTATTGACTGAACACACCTTAACAAAAACTAAATTAACAAAAAAAAAACTCTCTTTGTTTTCATGGCTGAATAAAGTGACCTTAAAGGACAACACAGCTTCATACTGTTTTACTTTGATTATGTTTGGCGGACCCTGCCACCTTTCTAGCTTCAAACAGTCTTCTGCCATCATGAACATCTTGTTTATTCAGTTATGGGAAAATCAATATTTATTTGTATCATTGCCTCAGTAATATTGTAAATACAAAAATTCTGAGTTTCTACACAGTGGCCCTTTAAGAGTCTGTGTAATTCACAGTTTGTGGAATGCTAACATTAGCAGAAAGGTAGCCTCCAGTGTTTCCCTAAAAAGTAGAAAGTAGCGAGACAATAAAATACTATAATATGAATAAAAGTAAAGTACCTTAAATTTTGGACTCAATTACTCTACTTGAGTAAATGTACTTAGTCACATCCCACCGCTGTTTGTATCAACATGTAATTAGCTGGCTAGCATGTCGTTACCTCAGCAGCTACAGCAGTTCAAAAACTACCCCTGCTAGTAGTCTCCACATAATCAGGCTTTTCACATGACCTTTTCTGAGCCGCTTGGTGTGACCTGTGTCAGGAGTGGCAGAGGTTGAAAGTGCTGTCTGCTTCCAAAGGCTTTCCCTTCCTCATCTGCCATTGGCTAGACATGAGCTTTGCCCGCAACCTGCTCCGCCTTTGAAATGCTGCTACTAACTGTTGCAGGCTATTTCAACATCCCTATGCCTCAACTTCTAAAGATAGCTTTCATGTTAAAATGTCATTATTAAATGCTTTATTCATAACCGTGAGTTTCAGACTTCATCCTCCCACAGCTGAGGGGAAATCATTAGTTATGTGGGAGAAGAAGAGCAGATGTGCCACTCTTGCTTATTCACTTCCTGTTCTTGATCATGGCAGACTGTTTTCTCACTATTCCCCTGCTCAAAATGTGTTTCCAATAGTCATGCAGCTCAGCAGCTCAAATCACTAGTTTAAAAGGAGCACTCTTGCAAGACATTGTGAGTGGTCCCCTTTAAAGCCTGAATAATTGAAGGTGATATATAATTAATACGACCATGCTTAAAATCAAAACAAAGAATCCTCTCTGCACGTCACACCGATGCAGTTCACCCGAGAATCTGTGGAACTGGCACACTAAGGCAAAGTACTGTAAAATCCTATCCAACATGCTTTCTGTCTAGGAGGTCGTTGTCAGTTCCAATTTTTCCACATTCATCTCTCTGAAGAGAGCAGCAGTGTGTGCAAGAGACCACGTTTCTCTATCTGCATCGCATAACGGCGTCTATTCTGCCAGCACTTCGTCTCACCGTCAGGTGGCAGAGAGTTCAGGACTGAGAAATTGTTAAAAGAGTTTCTTAAAATGAATTATCACTCATTTAATAAGCAGGAACTTATTTCAGCTGCTGTTCTGATAGATTGTAGTTACTTAGGTTCTTGGTTGGCACAGTCAGAATATATTTATTAGACTGAGAGGACACTGCAACTTTGAGAGGCAAAAGATGGAGAGTCTGTTGAACAATGAACTTAAGTTTATGCTTTCGCAAAAAAAAATCAATGCACAGTATTTGACAGAAGTATTAATATCACTCCCGGCTTAGAAGAATAAATGGATTAAAACAGATTCATACAATGATTTTGTGTTCTGTGATAAATGTTCATTTGTTTTGGGAGCATTTCTAAGGCAGTAATGTGAATTATATTAACAACTCTGTGTTGTTTTATTATTATATAAAGTAAACTGAATGGCTTTGAGTATGTAATGTGTTTAAATGTATCAATACACATGAAATTGAATGCAAACTCACATCCTGAGCCACATGGAAGTGTCTGATAACAGCTAGGCTGTTGATATACTTTTTCTTGAGTTGTGTTCAAACCAGAGAAATTCACAAGTTCACTTAAAGCGGCAATTGCAGGTGTATTTTTGGACCTCACTGCTTCCCGGAGATCCAGTGTCGCCTGTGTGACGTTAATCAGTTGTCAGTTGACAGCTTTGCCACACCTCCACAACAACATCACATAAAAGCGAAAAGGGAATTATGTAATTATAACACGCGCTATTTACTGAGCAAAAAATGGTTGCTATAAAAGTAACATTATGTAAATAGTAGGGTTGGGCGATGATGATGTCTACAGTGAAACATCGTGATGGACAACGCCATCGTTGTTTGTGAGTCTGAGGCAGCGTGTCCCCTCAGCGCTGTCGGAAGGCAGCAGTTGTGTATTAGCTCAACACTGTCGCTGCCGCTGTTCCCCACCGTTGCTCTGACATGAATATCCAACTGTCTCACCCTGCAGAGAAAACTGTCTCCCGTTACCACCGACATACATGCCTGTGCCTCGTCTCCGCTCCACATGTCCATAAGGGACAAGCGGACATGGAGACGTGATGTTAGTGCACTGAGCAGCAACATCCTTTTTTTTCATTTCCTCTCCCTACATACCACAAACAACAACAACTCCTGCCCTACGGCAACTCGGAGAGGACATGCCACTTGGTTGTGCTCTCTGTTGGGGAGCCTTTTATATCACGATGTTACGATAGGCAGGGATTAGTAGCCCATCGGCCCAACCAGTATTTCTTTTTCTCACAACCACTGCTGGGTGAATGTGTCACTAACTGTGCGCTGCTTGTGATATTTTCTGGGATATTCACCACCAACACCCAGTGTACATCTTTGGTATTACAGCAAATGCTTTTATCAGTGGGCCATAGGCTCCTCGTTCAGCCATAGTGACCTAACAGATATTCATTTACATGAAAATGTTCGCATCATTACTTTAAGGTAACTGTGCATTTTATTTGGTCGCCCATCACTACCTTCGGGGGAGGGAACTCGTTAAAACTTAACGTGAATAAAATTGTCTGTGAACATTTGTGCCTGAGTCACGTCAGATGGATTCTTTATCAGTGTTGGTGGTTGTTTAATGGTGTGAGTGTTTATTCGCCCCACACAGCGCGACACTGAGTGTGCCTGTGTGTTTGAATTCAGGTCAGCTCTCACTAAATTCAGCACCCACCAGAGACTCCAGTTCTCTCTCCTCCTTGTTCCCTCTCCTCTCTCTAATGTCGTTACTGAAGTAAAGTACATTTTCCCTCCTGCCGTCAGCTCCCGATCAGAGCAAAATCTGTTGTGACTTTGGGTGTTTATCCCTCCAGAAGGCCTGGCTCTGTACCCAGACTCTCCTCCAGAGCTGCCAGGCTCTGAGCCGCTGCAGCAACCGCAACACAACCAACAGTGTTCCAGTTTCAGCCTCCCAAAAAGTGTAAGTCAGTTTTAGTTATTCATCGAACGTTTATATGCTCTAAAACCTTTTAATTTTTTACCCTCTTGCTCGAAATAATACTGAGCCTGAAAATGTCTCCCATAAAAGCTTAAAATATTGCATATGACTCTGCAGCAATTAGCTCCCATTCTGTGATGAGGGCTTCCATATTTTACATTGACTGGGACAGACGAGATGCAAAGCAGGCCATTGTATGAAGATCTCATTATGCTACTAAGAGATACAGTCCATCTAAATCATGCTGCTGACGCGTCTAATAGGGTCCAAATAAAGCCAGCTCATTTATGAAGCAGTTAATGTGTTCATCAAAACTCCAGTTGTAGGTCTCTGTTTATGGCCATTACGCCGTTCAAGACAATGTTGCTCATTTTTCAACACGTTACAGGGAAAATCCTCTCCACTGCAGTGAGCTGGAATCTGCGGAATGAAGTGGAGCTGTTGCTCTGAGCACACTTCAACACCAGTTGGGGAAAAATATTGGCGGCAACTATTTATTTGGAGGATAAGGAATTAAACAAATTTGCATAATCTGAGCAGCGCTGCAGCTGGCCCGAAACAACATCAAGTCACACGGCCTTAATTTCACTCTTATCATTTCTCTGCTAAAAGAGGAATCAACTATTCATCTCTTTCACATTTATTAGCATGACTGAATCCACGGAGTCTCTCGGCTGCCACTGTTCATTTAGAGAGTGTGTCTTCTGGGAGAGATATCATATGTGGTTTTACGAGTGTGTTAAAAACCAGTGTCCATGAAAAAAACACAGACATACTGTGGAGGAACCTTTTAGATAAGGTGAGACAAGACCCCCAGGAGTGCTTGCGTTCTCACAGAGGTCCACTAATAGTCATAAAGACATAAAACAACATCTTCCAGACATGAGACTCGTATTAATGCGATGTGTACAGGGGCTAAAAAGGAAGTGATTTTAGTCTCCAAAGACTCTGTGTGTGCTGATTTGTCAGCAAGTTCATTAAAAACAAACAATAAACCTGCTGACAAATGAAAGAAGTGCTCAGATCTTTTACTTAGAGTGGAAATAGGCAACGTTCATTCAAAAATAAATGAAATTAGCAATTATTGAATAAAAATTGCTATGACTTCAATGTATTTCACTGTATTTATCTAGTGTAATTATGCTAACCAGCTTGTCCCGGCTCGTCTAAAGCTACTGTGTTAGCGGTTTAAACAGCAACATCCCCCTGGTGCTAACCAACTGCCTGTTCATACTGCTAACTGGACCACTAAATAGCTAACGGCAGCAGTTAGCGGTCACTCTAGTGATACACTGCCCCCTATTTGTTCTGAGTATGAATTTGACAGGCGGTCGATTCTTGCACATTGCACCATGAAGGGTCAAACGTTTAGCTTTGGGCTTGGGTCAAGGTTATCTGCACCCTTTGACCCCCTATGGCTGCAGGCCAGCCCCTGTTCACCTCCACCCCCTTAGTGGCCAGGTGATTTTTCTTTCCATCCACGTAATAAATTGGTTGAACATTCTGAAAAAAAAATGTTATATAAATCACTCCTCTTTCTCTGTTTCTGTTATTGGAAGTCAAACAAGGAATGGCCTTGTACTGTAGCATGTCTCGCTAAAAGACTTCAGCATGCTGTGTCACGCCTAAGCTCATCGTTCTATCATTTAAAACACAAGACCGCTGCAGTACACTCGATGGTGGACTTCATTAGTCACTGTTTTGATGTTATCACGACCTTTTTCAAGGATCAAACGGCGGACGCATTTTCAGAGCCACGTTTCATCAGATACATGGCTTTGAGAGGAGAGCGTTCTCTCCCCTCATCCTCACGTATAGAGCCTGATGATGTAAAAACTGTCCCACTGAAGAAGTAATTTCATCTCACATTTCCTCCTCTCATTGGATTTTTCTCTCAAACAAGCGAAATAAACCCGATATGAGGTGCGATGATTTTCTTCTTCCCAGCTCGGTTGCGAATATCAATAAAGTTGGGGTCAACTGGCAATTGTGTGAGATTTCTATGTCACACGATTGAAGCAAATTATCAGAGTGGGTTCATGTACTCTGCCGTGAAATAGAATCATCACACTCCCAAGGCTCGACATTTTTCACTTATGTTAAGAAAAAAATATGATTTCCAAGTTTTACACCCCTTCCACCCGACCTCCATGCAGCTTCACACTCCATAGAGCCACCAGCCCTCAGGGCCCAGTGCTCCATCCTCATCCATCATCCTGAAGGGGGGAAAAGGGAGATTCACGTTTCCTTAGGGCGGACGCCATGGCTGGGGCCGTCAGCCAATGGTGATTGATGGGCGGGGTTACGACAGGGCGCTTGGGCCAGTGCACACAGCTCATCAGGGAGCATGTTGGCTCCTAAACACCAGCTGGGCACTGCCATTCCCTCTACGGTACCAACCGGCTGGAGTACGTGGCCAGGCGGCTGAGGCGCCTACAGGAAGCCATGGGTGAAAGTTCTGTGTCAGGAGAGCGATTCTTGTTAACAGCAGTATAGTTTCAAGGCAGCAGACATGGCGGCAGCAGTGGGAGAGTCGTGCAGACACCCACCACTGGGAGGATGACACATACAAACACAGACACTGACGCTGCTTTTGCAATACAGTAACTAAGCAACAGGAAACCTCACACACTGACCACTGGCACTACATAGTAATAGAAATATGGGTTAGCATCTCCCCCTCTCTCTCTTTCCTTTCTCTCTCCTGCTTCCTATTTTTTTCTGTCAGACCCAGCAGACCTGACGCTATTCCAACCAGCTGAACAGAGCCTCCTCTGCAGCTTTCTCTTCCTCCACCTACTCTGCAACACAATTATACAGCTCCCCTTCCTTTTTATTCTGCACCCCATCCTCCTCTTCTACAGACTTCCACTACCCCCTGCACTGTTTCCTCCCTCCAGCTCTTCTACAGCGTTTTGCGCCTCCTTTTCATTCTCCTCGTACTCCCCTCCTCCAGTGCAGCGTTCACGTTATCCTCCTCCCCCTTTGACCTCTACCTTTTCCCGCCCCACCACCTCGTCATGCTCCTCCAGAGTGGCCCGCACCTCCTCGTCCATCTTCATAGTGTTCACCTTCTACTTCACTCCTCTTCCGAGACTCGTGCCACCGCAGCAGACAGGTGTGCATTTCACACGCTATTTGTTTCCCTGTTTTGTCATTCTACCAAGCTCCAGCGGTCATCATTAATAACCCTGGTCCCCCTCGCTGCCTGTTTCCATGTCTCCGGGCTGATGTTTCCTGCAGCCTGCTGGCAGCGCTGCCAGCCTCGGAGCCTCCGGTGCACATGAGAGATGGAGGAGTTAGATCAGCCCAGACACATAGGAAGCTCGATCCAAGCTGCGCACGGCAACACAATAAGCAAAGTGGGCTCTCAGAATACTAAAGGAGTTGATGATGGTCTCACATAAAGTAGACACTGAATTAGAGGCTATGTCAGGGTAACAATACATTTTGTTGGATCATATTCTTCAAAAGGCTGTTGAGCTCATTATGTGAATTGTATGAAGTGTGAATGTGTTCCTGAAAGCTGTTGAACAATGTGTTGATCCAGAATAATACAGTTATTGCTAGTTATTGCTCTCAGCACTGCTTTTGTCGTGAACTATAATATGCTACTGATAAACCAAACTAAATGGTCAGTCAAAATTCCATTGGTTTATTCAATTCTTTATGAAAAATAACAAATATTCTCCAACATCTCTTGTTCTTGCTGTACTGTAGCCTAACTTTATTCAGCTACAACACAACTGATTTACATGCATTTAGATATTAGTTTGTACATTTACTGAATGATTACTGTGAAGGCTGTCCTGTGGCTCCAGTGTACGGAATCACTGAGGTCCTTTAAGCGTCTTTTCCATGTCGACTTTGCGCAGTCATAATTTTTCTATGTTCTTTTGGGTTTGTCAGTAAAGTGGAGGAGACGAGGGTTGATTTGTGAAAGCCAGTTTTATTCTGGATCCTGTTCCGAGGTGGCAAAATATTATCCAGATGTGTTAAAGTCCGCTTCCCCTTGAAAATGTGTTTTGCTTTTGTCGCTTCTCTTGGATGTTTCAGCTTGACAGTGTGGGTGTTTTCACATGTATCTGCTGAGGGGGAAGAGTCTCACATCAGTCCTGAATATAAGATGAAAACTCACTAGCATGACGTTGTGACATCTTAACTGGTTTGGAAGCCAGTGGATGTTCAATACGCAGCTACTGTTAAATATTTTACATATTCACAGTAACTGGACTCTTTTTCAATAAAGGAAAGAAGTAGACAAAATTATAGACATTTTAACTTGGTAATTTAACCATTGTGAAAGAATTTCAGAAGAAATCTTATCTGAAGAGTGATCTTCTATGTCCCAGAACATCAACCCAGCTGCCACAACAAAATGTTGGCAGGTGACGTTTCTGCAAACTACTGATTCATTCACATTTTGCACCTGTCATACGCAGGCTGCCATACTGACATGTCTATAACACATATGATAGCATGTCGACATTACATGTTTATGACTTTCCTGTCGGAGGGTGGAGGGGTTGGTGGTGGAGTTACCGTAGTTCGAGACCGCGTTTCAACAACTCTGAGTGTGAAACCACTGGATATGTCATGAAGACCGTGGGACAATTTCTGGTGTGTTTGTTGCAACAAAAACTGGATGTTTTTGACAAAAGTTGAGTTATCTTCAGCTGTGTTTGTGGTGGTGAAACTGAGTGTTTTTCACTAGACATTGAGACGTCTCAAACTGTTCATGGCAAACAAACCAGGTATTCTAAGCCAAACATGATGTTCTCCTAACTCTAACCAAGTGGTTTCTGTGCCTAAACCTAAGTAGACAACAAGCACAGCGTTATCACAACATAAAATAGAAAACTTAATCTTAAGAAATGCAAAGTTGAAACATGTCCATGGTTTTCAGAAGACAACAGTTACTCTGGGGATTGTGCTGTTAAGTCTGTTTGATAAATGGGATCTTCTCGAGCCACTAGCCCCTCGTCACAGGAGAAGACGCATTACCGCCGCAGCGGCGGTTCGCCAATTCTCCGCCTATTGTGATTCACACAGAGGAAGCATCTCCGCCTTAAAGACGAACCGCCGTGTAATTCACATAGAAATCCGGCACTGCGGCTCCTAAAGAGTGTTTCCCCGGTGTCCCCCCTGTCAATCTAAACCCGAGGACAGTTTATAATCCTATGGATGCTGTTATAATGTGTTGTGATTGAGATCCTGACCCACCAAACATCCTGGAAAGTGACGAAGTTACATTTTTCACTCTAAATGACATAATTAAATAATCGCCATCAGTAAACTGGACGCTGTCTGACTCTCTCACTCGCCTCACGGAGGTTGTTTTAAGGTGGAAAGTTCGGTCTGGAGGGCTGACCGTCATGGTGATTTATTTTCATCACAAACACTCGGTGAGTTAAAGTTTTTTGCCGGTGACAGACGCTGTTTTTCGGGCAGAAGGCAGGAGGACAGACAGGAGGACAGACAGGAGGACAGACGCTTCTCCACGTATATCTGCGGTATTATTTTCTCATATAAGTTGCCAAAGACAGTTACAGTTACTACGTTACTGTTGTTTGGTCCTGTAACGTTGCTTTGTGGGACATTTCTCTGTATTAAGTTGAGTGAAGGACCTGTGTAGTTCACCGACCGTCCGATGGACACGCCCTTGATACGTAAAGCGGGCTTATCCGTTCACACTGGTTCGTTTCGCCAATAATGCGGCCCTGACACTACGTCCAGAGGCGGATCAGCGCTGGAGCGAAATTTCACCCCTTGCCGCATCCGAGAGATTCACACTGGGACGGAGGCGGAGAATTGGCGCACTGAAGCCGCACCCAAACACCAGTGTGAATGAGGCTAGTGACTCAGCTGAGTGTGTGTGAGTGAAGAGAAACAGTCTGCAACCACGAGGAGCTCAGCAAGACCAAGAAGGGCAACTCTGTTCTTGAGAAATGATCTAGCTAATCATGCCGTGACATTCTAATCTCACAGTTAAACTTTTATGCATATCATCAATATTTTAAGTTGATCAACGACCTTTGAATCAGGGCCTCCATTATTTGCATCAAGCAGCTCATGAAAAATCAGGTGTTAGAGTGTGTTGGCTTAAACTGTTATTTCAATGTCAGTTACATGTCTTCTGCCGTTCATCTCCATTTTAGGGTGTAGCTGCAGGTTGTGAGGATTAAATAGACGACTACTTAAAACTGAAGTATCTCTGCCTCCACAGCCAATAAAAGCTGATTACAGATCATTGACTTTTAGTTACTTCATTACTTTAATTACTTGCAAATGTTGAATTAATCAGATTCAACGAGGGATTGTATATTGGATTCTGATTCAATAAAATCAAACCCTAACTCCAGAGAGGACAGTGTAATTCTCGCCTGGATTTGAATATGTATATGTGCGAGCCCCATAATGGACTGACAGGTCGTCGGGGTTGTTTTTATTTTCTAACAATGTGCCCGGGGACAGTCTGGAGTCAATAGTGTGGGCTAACACGGCGATTTGCTGCCAATGTTTGATTGTCTCTTTGTCTAATATCATTTTCTGCGCTGGGGCAACTGTTCCCATACGGCCACGGCAACAAACACAATCACCAGCCCTAAGTACCAGTAGTTTATTTAAGGTACCATATATTCACTGGTGGCAGCGCTGCACCTCCCACACAAGGACATTAGTTTCCTTTCAAGAGAGGCTTTTGTGATGCTCTGGACTATTACATCACAAAATTATCAAACTCTAAAAGGAAGGAAAAGTGCTTATCTGATTGATCATGACTGAAGCCAGACGCACAGATAATGTGTTTCTCTAAATCCAACCTCATTTCCAGCTGCGCTGTTTGCCTCTGGCCTCAGAATTTATAAAAACTCAGCCGCCACACCCTGTGCACTCACATCCTGCACCAGAGCCCATACTGAGATACTGAGGAAATATGTTCCTCCCTTTATCATCTGTTTTATGACAGCAGCCTTACTTCACAGTTAATCTGTGCTCAGTCAGGGTCATACCTTCTAACTTTCCTCCTTCCTTCCTTTTTTTGTCCCCAAGCCTTCCTCCTTTCCTTCCTTCCTCCTCTAACCTCTTAATACTCCTCTCCAAGCCTCCTTCCTTCCTTCCTTCCCTCTGTTGGTTTAGTCTCTTTATCCATCCCTTCCTTCCCTCCCTATATGCTCACAGTCTGGTTCAGCGAGGTCATGAAGGGATCTGTGTCCCTTGGCCTCTGTGAGGCAGAGTCCGGTCGGTGTAATTATGATGGATGGAGTAATTTCCAGAGGCGCCTTTCGCCAAGAGGGTTGAGCCCACCATGCTTTCTCTCAGCTTTAATGACTTTTTAATAGAGCTCACTCCCAAACCTACATCACACAGTGCCAGTGAGAGTCACCAACAAATCACTGCTGTTAAAGCAGGTAATGGCACAGCAGGACATGGGTGGTCCGGGCTCTTTAAAAACAACTGCCCCCTTAGGTAACAGCAGTTCCCCGTATGTGTGTGTTGGGCTCCCTGATACCACGGTCTGCACTCAGTTGGACTCCGCGGCTTTAGAACAACCTGTCGGAGGAGCTTAGGCTGACGAATCAATTAACGGACTTTAGAAGATAAATGAAAGCAGGGTTTCCTGGTTAGCTTTAATTTAAGGTGAAGCAGGAAATCTCCGTATCACACTACATAGACGTCTTTGATGTAGTGTCAAAACTCTTATTTCTTCACACTCTGCTGATAATCTGAGTTATTTCTTGAATGTTTTCAAATAGAATTCTTGCGTGTTGCACCTTTAACATGTAGAACTGCAGCCATTGTCACTGCTTAGTATGGTACTGAACAATCTCCAGGTCCCTTAAGAATGTTGTTTACACAAATGAATAAAGGTTTTATAGAAAAATACTGCTGATGGTCACCAGAGAGCTTCTACAGTACATATTCTATAGGCATCTGCAGTTATGAATGGAAAACTCAATGGGAGATAAAGAGCTTAAAATACCTTCTTGTTAATATTGTAGTAGCCTATAGCACAGAGGATTGAGCTCCATATTGATTCCTATGGAAACTCTTTTGATTGTACAGTGATCGTACATCTGTCACCTGCACATATTGATCCACAGCTGACTGATTATTTTTGTGGGAACCAACCTGTGAGTATTCAGCAGCGGCAGCAATAAAACGGGCTGAAACAGATCAACATCAGGTCATTTATCACCCAATGGTGTCACTTTGACAGGTAGCATGGTTCCTTTTCTTATTGCCGGTGCTCACATCACCACATACACTAATATTGAGATGAAATTAGATCTTGTCAGACACTTTCTCACACAGCAGACGTGGGGGACTGCGGGGACCGTCTCTTCGGCAGTCGGAGCGTTCAGTATGTGCGAGCTCTTATCTTTAGTCCTCGTAACAGGCAGCGTGTTGGTAGTCCCACTGCACGTTACTGGCTCTCTACCGCGTCGCTCCTGATGAATGCTTTCAATATAAGAGTAAAAATGTCAATGCGCTGCAGTGCTGACCAAGGTCTATTTTCCAGGGGCCTCTGAGACTCTGTAATTGTAAAGACTGAATTAGGCTACAACATCAGCTCTTCTGCCAGAATGTGCAAGTGACAAGTAACAAAAACTCACAGATGAATGTACACTTGCAGTGCTTTTTAGTTTTACTTTCACGTTATATTTACTTTGCACATCTCACTTAAAGCATTACATTTTTATTTCTACAGCTGATAATATAGCTAATGATCATTTTTATAGCTACAATTTAAGCAAATGTGATTTTGTACATATTATATTAACTACCAAGTATTACAGAAAACCTTCAAATAAAAGCTTGCATTCAAATAAATACATAAAGGTCTTATATAATATGGAAAGTCACAGTTCATACCAACAAATGCAGGTGCAGTAATTAAATGAACAGAAAAAATGGTTAGTTCTCACATGATTACTGTCCTGATAAATTCAGTGTGCTGTATATTTCCACAGCATTCATTATTATTAAAAGTCCCATCATCCTTGGTCGCAATGAGACTCTTATTTAAATGGTTTACATTTAAATTTGGTGGGTTGAATATAAGAGTGTGTTGGTTAAATCTGGCAAGTTGCTCTTTAAAGAAAAAAGGAGCTGGTGTGTTGAATTTGTATTAGTGAATTAACAGAGCAAATGGAGATCAGGAAGCAGAGTTTATAACTTACAGGATAAAAAGAGTGTAAAAATAGTGGAGAATTAGAAACAAAAGCTGGTCTATAATAAAGGCTTGGGCCCATCAAACTGATAAACGTAACATTTTTGAGATAAAAGTAAAAAATTCTTTCACATTTCCTCTAAAAACGTCAGAATAAAAGCTTCTATATGCAGTATTCTGACACTTCTGACCATCTGGAGTGATTGTACAAAATAGATTGTTCACAATGTATGATTCACAATCGGGTGGTTTGAGTCTATTTGATTAAAACATTTCATGTATTTTTCTATGTTTGTTTTTCTTTAATAGCATGTGCAAAAAACAAGAATAAAGCTTGCATTTATTTTGTTTGCAACCACTTTCCATGCATCGCCGCTGTCTGCTCCCGTCGACATCATCTTCAGTTCTCCTTCTAATAGCTCACGTTCTCTTTCTGGCAGGAGTAGAATTTCTTTCCTGCCCTTAGTTTCTTTTTTGTTTATATTTCAGCCAATTCCCCATAGTTTTAATCCTATTCTAAATATATCAGATTGTTGGTAATGTGACATGTCACTTGTTACTGGAGATATTAAGGATTTCACACAACTAAGAAGTAACCTTTTAAAAAATGAAAATGTGATCTTTTTCTCTTTTTGCTTTGTTTTCTTGAAGGACGAACTATATGCATAAAAAGTAAATTCTTGTCTCTGATTGGCTATTCCTCCACACAAACAAACACTTGGTTAAATATGTGATGTTACTTAAACATCTGTCTTCAAGAGCAAAGAACTCCAACTTCTATCTCAGCAATATTTGGCATCACAGCCCAACAAACATTCACACATTCCCACTGGGGGACTGACGGGATAATCACAGTGTTCTTCTGGGTTAAAGCAGGGTTAAGTCCTCTTGCCCGAAGGCACTTCAACAACTGCAACAAGAGCGAGGAGGTGCCAACTTAAAAACTGAGGTGTGCATGCTTTTTTGAGAAGTGGGGCAGAAGAATATAAAACGGGTTGACCCCTCTGGCCTGACCCAGCTCACCTGTTCACAGCTGCCCTGTGGTGCTCCGACTCTTTTGGGCCGGAGGCACTGCAGCTGCCTCTGGACCTTTTTGGCCACTCTCCACTGAGTCCCACAAATCCCCAACCCAACATTTTCATCTTTATTTTCTGAAGAGTTTCACACCTCCATCCAAACACCCGTAGCACTGGGTGTTTTCACTGAAGGGGCTGATTATCCTCTTCTCAGGGCTGTGTGCTTGATTGACACGCCTCTGACTGTCCAGTGGAGTTGTAGCAAACTCTGCTGCAACTCCACCCAACTTCAAACTAAAGAATACATTTTTAAAAAGATTCATACAGAGCGTTAAGCTTACAATTCCTTCCAATAGAGTTATTGAGAGCATGAAAACGACCATGGACTATATGTACTATCAACAGAAATACAAAATCAGATTCATATTATTAATAATGAAACCATTTCTGTACAATAGCAGCCTTCAAGCAGAAAAAAAAACATGAACAAAAAATCACATATCTGTTACTGGACTCAGCAGTTTATACTGTAGTGTGTCCATTAAATATGACATGTTGACAGTACACACTTTTGACCTCTGAAGACTTCAGCTGTCAATCGTCACAGGACAACAGACAGAGACAAATAACATGACAAAAACACTTCCATTCGGAGCGTTTCAGTGTCTGGGTCCGCTGTGTGTGACTATTTCTCGAGCTGTTATTTGTGTCACCGAGTCCTGAGGTCAGGCAGTGTCTTCTTTAAGAAGCTGTACAGGGACTTCCTCTTCTTCCTCACCGTGGGAAAAGCTACAGCAGCTCCTTGTTCTCCTGGTTCTCCCTCAGTCACAGTGTCTTTGAACACCGTGAGGTGAAAGTGTCTCTCGCTTTGCCTCTATATTTTTAGTGTGCTTACTTTAGTCGTGTCCGGGGCGGGGATCACTTGATGTCTGGTCACGTATCGTTCATCAACATATGCAGTGACTAATGTCTTCATGTTTTTTTAGAACTGAGTATTGTCTGCTGTTTATTTTTTTATCTGTGTAGTGAAGAGATGGAAGGGCTGGCTTGAGATTCACACACTTGGGTATGAATAGCCAGAATCAGTGAATTCCAGCTGTGGAGTCATTGTCCTTCCCTCGTAGAGTGCGTGGCGCTGTCACTGCCTGTGAACACTGAGTGGGATGACCTTGTGTTGTCTCAACAGGTTGGTGACTCTTCCACCAGCTTGAGGAGGCATATGTTTTTCACCAGAAGACAAAATAGGTTAAAAAGCATTTCAGAGATGATAGAACATTGAATCAAATCTAATTTTCCTCACACAACATTGCTCTGCACTGATTAACTCTCTTCAATTTTATTGCCATTTTCACAGTCTTGACATTTTTAATGAGCCAACATAACAGTATTACAGAGACCACTTCCCAACTGTTGACTGTAGATGAAAAGAAAGGAGCCTGTCACTGTGGTCGTCCTCTCCACGATCCCCCCGTGTTTGTGATTAGTAGTGACTTTACTAGCGAGAGTGATGTGAAAAAACACTGCTATGTCATAGCCATGGGCATCGGAGCCATTATTCAAGGGTGGGGCTTGTCACACTCACTTTTTTTCATTATATCACAAGGTTGGAGGAAGGGACATGACAGGAAAGAGGAAAGGAGGATGGTAGACTAACTAAGAGGAGGAGAAAGAAATGGTATGAATGAAGAGGAAAAGAAGGAACACGTGGACTAACCAAAAAAAAGGATGAAGGATATCAGAGGGGAGCTCTCTTAATCTTTTAATTGTAACAGCAGTACCACCATTACATTAGTTAATACAGCTGGGCACCTGATAATTGTGTCCGGTTAAGAATTGTATTCAGTAAAGAACAGCAAAAAGCACAAACCTTAAGCACCTTAAGTCATTGTTGAAGATTCATATTTCACATTAATTTAGATACTTCATTAGTTTTTTTATCTATTATTTGCTATTTATTCTTAATATCTTCAAATATGTATCCACCATTTTTGTCCTGCTAGTTTATCCAGATAAAAATGTCAATCCACCTGTTAAAACCAACCAGGTTACAGGAAATGACATCTACTCTGTAGAAACTGTTCTAGGGGAGACCACCCAGAACCTCATTAGATTGTTCCACCCAAATCTTAAATGCTGCCTACGTCCACGCTCGTAACAGCAGTTTGTATCCTGCTTGAGGAGTCCAGCTGTCAGTTCTTGCTATTTTCATTGTCAGCTAGCAGTTTGCTCCTTCCTCGGCTGGAGATATTAGGTAGACTGGATCTTTAAACCATTTGATAACTGAAAGATGTCAGTGAGGCTGTGATGTCAGCTTCTACAGATATTTGTAGTTGCTAGCAAGCTAGTTTGCTAGATGACATTAGTTAACAAACAAGTAAACACTTGCCAGGGTTGTTAGCAAGTGTTCACTAAATATCAGATTATTTTAACAAACAGGGTTATTGTAAGCATTTTAAACTTAGTTGTCAAGTGGTTACCAAAATAATATTAATGTATATCTTAAGCTAGTGCTACTAGCTGAATGATGGTAGCATCAGAGCTCTCTGCGGGCCTCCTGTTTCCTGTTGTCATGTTTTTCTTGCTCAAATCAAGTGTCTAAGGACAGAGGGTGCTGCACACTATACAGATTGTAAAGCCCACTGAAGCAGTGTAATTTGAGATTTTTTTTGCTATAAGAATAAAATCGACTTGAGTTGACTGGCACCAGGCCCAGACAGCATGTCACCCTCCTGTCTGAAAGTCTGTGCTGACCAGCTGGCCCCAATCTTCACACAGATCTTCAACATATCACTGGAGCTGTGTGAAGTCCCCTCCTGCTTCAACGCTCCAATCGTCCCAGTACCAAAGAAATCCTCTATATAAGGGCTAAATGACTACCGACCAGTCACCCTGACATCTCATGAAATCCTTTGAGAGGCACCTGTGTCTCTATTTCGTGAGACTGCACCTCAGAAGACATGTCTGTTAATCTCCTGAAGTTTGCAGACTGTGGAGGGAACAGTGGACTTCAGGATAAGCCCCCAAACACTGCCCCCATTACCATTCTCAACAATACAGTGGCTGCAGTGGAAACCACTGTCTCCCAGGACCTAAGTAGGCGTCCAAAATAAACTCCATCGAAAAGGCCCAGCAGAAGATGTACTTCCAGCTCAGGAAGTTCAATCTGCCTCAGGAGCTGCTGATCTAGTTCTACGCTGCAATAATCCAGTCTGTTCTCTGCTCATCCATCACTGTCTGCTTTGGATCAGCCACCGAACGGGACAGTAACAGAACACAGTATTGTCAAGACTGCAGAGGACATTATTAGCACGAACCTGCCCTCCATTCAGGACTCATACATGTCCAGAGTCAGGAAGCGGACAGGAACCATCACTGCAGATCCATCACACGTGAACACAACCTGCTTTGGCTTTCCCCCTCTGGTAGGCGCTGCAGAGCCATGTGTGCCGACACGAGCAGACAAAAGAACAGCCTCTTCCCACGGGCCAATCATCCTGATGAGCTGTTAAATCTTTTAACATGTACATGACATCATCTACTTTCACTGTCTATACAGACCGTCCAAGTGGGTGATATAAATATTCAGCTCGCTGCACATAATTTGCTCATATAAATACTGAATGCTGTTTACATACTGTACATAGACATGTATACGTGCATATAAAGTAATAATCCATCCACCCCATGTATGCACACTTATCCAGAACAGTATATATATACTGGATGAGCCGCTGACTTGCGTACAGACTTCGATATTGTATACTTTTATGGTGCTCTTAATATATTGTAGATTCTGTTGTAAAGTACAGTAAGAGGTGGCAAAAGTACACACAATCTTTGCTCAAGTAGAAGTACAGATACTTGCCAGAAAGACTGTTAAGTCTTTTTCCCAGGATGTCAAATGCTGACATTTTGTGTTGGCACAGTGTCCCGAGCACAGCTTCAAATCGACAAAAACAAGAAAATCCAGGCAAAGGGTCTCTGCAGATCTGAAGCACTAACACACCTTTTGTCCCCATTCAAGACTCCCTCTCTGTCTGATTCTGTCTTGTTACGTCTTTAACGTCATTTCACCCACCATGCGTGATATGCACTGATCGGTCCTGTGATGTTGGGAAGGCGGTATGCAGTGAAGCAAAATAATGAGCCTATTTTGAAAATGTAAAGAGAAGAAAGTACAGATATTTTTGGGTGAAAATCTGGGGAGTAAAAGTAAAAAGCTGTCTGAAAAATAAAAACTCAAGTACAGATACCTGTTTAAACAGAGTAACGAAGTAAACTCCTGACCAGTCACCATCCTTTTATCATTCTTTACCTCATTTGTTCAGTTTTCATCTTCGGTCCTCATCATGTGTCTATTTCCTGGTACAACGTTGTAAGTACACTGAGAACAATGTGAAACCAGAATCACATTCCATGTGTGGTTTGAGTATACATCCTTGACAAACAGCCAAATCTGATTTGGACTGTACGATATGACTGACAGCTCATCCATCCAACAGCAGGGCAGCAGCGCACAGTCAAGAATACAAATCAAAGCACATTTCTCAAGGTTTGTTTGTAGACCTCATTACTGATGGACAAGTCTGTTTCTGTAAGACTTGTTATCTCACAGCATCAAGCACAAGTATTGTTGCTATGGTTACCATTATATACATTATATATAAACCTCTTTCTACATTCATCTAGAACTGTGTTTGCATCCATTGAGCTTTGCTCTTGTAATGTTTGACGTACACCTGCCTGGCAATCACAAACAAGAGTATTTCTCACGGTCAAGCTATTTGATTGTTGGATTGTACTTTCTCATTTTCATTTTTTTTTTTTAGAGACAAGTTCACTTTCACCTTCTGCATTTAAAAATTAGTAGGAGTGGTAACCAGTGTTCTCCACCTCTTTTGTTTGTATCCCTCCATCAGTACTCTCCTCCACATTCTCTACAAGATACCCTGCTGGTGCTCCACTTTACTCCTTCTCCTCATGAATCCATACGTAGCATTACGCTGAGCAGACACAGGTTGGAGGCTGTGTGACAGGCTCAGATGTTCTCTCCCATTAATCAGTTCTCGTAAGTGTCGGCCTAGTTCGGGGACTTCAATGGTTCGCCATTCACACCGGCGTCTCCTTGACATAAATATCTCATGAGTGCATCTCTGTCTCTTCCTGTCGCCTACATGATGCACAAATAAACCACAGCCATTAACTCACGCGTGCTTTAAAGGTAGAGAGGCTGTTTAAAACATGCAATATCTCCCCAAACCTCAGTGTGGTCAAGCAGTGCATGGCAACCCGAGACATGAAAGCAGTTGGTCAGCAAATTGCCTCGGCCCCTCCACCTCCTCCCTGCATCAGCCCTTCTCCTCCTCACCACCACCAGTGCTGAGCTGTGGACTTGTGGCCTGTAAAGAGGTTTAGGTGCAAACAAACAGCCCATTTAGTAGCATCTCTCCTCCATTTAGGCCGTCATTATGGCCCTCAAGGCCCTGGCTCAGCACTGAATTATGAATTAAGTTGTCAGGAGAGCCTCTGCTTATGAGCTGAGGGGGTCATTTAAATTTAATTTGAAAAGGGATTCTGTTAAGAATGTATGCTCAGCAACCTCCTGTGGAACTTCTCCATCAGAGTGAAGAGGGGTAAGTACTGACAAGGGCAAATGAAATAAAAATGGCTGAAAGAGCATTGACTAGCCATAATAATGCATAGTGCATGATGGGATGAAAGCTACAAGACACTGACATTACCAGAGATGGTATTTGAAATCATTATCAAAGGCAGAGTAAATGCCCGGAATTGATCTTTTTTGTAGCCGGGCTGCTTTGTGCGAGCAGATGTCTTGCGTGAGGTGTTGCTTCACCTCGGAGCGTTTAAAGTTCTGCTGAGCTGAAAGTAACTTTACAGTCCCTCCAGGTTCTCAGTGTTTCTGGGATTATTGCTGCCCAGAATTAGGCCATATACGGCAGCTTTTCCAAAAGACTGTGCTCAGACTATTTTTGATAACACTTTATGATAACCACCAAAATTAAAAGGTCATTGTTTGTTAACAGTGCTATAATATTAAGCAGTTTTACTTCAGTCTGCTGTCAAGTGGCAGCTGGTGATCCATAATAATATCATTTGTAAATGGTTAATAAATACTGTATAGGTGATCTATCAACCTTATCTGGATGGCCATTATTATGTTCATTATATTATGTTCATGCTTGATAAATATAATATTTATAATTGTTTATAAAGCATTTCATTTTTGTTTACAGTGAAATAACTATAAACTTTAATTTACTGAATATTTGATAATGATGTTTATTACAAAGTGTTCCCTGTTTTGTGTTTATTTGGGGAAAATTCATAATAACATTTAGAAATTGTAACTCAGCTGTTGAAACAGAAAAGAAAGTGCGTCTGTTAAAACATCTTTTATAGATCTCTCTGGATGTCAGTCGACCACACTGTTACCAGTCGCAATTAGGCAGTGCTTTTACGTTTCCGATCACTGAGACCACATTCAAGCTTGAGTGATCGCGGTCGGGGCCACATGTGACCACATTCTTTTAGCAGTGTGTAAGTTTGTGTCCTGGGACACACTTAAGGACCCTCGAACCAGCTGACGTCCTCCATGGAACAGCAAGACGAAGCCACAGCAGCAGGCAGAGCGGATCACATGCTGTCTCTATGTCGTTTACTGTAATGAGTATTATGTGCTTCAACTGATTTCACCATTTAACAAAATTCATTTTTATTGAAGATTAGCGTGTCAAATTTTACAAACACATTAAACAATAACTAATAAAGGCCACTTCTGTGCTGCCTGTAGAGAAAATCCCCAGACTCCAATTAAGAAATGTTGAATTTTTAGAGTTGTTGTGTTTGGAGAAACTTTTTGTAAAATGCATTCTGCAACACATTCTTAACTATTTGGGTCTGCTTGTTAATTCGGCAGATGTTACACATGAAGATAATTCTTTCTATGTGTAAAGAACATTGTGCCCGTTTGTACCAGCAATGTAAGAGTACATAGAGAAGGCAGGTGAGAGCCAATCACAAGTGGTCATGTGAGATGTTCATCGTGTTGCATATTAATGCCAGGTATGAAATGATTGATTGATTGGTTTTTATTTGACCTTGGCTGTTAAAAGTGCCTCTGATTCACTGCAGTGCACTGAATAGTAAATCTGGCAAGCATTCCTCCCAATTGTACAGAGGCCGAGAGAGAGATCATCTGCTACATGAGAGACAGAAATAGACACTATCAAAGAAAGAAAGCATCTTCTCCACTGTGGCCGACACTCTGGCATTTTTAAAACATTATAAAAAAAAATAAAACAAGCAATTTCAGAAACACATTTGCCAGTTTGGCAAAACCTTCAGCGAAAATGTGTCTGTCTGTAGATACAGAAAAAACAAATGGCTGAAGAGAAGGGTGTCAGTTTGTACAGTCCACAACAGATATTGTGTTGACTAAAATGGGATGAATATTTGATCTACTCATCAGAGATGTTAAAATATCAGCTCCCAATTTAAAGCTGCTACAAGGAACTTTCATTTACGTTGATTCTGGCGCCCCCTGTGGACAAAAGTGAAACAGAGGAAAGAGGCAGACTTCTTTCCTTCTTTCTGTCAATTCATCCTCAGCACAGCGCCATAAAAAACTGCTTTGAGTTAATGATTTATCCAACACTGCCAAGTTGCAGTCTGAACAGGTAAGAAAAACGATGATAACTATACAGAAGCAGCCATTTTTCTTGCTTCTTTGCTTATATTATACCAGTTTAAATTTGACTGATTGCTCGTCATCAACCCCTTCATTTGAATCGAGCCGTTTGGAGCAGCAAACATCTCAAACATGAAGGGCAGAGGGCACCCAGGAGCAGGACTGAAAAACAATGGATTAGACAGTCAACAGAAAATTAATCAGCACACATTTTGGTAAAAACGGAAGTAATGAATCCAATCCTCGTGTAAGCTTCTCAAATGTGATGCTTTTTATTGCCTTTCCATCATATTAAAGTGGCTACAAGGAGTTTTAAACTGCGTATGAAACAATCTCTATTTAATACCGATCCCTTTATATGAGCTACATAAGCAAACGAGACCCTCAGCGAGAAGATTCTCTGTTTTTATTTCACTTTTCTTAACGCCTTCCACCGAGTCTCCATGCAGACTGGAAGAGCCTGTGTTAACATTTTCCCAGGCAAACTTACAGTGAGCAGTACGTTAGCCAGTTCAAAAGAAGCAGAAGGAGATTTTTCCTTAGATCATTTTATTTATTATATTTTTATCATATATTTTTTGTGGTTTTGACGGTGGAAACACTTCTGTCTACAGGGGCCTCCAAAATCCACTAAATACCAAAGTTACTTGTAGCTTTAAATGTTGAGTGTTGATCAGCTGGAACAAGACATTGCATCAGGCTGTGAGAAACTGTATTTGGCATTTTTAACAGCTTGTTCTGATGTTTAATAGACCAAACAACTAATCAGTTAATCAAGATTAATGGCAGATTTATTCATTATTAACATAATCATTGGTTACTGATTTACCAGATTTACAGATTTACTGTATTGTGTTGTACCTTGATTCTATGATTGTATTGTCTTATTTTCTGTGTTTCTTTTCAGTTTCCAGATATTTTCTTCATTTCCTTGAAGATTGCAATTATTTTTTAAAAAACTGCAGGAGTCCAGCAAAAACAACAGAGACAGGCTGAGTTTGAATGTTTCTGCACGATCACAAAACCCTCAGGGGACTGACTTCCACCCAGCGATTGCATTCCTCTGAACGATCAGGTGCATCATAAAAGTCCTCTTTCATGTTTTATTCACGACAAATCACACCTTTCTTCTCGTGGCTCTGGTGACTCTTACACGACCTTGTTGACTCAGACGTGACCCTAAAGGTGTAAACAACCCGGAGATGAAAACACATGAATGGAAACTAAATGTTCTTAGTGATTCCTCACAAGAACGATGCTGTGGTGCCGCGGTAGTTCAACAGGCAGACAGCATTAAAATTGGTCTGCTACGCCGGCTGCCACCGTGCATGCAGTATGCAACACAGCCGAACATAGTCCCTGAGGCCCTTCCTATCAAAAGTGCCGTGTCTTTTATCATTGCAGAAATGTTCAGCAGCACTTGAAGGAAAGATACAGATGACTCCTCCGTCTGGGGAGCAGCGCGCCGTGCTGTTTGCCGTCTCTGTTAACGATGACGGCACCGTCTTACATGATCCTCAGTGCCACCGTCTCTGCTAACAACCTTCCGGACTTTGACTTTCCTACCTTTCTGCCAGATGTTGGGCCTGCTGCAGCAGCTGTTGTCCCTCTGATCCCAGGGGACGTGGACGGGCGCTGCTGCCAAAGCAGAGCCGTTCAGAGATCCCTGAGGGACCATTGATCGTCATCAGAAAGGTCTTTGGAAGGGGACTCGCCCCTTCACAGGCCACTGCCAGCAGACTATCCACACCAGTCAATGAACGTTCTGCATGTGAGAGCATGTGTGAAGGTTTCCTTTTTTCTATTTATACATATCTAAACACCACTAATGCGATTCAGCTGAATCATTTGACTTTGTGTCGGCGGTTATCCCACATTTGTAGCTCTTTGATCACGCTGCAGTCAAACAGCTCTGTCTCCTCTTTATACGTTATTATACGGTGTTGAACCGGTGAACTTGTTCCAGCCTGCCTTCCATATGCTGCCACTGACCTGGAGGTGAGATGAAGCTCCTGCCCAGCTGGTGGTTGGTGGTGAACCTGTGACCCCAGCAGCCAATCAGACGGCCTGTTGGCTGAAAGGAGTGGAGGGGGGTGCGCTGCGAGGTGGTGATGGTGATGGAGCAAGTCGGGGTCAGTAAAGGGATCGTCCGTACTGACACAATGCCATCTTACTGCACAGTTGGAAGTGACCTTAACCCTCCTGCTGTCCATTCACACTCTCTCTTTCACTCACCCCGCCTCCAACCCCGACATCCTATTTGTCATCCATCCATCCATCCATCCATCCATCCATCCTCCCCCCCAACCCCCAGCAGCCCCCAACCAACCCAACACACACAACTGTCTGTTTTGTCTGTTCTGGATTGACGGCTCCCAGGGAAGGGGGAAGGATCCGGGGCGATGTGAGGAGGTGGCAGATCCAGACAGTCAGAAGAGGGGAGGAGGACTCACCCTGCAGGCCGGAGGTCTGCCTGCCAGACACAGTATGAACGGATCTGTGTGTGTGTGTGTGTGTGTGTGTGTGTGTGTGTGTGTGTGTGTGTGTGTGTGCAAAAGCCAGTTTGTGTGTTGATGGGGGTGAGGCATAGAGGAAGAAAGGAGAGGACGGTTGGATAGGAAAAGAAATAAGAAAAGCAAGAAAGAAACAAAACAAGGAAAAGACAAAACAATGTGTGTACCGAGCCATCTGCTGTTCTACTGTGCAGGGTTTACAACAACACAACCAAAGAAACAAATTCAAAAATCTGTGACATATTTATATTGAAAATGATTGACACAGTTTTGGATGGAGGGATGGGGAGGAGGAAGGCGAGAAGGAAGGATAGACGGAGGTGTGGAGGACTAAGGCTTCCTCCTGCAGCGTGGAGACCGGGACAGGAGGAAGCAGGAGGAGCGTCTGCCATCTCCAACTGTTCCATCCCGACGACATCGCACACAATCTCTCGCTCGTCCTTAATGCATGCAGATTCACTCGGGCTAGACTTACACAAAGCAGGAACAGCCAAAAGTGAAATATGAAACATTTAATCTGATGATTTAATAGGTTGCTTCTGCTAAAGATACAGCATCACAGTACACTAACTCTGTCGCATATAAATCATCGCCCATAAATTCACATTCACGCATAAATTCACACATTTACATTTTTCCACATTAAGCTCATCCATTTGAAAAAATATGCATTTCATATGTTAGGAAATATAGTCTAGAAAACGTCCCATTTATCACTGATATAAGCTCGTATATGTTTCCTCTATGGAGCGTTGGATTATTAGAGTGCTGTGACCTCTGCCTCCTCACCCTGCATAGCTTGTTTTAAATACATATTGCTTTGTCTGTCACTCCGCCTTAAGATTTATTGCAGGTGATGTTTATGGTACACATCAGTGTATTTTATATGATAAGGCTGGGTGGCTCTTCCCTGGAAGACAGACGTGATACTCACTGGTATCTTTTTATCTATAAAGCCTTTACTGGAAAATTACCATATTACCTTTGAGAGCTGCTTCATCTCTCAGATGGGCTTTATCAGACCTGCTCCACCGACTGGCTCTTCTTGGAAAGACTGTTTTTAATGTAAGTGCACTTGACTCCCGGAACAAAATACAGCACCTCTTTGATATCAATACACTTCTACCTCGGGTTTTGATTTCAAACCTCCCTGCCGTTGCTTTTAATTGTTTTGTATACATTTTTTATTATTCTTTTTTTTTAATTATCTTCCATAATTTAAACTTTTTGCATATTTTATTTGGCATTTAGTTATCTTAATCTATATATGAAGTTATCTTCCATAATCTTTTTATAAGACAATTGTGGTATTGCCTTTTCTCTGTTAGTATTCTCTTTGTTAATGTTTTTCCTTTTCTTTATTTTAAATTGTCTATGTCATTGTAAATGAGGGTCACCCCTCGGTGATCTCTCGTGTATGGATCAATGGATGATTAAATGAAAAAAAGCCGGCTGTGTAAGTTTTGCTGAACCGCAGCCCCTGTGGCAACAAGTTATAATTACGGGATCATGGCACATTTAATGTGCCTTCGTTACTTCTGCCGAGGAGGTTATGTTTTCATCCGTGTCCAT
Source organism: Lagodon rhomboides (assembly GCA_039737535.1). Lineage (NCBI taxonomy): Eukaryota > Metazoa > Chordata > Actinopteri > Spariformes > Sparidae > Lagodon > Lagodon rhomboides. Next base: position 2,469,554 of record CM077784.1, on the reverse strand, counting down.
TTGTTTGTTGGTTGGTTGGTTGGTTGGTTTTTCAGCAGGATTACACAAAAAGTACTTAGCGGATATTCATGAAACTTAGAGGGAGCATGGGGTTTCAGCCAAGAATACGCAGCATTAACTTTTGGTGCAGATCCGGGTAGAGACAGATCCAAGAATTTTTATTTTCACTTTCTTTAACATAATGAGATAGGACGTTTTTTGGCATTTGGGTTGATTTCTTAGGGAATAATGTATTGATCTTGATGAAAAATCAGACATATTTAGGTGTCTAGTATCTACGTGTGAGTACGATTTGATGTGGATCTTGTGGATTAGCTTGATTGAATTAAAGGGGCTGCTGGGCACTCTACTGCGTGACATTCTAGTTTTCCCAAATTCTCTTGTCAATTGCTTTAAAACAGCTAAAATCAACATTTTATTTGTTAAAAGGGGCTCAATGAAACAAATAATGTACTGACATTTTTTAAACAATTTTTTTTAAAGCCATATGTGGGCGGATTATAAAGTGACAAGAAAAGGGAGGTTTTCTCCGTCTCCTTTCAGTTGCCTATAAAAGCCTGTGGACAATTTGTTGAAGTTATGTAATGCTGTTGGATTGTGGATTTCTTTGTGAACGACTCGGTTTGGTTTTTCTGCGACCGACCGGAGGATGTGACTTTATGCAACAGTGCCTGGTGTCAGTGCCTGTCTCCGCTCCGCTCACAGAGAGCAACAGTACTTAACGTTATTTCAGAAATGGAGTCAGCTAACATAAACTAACGACCGGCTTCCACCACAACACAGAAGCCCCTTTAACAATGGATGTGACAAGGTTTGCTCATAGTGACAAACTCACTGAAGACTATCGTAAGGGCTGACCCAAATGCTAATAGCAGAAAACCGTTTTCAGCAATCTCTAAAGACGTGTGCGCTACCTCCCAGCACCAAACTACACACAGGTGAGCCGTTAGCTGCTGAACAAAGTGGAGCATTTAGCAGCTAGCGAGCCGGATATTTCCTTCAGCACTCGATTAAGAGTAGGCCAGAGCTAAAAGATGAGTAATTGTTGGATATACATTCACCAGCTCAACAGAAACACAGATTAATGCTAATTGCGCTGTTCCTGCTTGGTGTGTACATTAACTAGATATGTGTGAACAATTGGTTTAATTTGACAATATGTCAATGTGGGGCTAGTTTAACAGGGCCATTAGTGTTTAGTGAGTTTGCTCATTAATAACAGTTACAGAACAGCTAGCTAAAGTTTGCTAACATTAGCCAACACTAGAGAGTATCGACGCGAGCAAGTGTGATTTTTATTACATGTGAATTTAACGATGTATGAGTGAGAGAGACGGCTCTCAGTGGATACATCGCTTTATATAACATTTTCAGTTCGACCAAAGTACAAATAACACGCTTTGTAACTTACATCAGTGTAAGCATTACCATGCTGATACAATGGAGGTAAGCTGACTTTGCTTGTAGATTCAAAATACTGTAAGCTGTAAAGTTAAAAGGTGTACTTTCAGGAACAAAATCGTCAGGCTTCACTTTGAACAGTCACTTCTTGTAGTTTAGCCGATAGCTTCGAAGGAAACTACTGTATAGGCTTTATTATTTTGTCCCTGTGTCAAGTGAACATAATGCGATGTACAGTGAACTCATATCGAAATGATACCAAGCTTTATATCTTTATATCTAGAAAAAGTAGCTCTACATTGACCGTCTGTGCCTGATTGGAGATGAAGATGTTTTTATAGCCAGTGGAGGGACAGAAATCACATCGTTGCCACAGGGCAGGCCCTAGTGAGAGCGAGGGGTCGCCATAAAACACAGCTCCTCCTCCTCCTGTCTGCCACCCGGCTGTTAGAAAGCCCTCAGCGACGCAGCAGGTACTGCATTTGTTGCATTTTCTCTAAGCACTGCCACCATTAAAGAGTCTCATGGTAGAAATACTGTGCTCTGAGGTTGTAAAACTGGCGACTGGGGTAGACGTGGTGGGTTCTGGGACTTTGTACACAGTGTTGGGGTAGTAGTGCACTGATATAAACAGCATTTCAAGGAAGTTTAATATCTCCCTGGAGAATCTTCTTACCATCCTATATTCATGTTTTCTTTCACTTTTTTTTAGCCTTATCTGCAGTCCTGGCCTTTAACGTATTAAAGGCTCTAAAAAAACATCTTGGGCAGCTTCTTCCTCTGAGCCGTGGGATCCCACATCTACACGAAATGCAGTACATGATTTTTGGCTATTTCACGTGAGAATTTCTTTATTTAATTTTTTTGTCCGTGGTTTTCTCAATAGTTTTGAGCCATAGCACTGTTGGAAAAGATGATATGAGAGACCTTTGTGCACCAGTCAGGGTTTAGCAGCATTAGATAACAGTTGAGGGGGTTGTAGGCTTTTTAACCAGACTGTGATCAAAACCACACCCACACTGTCCTAATGAAGCAGATTAGGGTTGTGAGTGTTAATTCTGCCTAGTGTGAGGCAGAAGTGTTAATTCTCTTAATCAGTAATATTACTTTAACACATCTTCATTTCTAAATGATGGAATAGGTCAATTGACAGTGATACTACATAAATCACTATTCCTAAAACAACATGACTGTTGCAGTGTACCGGTGAGGTACCAGGTCGCAGAAAATCCATTTGGTTAGGTTTAGGCACTAAAACATACTTGGTTAGGTTTAGGCACTGAAACTTCTTGAAATGCAGTGAAAGTGTCTTCTTCCAGTGCACAAATCGTGGTGAAGAGCCCTCTTATCACAGCTTTCTGCTCGCTGGGGCTCCACCACATGCAGTTGGTGCCCTTTTTATTTTTTTTTTGGCCTTGCCCCTCAGAACATCCGGAGTCCTCCACTGCTGCTGAGTAAGCACTCTGCATTTCTGTACTTACTTTACTGCTGTTTGCACCATCTGCAGACATGCTAAAGTGCATTAGGTTTCACTGGTACTTAGTGTATGCAATGACAATCTAATCTAATAAAATGACTGCGCTTACTGTAGGTGGTAGGAACACTGGTGAGTGAAATGTAGTTACCCAAAAAGAGAAAGTCCCTCGGCAGACTTCTGTTTCAGAGCGTGCAGCTGAATAAAGGCGAAGTAGGATGGGGCTGAAAGCGTGTGTGTGCTTAGCTGACTGTCACTGAATGATTAAGGGTAAGAAATATAGTGCACTGCTGCTGGCACTGCATGGTGGGAGAGTGGAACTAAGGAGGGTGGTGGTTAAGGCGCTTAATGTGGTCTGGCTCAGTCGGTATCCAGGAGCCTTCCTTGGAGCTGCACTCCTTTACCTGCATGTTCCTGTGCTTTATTGTGTGTTACAGAAAGAGTCTTAATAAGCTTCTTTATCTCATGTTTTGGTAAGCTGCGCTGAACGACTGGCCTGCTTACAATCCTCCTCAGTCAGGAGACATTAGCATAAAATAAAAAAGGCAACTTTCTGTGTGTAAACACAGTTGGGGGGTGTTGTGCTGTATTTCTCACGAGAACGGAGATGTGGAGCTGTCCTTTAATCTTACTAAGTCAGGTTGACTCCAGACAGAGCTGCCCTGTTTGCTACAGATGGCTGCTGTCTTCTCTCGCCAGACTTTGTTTCTAACCACGGATGACACTGACAGGTCAGAGTGGAGAAGTTTGACTGTGTGCTCTGTTGCTCTGAGCTCGGCTCTCCTGCCCTGCCAAGCTGCTGCCAAAGTGTTTAGGTTTCATCTGTATCGTATATTTTCATAAATATTTATAGAGGAAATGTTTTGCAATATCTGAACATAATGCTGCATCTACCAGCGGCACCACTGAAGAGGAAAGCCTACCACATGGCAGAGGCTTTCACCGCGATAGTGCCCGACAGTGCCATAAGTGAGAGTACTATTATTAGCACAGGTCACCCTAATGGAGCTGAGCCCCTCAGCTTGGCAGCGCCTTCCTCTGTGCAATGAACTTCAAAGGATCACAAGAATAAGGTTAAAAAATTCAGTGGCTGCTTTAAAATCAGTTTGAAATCCTGAGCGAGAATGAGGCCAGTGTGGATGTGACAGTGTAGCAGGTAGTAACATCCTCCTCTGTACATGCAGGCTTGAGAGGAGGCCATCAGCCGCCTCACACTCGGCATTTACTGTTTCTCCTTTACCCTTTTCAGTGGCGAAAAACTATGAGACCTTTGTGTTGACATTTGTTATCTCGGTGCTATCATGTGCTATCTAATTGGATGAAGAGGTAGACTGTGGGGCAGCCTCTGGCAGGAGGAGGAGGAGGTGAGATGCTTTCCTGAAGTGAAGTCGTGATCGACCTCCGCCTCGACCTGTTTAGGTGTTGTGGCATCAGCAGGTCTGTACCGTTGTGTGATGGCTGCTTTACATCTGTTTATCTACTGAAGCAGAAACCCCTTCATATCAACCAACACGTATGAGCATGCGCGTACAGGCTCTCTGTGGAATTTATGCCTGGAAATATAAACTTAAAATAAGTTGTTCTAGAAATTGAGAAAAACATTTGAATTTATGGATTTCTTTTTCAGCCATGCTGATAATGACCTGCTTCTGGAATACAGATAAGATTTCACAATTCTATATTTGAAAAATAAGTTTATGCCCTGTACTTTCTGCACATCTGAGGGTAAAAAAATGCTCAGATTCAGATGTGAGCAAAGACGGACGATTTATATATTCCACAGGTCTGATAAGGTTTGTTGTGTTAAAACTCATAGACTTCTGCAGCATCTACTGCTCGTCCGTCCGTCCTGGTGGAGGATCCCTCCTCTGTGGATCTGCCTGAGGTTTCCTGAAGCCCACTGTGGCGACGTGATTGTGATTTTGGGCTTTATAAATAAAAATGTATTTGATTTGATTTGATTCCTCGCTCCTCTCAGAACACTTGCAGAACATTCACTGCAAATTGCAATCATTTCTTTTTCTCCTCCTTCTTCTTCTGCGGTAGTTGGCAGATCGCAAGAAATAACTTCAGAGGCGCACACTGCCCATTTCGTGTATAGATGCTGCACTTCTTCAACCAATGATACTAAATACTATCGTCTCTATTTGTCAGCTAGAATTGACCAATACCAATCAATAGCTGATGGTACTAATTTGACAATATTGGGAAACAGTTGTATAATGTGTCCCGTGGCTCCAGAAGGAGATGTGACAGGAAACCAAGAGTTTATCAGAGCGAGTTGAAAAGAAAAGCCGCCATCACAAACGCTGGCATGGAGGTCAAAAAACGTGAGCATTTACTCTGCAGGGGAAGTCGACCACAAGATGCTCCTGAGTTACAGTGTTTTGGGATCTTGACCCACAACAGGGACTAAAATTCTCCGTCTCTGCTGCTTCAGTTTTGACCATCCTGCTTTTACCCCAACCCCTCTAAGAAAGGGCAATAATATACTGCTGGACTGTGCCTTTATCTGCTGTTGAGAGACATTCCTAAAGGGAGTGGACAAAGAACTCTTTTCCTTTTAAAGAGTACTCAAGGGGTTCAATAACGCACTGCCATAAAGTTGGTAAAAGATGGTTCAAAATTCTGATTTCAGTGACATTTCTCACAGTCAGAGTAGAAACTCCCCATGACTATTACAGCTTAATATATGGAAATGAGTTCCTCTTCAACATTCATCTATCCTGTGTTTACTATTATTATTTCACACCACGAGCTGCCCAGCAACCAGCTGTTTGCTCCTGTTCTCCTTTCCATTTAATCAAGAGTGAGTGCCTTGCTCAAGGGCACCTTGACACAGGTTTTAAATGGAGGGTGGAGAGACACACGGCCACAAACACCTCCTGATGTTCCCAGGTGATACAGGCGTTACAGATGGTAACACTTTATAATAACGATCATCAATAAATGTTATTGTTAATTCAATGTTAATAATAGATTCTGTAGGATTAATAGATAATTATTAATTGACTGCTTAATTGTCACCACAAATAAATAGATCGCAGATTAAATGACACATGGAATATAACTGTAAAATATGTTTGTGAATATATAAACATGTATAAATACATTTAATAAATTTAACATTTATACATTTAATGTGTCTTTAATTTGTGATTTAAAGACACATAATGAAATGAATTTATTCATTTAAGGTGACAATTACATAAAATATTAACTTATTTAAGTATTTACTTGATTATTAATTCATTAAGCATTAAGTTGTACAATTATTCATTCTGTTATTTATTTAAGCATTTAATTAAACAATATTTTTACATATTTGTATATATTTGAATATTAATTTGTATATTTAGTTTGGGCCCTTAACACCCTCCATACATAACAACCATCCAAGTAATGTTCATAGATGAATTACACAGTATTAATTAACCATTTACAAAGTATTACAAACATCAGTGATAACTTTACAATGAACAATTGCTTAATTAATGATTTGTAAAGTTTTAACTAGAAATTTAAAATGTATTAATGATGTTCTTATAAAGTGTTACCTGACTAACCTTTTAGGCTCTTTCCCTCCGCGCTGGGTAAGAACACTTTCATCAGCCTCCCCGTGGACATGAAGGCAGCTGTTCCTCTTTTTGTTCCTGTGATTACACCTTGATTTGACGTCAGGTACCAGAGCTGCTCTGAGGGCAGCAGGGGGCCATCGTCAGCCGGCTGAGTCGTAAGTGGCTCTGTGTGCAAACTGAAAAGCTACAAATGGCCTTTATTAGCTCGCCCTGACCTTCACATCTCAACTGACGGATCAAGCCGGCGAACTTGGAAAATAAAGATGGAAAAAAAGCTAATGCAAATCTCTACGACATTAACTGTTTGTCCCAGGAGGCATGAATAGAAAGAACAGGCTGATTGCTGAGAATGGGTCGGGAACATCAGAATGCTCTTACCTAAGACGAATTATCGTAGCTATATTCCACAGGAACATTAGCCTGCTATGATGGATATTTTCAGTAAGAGGAAGAGGAAGCCAAGTTGATCAGAAAAGCTCTCTCTGCAGTCCCCCTCTGAGGTCACCACACAGGCATAATCACACAGCGCCTCACAGTGCTCCTCTGTGGCCGGTGTGCAAACACTGCCATCTATTGTTAGACGATGAGAACGGGCCTGCTGCCGGAGCTCAGCAGTTCACCTCGAGCAGGCGTGACGGGCCCACACAGTTCAGCACTGAGTGTGCACTGCAAACAGCAGCAGTGACATTCGGAGTTCAGTTTGTCAGTGCTCCACGTGTTCTTATTAACTGCTGCAGCTCCAAAGACCAAAACAACTTACAGCAAGATCCATCTGATCTAAGTTCAGTTTAAACTCATATTATTAGTTTATTATTCCCTGTTTTACCATGGCTGGTGAGGTGATATGTGCTTGTGGTCCACGAGGTATACAGCCTTAAAGGAAAAATGAAAATTCCCAAATGCAGTCATTATCTCATCACCCCCACACGGATAGAAAGTTGGGTGAGGTTTCATAGTCCACTAAACATTTCTGGAGCTTTGCGGCGTAACAATGGTGCAGAATTCTCATAAACAAAAGAAGCAGATGAGGACTCGTTTTAAAACGTCAAAAAGAAATCCAGCAATCTAGAAAAGTATAAAATGGCTCCATACAGCTCATCCGGAGTAATCCAAGTCCCTAGAAGCCCCGGAGCCAACAGTGATTTTAAAAGACATTATTAACACCTTTATAAAGCCGAAATCTTCACTGTAGCCTGTACGCTAAAAGCGTTAGCTGGCACCCAATCTGATGTGTGTGCACAAGCTCAGCCACGTGTTGAGGGTGCAAAAAGAACCTGGATTATGCCGGACGAGCTGTATGGAATCATTTTATGATTTTTTAGTTTTTCTTAAAAAAAACATTTAAAACAAGTCGTCATCTACTTCAGTTGTTTAAGACAGTCTACGAAACTTCACAAGACTTTCCACTGGCATGGAGGTGAGGAGATAATGACTGGTATTTTTATTTCAAGGTGAACTTAACCTTTAAAGAAATAGTCTTAAAGTTTCCTAGACTTCGAGGCACAATAGTCTCAAATTATTTCTCCTAAAAATATTCTTCTGCTTAGTAGAAGTACCTTTCATCGAAGTCTAAGTGTGATACTTCAGAGCCGACTGACTCTTTGGTGAGAACTCAAAGTATGTCTGCCTGAAAGACCCCAACTCAAGCACTTAATCAGCCAATAACAGGCCTCCAAAATGTCATGCCATGGCTGCATCAAATCAATAATCACAGCTTCATTCACATCCTGTCCTGACTGGACCCATCATGCATTCTGTTACATGCTTCAACATATCGAGGCAGTCAGGAGGAAAGCTTACATAAGATCATTTCTGCTTCGTCTTGTGTGGGTTTTGTTGTGGACGGGCCTCAACCGTCATTCTCAACCGCTTCTGCTATTATTCTTACAATCAAGGAAACGCAGCAGAACAGAAACGCCTCACAGCCCTTTCTCACAGCAAATATTTTGACATATCATGAAAGTCAAGGCACAGGTACATTTAATTACATTAGTAATGCTGCCTCCACTTAGGCGAGCCGGTCCCTGGGTCCTGGTATTGTGCCTGCTGGCTCAGTAGAACAGCTTACTGGATTGAGGCCATTGTTAAGGTTATTAATTACACCTGTGGTTTTTTTTTCTGCTATGCCAAGTCAGAATGTCAGCTGTGAAAAAGGTCTATTGTTAGGACGTGTAGTGTGAACACACTGTATACTGAAACCTGCTGAGAAAGAGCATGTAGTGTAGAAAAGCTCTTATTTTGAAGTCAGCATTTGACATGAATTTGATAAAAGGGGCACTTTGTAATTTTGGACAAGAAACTCAGAATTTTAATTTTTTCAAGATTAATGATATCATATAATACAAACTCAGAAATATGTGTCTTCTATAACTGAACAAACAAGCTGTTCTCAGAGGAAAATCAGGTCCCCAGAACACTGTTTGAAGCTAGAAAGGTGGCAGGGTCCGCCACATCTAAACAAAGTAAAACAATATGAAAGTGTGCTGTCCTTTATATTGTCAACATTAGTGGGGAGGAAATGTGATATCTAAGCTTCTGTTCCTCTGTTTCCTCCATCATGTTTTAGTATACTGAAGACATGCAAACAACAGGAAGACTTTTTATCTGTTTTCTGTTCATCTGTTGGTTTGTCAGCAGGATAACCAAGAAACTACTGAACGGATTTCCTTGAAACTTGGATGCAGGATGGGTCCCGTCCCAGAATAGACCCCATCAACATTTGTTGTTGGGTCCTGATAAAGGGGCAGTTCCAGGTTGTTGTTTTCACATGTTTCTTTCACATTGTGACATAGGTTGTTTTTTGTTTTTTTTTACTTTTTTGTTATTTTCTCAAACAGTAGTGCACAGATCTTGATAAAAAAAAAAAAAAAAAAAAGATCAGGTATATGAACTGTACTTTTGAATCAAAGGGAACTGTTTTGTATTAGCGGAGGTATACGTTCTACTCAGTGCCATTCTGTTTTCTTTTTTGATCTGCTTATTTGTTGGTGCCTCTGTAATTAGTTTTCTTCCTCTTTCCTTAAATGTTGTCTTGCATTATCTTCCGTTTCTGTAGATGTAATCAAATGTAATCCTTTTACCCTTTATGCCTACTTTTAATATGAATATTTTAAAGGGGCTCTATGCAACAATTTGTTGCAATATATATGTATTAATAATTTTGTTATTGGACGTATTTGAGCAGATTAGGCCTTGACGTCTCTCTCAGTTCCCTATACAAGCCTGCGGTTAAAATAGAAATGAAAAAAACATTTCATGGACGTTGTACAGTGGATATCACTTGGGAATGTAAAGTGCAGGTGAGCTCTGAGAGTTCTGCTAACTTAAAACCCACTACGCACAAAGATTGTTTGGAAAAACAATTTATTTATACACATATATTGAATGAAAGAGCATTTTATGATACAGGACGACAGATAAGTGACAAGGGTAACGTTCTGAGCCTCATAAATACGGTTCTGTAAGTCAGTGTCCCTGTCTCTGTGCATCACAGTTCGAGGATGAATGGTTCGACCTTCATCATGTACGCTGGTTTCAGGTAGCGCTGCAGCTCACTTTTCTTCAGCCACAGCAAAGACGGGTTTGGGGCTGCGGGGGGCCCGCTGTCTGACAGAACGGCTTTGAAGAAGAACACCTTTATTCCGACCGAGCTCTCGGTCCGCATCGCTTTGGGCAGTTTGTACTTGTACACTCCACAGGGGGCGTTGCCGAGGAAAGTCGCCTTGAAACCAGCTGCTGAGGAGAAGAGAACGTGTTGTGAGTTAATCCATCCGGAGACAAAAGGTGAGCTAAAGTGCAGATGTTCCTAAAATTTAATGCGGTCGCACTATCGCCTAATTAAGTGCGGTATTACCCCAATGCTCTGTTTCTCATTCACTGCTGTGACAACAACACACTTCTCTCAATTAAGTTCTAATCCAATCTTGTGTCATCTAAATCACATGCTCCCCGGTGGCTCAACATGCAGGCTGAGGCAGCACCGCGGCCATGTTAGAGATTCAATTCCCACCGAGTCCAGCTATATTAAAAATGGATTGACTCCTGCTACTGTAAGACACTTTAAATAAAACCCTCTTCCATCTGACACGCGTTAATGTCAAGTGGAAGGTCTAATGGGGAGTGATTGATGGCGTCGGCACATTAATAGTTCATGAGCAGTGTTGTGAAACAGTTTAAGATAGTCAGTCACTGGCTTTTTATTCAGAGAGCTTGAAGGCTTGATTTCCATCGGATGCAGAGAGAGAGAAAAAAAGAGGAGAGACAGTTAACATGTGAAATTTCTTGTGCGAGAGATCATTATCAAATCACTGGAACATTTGTTCCATGTTTTGCCAGCCGTGACCCCGGAGTGTCTTCCTGTCATTATCTTACTCTTGAAGTCTAATCCACAGCGGACACCAGCGGAGGTCTAAGTGGATATGACAACTACTCCTGCAACTACGAGGGGAATAAGATTGGTAAAACGCTGCGTATATAAATGAATCGTTGCTCAGAGGCTTTCGAATGATCCGACCCTCTTGTTGTCGTTAATATGGATGATTGTACTGAAATACCACACAGCTATTTTAGATAAGATCGCATTAAACTTAAATGATCCAGAGGATAAAAGTGGGTCATTGCAGCAGAGTGTAGATACAGCCGTAATGCAGCAAATGGAGCATGTTGACAATTATACAACCTTAAACGGCACCTTATATTCTGCCGTAAGCTATGATTCTGAGGTTAATTGAAATACATTATAAACAGTTTTCTCATGCCTTCCTCGCACTTCAATATGCTCATTATGTTTTTTTCATTCTTTTTTATTTACGGATAATATTCTCCAAAAGAGATAAAAGATAACATAGAAGTAACTCATCTATTGATGAAAATAATAAAAAAACATGATCTATAATCATGTATCAGGCCTCGACCAGTGACCAACATTAATGCGCTGATAACAGAGACATGTAACTTTGTTTGCAACACAATAACACATTTCAAAATAATGCACCGACATAAATACAGGAAATAGTTTTCACAGTTTGTATTTTCTGTTTGTCTGTTTGAAGAATCCCCAAGAGCATCAGCTCTCTTCTTACGTAACCACACAGGCACCTTTGTATTTCAGAGATGTCATGTTTTGCTATATTTTATAGTTACATGGAAATCTATGTGCTTTGGAGTGTCTTGTTTTCAGGACATCATGACTGCTGATTGCAGGTTTTAGGAAATAAGATTTTAAAGGAGACATATAATGTCATTTTCAGGTTCACAGCTTTATTCTGGGTGACTACTAGAACCAGTCTGCATACTTCAGTGCTCAAAAAACACATCAGCTTTCTCATACTGTTCAGTGCTGCAGCACTGTATTCTCCCTCTGTCTGGAACGCTCTGTTTTAGCTCCCGTCTCTTTCAGGCTCTCCTCCTGAAAACTCTGATTGGTCAGTTCACACACACCTGAGCCAGCACTACTAACAACAACAGAGCAGCTGTGCTAAATCAATTCTAACGCACCAAACGAGCCGCTAGGCATAAATGATGCAAATGTCTGACGTAGTGTGATGTCACAAAGTCACAGAATTAAAGGCGGGACTACTGATGAGGCGTTTCAGGAGCAGTGTTTTCTGTGGGAGAGAGGAGCTTCTATTGGTGCAGAATTTGACCATTTTACTTTCAAGATGTTTTACCTATAGAACACACTGAAGAAAATGAAGGGAAAAAAGAAAAGTGGGTCCCATTTAAGCAATGTGAAAAGAGTTATATATTTAAAAAGAACCAAAATACACTACCGCTCAAACGTTTGAGGCCACTTTGAAATGTAATAGGACGGGTCGGCCAGCATCACAAATAGGAACTTTAAAGGCTAATTGGTCTTTAGAAAACCCTGCAAACTGTTGTGCTGATTAAGGAAGCAAGAGAATTGGCCTTCCTTAGGTTAATCGAGTATTCTAAGCATCAGCATTTATGGGTTCGATTTTAGTCTCAGAAAAATGTCCAGAAAAAAGATTTCTGCTCTGAAACTAATTAATCTATTCTAGTTCTGAGAAATAAATGCTACTCCATGCGAGAAATTGCCAAAAAGAATGAGGAGAAAGAGATGAAAAAACTATGACCCTCAACAATGAAGAGGCGACTCCAGAGTGGCAAAGCTACGTCTGAGAGTAACTAACAAAAGTAACAGATTATGATGGGCAGAGACAAACTGAGACTGGAACAAGTGTTATGGACAGAAGAATCTAAGTTCGAGGTGTTTGGATCTCAGAGAAAGACATCGGTGAGACAGAACAAAACAAAAACATATTGGAGTGTCTTGACCACAGTTTCTATTCATTTGGCAAATCATTTGATGGATTACATCTTTAGTTTTATTGGAAAATAATTTTATTATTTTTTTGGTGACCACAACCTTTTGAGCAGCCGTGTATTTTAGAGTAGAGCAGGTCGCTCCTGCTGAGGATGTAACACCTGAATAGCTCTGGGATAAAATACTGTTTTCCCACCGATATCAGTACGATATTGGCGACCACAGATATATCGATAACAGCTTATATGTTGTCCGATATGCGCCGATTTTGGGTAATTAATAATTATTGAATTTCAAGTGACGTTTACAGTTTCATTGCTTTTGTTTCATTTTGGATAATAAGGTTTATTTCTAATCTGTAAATATCCTGCTGCCATTTCACATCTTTGTCAAGTGTTTCGTAAATACATTTGAGGGATCTTTGCAAAATAATTGTGTATATACACAAATATATATTGGCCACTATATGTTACATATATTATTTTACTCCCTAGTAGTGGTGTCCCAAAAATCAAATATCAGTTTGGCTCTTAAGAAATGAAAATGGAAGGTAGGGAGGTAGGTGTGTGTGAGGAAGGAGATAAAGATATCAGCAGCTTCATTTACACATGACTTCTATCAACATCTGAAAAGTCACGTTGGTGTTACCTGGCAGGGAAGCGACGGCTCTCTCAGCCGTCTGCCGCAGCGTTTCTCCCTGCTGCCACTGAGTCTGAGGCAGCAGCCACAGCTTCCGCCCGCCGACCTCCTGCTCGGCCAGAAGGAGCAGCGAGCTGGCCAGGCAGCGCTCCGCTGAGGTCAGCTCCTGATCTACATCAGCTGAACAAGAGACAGGACCATCAGACGCTTTACAACAGCTACGTCTCTCTGTGTGACTGTCGAGCAAAAACTACACAAACACTGGAAATGTCACGGGGAATAAAATGCAAATTGGGAGTGCTGGAGCGAGTAGATTTTCTGAATGTCAAAAAAATAATATAAGTCTCTTTCCTCTCTGGTAATTTACTTTAAACCGAGATGTACGTGATGCCTTCAGATTATCTTTTTTTTTTCATTCTGTCCTACTTGATTAATGACAGGAGCAAGACAAAAGGCAGAATACTCTCAATGCATTTTGACAGGCACACTTATAAGAGTCATAGATATTTTCATACAGTGTATACATTCTGCTGTTCTTGTTCAAATATTTTGCTCATTTCATTGCTCATTTCACACTGACTTTTGACCCTTGGCGCTGGCTGGAAGCGCTTCAGCTTCTGCTCCCAGGAGTCTTCCAGGTCCTGAGCTAACACGATGTCCTGGTCCCCATGGCCATCCTCTTCATCCGAGTCATAGTCGTCTGCCTGCTTGCGACTCATTCTCTCAGCGTCCTCCAGCAGCTGTAGCTCGTGGTCTGACAGCAAGCTTTTCTCCTGCTCCATCTGAAATCAAGCCACAGCGTGTCTCCGATCAGACTCCAGGACCTCTTCTTACTGACTTTGGAAATTGTTGCTGTGTGTCGTCTGATGTTTGTGAAGGAACAAAGTGACTGTGATCTACCTCATTACTCTCTGTAGCTTGACATTATTCCATACTGTATAGGCCCTTTATAACCTCATCTGCCACTATTCATACACACCGTCTATCTCTGGTAATAACAAATGAGCAATTCAAGTGGAAGTGACCATATGTTTGAGTTAAGCCCCCAACTACGATGCTTGTAAACTTATGGAAATCAAATTTTATTACAATAAACTTCATGGCAATATGACGAGCCGATTACAATTCTGTTTTTCTAGTAATTTGGTTTACTCAGGAAACAGTAATTTTGCCATGTTTCCTTTCAGAAACAGACATTATTCAAATAAAAATGAATCAGATTGATGCCTGCACAGTGTTAATTGATGTAGTACAGTCTATCAAGCAGACAAATTACATGGCAATGGCAGAACTTCTCAGTTGAAGGAAAATAAATTAGAAGTTTCAATATTATTTATTGCACAATTTATTGCAATATATGGATTGTCTCTATAAGCTGAACATACTGTCCAGACATCTTGCAATATTCCTTCATTGTCACTATACACATGTACAATTAATTTGTGAATGGCTTTCTCCTCAGGCCAAGTAGAAACAAATAGTGTAAAGTAAGAAAGGGAAAATATACCAAATAAAATCTAGAGTTAAAATATCTTAGTTGGATTGCTAACAGTGTGTCAAATTAAAGAGTTTACCGACATAATCTTAACACCACATGTTACTAGTTGTAGTTATGACATATAAACAACATGAACTGCACGTTCCAAGATTGAAAGTCAGGCGTTACACTGGATTCTGTGTTACACTTGACCTGATTTATATTTACCACTGCATATGTTTGTATCATTGTCACACAATACATTTTTTATAATTGTTAACAAAATTGGTGTCTCCATAGTTTTTAGACGGATAAGTAAACCACAGGTCGATAGTGCACTTCACTTGTCAACCTCTCCTTATTTAGCATTGCAGAGTGTGAGATGAAACTGATTTCCAAGTGAAAATGAGGGATAGTTTGCCTCAAATAGTAACTAAAGCACAGTCTTTCACACAGTCTTTAGTACTGAACAAACGCACCTGGTGCAACAACTGTTTGAACTGCTCCTCTATGGGGCTGCAGTCCGCTGTGATGACCGGAAGCCTCTGCAGGCACACCGCTGCCATCAAAGTCCAAGGAGAACTCGCTCTTTCCGTCACATTTTTGGTCTGCAGAACCGCCCGACAAACAGAAGTGCTAGAAAACGGACGAGTCGCCGTGTTCCCGACCGCTGTCCTGCTAAAACTAGACAGAAACTGTAAGAGAGACCGACTCGCCATCCTTCTACAGGGCGCAGCCATCTTCTTCTGTTGCATTCACTGTATCTGCACAATAATAGTGACGCTGGCATCTGCTCATGAAAACAGTTTGGAAGTGTGATTTTTCAACCACATTGTTCTCTAGTTTGTACCAAAATGGAAGATAAAAACATTTTATTCTGCGATGTAAATTATTTTCTTTTCATTACTTAAATGTTTGGCAGATTTGTTGTTGCTTGAGAGCTAGAAGGGAGAGTTCGCCTTGATCATTCCAATTTACGAGAGTTTACGAAGTCCTTGAAGGAAGCATGTTTCTAGTTCTACCCACAATTCTGTGCAGGAAACCGAACGGTCCATTCTGACAAAAGTGGGGGAGGATAATGTTAATAGCTTTATAAAATATGTATATATCTCATTGTATACAGTACATAAATATATTCTGGTGTCTGCCTACTCGATATCAATACAATCTGTTTAACTCTACAAGTGAAGGTTGTATTTCCACTTGTGAAAACAATGTTGTTATGGGATCGGCGCCCCTCAAAATAAAAAGATTTTACTGGCGTTGACTGGATTTCCAGCTCCTTCAATGTCACGTTTGTTATGTGTCAAATAGCTAACTGTTTGATATCGAAATAGTTGTATTTTAACACATGAAACATGTATAAATTAAATTGTATATTAGTTAGTTCTGTACGTAGCGCTTGTCGGCAGCTGGCTGTTTCCCTAAATGCTAATGGGAACTCGCTGTAAGTGTTTCATGGGTCTGGTTTACTAGCATCCTACTTAGCTAACGGCTAACGTTAGTTCTGATCAAGTCAGCCTGCTGAGTGTTATATTGTGACTGTATATAACTTCCTGATGACACTAGTGGTGATCATAGCAGGACCTTGTTTTTCTGATATTAAAAACAGGTTTATAACGATGATGTTAATTATATTTTGTTTGCACAGATGTGGAAGCAGCGGGCTGCAGCGAGCATTATGTACCAGTGCTGTCAGACTTCAGGAGACAGCAGCGTCCAGTACAGAGTCTGAGAAAACCTCCAGAGACTTCAGGTCAGACAACGCCACACATGCATTTGTACATGTCTGTCCACTGCCTAAAGCATTCTGCAGTATTTATGGTATTTTCCCTTTAATGTGTGTGTATGCTCACTAAATAAACACAGATCACTACAGTATAAATAATGTTGATGAGAAATAAACCCTAGTTTAAATCCCTCAGCCATTTCCCTCCGCTGCCTGGTCAGGACAGTCCACTGAGATGGGGAGGAAAGAAGTTTGAGGAGTTACCAATCCTTCACATTAAAGCCACATACAACAAGTAAGTGGTATCTGCAAGTAAAGCTGTCGATAAATCCTAATTTGTTGACATTTTGGAAAATTGAAATATTAATACTTGAGTCCATAATTCACTTAGATAATTTTATATTCCTTATAATTTAGGTTAGGTCAGTGGAGCCTAGTGGGAAAAGTGCAAACAAAACTGAAGTAACAAGCATCATTGAATTCATGGATGTTTCTGCTTTTGGCAAGTCAAAACGAAACAAAAACTGGCATTTTATTTGGCTCACCTTCAAATTTATGAAAACCACAAGTTCAAATTTGTGTTTCCAGATGGACAGAGTGAAAAACAAAATAAGTTTTGTGCCGTCACAACTCAGAAAAAGGTCTTTAGTCCTCATTAGACGATGCATGGAAAAGTATTTATTGGTGTTGTTAGTGTGCCGCTGGAGAGCAGATTGTAACTTCCATCTATCACTTCAAGTAGAAACAGCTGCAAGTAATCAAAAAGGAAATCTACATTTCATTTTGGAGGTAGTTATTAATAATCTTGTGGAGTGCAGTGGATGTTAAGTTGAGTTGAAAGTGATTTGTAGGAAAGGACTCCTGAACAAGAAGAAGCTGTTGGAAGTAAAGCAGACAACTTCACAACATTTTAGAATAGTAGCTAAAAAAATAGCCATCATGTGATGCAGTCAGACCATCTATGGGGATCATATAACATTTCATCAGCGTGACAGTGTGTGAACAAAGATTTGTTCCCATCAGTTGGAAGCGAGTGAGCTTATAAACTGTCCGTCCTGTCCCAGCACACACATCCAGCTGACAGACAGCGCAGGACAGTCGCTGGTGAGGACGTCCTGCGGAACAGAAGGCTTCAAGAATATCAAGAAGTCGACGCCCATCGCTGCTCAGACTGCAGGCATCTCTGCTGCAGCGGTAAGTTCTACACCTGTGGCTTAATGTGAGAGATCAGGTTCAGGGTTTACCATCTAATACTCTCACCCTGTTATCCAAGCAGGACAGGCATTTGTTTAAAATAAATGAATATTAGTGAAGGTCACATCCTGCTTCAACACAGTGTAACAACACTGATTTCTGAATATTAAATGTTTGTTTTAAGTAAGCTGCCCTCTCGAAGGACTGTGACAGAGTGCAGCAGTTGGTGTTAAGTGCTCAATTAGACTTTTTATTAGCCTGATTTATGAAGACTGCTGGCTTACGGGGGTAAGGTCACACTGATTTGCAGTAAACACACTGAAGGAATGAACTGTGTTTTCATGGTGCTGCCGTAATCTTAGAATTATTTTAGTCTCTGATCTGCTGTTTTTAGATGTTGTAGAGCAGAAAATTAAAATATGGTAAGTTTAATCTTTTATTTATTTATTTATTTAATAGCAGCTTTATCTCTAGAAATGTACCATTTGAAAAAAAAAGTCTAATTTTGGTCAACCTCTATTTCAAGTTATTCTTTACCTCTGACAATGAACATAATCAATGCAGTCCTACTTCATTATCTATTGAGCTACCTATTTTCTCAATTAACCAATCAATAGCTTAGGGTATACAATTGAGATATTGGGTGACTCCAAGACCAAAAGATAATCAGTTTACTGTCACATCAGAAGGAGTAAATCCTCACAACTACAAAGCTGTAACTAGCCTAGCTTGCGTTAATCGACTAATGATTTTAGCTTTACAACTCATCATAATTCCCATTAAGTCATAGGTCGCTGGTAAAACCTGTAAATAAAGACATGTCAGAATATGTCAGCTACTGTGGCCGGTAGTCAAAGGTTGTTCCTGTTCTGTATATGAGTTCTGTTAATGTAACTGAACGTTGATGACCTTTCTGTGATTTTTTTACATTATTTAAAGGTGATGACTTAATAGTGTTCATGAGGTGCAGTGGAGTTAACTGACAAAGCATTAAGTAATGTTAACAATTTACGGTTACATCAGTTTAACTTCATGGTTTGAGAATCCTCACAACTTGTAGCTACAGGAACAATTTGTGGCTGACCTTTAACCTCTTCATCAGTCATTCTCCTATTGCTGGATTCTACCAAATGAAACCCAGTTGGCTGAACATGTAGCCATCAATCTTCTGTGTTTCTTCATCTGAACAGAAAGCCACAGCAAAGGGAGTGACGTTCGTCCGTGTTGTGGTCAAAGGCATCGGTCCTGGCCGTCTGGTGAGTGCAAGAAGAAAACGTTTCCATTGTGCATCATTGCCTTGTGATTCCATTTTCATTTATCTGTAGCCTTCCCCCCAAATAGTCTTAAATTATAGTAAATCTCACAGTTCAACCATTAGTGATGTTGTTGCCGTGGCAACTAGATAATTTCCATAGCTCATCCATTCATTTTCTTTTCATTTAATGTAATTTTCTAGTCTATTAAATGTAAAAAAAATAAATAAAAATGTTTTAAAAGAACACAATGCACAAGTGTTCTGGGTCACGGAGCCTGTTTTGTCCGACAAACAGCAGATTAAAGGAGCAAAACCTCACATTTGAATAAGTGGAACCTTGACATTTTTGCTCAATGAAAAATGTCTGAGGCAAAACTGTGACATTTTCTGTCCTCAGTCAAGCTAATTCACTGACTGTTTTTTATGGTTGTTTCATGAGCAGAAGTGGCCTCATATTTCAAAGTTACAGTTGAGCATTTAAAAGTTTAGAAAGTATGGGCCCAACAGGAAATAAGGATGAAAACATGGTTTGTATTCTGTACTGCTGACCCTGCTCTGTGTCTGTAACAGTGGCAGTGCATGAGGAAATTAATTTCAGTCTTTTTATAATGAGGATCATTTAAGGAGCCTCAGACATGTTGATCTGTTCCCATTAACTTTGTTAATGAATGAATGTGTTTTCCTCTGTTGTGCAGTCTGCAATCAAAGGCGTGACGATGGGAGGCCTGGAGGTGGTATCGATCACTGACAACACCCCCGTGCCACACAATGGATGCCGCCCACGTAAAGCCAGAAGGACATGACCGCTGCGTACCAGAATGCACCGCAACAGGAGGAAGCTCTTGTGTTGTAATATGTTAATAAAGTGTTTCATTGTACCTTACACAATTCATTTGTGGAAGTAATTGCAGACTGTGTTATTAATGAGCAGAGAACAGGTGTTTGAGCCCTCTGCTGCGACTTTAACACATGAATAAATCTTCAGTCTGACTGCGGGCGCTCTGATGTTCATTAGCTGGCTGATGTTTGTAGAAACAGGCTGATGGCTCTGTGTGGGAAGAGAAACAGCACAAGGCTTCACTACTGTACACATGTTCTATTTTAACACTGGTAGCCATGGGGACTGAACCCTGTAACCTGGCAGCAACACAACACAATCTGGAGAGAACAGATGAAGCAGATTCAAGTTTCTTGTATGAACAAAGTTCTCTTTCTTTTTTACTTTAGGTACATTGGACAGTCAAACATCTGTTGCACATGATATAAATACATATTGTAAAGCTCTGAAGAAAAAGCTGGCATTTACAAATAGGTCAAGTACAAGTCATGTTAAAATGGAAACATTACAGAGAGACAAACATGCACCAAACTTATCAAGTGGTGTGGAGTGTCAGAGTGTTTGAAAGAGAAAACACTACCACTTCATCTATTAGTCATCAATACAACAGACTACTACAGAACTCCAGTAATGTTCAGTTTTTACCATTCACGTTTCTTTTGCTTTTCAGATCATATACATTATATTTGATATTCAGCGATAGTTTATGACATTAAACACTAAATAAATATCGTTAATAAATGGAAAATTTATTTGGTAATTAAACTATTATTTTTTCTCTTAATGAAATGCATTATAAACCCTTTATTAAGAAATTCTTAGTTGTAAAAGTTGTAACTGACGTTCATGAACCTTTACAATTGCTCAAAGGTGCAATATGTAAGAATTGGCTGCTCGTTGAATTCATACTTAAAACCAACAGGTTCGCTCGTTAACTCATTCAGCTGCACATCTGGTCGTCCAGACTCAGAGCTTTACACCAGTCGGACAGGAATGTTGGACAGCAACGGGCTGGTTAGCGTGCTAACTTCAGTGGCGATCTCTGCAACTCAAGAGAAAGACGTCACAATGTCAAAACTGTTATTTCTACATTTCGTTGATAATTTTAGTTTATTGACTAAATTAACTGTCGAATGTTTTCAACTAAAATTCCTATATATTGCACCTTTAATAAATGGTAAATAACACATTCCATTGGTTAACAGTGAACTATTAACTTAAGTTAAATTAACTGTTAATTTCAAATTTTTTCCTAATATTTATTATATTTTCATTAAGTGTAACTGATTTTTTTAAAACCTTTGACAATCATCAAAACTGTCAGATTCCAAATATCTAAAATAACATAGAACCCATGTGATCGCCACAAACACAGTAAGAGTAGTAACAGCAGGCTCAGGCTGCCCGGGTTTAGTGCAAATACTTGTGGCCGATTCCCTTCAGTCACTCACTCAACAGTGTAGTCGGACAGTTGAATAGCAAACAGCTGAAATGATCTAAAGGGTCATGTGATCAGTTTTAACACAGCAGTTTGTGTCTTTCAGTCACCTGCACACAGAATCCAGAGGTGTCCTCACCACACAATTCATTATCTGCTATTAATGGGACCTTATTTATACAATACTGATATGAAAACAATTAACAGAATGAGATAAGTCACAAAGATTTTGCTTTTTGTGTAAATGAGACCCCAAAAGTTAATCGTATATAGCCAAAGCAAAGGTACCACTGGTGCCACAGTACCAGGAGGTCAGGACACAGCACTGAAGCGGACTGGTACAGAGTGAAAATGACTCGCTGCGCTCTGACATGCAAATGCTTCACTTAACATTAGTGCCTTTTTACACACACACACAACACAGAACGAGAGAAATAAGCCCTTTGCTCTACGTTTGAGATGGGCTCCATGTACATGATTTATAGTGGAAAAGCCTGAGATATAAGCAAACTAATCAAAAGCAAAATCCGATGAAAGGGTAAATTCACCCAAGAATGAAATTTAAGTCATTATCTGCTCACCCCCATGTGGATGGAAAGTCGGGGTAAGCTTCAATGTCCACAAAATATTTCTGGAGCTTTCCACCAAAACAGTGTTGTTGCATTATCCTAATCAACTGTAGCAGATGGGGACTTGAAAATGTGAAAAACTGAAAGGACACATAAAATGTGTCCAAACAGTTTGTCCAATGCGATTCAAGTCTCCAGAAGCCCTGAGAATCCAAACTGATTTGAAAACATATTTACACCCTTTTACAGCCAAAATCTTCACTGTTGCTGCTAAGCTAAAAGTGTTAGCATGCAGCCTGTCTGAAATGAGTGAGTAAATCATTTCAGTGTAAACGTTTTCAAATCAATTTGCAATCTCAGGGTTTCCAGAGGTTTGGATTATGCTGGGCGAGCTGCAGAGACACATTCTGTACACGGGAAATGTTTTGTGGACAACAACAACGTTCCATCTGCATGAGGTTGAGTAAAGTGAAATAATGACTTTGATTTTCACTTTTGTGTGAACTGTTCTTTTAAAACGAGCAGTAACAAGTACGATTTGGCGAAACTTTACGTATTCTTATTTTGTGTGCAATTGTAAAGAGTGCAGTTTTCTCCCCTCTCAGAGATAAAAGTGCTTCAGACGGGCCTGAAACAGACTCAACTGGTGCTGCTGAGGATTCCCTGCTCTTGAGATCAGTGGATTTCAAGAAGGGAAATAGGGAGATAAAAGAAAATCTGTCTGTCACTGGGAGTTATCGCAGCGGGTTCCCTGCTGGGTCTGTCTTTTTGTTTACATTTTAGGATATTCCACCCTCCTCCTGAAGCACACACAATCACTCCCAATATCTCAGTGCCAGAGATAAGATTAACCTACATTCATGTATTGCAGCTCTGACTGCAACAGCATCAGTAAACCATAACCAGTGTGGAGGTAACAGCAATACAGAGCGATATCTACACAATGTATCTAGATTTTTCATCACTTTTCTAGATTTTTTTGCATCTCAAAATCTGTAAGGCGTTCAGTTTTTAGGTTCCCAGCAGGTCAACACACAGTTTGACAACACAGAGCTCACACACTAACTAAACACTCAGGTGTCACATGTTTGCCCTGTCTGATGGCTGGATTTCAACTGCCACTTTTATCAGAACATAGTTTTGCACAGCATCCCTACCAGCTCCGTACCTCTCCCTGCCTTCTGACCCGTGAGGGGGACGTGACACTAAATCACTTGATAAATGTGTATCAATGTAAATAGTAAATGATTCATAGAGCTGATAGAACTTGAAAAAATCTGCAGTACTGAAAATAGAGATTTTATACACACTAGCTATATAAAAATACATTGCTTTATTTCAAATCCAAATGAAGACCTTCCTTGACACAAACATCACAACTATGGATCAAGCAAAAATCTAATCGCCAAGCTAAGATATTGTGGACTCTGGGAGTACAGGTCCAGTCGCAGCTTTCCCTCATCTGTGGGTCACCGAACATCAACCACACATTCAGCAACACATCAGTAAAACAAAAGTTGGGCATCAAAAGAGCAACGCTGCTACAAAACAACAAAAGACATAAATAACGGGTCAGATTGTTTTACGTAAATACATAACCACAAGCTCGACAACACAGGGCAGCTCAAAATGTATGATAGCCAAGGCTTTGCTTCAGTCTGAGTCTTTTAGGCCAGTCTGTGAAGCCTTTTCAACACAACCGGAGGAGGAACAATGGGCAGCACACAACACAACAGTTTACTAATGATTATATTTCCCAGGCCTTTTTTTGTCCCTGACTGAGAAGGATATTTAATTAACTAATAACCCTTCATTTGTCAGGATAATGTAGTGGGGATGATAAGAGTAGTGGACAGTATAAAGTATCTGAATTAGGCCACATCACATCACTCATAATGTTTACAGCAGCAAATCTACAATTTGTAAGGGACAATAAAGTCAACAGCTACATTGACTGTGTAGGCATTTGCACATCAGCACTGAATGACAATTCTTTCAGACTCTTCCAGACTGTGCAGTGTCGAAACATTAGAGTGACTGGAACACTACCGGAGAAGATTGTCGGTCAAAATCCCTTCTGGATGGTTTAAAGTGAACAAAGTGAAAGAGTCTACAACACATATAGTTGATGTTGCCTTGACAAAGGCACTTAACTGCAGGCTGTCTGTACACCAGCCGTTCAGACTGTGTGGGCTGTGTTTGAGTGTGAGGGCGAAAGAAGAACTGCAGAACTTGACGACACAGGAGCTCTGTGTTTGATACAGCTCGAGCTTTTGGTGCCTCTTAAATATTGCACTTTGAAAGAGGGAGATGCAGTGTGGAAGTTAAATATCAGAGGGACAGGGAGTGATTGTGCATACAGCCCTCAGATTAGGAGCGAGAAAAGGGACAACAGGTTGGCACTGCAAGGTAAGTGCAGGAGTGGATTTGGTGAACTGAAGGAGTGTCACTGGAGCTTCAACTGAGGCAAAGGCGAGGCCTTCCATTAGCCTGCATCACTTCCCCTGGAGGTTGCTGAGCTCCATGTCGTCCTTGCGTCGTTTCTGCTGGGTGAAGAGGGAGCTGAAAGGGTAGAGTTTAGCTTTGGCTGGGTAGCGCTGGCCAGCAATGTCCACCTCGTAGTCCCCACGGTTGATGAAGTCTGGGGTGATGGGTGTGGGGAGCCCATCTGGGCCTGGCGGCGGAGATACAAAACCAAGGCAGACGTGGCGCTCCAGGGTGTAGCTGTAGGCGCTGCTGGTGGTCGCTCCAGCTAGCTGACCGTTACAGTAGATGGGCTCGCCCCACCACGGCCACAGGTCCAGCTCAGTGTCATGGTCCTCTAGAACCAGCATGACGAACCGCCGAGAGACTCCGTCCTGCCGCTGCTGCATCAGGGCCTCACGACCGAGGAAATCTGTGTCCTGGTAGAGGGAGACAGAAGACAGGAATGATAGTCAGAGAGCGAAGAAGGCAAAAAAAGTAGTGCAAAGGAGAAAGTAAAAGATGAGAGAGAGCAGTATCAGATGTTATGGGACATTGTTCTGTTTGAAGCAACAGTGAACAACTTCTCATTTCATAAATGTTTTCGATTACAAGCCTCACAGCAACAGAACACACAGACTCAGAATCAGCTGATGACCACTCAACTGAAAGCAATCTGCGAAACCAATTCTACACTGAGGTCCATTCATGAATATTGTTCTGACATTATCGCTGTGGCAGCAGACAGCACCTGATGCTCCACTGTTTCCTAAATGAACTAAACTTCAGTGCTGCTGGTGTAAAGTACCACCTGTTGCGCCTGCAGGTGCAGCTTGGTGATCATTTCCCAGCAAAGACTATAACACAGATGTTTAAGGGTTTAGCAAAGCAGATGACATTGTACCTTGTATTATTCTGAATTGTTTATTATTCCCTCATCTTCCAAAAGAAAGCTTTCTGTGAATCTCCTCTTGACTAAAATTAGCTTGGTAACAGCTACAAGCTGCTGTTATGTGATCAAAACGAGAACGCAGCAGTCAGAATCCACATTGTTATCACAGTTTGATGTGGTAACGCAGCTGTACAGACCTTGTCAAACTTCACCCTGAACTCCCGTCCACATTCCAGCGGGGTGGTGAAGGTGTCGAGGTCCTGACCCCAGAAGGCAAAGAACTTCTCTATGCGTAAGCTGCGCAGAGCGTAGTACCCTGCATTACGAATCCCATACTTCTGACCCACGGACATCACCTCGTTGTACACATGCAGAGCATACTGTGGAGAGCAGAGGAGGATACTGAAATAAGACCAATTGCACTGTATAATTATAGCACTCTCTAAAAGCTCGACTTTATTAATCATCCAGTGGAATGGTGACAAGATGTGAACTCACCTCTATAGGTATGTAGAGCATGAAACCTGGCTCCCCAGTGTGAGTCATACTCATCACTCTGATCCCGTTAGCGTAGCCAACGCTCATCTCCTGCAAACACACACACACACACACACAGTTACTCGTGCTACTGTTAATGACACTTTCATTACTACATCCATTGGTGTAACCTTAAATACTGCCACTGCTAATACTCAGGTATTTCAACAATTAATATTATAATATTACATATTATCATTAGCATTTGTTTCCTACCTTACAGAACATGGAGGGGAAGTGGTCAGGTGTCATGGAAACATACGACAGCTCAGCCAGAACGTCCATTGCACGAGGTCCAATCAGATTTAAAGCTGTGGGTAAAGGATCAGACTTATAAACACATCAGAAAGACCTGTTGAGTTCGGCCCAGGTCTGACACTTTCACCTGAAAGGCTTCCTGACTAAGTTCATAGTAAATGTTAATAGAGAAACTCATAACTTTGTAAGAAATGAGCATCAATTGAAATATAAAAAGACTATTAGAATCCTTACAGTAAAGACATAGTTTAATGTTATGGGTAATTTGGGGATAGAGATCCTCAGTTGGTGTTATATCATGTATAAAAATAGAATGAAAGTGGTGCTCACACTGCAGACAGTTAATGTAATTAAACTACAAATACATTTTATATTTTGGACAGTAATTAACCACATTCGTGGCCCCCAGAGTGTCTGATTTTGCCACACCAAACCCAAAATGAGGTCAACTTAAAAAATGGGTTAAGAGAGGAGAGAGAATATGAGATGATCGTGCTTTTCCATTCTTTAATATTCACTAGATGACACTAGAGTAGACACTAGATGGCGACATTACTGCAGAACCTCAACAACAGTGCTGTGCACTTACCAGTATACTTCCAGCTGACATCCTCGAGGTGAAGGTGTGGGTCACTGGGCATGTGTTTCTTTATCCAGGACCAACAGTGGACCTGCTGGTCTGTCGGAGAGATGATGAAGAAGCTGGAGATGCAACAAACATGTGAGTTTTTTTATGGTCAGCTGTATGTCAGTAGTGTAATTGTCTGGGTGTTACAAACCTGTTCTTGCTGAGGCGGACCACGCTGCAGTCATTCTCGTACCCTCCCCTCTCATTCAGCATGCCGGTATGGACGATATGTCCAACAGGGACATCCAGGTCGTTGGCACACAAATGTTGCAGCAAGTCCAGGGCCTGGTCCTTCGTTGACTGGGACATCAGGACAGACCAAAAGGTTTCACTTACATGACCTTAGCGCCATGAATGCATTACTCCTCGAGTGGACTTCAACATTACAAAAATCAGAATGCACAACTGTTGCATCAGTTGCTACAAGTTGACTAAGGATTGCATCATGTGCCATTTTAAAGACTTGGAAAAACACATGGCGACTCACTGGGTCACAAAGACTGAGCCCTCGGAAGAGCAGCAGCAGTTTTCTTTCCTATGGAATCAGAGCTGATTAAGCCTTATAAGTTGCTATTGGACTTACAGTCAGTTCAAACTTGGTGAAGGACGACATGTCGATGACGCAGACAGCCTCTTTGCAGCATTTCACTTCTGCTCCAACAATGTCAAACCAGTCAGGCTTGTAGAAGGTCTTACTCTGGTCCAGAGACAGCAGATCTATACACACAGGTAGAGAAAATATAGGGTTGTGCACCATGAAACACTGAGGATACACAACCACACTACACCAGGTAATTTCAGCTGTGTTAGCAGAGAGTGGGGCATTGTGACTTTCAAACATATAATCTATTATATTCTAATCAATTTGAATAAAAGTGATCCTCAGTCATGTGATAACAGCATTTTCGAGTCTACGGTGGTTTATTTACTTAGAAAGTCATTTGGATTTTTACTGAAAACTTCAATATAAAGAGAAGGCAGCGTGTTACTAGTGACTACCTTTCCCTGGAGGAACAAAGTATTTGGGCCTTTCAAAACCATGTTTCTCCATCCAGCGAGCTCCCTGGGTGTCGAGGCGGTCGTACAGAGGGCTGGTCCGCAGCTGTCGCCCAGTCTGAAAGTCCCAGCGAGGAACCTTCAGTTCGTACAGCAGAGCTGGACACAAACATTGTAAGCACAAATATAATTATACTTAATTATGATATTTAACTACCTCTAAGGTGTTGGAAACTGGGGATTGTTATAAACTGTAACAAGAGTTCAGTACTCACGCACGACTTCCATTACTCTGTGTCGCAGGAAGGTTCGGCTGCTCTGCAAGTTGCCAAAGCGTTTGACGTCCAGTGGCCAGACATTGGCTGTGGGGTAGCCGTAGGTCATCCACTCCGCCAGGTACCTAGATACCAAAACACAGAAAATGCCATTTGTGCTCCCGTGTAATGCAATCAAAACATATTCTGCTCACAATGCCGATGACTGAAATTTGTAAACTGATGCTGAAAAGTTATTTCAGTTGCACGCCTCATAAATGTATAAGTTGTAGAACGCAGTGCAGTCTAGTCTTCAAAACCACTTGGTAAAGTTTGTCTTTTACAAATACAGTAGGCTATCCCCGAGCAACCATACTTATACGCATGCTTACTTGCCAGCTCCTCCAGCAAGGGCCAGGCCAGAGGAGTTCATCCCTGCCAGCACATAGTAGCCAGAGACACCTGGCGTCTCTCCCATCAGGCAGCGCATATCAGGGGTAAAGGACTCTGGACAGTTGACCAGCTGAAGGATCTCAGCTGACTCCAGACTGGGCATCCTCCTCAACAAGGCACTCAGCATTGGCTCTGGAGGTAGAAGACAATAAGGTTGCTACACAATCTCGCTAAAGGAATTCTCTATAAATTCGTCCACATCAATATATTACATTTTGAAATCAGTGATGCTATCATATAATTAACATGAACTACAATATAATCTAAATAACCTTTAGCCTAAAGCTATGGCAACTGTCAGTCTCAGTGCTTGTCAACATTTAAAGCTTCAAGTGTTTCCAAGTAACCCCACTGCTAATGTCAAATTACTGAAAAACTAAAATAAACAAAACACTCAGGTTGTCTTTAGTTGCCTTTTCCGGACCACCACCGGAACCAAAACATCTATGATTGCAACATACTCTACAAGCTAGAGTTCCTGCTGTATAACAGGAACCACATTCAGTCCCCATGTTGTGCCATAAACAGTCCAGCAGGTTTTCCAACATGAAAGCAGCAGTAAAAGTCTATTGCCCACAGCAAGTGAAATATGTGATGGACTCTTGGTTTGTTTATCACTTATTGATTACAAAATGCAAAACATAAAATCTTTCATTTGTTTTCTTATTTTACAACATGATAAAAAGAAAAACCTCCAGACTTCACCGTTTTCCACTAATTACTAAAACTTCCATTCACACCTTCAGGCAGTTTAACAACAGTTGGCGACAGAATGTGAGCTGGTGTTTAATCAAATACTTCATTCATATCTATATTAATGAAACACATTCTTTTTTTCAAGTGCAACCTTGAAAATAAATGCGATTAAACTGAAACTGTAAAGCTGTAAATACTAACTACAATTCGGCTGTGGGAGGACCAGGGGAGGGTTAGTCTGACTTATGCATTGCAGCAGTTCAGGGTCTGCGGGTGATATACTGCGTCTTTACGACAGCCAGTCATGCTGCATGAGGAGTCTCAGATTACAAACATGAGGCCAAGGCCAAACGACAGGTGTGTGTTCCTGTGTGTGTTTTAACATGTGTACAGAGAAGTGAACCTTGAAGTGTACCGCTTTCAGTTTATGCCCAATTAATAGGTCTCACAAAATACCTGAACTGACCCAGCGCCTTTTATTCCTTCCATTATTGAAGGTTTAATCAAAATATAAATTGAACACCAGGACTTTAGCCTTGCAAAAAATCTGAAATGTAGTGGAAAGAAATCTGGGGTCATTAGTCAGGAAATCCTGTTGGATTTTGTAAACAAGCACGCTGGGCTGCAGGCCCAAACTTCATTCAAAAATCAGAATATATCACCATAGATGAATAAGTGTACACATCTGTTGAGTGTCCTGTTACCACTGAAAACGCCAGTTCAGGTTAAGTGACAGGAAAGGCTCGAGGTCGTGCCAATAATGAGCGCAAGGTATCATGGGGGCTAGCAATACAATAAAAAACTGCAATGCTCTTTGGGATAAACTGCAGATGTTTCAGTAAATTACTTCACTCACATCAGTTGAGTAAAACTGAGACTGTCTACCACCATTATGCAAAACAAAACACACCCTGTGTCTGTGCTACATTACTGACTACTGATTGGATCAACTGATGTGTCTGCCCTGTCTACAACAAACCTTTCTGTCTCTGTGCAACTGCTGAATACAAACGTAAAATGAGTGAGTGTATGCAGAGGCCTGACATTTCATTCAGAGGGGCAGAGACCAAAACCTGGCATTTAATATGAATCGATCACAAAACTTTTTAAATTGTCAGCCAACAAAAATACGGCCTTGTGACATTTGCATCTCACCGATTATCAAGATAATATAAGAATAACATCTATCAACCAACAGTCTACAGCCAGGAACAGTTATTTTCCTTAACAACATACATTTAAAGCTACCCCCCTCCCTCCATTACCAAAGTGGTCCCAGTCTTCCTGCATGTTCTGTATCTCCAGCTGGTTGCGGCCCTCCGTGAAGATTGGTTTTGGGTTCTTCTCAAAGCCGCCAGACAGAAGGCCTCCCTGCCATGGCCGTGCATATATCCTGCCGTCCATATCGAGAACCACTAGAGACAAGACATTGGTCCAGTTAGATTACCTCCTCTGGGCTTGTTTGTAGCCAACCTTTAACCTCAGGTTAACTGATATTAACAAGCAGAAAAAGGTATCTGTCATGGTAAACAATGATTTTGATTTTCCACGTTTAGGGTTTATTATCAATCAATACAAGGGGCCAAGTGATTAAATCTTTTCAAAGTACAATGTAAACAAATCTGAGCCTGCAGAGTCACGAGAATCAAGGGAGGTTACGTTCTAATGTTCCTCACATGCACCGCTGTAATTTTGGTGAAACTGCTCATTAATTGGAGGAGAAGCTCTAAAAATATTAGTTTAAATGTGAAATGGCACTGTAATGGAATTCAATCACAGAGTAAACTTCACGTATGTCACCGTGTCAAATTTATCTTAGAAGAAAGGACTAGACAAGCTGGGACTTGCTTGTTGCAGTAATATTCAGTGTAATGAGTTACTCTGTAAGAGAATATGCCAAGAGGAGGTTCTTCTCTATTACAGAGATCATATTAAGCTGCTAAAACAGCAGAAGTGATTGAAATTTAAAATCCATTAGCAACTGTGCCTGCGGCAAGAAAAAGTCAATTTCCCCGTGTGTTTGAAGAGTGAGACCTGGCATGTTGGGTTGAAGTGTCTCTCGGAGAGGTTTGGTGAGGAGGTAGAAGTGTTCACAGCCATGAAGAGGAATGGACACCTTCATCTCACTAGCCTGGCCTAGCTCGTACGCCCACTA
Organism: Lagodon rhomboides; assembly: GCA_039737535.1. Classification (NCBI taxonomy): domain Eukaryota; kingdom Metazoa; phylum Chordata; class Actinopteri; order Spariformes; family Sparidae; genus Lagodon; species Lagodon rhomboides. The sequence goes on along the minus strand of CM077784.1, from coordinate 2,438,344 downwards.
GACCAGAGACATATAGAACAAATATGTCGCACATTTGCTGCTGAACAAAAGGTATGCTGACTGTGCCAACCTACCAGATAAGATTAGCTATTTTACAGCAGTATTAGTATAATATAAGTGAGATTTATGTTGAATCAATGAAGAAAAAAGAAATACATTTAATCAATTCCCCACTATAAGCTGGCATTGGGAAATGTTATGTTTCCCTATTTGTATCCCAGAATCCCACTCCGAGGTTTACCTGTCCAGCACAGTTGACGAAATATTCACACTCAATGGAGCCACGGTCAGTCTCTACTGCCAGCACTTGACCCTTCTCTACCAAAACCTGCTGAACAGTGGTTCGCTCCAAGATTTGAACACCTGGATTGGATGAGGAAGATAAGGAGATGTAGGAGGAAGAAAAAGGAGAAAAACGGGGAGAATGGAAGAAGATGCCAGTGAAGAGGAGGAGAATCAGAGGGACAATGGTTTGAATTAAAGTATTACTTGTAAAGTATGATAGTCCATGAATGTTCAGTCAGAAGTTGTGAGTTTGAGTCTCTTACCATGTCCAGCAGCAGCCACAGCCAGGGCGTGGTTAACATCAGGCGGAGACACCACAGCGTCTGCAGGCAGGTGGAGTGCCCCCACCAGGTCATGAATGTTGACAAGAGGATGGAGTTTGGCTATTTCTTTAGGCTTAATGATGTTACAGCTGATCCCCATCACCCTAAAAATTGAGGAAAAAGATAAAGATGAAGGCCAGAGTTAACACTCAAAATGCCCTGCGTATAAGCTGGTTCCAGAACTCTGAACATTTTATCTGAATAAACCAGAGATGAAATGTACAGACAAATAATAAAAGCAAGCCTTCTAGTTGATATGTTTGAGCTATGACCTTGCAGCATAATGCCGCCACCACCAGGCAAAAATGAATGTCCTGCAGTGGCCAAGTCAGAGTCAAGCCCTCGAATAAATCAAGAATTCGTGGCTGGACATGAAAAATTGGTTTCACTCTAATACCTTGTGCAACTTCACAGAACTGGAGCAGTTTTGCAAAGGAGAAAGGTTTCTGTGTCCCCATGTGCAAAGCTGCCTCATCCACATACACTCAATGCTGCCAAATGTATCTTTTCTAAATATTAATGTAAGGTTTCGGGGTCTTACTTCAGTCGGGACGCCAGACGCTTCAGAGAGATGAAGCGATCCTGATTTTGGGCCAGACACAAAGACCCCGTCTTTACATACCCTGAAACACATAAGCAAACCACATATTATGTGACTCAGAAGATATTCAACTGCTCAAAGCTAAAATACAGAGTGAAGCCAAAAATAAAAACAAAACATATGGGAAGTGTTCAGCATGCACATTGAATGATACCTTTTCTAGCAGTACATGTCATGTGCAAATGATTAAGCTGCACTACTGTAAGATTTACAGCACTGAAATACAAGGCTATGACCATGAAGCAATTGTTTGCTTTATTGCCTGAATATCCCCTGGGGAGATAAAATTTGAAATGGTAATATAATAGATCATAAACCTGCATCTGGAAAATTTTCTTTGGTAGTTTGTTAGCAGTAAGGATACAAGTAGTAGTCATATAGAAAAAACAGTTGTCTTCATGAATAGCATCAGAATAAGTGAGATATGAATGAAAGCAGAATAAGTTCCAGTGGCTGACCTGTTTTGACCCCAGTCTGTTCCTCCAGCTGCTCGTATAGGCTATTGGAGTAGTTTGCCATTTGACACTCAATGGAAATAGGTTTAGCAACACTGACGATGCCAGCACATAGTCTGGTTGTTCCCGCGCCAAGTCTGCCAACAAGATAACGGGGCAAGCAATACAGCATTAGTAGAGCAATATCTAATCGCTTTTTTTACTGAGCCTCCAAATGTAGAAGCGTCTTCATTTGTCCAAATAACAGGAAAGTCACAGGAGGATTCACACAATGTCAAACATTCCTGGTAAATGAAACTTAACACATTATCTCACCTGCCCTGCTCCAGCAGCACTATATCAGTCCAGCCCATTTTGGCCAGGTGGTAGGCGACTGATGTCCCCACAACACCTCCTCCACATATCACCACACGGGCCTGGCTGGGCAGCGGCAGCAGCTGGGAGTCTCCACTGACAGCCATACAGTGGGGGGTGGTCCAGAGGCTCCTGCCAGCTAATCTGTAGCCCGTCCGGGGGAGCAGCAGCCGCGGGAGCAGGACAGGGGACAGAGCCCTGGAGCTCCGCACACAGCTGCACATAGCTGTGCTTCCTGCAACCATAAACACACAAACAAACGCACAGCCTCACATACTGGTCATGTATGTCTTCAAGGATTCAAGGTTAGTATAGGATAGGTAAAATGTCAACACTGCAAACACCCCTACCTAATTTCTATAAGATTCCAAGATGATAGTGTTGTTCTTTCTTCAGCTTTAGTTTAATGGGGTCTACGAATGCAATTCAGCAAGTTTCTGCAAAGTAACGCAGGTTGGCGTTATGCATAGTATTCAACACTTTGCAACGAAGACGGGGCCTAGTAAGCCAGCAAGGTTAACTCACAAAAGTCCTTCGGCTGTCAATTATATTATATTTAACCTGGCGTTACATACTTGTTAGCTCCTAAGCATCGCCGCAGTTAACGTTGTGCCTTTAGCAACATAGCTAGCTTTAACGTTATGTTATAATGCGTTAGTACCTTTGTAAACCACCCTGAAACTTTATCTTTGAGGTCAACAGCTTTAGCAGAACTGTACATTGCCAAAGTTCCGCAAAGGTTTCGTGACATTCCGTGTCTTTCGAGTTTCTCAAGTTAAAGGTACCTTTGGTGGTAGAAGTAGCTAGCATGCGTAGCTTAAGCTATCAGTAAGCTAGCTAATGTTGATTCTCTGACTTCTGCCGGGAAACCGCATTCACAAACTTTTTCTCCGTGGCTCTTCTCTCATTGTTTACAGCGACATGCAACTCACCGAATCAACCGAGTCCAGGCGTTGTGATATTTGAAGGACAGGAGTGAATACCAGTGACTGAGTGATATGACAGAAAGTCTTGTTTGGGTACAGCAGTCAGTACCAATGTCAAACTAGCCTCAATCACAACAGGCACTTCCGGTCCAAACCTTCAAAGTGCGGTCCTTCTGACTGTAATGTAAGATAGTAATCATCCCACAGTCAATTAATTAACGTGTAGATGGATACATTCACCGACCTAGTTTAAATTAGAACGAATTCTTACTAGCTTGATTTTGAAATAATATATTAAGGTCATACGTTTAACTAGGTTTAAACTAGTACATTATGTACTCATGATGACTCTATCTCTTAAAGTTATAGGCCTTTTTGAGATTAAGTGGGCCTGTTTTTTAAAGAATATTCTGTTTGCATTGTATTCTATGTACCACTATACAATTCTCTTATTGATCTTTTAAAGCCAGTTTACCAAATTCTATATTTTGATATATCTATGGTAAACTGGGGACCTCCTCAATTATTTGACTGATTTATTCAGCTGATTACACAGTTACAGAGGTTCTTGGAGTTAATATTGTCTTCTTGTTGCTGATGTTAATGTAAGTCTGGTTGATATAGTTTACTGGTATTTTATTGGAAGAAATTTACCTATGGAAAACGTCTTATAATTGGTGGAGCCCAACAGGTCAAAAGCTATTCTCGCCAAACCACTCTCAGAACTGTGAGTCCAGATGATGAAGTGAGTTTTCTCCATTTTTCAAACACTTGTTGACAAGTATCTAAACTGGGAGTTAAGGATGATAATATGGGAGGAAGAAGAAAGGAATTCTACACATTATGGATATGCCGAGTCACACGACACAGATGTAACGCAATTTTTCTTTGTCTTCTTTTATATTTTATTAAAATATATATATTTATATATTTACATAAAGGTTTTGAAGTAGTCTTGGTCCTTATTAAGGGACAAGAGCAAATAGAACTTTTACACAGAAAAACTGTATTTTAATAGGTCTTTAATGATTCTCTTGCAGTTTGCCTGAGAGGTATTTCCTTCAACTGAACAAACTGAGCTTCATCAAAATAACCATATATCAAAGAATACTACCAAAGAAGAATTGACAATATCAGTAGTGACATTAGTTTGGGAATGTGGAGGTCAGTTGGTAATAGCATGCTATACAGTATATTTGCTGTATTTCCAGCCAGGCATGTATAGGACTGACCACTGAGGGGCAGCAGAAGCCAGCTGGTTATGGTGTGTATGTCTGTGCTGTGTTTCAGTGACATTTTTTGTTTAAGATGTCATGTTGCCTGTTGTTGGAAGTATATTCCACTGAATATCATATTTGTAACAGATTCCCAGTTGTTATTAATACACATTTTGCTAGCCTTACCACTTCACTGTTGTATACCTTCAAGCTAAAGACAAGTTGCTGTACCTCTGAGCTGTGGCATTGAAAATGGCCACATTTTTTGCAGAACATGATGGTGTCACAATGAAGTTAACCTTTGACCTTTTGGATAAAAAAATGTCAGAACTTCATAATTTTATCCTATTAGACATTTATGTAAAATGTTATATGTCATAATTATCATATGAATTAAGTAATGACCAAAAATGTGTTTTGTGAGGTCACAGTGACCTTTGACCTTTGAGCACCAAATTCTAATCAGTTCATCCTTCAGTCCAAGGGGATGTTTGTGCCAAATTTGAAGAAATTCCCTCAGGATGTTCTTGAGATACCGCGTTCAGAAAGATTGGATGGACAGACGGCATGCCACGGCTATCGCCAGTACGGAGGCATAAAAGTGATTAAAAAATGTTTCACATAAAGTCATTATAAAGGTTTGAAAAGTTGCAACTAATTGCTTTTGTTGATATGTCATTCAGTGGTAATTTGTAAATGCAATTATAAGTCATTAATGAGACCAAATTTGGGTGTCATCAGGTTGTAAAAAATGTGTTGTTTTAGGCCTTCATTAGGTAGACCCATCCAATGGACCATTTGACCTCTGACCTGCTGGATCAGTCCAGTTCATGATCCCTAAATGGATCAGAAAGATCATATTATTAAGTATTTATCAACATCTACCACTGCTGACTACTGATTTAATGGCTTATAAAAAATCCATGAGGATTCATTGGATGGATAACCAGCGGTTATAATTGCTTTATAACCTCAGAGAAAAGCACTGTGGTCAAAACATAACCTTACTGATGGCTGTTAACTGATGTAAACGAGCAGTTCCAAAAAATCTAAAAGTAACAAACAAAAAGTAGAGATTAATGTAACCCATTCCCATTACTAAGAACAAAAACACCTCAAGACACAGAATCAGTTGCTGCATGACAGGCCACGAAGGAAATAGTAAACTATTTTTATTGACATGTTTAAATTCAGCTATTTACAAGTTCTCATAGTAGGCAACAAAAAACATTTTAACACTGTTACACTTTGAAGAAAAAAAATTGCAAATATTGTTTTAAGATAAGTGAACACAACAGCCAGTCAGAGACGATGCTCACTTGTACATCACATCAGTTTGTCAGAGAGATCAGTAATGCATGAGTATTGAGTGTTGTGGAGTCGTTCACATCACCATTGCCCAAGATTAAATGAGAGATCTTTAAATCAAACCTGCGTAAGTAGCCCTGTCTCAGGTGTGTTTTGGCACAGTGATGAATTAATGACTTTAAGCTGTGTTGCTTAATTTATTTACCACAAATCACATACAGTAAACTTTATATTACTGCCCTACCATAATGCCAAAACATGAAAAACACCAGTTTTGTCTTTTTAAATAGACTGAGTTACACATTTTGCCACAAGATGGTGGTATAATGAAGAAAATAAGTGGTCCTCTAGACTGGAAATCAGAGGTTCCAAAGGCCTCCATATAAGTTTTTACAGATGACCCAGCACAGAAATTAATAGGTCAAATATACTGTATAACACAGGGGATGTGAAAAGCAGTAGTTATGCATTTTTTAACCTGGCAGATTACATTAAACACTGAATTATTATGCTATATTTTACTCACTGTGGAAACACAAAGAATTCCCACAGTGAGAGTTTTCTTCCAAACTGTAGAGGACAAGGTGTTTGGCAGCTAATCAACATGATTGTTTAGCTGGAACATCCCACAGGAGGCAATGAATAAACGATCTGAATAACTCTGTGGCCGAGAAGATTATAGAGTCTGAAAAGGACTGCTAGCAGTCTTAGATTATGGGTTTAGTTTTACTTTTGAATCTATGTTGACCTACTGAATCCTTACTTCATCTCAGAAGGTCAACTCTGGTGACACAAGTAAAATTTTGACATGACTGAACTGCAAAACAATATCATTGAAATTGGAAATTGTTTTATGTCAGTGGCTTAAAGGTACACTCCGCTACACTTCGTTCTGTTGGGTGAGGTCCTCTGACATGCTGTTGAACTCAGTTGCCCGAACGCTCCCCAGATACTGCTTCAGGAACTCGCTGAAACGTTTTTGGTTGTTCCACTTGCGGGCCGACTTCCGAATGCCGATGAAGCCTCCGTATCTCTTCTGGTAAGATCTTCCAGGAGACATCAGCTTCCTGTAGTTGTGCCTCCCTTTCACAAAGCCGCCAAACCTCTTGGAGACACTCAGCCCTACTTCTCCCTGTCCTCTTGTTGCAAGGTCAGCAGCCCCTTCTTCCTGCCCTGCCTCCTCATCATACTCATCCTCAAGAGACAGGGCATTCTGGGCATTGTAGGCAGTGTTCAGATGGCTGCCCTTGTCACCCAGATCCCTCTCGTCCACCTCGAGTGCCCGGGTCATGTGATCGAACCTCTCCAATGCATTTGGCAGCACCAGACGTCCGTCCACCGGCTCCTCCTCCTCCTCAGGAAACAGGGCCTCCGCCTCCTCCTGAGATCTTTTCCGCATGGCAGCACCAAGGGAGGAGATTGACGATGAGAGCACCTTACGACAGAAGTCCAAGTAGAAGGCTGGGGAGACGTTGCCTTCGCACTCAGTGAGACACACCTGACAAAGACAAAGACAACAGATCATCTTCATTTTTGGTCAGTTATGGTCAGTTCATTCATAACTTAAAACTCATGTGGTCAATTTTTAGCTTAAAGGTCCTACTTGTAAGAAAAGTTCATTTTTGAGTCTCATTCCCGACTCAAATAATGACACTGGGGTTGTAAAATGGGTCAGCTGCCATCCCAAAGCGTCAGTTTTTGACAAATCAAATTTTCTTACAAACAGAACCTTTAACTCTAGACAAGTTGTGTCTGTTTGGAGGTTAGTTTGTCAATCACGATCAGAATGCGTGGTTTAACAAATATTGGATGGATTGCCATGACATATTGTTCATACATTCATGTTCCCTTCAGGATAAATTGTAATGAATTGTGTTGATCCCGTAACTTTTAATCTAGAGCCATCTTCAGGTCCAAATTTATTTATTTCCAACGCTTTGGATTACGACCAAATACCTGAAAAACTAATTTCCACCAGCTTCAGGTGTACTTTGCTAACACAAATTAGCAAATGGTATCATGCTAACACCTTAGCCTAAACACCTAGGTTACTCTAATTCTAACCGGGTCACTAACAGTATGAATCTAAACAAGCTAGCAGTTGTTACCCTATTTTGAGGGAATTTAGCAATTTTAGTGCCAGGGCCCGTCTGTCCGTGAACAAAACAAGCTCCCGACCGACACTTTTTTGGAGGGCTACTGTCATTGCACCCTGAGCTTTGTCCCAACCAACACAATTGTTATTGGCTTAATGATGTAATTAGTAGAATATAGCCAGAATTCAAAGGTAGCTCCAAAATTATAAGGTACAGCACATCACCGGACAGCTAGCCTTGGCTTTAACTAGATGCTAATTAGCTCATGGCTCAGTTAGCCGTGGAGGCAGTGGCTCTAGAATTAGCTTGGACTGGGACCTCAGATCACGGGGGAGTCACCAAGTGCGACAGGGCTCAGCTCATTGGATCTCATCAGACTCTTGCCTCTTGCTGGTTAAAAATGGTATTCAGAGACAGGACAGGCCGGGGGAAGGTGGTTAGACATCTCTGCAGCACAGTAAATAAATGTCTTTGACATAACGTCAACGGTTGGTTTCTATATAAATATAGGATAATTTTGCCTTTAAAACAAACATTTTAAACTCATTAATCAGCCTAGATTTAAATTACAACATTCTTTCAAATGAACAGACACATATTGACATGACAAAGCTGTAACCAGTCACATTAATTAATGCGTGATAGCATTCCTGGTGTTGGAATACCTTGATAGACTGCTGTCATTCATTATTTATTAGCCATTGTGTATAAAACAATGCATCTTAAATTTGCTTTAATGCTTTATTTTGATTTAATGGGGTTGTTGAGTGGAAAGTTCTTTACTCAGAAAATACAAATGTCAGTACGACAGGAAGAGAGTGACTGTTAATCTGTCTCGTTTATCACATATCTTCCACTTCAACGGTTCATCAGCATGTGTGTGTGTCTGTGTGTGTGTCTGTGTGTGTGTGTGTGTGTGTGTGTGTGTGTGTGTGTGTGTGTGTGTGTGTGTGTCTGTGTGTGTCTGTGTGTGTGTGTTACTATGCGGGGCAATAAATCTGTAATCTGTCAGAATAGGACTGAATATTGTAGCTATACATGAAATACCACATTGCTTTAAGCGCATCATCGACTCTTTCTTGAAGCCTACTAATCATGGAAGCTCTGGTCAGTTATTGATTTATGAGTAAAATGCTTTTCAGCCAAGAAGAAGACATGGAGATAAAGGAGGGGAGAAAAATTAAAATAAGCAAAAGAAGGGGCATATGGCCCAACTCGTCAGTTTCTCATCAGGTGTATTGCCGAGTTCAACTGAGCAGTCTTGTCTTAAGGCAACAATTGCCCATGCTGAATACTAACAACACCTACGATAAGTATTATGTTTGAAACCATGAGCACTTAAATGTCTTTTACTTTGTTCCCTGCGAAAATGTCTGAGGAGCAGATATGTCATTAGGAGAAACAACCACCAGGCATGAGCGCTGAGAGGGGTAATACACATCTATCCCCAGGAATCAATTAGCTACAACAAATTAAAACTCAAATGCCAAAAGGATCATTTGTTGAGTCAGAGACTGTGAAGAAGACCGTGGGAGGATGGGATGAATACAGGAAGGTGTGTGGAGGCTTTCTTAAATTAAAAGAGCTCCATGGAGAGATTTGGTCTGTGTGAGAGTGAGGTCCAGGTTAGTCTGGACAGAAGATTTGTTATATTCAAGTATAATTTGTTTTTCAGTAATTTAACTCGCAATTTCTTAAATTTCCCACTTAAGACATAAATACGCGACAGAAACAATGGCCTTTTTTACAGCCGTCATAGCAGGAAAGCAGTGACAGTGAGCCTGCATGCATTATCATCTACACCTGTGATTTTACTACAGTGACATGCCGAACTGTTTTCTCTGAAAAAGGCTGCAAAGAACAGCCTTTAAATTTGAATTGGATGAGCCATTTGTCTGTTTTGTCGCCCAGACTCAGATGGGACAAATTTGTTTTACCACCAGCAGAAGTGGAAGCCTTTCCCCTTTGGGTGGGAGCTCCACTGTGTGTGTGTGTGTGTGTGTGTGTGTGTGTGTGTGTGTGTGTGTGTGTGTGTGTGTGTGTGTGTGTGTGTGTGTGTGTGTGTGTGTGTGTGTGTGTGTGCGCGCCTCACCATGGTGTTGAAACTGAGCTGTTTGGGCATGATGTTGCTGCAGGCCAGGCAGTCTTTCTGGCAGTCACTGTGTCCAGGATCACACAGACAGAGCAGCAGCAGAGCCACCACAGTCTTCATGGTCCCACTGTCTGCTGCAGCACACAGGACAGAGCAAACACACATGTTCAGTGCAACAATGACATGCATCTTATATCGTGTCAAGGAATATTAAAGGTCTTAACTGTTAAATGGCTGATATGTATCAAAGTTTGGGATAGTTATGGGAGATACTTATGGACAAGTAAAAGAAACTAGATGTCTGTATTCTGGACCTACTACAAACTGCTAATAGAAACGATCCCTGACCCTTAACGCTGGCGACATCATGGTTTTCAATTGTTCCCCTTATGTTGTCTTTTAACACACTGAAACAGTAACAGCTACAGAGTATTGATTGCAGAGTCAATTAGCATTAACAAGAAGGACAATACACCTTCCAGCAGCTCTAAATCTCTTTTATTTACGTGAGTCTTCTAAGCTGGCAACCAATGGACTGAATCAACGTGACGTCACGGCAGCTACAAAGGTCACTTCTGGGCAGACTACTGGCACTTCCTTTGCATTTCTGGGATATGTGAAATGATTTTGTTGTAATCTATATAGTTAAACACAATGGAATGATCTATCTGACATTCCTGCTGTGTGTTTATGTAGCCCAGTGTGTTGCTTAACCAGCATCTTTGACATTTACCAAAGAGCGACATCTCATAGTCAAGCCGTCATCTTCCTTAGTCTGTGGCCCGACGTGTGAATTAGGTCTCCAAACTGATGTTGGTTCAAGTGATGTTATCAGTTAGATATTAAAGCATCGGACATAATGTCAGATTAATGAGATGTATACACTTTTAAACAATATAGGTGAGTAAAAAACAAAAATTAAATAGTATGTAAGTTAGTGTGATACATAAATTGTGATTCACTCATCGAGAATCAACTTAGGTTTGCACAAAGTTCCCAAGGTGTGTGAAAGATGAACTCAGGGCGTCTGAGATGCTACATACTGTCATTTAACTGCTGTTATTGGTCAGGAACAAGCAGAATGAGGCTGTATTTTCTCTTTCTGCATGCGTATGCTACATAAATCAAAGCAAAGCTGTTTCCCTGTGCTTAAGTCTTTGTAATAAGCTCAGTCGTTCTTGAGCTACTGCTAAACAGAACTAGACATCAGTTATTGTAGCTTTAACGGCAAGACATTCACAGATGTAACTGATAACATTACAAATATTGATCTGTTTCCAGGGTGCGTTGTATTGTGCATGCCGGGTCACTGTCATGGCTTACTGCGACACTGGGTGTAACTGAGCCCTCATTAAAGACATTTGTTTCACCTGTGCTTTTTTTCTGCCCTGCAAGTCAAAAACAGGTCAATATCAATATTTTCATCATGTCTTGGTAAGACAGTGAGGAGGCATTTCTCCCAGAATGAGGAGCCTATTCTTAAAGTTTGTTGCATGTTTCAGCAGTGGCAATCATTCACACACAGAGACACTACGATGCTGGAGCATAATGCACAGCTCGTCATGTTTTATGTTAGTGGTAATGCAAAAGGTAGTGCAAACTAGAAGAATCTAGTACTGTTGCTACCATTTTCTTGTAATGTGAATTAAAGGTCATTCATTTTGAAGAACGTTGCCCAATCATTCATTTGTGTGCCGCATCATATACAAACAGGTGAGTGATCTTCATTTAAAGGCACGTAGGCCTCTCACACTTGGAAGAGGAGGGACATAGAGTCAAATAAGACAACGATAATGACCAAAGGGGACAGGACGTGAGACGAAAGGACAGTGAGGGCAGGGGGACAGACAGCACAGCAGAAAAAAATGTGATAAGACTTGGAGCATGAAAAAAGAGACAGAAAGAAAACAGTTTGACCTTATTCTGGCAGGAGCAGCCCAGTCTGACGTCAGAAACACAACCAGAGTTTTCATCTCATTAAACAAACTCGTTAACTCCTTTAATTGATGCCTCAATTAATGCCTCTGGCAACAAACTGAGTCATTGTGTGGTGCTGACAAACACACACACTGAAAGTCACATGCACAAAACATTCAGACACACAAACATACGCAGCACACAAACACGCATACGTACATACAAATACATGCATTTTCACATAAGCCCATTATACAGTACATTGGTAGACACACTCAAATACAATTTCACACACACACACACACACCACTGCCCTTTTAGCTGTAGGTAGTCATTATCTATGCCACGACGCAGCAGAAAGTAAAACTAATTTGTCTTCAATCAAACATTACCTTATAACGTCTGAGAAATTTTGAATTTATTCAGAGTAATTAAAAACTGATAAAGTGTAATTGCACTACAGTGCTCCCCAATCTATAACTACCCATAAAACAGTAGTTGCAAAATTCATCAAAATTAATTAGTCCTCTGGTGTGCAAACATTCAAAGTGTGTCAAGTCTCTCTTTAGTCTGATAAGAAATAGAAGATGGGTTTGAAAGTGAAGGACAAAAGAGCAGCAAAGCCATTTAAGTCAGGCATATTGTAGGACAGCTAAGGGCGGGACTCTGTTGCCAGATGGCAGCTCATTTAGACAAACAGCTTGGGTATGTTCATTTGGCTAAAATGCATCTTCATTCACTCCTGTCACTGACTTCAGACAGCAAGTCTTAGGATAGCATAATGCATGAAGGAGACTTCATAACTTCTAATCTGTTCTCATCTACAGGGCTGTGGCCAAAGGATGCATACGCATACGCATACACATGCAGTATCCTTACTCAGGAATGGTTCAAGAGAATAAAAGTGGCATACATGCTCACCTTCATACAGTCAAACCATTATGTCATATTGTATACAGTGAACCCTCGCTATAACACGGTTCACTTTTCACGGTCTCGCTGCTTCACGGATTTGCATCATGCATTGTGTTCTGCATTCTGATTGGCTAAACAGTCTCTCCGCGTCTTCTCTACCTGTGTGTCAATAGGCGCGTTTGTGATCAAGCATGCGCATGCATTTGCCTCGCATCACCGTGCATTCTGGGATTAAAAACGTCAGAAATGCTGGTGACAACTTCCCTTTGCGACATGTCACATGACTTTAAAATCTCGCGGAATCTCCAGGTTACCTCCCTCCGTTTGCTTTTCTGTGCAGATGGTCTGAAATAAGTGCGGACATAAGACACTCCCCTCAACGTTGCCCCAGTTGGTTAGAATTACCACGTGGAATTTCCCACGTGAGAAATGAAATACCTCCTTCCAAAGAGGCGTGCCCTCTCCCAAACTATGCTTAATAAAATTACACGACTTCGTGAACTTTCACTTCGTCACCCAATTTGTTATGAGGGAAAGGGGCTTCACACTGTTTTCAATGAAACTACAGCTGGCAAACTAAATCCCTTGGTTGACTTCCATTGTGATTACTTATCTATCTACACACCATTCGGTAATGTCTCTGACGTCAGTGTAGTGGGTTGGCCATATTCTTTGTGCAAGGTCCGTGAAGTGCACCTGTGTCCGACTTGAGGTGGTGGGAACTTGACGTGTTTATGACGAGTTCCGGCGGATGCTCTCAAGTCTCGTGCATGCATATGCGCAAATGCATGCGATCACGAACGCAGCCACTAACGTTATGGTTTAATATGTACACGTACGTAAAACAGCGACAACAACTACCGATAACTATGTTCTTCTCTCCAAAAAACACACCTGCACCGCAGGCTTTAGAAGAAAAAAACGCCACAGAGCGGAGTCAGGATGCAGCGGCTCAGTCAGAAGAGCAGTGAAATACTGTACTGTACACGTCAGTCACTATTTGTCCTACTGTACTTTGTATTTTTTTTCATAATCATTTTTCATTTTCTCCCGTTCCAATCCGTCACGGTGGGGCGGTGCTGATCCCCGCAATATTAACCCTTCAGTTCGTATTGATGATTAAAATTATTATTTATTTATTTATAACTATATTATTTTACAGTACAGTACAGTAGTTATTTGTAAAAAAAAAAAAAAAAAAAAAAACAACAACAAACGTTTATACAGTACTTTTATTTGTTAAACAAATGCTTGGGCCTGTAAAAAGGTTTTGTTCCTTGCTTTCAATGTTTTATGGAGTATTTCATTGTATAATAACTGTAAAAAAAAATAAAGGTTTCTACTTCACGGATTTCACCTATCGCGGGTTCTTTTTGGAACGTAACCCCCGCGATAAACGAGGGTTCACTGTACAACGATTAGCAAAAACATTAAAAGGACTAGCAAATAAAAATATTGGACTTGTTACAATACAATGTTCTGCTGAGAAATCCTCCAGTCCTGGCATTTATTTGGATGCCACCTAACACCTTCCCAGACCAAGTACTGCTCCTCATTGCGACGACATTCCCCAATGGCAGTGCCCCCCCGTCACACCACAAAATCTGTTATGGAATATCCATTATTCTTCTGTGCTAAAGGCATCAACCTGGTCTCCAACTTCCACAGGTTCCAATCAAGAAAGCTGTCTGGATTTGCTGGAACAAGTCTGATCCACAGAGCTCCAACCCTTCATCGGACTTGGCTTTGACCAATCGAGGTATGGGCACAGGACATCTGGGGTGGCCCTGTGGTGTCTGGCACCAAGGTATGGTGGATCCTTTTAGTCCTGTGGATTGGACTCGGTTCCCCACAGACTTCTGATCAGATTTGGATCTGGGGAATATGTTTTGACGGCTGTCGTTGAAGGTTTAAGAAGCAGTCTGAATCCTTCTTGATGGCAAGAGGAAGGGACATTCAACAATTGTGGCCATTAGCTGACTGTTGTAGCCACCCAAAGACCATTTCAGACCAAGTACACCCCCTCATGACTCCCCTGGCAGGACAGTGAGCCCTGGCACACCACGAAAACTGCTCAGTAATGTCCATTTTTCTTTGCTTTGCACAAGGCATTGACCTGGCCTCCAACTTCCACAGATCCAAATGCAAGCTAGCCTCTGTTGGATGTGCCGGAATAAGTGGACACAGGACCTCTTTGGGTTTCCTATGGTGTCTGGCACCAGGTTTTTGGTAGCAGATCCTTTGAGTGCTAAGGGTTTTGAGTTAGGGCCTCAATGGGTTGGATTTGTTCTGCATGTCCCATGAATGTTTGATCAGATTTGGATCTGGGGAATATGTTTTGACAGCTGTCATTGGAGGTTTAAGGAGCAGTCTGAATCCTACTTGAGGGTGAATGCAGGAAACAGTCAACCAATGTGGCCAAGCTGAGTAATAACATGTTTCTAACTCTTCCTTTCCTGCTGAAAAAAGTTCAATCCTGATTACTTTTCAGCGACATTACAGATATGTGTGCGCATCTTTATCTGTTTTTCTTTTGTCCATGAAGTACTTTGTATTGTTAAAAGCTCTGTAAAATGAATTGGACTTCTCAACAAGGTCTTCTGCTGTCGTCTTCCAGGTTCTCTCGAGAGCCTTTAAAAAGAACCCATTACTCTGCCTTTAATTAGCTGATTAACCACTAAATAAACCAGTTAATTAAGTCATTACTGTCTGGCGCTGCGCTGAGGCAATGCTGATCGAGGTCTTACAGTCCAGGGGAAGATGAATATATACCATCTACATCATTCGGATGTAAGGAACCACTGTCCATAGAATATCACTCAATAGCATCTGGCTCAGTCTGTTGCCAGGCGACCACATGAGCTGATATTGTGCCATTTTTTGCCACTTGAAAAACACCTGATCCAAGTCGCAATAGAAGGTTGCAACGGTAAAGCAAACAGCTTCTTGGTGTTATCTATGTTTAGTAAAACATAACAAGTATTCAGACAAATTATAGGTATAATGACACCTTACCAAGGGAGACCATCAGGAGACCATCAGGGTCTGTGGTCTGTCTCCTTTGAAAGTATCTGACTGTATGTACATTGTCAGCTCAGCAAGTATTTCACAGCTAAATGGAAAAAGTACTAAACATCATGAAAATCTTCTAGTTGTTGATTTAAAAGCATGTTTAGTCAACCATGAATAAATACTGTGACTACAAGAAATGTTCAACTGTAAGTTTCAGTCTGATTCAAAGTCTCGTCACCACACAACTCACGACTCACTCAAATACAAAATTCTCAAACTGCTTGTCTGACACTGTGTTATCAACTGTTTCCACCATTATTTTCCTCCATTATTGCCATTTTCTCATCAAGAGCAGGAAGTTCAAAATAAATTACTCTCGGCCCGCAGAGCGTCTTAAAGCCGGATTATTTACGCGTGGTTGAACTGAGGAGCAGTGGCCATCCGTTTTGCAGCTCGTCTTTATTTCCAAAAGCTGAGCTGCAGATTATTACGTAAGTTAAAAATGTCATAACCACAACATTGTCATATTCACACAATGTAACTGCAACTTTGTGTGGCCAGTCTGGACATTTGGACACACTGTAGTTAGACATGTGCAAGAACATGAGAAAAACAGAAATGGCCTTTTCTCAATGGAGATTTGTATGTTTAGTGAGGTTTGATTGCCCTGTGACCACTTCAACTGACAGACAAGTGCCTTATTTGTAGTCTGTGGTATGGTGTCTGCATCAAATACTCAAATTGAATCTAATTTAAAAGTTCAATGTCGTTCAAACCCAGTCTCGTAGGCAAATTAAGTCATTTTTCACTCCTTGCATTTACTGACTTTTAGTTAGTAAATTAGTAGCAATGAAAGATTAACTGATATGACTAAAGATCTAAGGATTTTCTTAAGTATTTATACAAAATTATACTTTTAAACCTCTAGCTTAAAATATGATAACTTTTTCTTTAAACAATAGCTTCCAACCCTTAAAGGAAAGACAAGCACCATATTAAAGACAAAAATCAAATATTGAATAATTAGCGTATTCCTGATGTTGGCTTTGTTAGTTGATGAGTCAGTTTGACAGGTAATTAAATGTTATTTAGTCTTCTGCCTGGAGCCAGAAGGCAGACTACATTATCTGTCAGAAAAGTCATTTTGATTGACGGCTTGTCCCAGGCCCACTCAAAACACATTGTGCTCTTTGTTTTAATATTGATGGCTGGTCATTGATGTGACACATTTCAGGACAGTAGATCTATATTGCCAATCAGCCAGGATGACCAGTCAGGTTGATTAAAAATATCGAATCTATTAATGAACCATTTCTGTCACGACCTACAAACACTATCTATCTGCTGATTTACCTGTCATTACCTCTCTCTTCCTGTAAGACTAACATTTGCTTTCTGCCTTCTTTAAGTTTCATTCTCACCCACTCACACTCTTTCTCTTCCCCTTCCTACGTCATACACTTTCTCACTCTCACTCTTTGTCTTTCACACACATTAAATGGACAAAACTACTACTACCATTGGTTTAAACACAGACGTAGGAGTGCCTCTAAACTAAATCCTATTTTGTGAACAATAAGAAACAGGTCAGTTTCTAATTATTTTACCTTTTTCTTGATACTAGAGCATTATCCGCCTTATTTTGGATCAATGTTAATTATTAGCCCAATGTTCAAGCTGTTAATGATCAACAGTGATGGCTAAATTCTATATTCCATTAATTTCAGTCGATACAAAGAAATATGAGAAGTCAATGTTGCACCATTTTCTTTAGCCATTATTCTCAGTGATTATATTGCATGGATTAATGATCAGAAAGCATAAAAACGTGCCCATGCAGTAACAGTACAACTGCACTTCTAGCAAAATACATTATGTGTTCTGATCCCGCTACTTGTTTCCTGGTCAGAGTTCATGTCAGCTGCCAGATGTGTCTGCAGAGTGGGCGTTTTGACCTATCTCGAGCCAGAAGAAACCTTTTGAGGAAACCTTTAGTGCTTTTACACAATGTTCCCTGTCAGTCAGCCCGCGCGTGACGTGGCAGCACATTACATGCAAAGCTATTACAGGCAGACACGCTAAGCTAAATCAATTTCCCTTCTCAATGGATCTAATCACCTTAAGTCGATTAATGGTTGGGAGGTGTGCTCACACACTTTCACAGGGCTGGTATCACACTCAACTCATATTGATTTTTTGTTTTGTTTTGTTTATGTTTTGAGATGAGGTGATGCACTGTACTTTTTATTCATTTATTTGCTACATAGTTATTATAATATTAAATTAAACCTGTTGTGTTAGGGTATTCAGGAAATGTATTGAGGCAGGAAAGGATTTAAAAAACAAAAGGACTCTGTCGAGCACAGGTGTGTATAATATCAATGCTAATGGCTGCAGTCTATACAGAGGTGGCTGGCTGATTCACAGATGGAAGGCATCAATAAGGTTATTACATCTGAGCCTTTTCAACTATGACAAGTCAAAAGAGGATGAATTGTTGAATTAATGCCAAAGGATAACCAAAGATCTCGTTTTCAACATTATCATTGTTGCAAAGTATGTGGAGCTGAAGAAGTGTCTTCATTTCTTCAAAGCAGTCCACAGACAGTGAGGTCTGCCAGAGCCTCAGCAATGCAGACATCATTTCAGTAATTATCACTTTGTGCATTAAACATATTCAGAAGCCTCCAACTCACAGTTCCATTTTTATAAATGTCAGTGGTGTTCATGCATTATAACATGATATATGCTGTTTGTGTCAGAGAAATAAGAACTGGGTGAGGTCAAAAAAATAAAAATAGCTATTTAACACATGTTTTGCAGCAGACTTAACTTGCCAGCGTTCTTAATACAACCTTGCTTGTTGACACTTATCCCGAGTTCCAGTTTGGCTCAGTAATTCCTCTTCACTCCTAAAGGACCATGAATACAAGAAAAAAAAAAAGAAACAAGAAGCCTGAAGAAATGCTCTGGCCTTTGTGACAGAAAAATCAACAACAGCAAAAGTATATCTCTGCCCCCAGAATCAAAATGAGCGCAACTGCATCTGACAGGTGTCGGTTCTCCTTTGAAATGGCAGCAGGGAGGGAAAAAGAGGAGCACACCGGGGTCACCAGCGAAGACATAAAGAAGGATCTGTGAAATCCTCCCAACACAAAGGATGGGCAGATACCCTGCTGTGTTAGGAACATTGTATCCTTGGATTAACTCCACACCTTCACATCCAATTCAGCGCAGCCACCCCAGCTGTGCGGACCAGCACCATGCAGCGTGACCTGTGGTCCTGCACTCCTCCCTCCATTTCACTTTGCCAGTCTTTGAACCAGAATGATTTCCTGGGGTTAAGGAAGTTTATCCAGAAAGATAAAAATGTGTTGGTGAGGAAACCAAAGAATTCACAGATACTGAGGAGATGGATCAAAAGGGATTTTTAGGCCATGAGACACTTGACTGTGCAGAGGTTGTTGCAACTCTGTAAAGTGTTGTGAATGTTGTGTGCAGTCATTGTTTGTGGTTAATCTTAAAGGGGCATTATGTAAGAATTGGAGTGGAAAAAGTTAATTTTGACATTATGACATTTATATACTGTGTTGCCGAGATATTTACTGAGGTTGGGAGACTAACCAGCTAGCCCTGACCCGACCTGGTCCAAAAATCTTGTGTGTCCAGTGGTCTCCCAGTCTGAAACACTAGCTGCACGGCTAACTGAGCTAACAAGCTAACGGCAGCTACAGTTAGCAGCAGGTGGCAGTTACTCTGGTGGTCCTTACTTGTTTTGAGTATGAATTGGACAGGTGGCCAATTCTTACAAACTTGAATTTGAATGCAGCACCACACACACACACCATTTGCGTCAGTGGAACTTCTTTTATTCTTTTTGCTCGTACGTCTCACTGACTACAGAGTTACTACCAGTTCATCACTTTACTCCAAATAAACTACCATCACAGTTGGATGACATGTAAAAGAACTTCCTGTGCGGCGCTGCTACTTTATCAGCTAACAGTGACTTGACCTTGAAGCATTCAGATGTTTCATGAGCGTTTAGGGGGACTGGCTGATGGAAACTGAGCTTTAAAAAAAATAAAGTGTCACTTTTCCCTCCAAATTTTCTTCAAGTCTGATAGTAAAACAGAAGGAGGACCTTGCTCCTCTCACAAGAGTTGTGTTAGATATTTCAAACATTTTCTGTTAGAAATTCTAGTAGGTGTTGAAATCTTATCTCTCTCTCCCAGTCCCAAATGTCATCGTCACCTTGTCTATGTTTGGCCATGTTGCCACAGGAACACTATGAAATTGCCCACGAAACAGCACAGAAGGTTTGTCGCCAACAGTTGATGTGTTTCAGGACGGTTATATAGCCATATAATAATGCTCTTCTTGTTGTCTCGCCCACATATCCACATATCACAGTTTTAATCTCTGCAGAGATAATACCTCACATTTCAAACACTGAACTTTCGATTAACGTACTACGTCCATCCTCAGGGTTCTATTCCTTCCGTAAAGCCTCACTTGCTTGTTTCACCCAGCTAGCGCAGAAATGCTACAGTTGTAGATAATATTGTACATAATACAAAGCTTATTAGAGATAAATTTCACAGCTACCCAAATCAGATGCAATCACAAGAATGCTTTGAGTATTTGCCCTCAGGTATGAGAACGCAGCCTTTAGTTTTCTCTGAACCAGTTCAACATGACATGCGGCTATCTGCAGATCTACAGCAGGCTCTTTCTGGAGAGACGCAAGGAGCTTTAATTAGAATTAGATTCATGCACTCTCAAATCAGTTACCATCAGCGGCTGTTGGAAGAGCCATCTTGTAATAGCTCACTTTTAAAGTAATCCATGTCGAACAGTGCTTTCTTTGTATGGAGTGTTTTTCAAGGTCAAGTGAGAAGTGAGCCCCGGGCTAAACAAAAACACTTTGTTAATAACTGAGGTGACACCCAATCTTAGAGTTCATTAGCTTCATTAATGTTTCTTGACAGCTTAAAAAAACACTCAATAATGAGTTTTACACCTAAAAGCCTGAAGGCACAAGGTAAATAATATCAGTGGGCTCAGACAGGGCAGAAACAAAAAAGTTGCAATTTGACTACAATTAATAATAATGATTAAAATGATTATTATAAATGTTAACTCAAAATCTTTGCATAATCTGATTTCCAAATCATTACAAACATGCAGTTGGTATTATAACAATGTGATTTCATATATATTTCTGGCCAGATGAATAACTGAATCCATCACATTTATCCTGGTATGACTCCATTAATCCAACTTTGGAAGAATAGGGTTTTGCGGACAAGTGACTGCAATGGGCCAGATGTGGACAAATGCTGCAATCTTTCAGTGAAACCCTGAAATTACAAGTAGGTTTCATTTCACATTCCATTGTCCATATTTGAAACCAAACTTAAAGGTGCACTTCGCAGTTTTTCAGAAGAAATTTGAATCAGGGGAGAAGATTTTCATAGATTGATTTTTAACACTTAAACACAATAAACAAACTGTCTTCATTTTCATTGCTGAATAAACGGAATATACAAACAGACAGCACAATTTCATACTGTTTTACTCGCTTTACATCGGCTGGACCCTGCCACCTTTAAACAGTGTTCTGGGGACTTTATTTTCCTCTGATGAAGACTTATTTATTCACTCCTGGAGACAATGAGTATTTCACTTTTTTAAGTTTGTATTATTACCTTATCAATATTGTAAAAATTACCTTTCTGAGTTTCCAAGTTTATTTTCTAAAACTCCATAGTGCCCTTTGAAGCACCTACAGGGATTGATTTCTCTCACATCACCTCTCGTTTATGTAATCTTTCATATTTTTGCCATACAGTACAATGAACCTTAATAAATTAGCTAATTTTCAAACTGAATTTTAAAAAAAAGTATTTCAGGCTATGAAAACCTAAAAAACAATCTTCTATTTGACCCTAATTAACCGACACGCACTCACCTAAATTACCTTTCATGAAGCTGCAGCACAAACACCAGCCCTCAGCAGCTTTCTGCGGAGACTCCCCATTCATTCATGAGAACCACTCGAGCGCAGCGCTAAATCAGGCCTTAACGATTAATGACTAAACGTATGAACGATTTATGACCTTTCCCTCTTTACTAAATACCTCCGCGGTGACAACACCAGCTGCATGTGTAGCCCTCAGAGTCACCCCCTCTCGCTCTCTGTAGCGTGGACATCCCTGCTGCCTGTGCTTTTAAACCACTAAAACACAAAGTATTCAACCCTGGGGTGAAAGTGTCAGGAGACATAATAGACTGTATTTGCTCCTTTAGAGGTGATGCATTGATTCAATGAAAAACACAGATTCAGTGGTTTGATAGATAAAGTGACCTGAGACATTATCCGAAACCACTCTGTGCATCACTGACGTCAACGAGAGAAGCTCAGATTCTCTGATTGGCATCTTTACAGGCTCTCAGCCGCGAGGAGCTCAAGGGTCAGAGGGTCACAGCACAGCAACAATTGGAAAATAAACAGACGATAGACAAGTGATGGAGACAAAGAGCTCTTAAGACGGCTGAAAAGGCTTTCAAACATTTAGCTTTTTCTCTTTTTTTTCTCGCTTATTGTTTCAGTTAAATTTAGACGTAGTTAAAAGGGAATTCACATTTTTGACAGCGTTACATTACCAACACTAGATGCAACTAGTAAGCAGGTTAAGCCATGTAAAATCAGATCCTCACTTTCTGAAAACAGTGGCTCCTTCTTTTTACAATTTCTTTCCTGCCTGTCAATCAAATGTAACAAAATGTCAGTAATTCCTCACATACATAAAAATGCAAAGTGCAAAAGATTCTGTATCAAAGGTCAGAGGTCAAGCCATTTCTTTCCCTCCTCCGTCTCCGTCCCGCTCCCCAGGGTGTTCTTACCTGTATTGAGGTGAGATTATGGGTGCCAACAGGGGTCCCTTGGGTGCAGGTTGAGGTTCGTCAGCGTACGTTCCCTTCCCTCCGTCTCAGCGTGGTTTCTCTGGCTACGTGGAGGCTGGAGGCAGCTGCTCTTATAGAGACCCACCCCTCCCCTTCAACCTCCTCCTCTGGTTCTCTCTCTCTCTTTCAAAACTCCCTCTTTCATCACAGAGAGAGGAGGGAAGGACGGAGGGAGAGAGGGAGGGATGGAGATCCGAGGAGAAAGGAGATGGTGGCAACAGGGGAGAGAAGATAGGAGTTAGCGTAGGGAGAAAAGTAGAGGAGAAAAAGAGGGAGATGGTGGCAGGAGCAAAACTGACTGAGAGAATGGGAGATGGGGGGGTGAGGAGGGGAGGAAGGGTGAGGGATGGAGAAGTGGAAAAATTAAAATGGAAGAGGAACCGGGAGGAGGGGGAAAATTAAGGAAAACGGAGGGATAAAGGATTCATCTTGGTGCAGCGTTATGCTTCATTGTGTCTTATTTTTTCACATTATGAAAAGAACACTAATAAACTGAATACAGAAAAAAATCCAAAAGCAATGATTTTTGTTATAGGCTATAAGAAAAAATAGGGTTTTTCCATCCAGAAAAAAACATAATGACTTCGCTCTAAATTCATAAAATTACATTTACTTATTTCCGTAACTGAATTATCCAAAATTTTCATTGAACATTTTTAACCACTGGATCCTCCACTGGGCAGCTCTTAGCGTGGACAGTCTAGACACATGCCTCAGGCCTTATTGCCACTAGGGGGCCGAGACAGAGCGCAAAAAAGCTGCCTACTTTAAATAATGTTTAACATACTTATTTACACACTTATTCGACATCAAAATATCTTTTAAGCAATAAAAAAAATACTGGATCATGTCTGAACCATTTCGTAAATTTCTACACATATATCAGTATCTTCAAAATATAATATATTAGGTTTTGTAATAGCAATATAAGTTGAGATATCCTTATAGTTAGGTGTTTGCTTGTTTTTTCTTTTGTGCATGTCTGTTTTCTATCTATTCATTTAAAGCATTTTAACTGCATTAAGAAAATGTTTTCTAATGCAAAAATGGAAATGTGTATTTTCAATATCGCAGTTGCACTGTAATGTCAGCGTCTGTTAATATAAACAACTCAAATTCAAAACCTCAATGAATCTCTGGTCCACAAACTTGTGTTTATCATTGATCATTTTTAAACATACAGAACATGAATTACTAATTGCATATGAAGATTGAAATATAAAGAGATTTGCTAAAATATATACCACACTAAATAAATTATTATTATTATTATAACCATGTGGAACTTAAGTTATTTTATTTGTTTACCAAATATCAAAATGTCCATCAAGATTTCACACTTGTATAAGCTGCACAAGTGTTAATAAAAGGTAACAGAGAAACGTTCCCTCTTTTATAGATACATGTCTCTTCACATACGTCGTTCTGCACCGCGGAGAACAGTTTTGACTGAAGGGGAACATGAATATTTTGTACAGGTTCTCCAATCACTTCTTGGTGTCTGTAAATTTATTGCATAGTCACACGCTCCATATTCAGCCTCCTGTATTACAAGTGTTATTTAATATTAGTATGTGAAGAGGATCTGAACCTTCACGTTTGTGTATTTGCAACAGTTGAGGTTTTTTTTTCTAAACTTGGACAAATTAAGTTCTCATTTTCATTTAACTTGTACCTATAAGATGATTGTTCTTTGTGACAATATGTTACCAGTTATTAATTCCCCAGAGTAAAATTCTTCATATGCTGTTACCTCAAAGAAAATGTCGTATTCATGAGCAGCGTTCTTTTGAAGAGAGGTTGGAGGACATCTGGCTGTCACTCCTCCACCATGTTGTGGGAGTGACAGTCAGATGTCCTCCAACCTCTCTTCAGGCAGTGGCAGGACTGTATTACTGTCATTCTGCTCACAAACAAAAATCAGCACAGGAAACAAAAGAATCACGACGAGCGCGAGCTCCAGAGTTTCTTATTACGCATCTGTCCGGTCTTCATTATCAGCAGCATGAGCTCTGTTTCTGTCTGATTAGGGTGACTTAACTCTGGCCATGTGTTGGCAGGATGAATAACAAAATGAATCGCACAAGTTACTGTGACAAAAAAAAATAAAGTTTTGAGGAAACAGGAAGCACAATTTGTCTTGAGAGCGAATACTTAGATGCATGTGTGGCTGTACTATAATAAATTCATTAATTGTCTGGATATACATTTTACTATGAATACTGGATAACTGAATACAAACCTGCCAACATTAGGCTGTGAAAAAGAGGGAGACACGCTAAATTCCACCACGCGAGGTGTTGACACGTTCTCAACATCTGGTGGTGGCACCTAAATAAGGAAGGAGTTTGGTATGCGTTTTATTACTGGACATAGTGTTCGAGGTGGAGCCCTGCTCATTCCTACGAAAGCTGCTCAGTGCTCGACTTCCCTGCTATGGAAATACCTGGATCGCCGTCCAAGCCGGCTAACTTCTGGTTTAGCGCCCTCTAACTTGAATGGGGATGAAATAAATTCAGCGTGCAGCTCTTCTAGACTTTCAAAATGTTATTGGGCCGAATGGCTGAAATTATGACAGTGAAACAAGTCATTTTGTGTTTGTGTGTACCTGTGTCTAAAAAACCTGTGTAGACCCGCTAATTTTGGTGGAAAAGCGGTGTAAGTGTAAAGGAGTGCAGCTCGTATCTGACTCTGGGTTGGAGTTGCCAGGTACCACAACACACAGTCTATCCCACACAGAAACTGAGAAACACCCATTTGATTTGTATCACTATAAATCAGGAGACTACCATGAAAGTGTCGGCAGGTATGTGAATGAGGCCACTACAGGCATAAATACATACTTGGTGTGAATCTTAACAAATCATTAAATCACATAAAAAGGTTAGATATGAGATGTTTTAATATATATTGTTTTGATAAGAGATAGATATTCTGTGAGACGGTTATATCGCTCATGTAAGTACGTTTTAGATACATTTGTGAGAACCACTGACCTTAACAGGGACCCTGGATCAGTCAAAGTTGTGGGTGCTGAGACGTTGTAGTAAATTGTGTGAGACATTCATATTTTTTGTATTAATTTTGAATGGCCAGGAGAACTTATATCAAATAGTTATTAAAAATGTAGAACAATTTGGAAACATTTTGCATCACAGCAGCCAGCACATGCGAACACCAACATACTCTAAGTCAAAGCAGCTTTCAACTACAGTTCTACAGTCGACATCAGCAAGAAGATGAAATTCCCAAAATCGAGTGAGTTGTTGAGTTAGGAGAAACTAAAACTTTGTTTAATTCTGTAATCACAAGTTTCATATCAATCAATTGTTTTAAATGCCTTGTGTTTGCTGTGGCTGAAATTATTAGACTTTCACTGGGGTTTGTATCTCGTTAAGAACATTTGGATTATTGTTAATTTCCTTTTCTTTTCAGTTTTCTGTCACTGTTGGGTTAGGTTTAGGGGACTTTTTTTGTCTTTTTCCAAGTGTCGCCTATTGGTCAGTTGCAAAGATGGTCATGGAGCAACATTATTTATAATGTTCCAAGAAAGATTCCAACTCAATGATATGAAATTGTGCTATGTAAGATAGTTGATTGTTGAGTCTCATTACCAGGTCGTCAAATACTGACGCTATAAGTCGATGGCTGGCCTGACCTACCAACACAAAAGCATTAGGATTCGACAACCTGGGAATGAGACTCAACAATCAATTATCTCTCTCCATTTGACATGTGTGATTCCATTCTTTGCTAATATACAGCTGGGTAACACAGAGTCTGCAGAACTGCAGTAGAGGTATCAGCACCATGCCTTCACAACATATTTCCTCATCTAGCATTCTGATAATGGTGATGGAGAACGTCGAACACAATGCTCCAAAATCTTAACACAATTCGTTTTTCCTGTGTGTCCTGATTCTTCACTATATGATTTATTATATCAGTCAAAAAAGCAGAATGAATTATTAAGGAGAGGGGACAGTCAATGTTAGAGCATCTGAGGCAACCTAAAATAGGTTTTGTCAAATGGTAATTCCTCAGGAGGTTTCATGTCAACCTGGTGGGTTAGTTTATTTCTGGAGTATATCCTGTCTCAGGTTGTGTGCATCATGTTTGGTTTCCTTGAGTCAACAGAGGTTTTCTGAGATGGGATCTAAAAATTGCAGGAGGGTCTGCCTCGTCAGTCTACATACACACTCAACAACAGACAAGCTCTGCGATTCTGACAGACAGGCCAATACGTGTGTTCTTGTTTTTAGAGAAAAAGCTCAACATTTTGGGCGATATGTTTATTCACATCTCATCCACTAAAGATTGGCTGGAGCCAGGGGACTGTTAGCTTAGCTTTGCACAGAGACTGGTAATGTGGGGAAACAGCAAGTCTGGCTCTGTCTAAATGTATAAAAATCCACACACCAGCACCTCTGAAGCTCAGTAATTAACATGTTGTATCTCCTTTGTTAAAGCCACACAAAAACTGATTTCTAAACATGAAAAATTGAGTCTGCGAATTAAATTCACCCAAGAGGGATTAATGAAGTTGTCAAGCACTGCAATAGTCTGGCACATAACCCAAGTGAAACCATAACAAATTGTTTTATACTTTAGTTCTTTGTGCAGATTCAACAAATGAGATATAACATATATTACTGAACCAAAGACTTGTTGGCAAATTTTCGGAACTTTTAACAAAGCCACGCTAGTTTTCCCCCTGCTGTCGGTCTATGTGCTGGGCTAACTGTCTCTCCCCCTACCACTGTATTCACGTTGCAACACTGCTGTTTTAAATCATCTGCCCCCTCAAGTGGTTGCCAGTTTGTTGCACTTCCTAACGTTGCTAACGCTAGCTAGCAAACGTTAATGTTGTTAATGTAGCTAACATTAACTCTGCTAACACTAGTTAGTTGCTAACACTAGTTAGTTAATGAACAGATCATCTCAGCTAACTTTTGGTGAGAAAGTGAATGTTTGTTTCACAAAATGCTGTAAACTCCTTTAGGTTAATTGTTCCTCCAGTTAAAGTGATACCTTACTGCCATCGAACCAACAAACTGTTGTTCAGACAGACCGCCTGTTGCAGCGGTAAAGACAGCCGGCAGGAGGTCAATAGACCATTACTGTGTTTGTCTGTTCCAGTCAGTGGTTCATTAGTAGATGACCATCAGAGATGAGACAACAGCTTCGTCAAGTAATCCAAAAGATTGTCTCGCAATCATGATGTCACAGGTTTGTGCCCACTTGTTGAACATTTCCATCCAGCCCCACTATTCACACAGCGGGTCATATCGTGATACACCTCAAAGCATTACACAAACATTAGCGAAATGTCAGAAGCATTGAAACTTGACATTTTCTTACCATGCTTTGCTGAAAGGAAGGAAATAGTTCATGCAGAGCAGCTATAAGACTTCCCTTTGAAGAATATGCTGTTCGTCAGGGCTTGCATAATTACTTTTTCAAGTAATTACAATAAAGTGATTCATTTTCCACAGTTGGTCTTAAACTGATGACGAACAGTGTTGTAATTTAGATTGAGTGGTGGTAGCCTGGTTGTCAGAAAAGACAGAGAAAGAATTAAATAATTTGGACTTGACTCAGTTCAGATTGAATTCTATGGAATCAACTCGCACACAAATTGAATTAACACACAGCAGATAGGGAGTAATAATGTGAGCAGAGACAGAGTCATCAGATGCATATCTCATTCAGTTCAAAGTTACACTCTCCTCCATCTTCTGAGACCAAACTAAATGGAGGAAACAAACCTCAGTGGCATCAGACGATCACCCACACAGTAATGACAGTCTGCAATGCTGACTTATTTTGCTTCGCCTCATCGAGTGCCCACTCCTGATTACACATTCTGGTGTTTTGGCATTCTGAAAAGAGACACAAAATGCTAAATGAGCAATTAGGTTGTATTGTGGAGCTGACTGCGGCTAGCTGATCGCTAATTGAGCCAAACAACAAAACAGAAATGTTGGATTTCTACACACAGCACCATCTCAAGAAGCGTAACACAGATGAATATGTTTAAAGAAATGGAGAGTGTGTGTAAAACACAGTGTGAGTAACTCAGACGAGGACGGAGAAACAGCAAGAGACATCTCTTTGTCTGATCTCAGTGTCTGATCCATGAAGCAGATTTTCCTCAACCAAATGAATCAATGTCATTAATTAAATACTCGTTAAGTCTTTTCCTGTGGGAAATGGCTGATAGCTAAACAGTAAATTAGACAGAACCACAACGGATGCTAATTTTAGCTTGCTTTAGAACAACCAGAAGAAATTATTTAAAGCACCAATGTGATTTACAGTCGATCTTGTGCTGGCAAAGTGTAAGCAGGGATACTACGTCCTGCTGTTCTTTGTGGTGGCCTAAATATAACTATATAACCAATTATTCTACAGACTTTTAGTCTTATTCATAACTTAAACTCTACACGTATTACTTTTGTAGATATATCTTGTAGTTACAATTACTGCCATAGGCGGCCTCAGGGTGGGAGTAAATTTAGAGAAAAATAATTACAATTTAGCATGTTCACATGGCGGCCATTTCTCCTCTGACATCCGGCTGAGGGTGGAAGCTCAAATAGTTTTAATTTCACAGCTTCTTGATTGATCAGCAGCCTAAAAGTCAGTGGATAGTGAAATGCCATATGCCATATTTTAAGTTTAAAACAATATGTTTCGTAACCTTTTAGCTATTGTTAGCAACAGTGAGTTGAGCTCAGGGGGACATCGGGCCATATTTCATTGTAGAGCAACATATTTGGTTACCTACTAGCTACCTTTAGCGAACAGCTAAAATTTAAAATAAGTTCCAGCCACTTGTGATTGATACTGTCTCATGATATGATAGGAAAGCCGTTAATTTATCGTCATTCATTAACACACATCTTGGGCGAGTTTGTTTTATAATGTAAGCTAGTGTAGCTAACAGGTCACCAAATGGGTTGTTTTTCAGTTTTACCTTATGTTAGCATCCGTTAGCTAACCTCAAATACTAACAAGATTTGCGTTAAAATGTTGTGATTAGTTGGTGAACATAGTGGCTTTTCCACTCCCATTTTTTGATTAGCTTTTCTCCCAGGGTCTCAATTCTCTCATATTTCTTAGATTCATGACAATGTGTCACACTTTTCCCCCTTTTGGTAATCATAATGTGTTTCTGGCTCTGTACACTGTGTAGTCTGCTGTACTGTTGTGCCGTGTCCTCCCCAATGAGTGAGAGGTGGACAGAGAAATAGAGAGGAGAAAGAATATTTAAACAAATTTTGGACACTTTGGAGAAAATAATTCCTTTTTCTTACGTAAAGTCTTGAGGGAAAGGGGCTGTAAAATCTGCCATGTTAATTTTCCTCTCAATCCTGGGTGTCGCACCACGTCAGTACCCTTCAGGAGGCTGACAATCAGAGCTGTGACGTGCTCAGACTCTCTAATGAAGGATGGCAAAATTTTACTTCAATCCTTCAATCCTTCAATCCTTGAATCTTTGGGAGGGTAAGACTAAGCCTGGGCAATGAAATGATAGAGATATCATAGCTGTCAATAGAATAAGAAAATTGTTCAATAAAATGTTCTATAGTTTCATGTGTATGCATTAAATGCAAACCAACTTCACAGTACGTAGCGAATATGCCCTTGCTCATAAACAGCCTATCATATCCCTTGATAACAGAGCGTGCTACGAGTAACACGCAACCAGCAAATCATAAATCAGGCGTGTAGCTCGGAGGCGCCGTTGCCAAGTGATTGACAACGTCAAAGAGCGTGTCAGAGGCGTTACTTTATGGACCAGTTCTCACAAAACCAGTCGTGCTCCGTGTGTAATACTAATAAATCACACAGCAGTAATGTCTGCTTTTATGGCGGTCTGATACAGTGGCCTATGAGCTGCAGCCGTGCCAGCAAACACAACTAACCCTTCGGCCACTGTCCCGGCTCCTCTGCTCCTTATCATCGTTGTCGTTCATCCTGAAGAGCCGATGTTTGCTGCCAGAGTGTCTCCAGGCCCGTTCAGTAGAGAGGACAGGCTGGCTCTGCCCGCCCTTGCTCCACCGCTTGGCGTTTGCCGAATGTTTTAAAAAAACATAAAGTTGTTATATTGAAAGTAATCTCCTGGTCTTTAAAAGTGATTAAAAAGAAAGTAGGACAGTTTGGGTGCAATGTTTGAAGAGCAGCAGGCAAGGGCAGGGACCTAGGCATCCTGACGCCTGGCTTCGCAGAACAGCCCTCGGTACGTGGAATGTCACTTCTCTGGTGGGGAATGAACCGGAGCTGGTGCAGGAGGCAGAGAGGTACCAACTAGATATAGTTGGGCTCACCTCCACGCGGTTCTGGAACCAAACATCTGGAGAGGCGCTGGTTGCTGGGGAAAAGAAGGTCGGGAATACCCTTCTAAGACTGCTGCCTCCACAACACGACCCCAGACAAGTGGAACATAATGGATGGATGGATGTAAGGAAGGACCGGTCATTAAAAATTATCAATAATTATAGATATCTGGCCAATATGAGATTTCACTAATGTAAGAGACTTTTCAGCCATATCGCCCAGCCCTAGGTAAGACCCCCACAACCACACTTTGATTTTGAAAGTAAGCAGCTAGTTCGCTATGCTCAACAAGCTCACTTAGCTCTTTTAGTCTAATAAACACGTAGATAAACAACTCTGCTAAATGCAAAAATCATATTAACACAAGCAAAATAGCCATCACGATCATACCTGTCTGAAAAGGGTACCTGGCATGACAGTTATCCTTAACTGGCGGTAGATGTGTGCTTTGTGCTAACTGGGTTAGCTTGGCTCAGGGGCTGTGTACTTTGTGCTGCTCAGTTAGTGGCTGACAGCAGACTGACAGGTAGCCTGTCCGATGTTTTCACACAGGCCGAATGAGACATTTGAGTAGGCTTAGGCCAGTCCTTGGGTTTTATTTATTTCATTTCTATTTATTTTTATTTTTATTTTCTTAGGGCATTTAATCATTGATTGTCGGGATTTTAAGAGATTTTTTACAAACAAAAAATGCCTAATAAATAATTTGCCAAATAGCTTTAATGGTTTAAAGTTTGAGTCAAGCATTGAGGCTGCATAATGTGTCGCTTGAAAAATAGCGATATGGGACACAGAATTGAATGGCCTTACTGTTTATCAGACCATAAATGAGAAAAGAATTCCAATAAATCCTGGTTTTATTAAGGGACTAATTTAAGACAGGTTATTTGTTTGCATTCTGTTATTTTCTTCTGAGAACATTTTTCTTTGGGCATTTTCGAAATTTCCTTTAATTACTAGATTTTTGGGGCATTTAAACAAAAAATATTTTTAATAGATTATTATTGCCTTTATATAAATACTGACGTTTTATGTCTTTTTTCTGTTTCTTTCTTCCGCTCTGGTCCAGTCATTGGGAGGACGGAGGGAGGTTGCATCTTTGTCGGAAAGAGATAACAGGTCTTATCTTCTCCCTGCCAGACGCTGAGAGGCCTGATCCAATCGAGAGCTAGTTAAAAGAATTCATCGACTTTTACACCCAAGCCTCAATATGAAGTAGGTTTGGGGGAAAGCAAAGATCTTGATAGAGGGGCTGTGTTTTTTTCTTTAACGCCATGTCATCTCGAAGAAGCATTGCAGTGATTTAAGCTGGAGATGTTTTTGGAAGATGATAGGCATTAACATAGGGCAAGCAAAGTTTTGAGACCACCCAAACACCGTCGTGTTGTGATTTTGGAAGCACATATTAGGTGAAAGACAAGTTAATTACAGTTGCCCACGTGGATGAACACACACGCAGTATGAAGCAGTTATTTCTAAGTCCTCCAGAAAGTTTTCATACCTCTTTTATATTTAACAATCTTGAACTTTTCTTCTCAGAGTGATGCGCTTGTTGTTTAGTTGCCGGTGCTGGGGTGTTGCTGGCCACCAGACCATGTGTGAATACCTCTCTGTGGACCAAATGTCACAGATGTGATTCATTTAAGAAGGCGTCAGACATTGTCATTTTCTTGCCGACCCAGGTGAGTAAAAGGTTACTGTGACTGCCCCCTTCCTCTCCCCTGCTGACTGCTGCCATTCCTTCCCATCTAATTGAGTGGCTGTGTATGAAGGTTAATGGTCAACCTCCGGCTAGTACCGTCATGATGATGATGTGCACGGGTTTGTTCTCTGCAGAGACACTATAGCTTCTTTGTGTATTATAGCATACTTCCATTATTTGAAAACAACGTCCCAGCAAAAGTAAACCCACTCTTACATTTTTGGTGATAATTTAGGAAATGAATCCAAACGTAATGCTTCATCTGAGATTCTTCATTGCCCTTGTTGTTCACAGTATTTCGTGTTTTGCAGCAAATACATGATTTATCAAAGCTGTTAAACTTTAATTTGTAGACTTCACTTTTCAAAATCAGTTTTGTGTTTATGCTTCTGGTGTCTGTTGGTGGACAATGAGGGGGATGGATGTAGTTTGACCTGGTGGCAGATTTACCTTTCAAAATCTATTGTATTTTATTGAATGAAGAGACTTGGATTTCAGAGACAGATCATTAGCACACTGAGCTGGTTAAAAGTGCTGTCTTAGGCTGACTTGATTGTTCTCATTCCTAGGTCGTCAAACACTAAGGCACGATGCTCAGCTAACTCTTATGTAAAATGTACTGGCAGTCCCGTCCGGTGATGTGGTATAGTGAGAGTGACAAAGTCTGCGTAGGACAGAGGTTGGGGTTGATGCTGATGGGTTGATAGAAACTAACACAGACCCAGGAGAGGGTTCTTTGTGTCCTGTGTATGTGAAACCAGTTGTCAGCGTTGACTTATTTTAATCTGTGTAAATAACTTCACGTACATAATCAAGTCATTTACGTACTTAAATGATCCTTTTCTACGTTACTCATGTGCATCTATCTGGTGGTCTAATACAGACATTACCGGGTATTTTGTCCTCTGTTTGAGACGCAGACCAACGTGACAAAGCATTGTCGATATTTGACAAACTGGGAATGAGAACAGGTGAGTGTTGAATGTCTACAGCTGGCTCGTTTTCAAATGAGAACTCTGTAAAAGGGTCTTAAATGTGCACTTCATGACCTCATAATATTGTGCTACAAGATTGAGAGTAGATCCAAGGCAAAAAGTCAGCATTCTTACCAGCTGTCGATCTAGAAAGATAGAAATTGAAGCCACATTTTTCTTCATTGTAGACCTATAAGGATGATAAGGAAAGTAGTCAGTTCAGACTGTTGTTTATTACGAACATAGGAGGAAAAGGATTAAATGAAGAGGGCTAACTAATGCAACTGGTAAATGTGGTGCGATCTCAGATACAAGTTCAGCTGGCTAAACGTTCCTACAGTATATCCACAGCAGAGCAGAACAAAGCTGCTAATGCTAGCCAATTGTAAACTCTAATAGCACCCACTTCCTCCGTGAAAATACCATTGATTATATGTAGGTCCTGAAGGTGCAGCCCCACAAATAGATGTATTAGATCAGTGTTTTCCAGACTTTTTCCCAGGTTGTAGTGGTAAAGCCGAGGGAAAGATATACTTTGTCACATTTTCTTGTCTTTGTGTTGGCTTGGCTTGTTAGCCAGCCGCCCTGTAAGTAACTTGGCTACCACTATAAGGTAAACTAGTTAGCTGGACATGCTATCAATTGCAGTTTATGTTAAAGAAAATAAAGAACACTTGAATCCATTCCTCACAGGTTAATTTTCCATCACTCTCAGCTCTCTGGACACAGATCAGCATTTGGAGAAATGCATATTGACAGGCACAGTTACACAGCTAGACAGTTACATTTGCTATGATAAGACAAATGGCCGTTTGCGAAGGGTTTTAGCAGCTGGTCAAATTACTATATTAAGGTAATTCTGCTCGAGTTTGGTTTTTTAAATCTTCTCCTGCTCCTGTTTCCATGTACATAGAAAAAGTACAGTTCTTTTCTGATCATGACCACCTGATCAGAGCACATTGAAAGGAAGCTTTGCACCTTATCGTCATGGCCTTGACCGATGCTTGTTGTGACGACAGCTCGTTTTTGTTGCTCTTTTCGCCATCACCTGCTTCATTAAACAGTAGACGTTGAGGCTAGAGCCAATTAGGCTTCAGCCCACCTCCACCGTGGAGGTTGATTTATCCGCCTCTAAAAGCCACGCCGTGACGGCCACATCAGCCTGAGCTCATGAGCAAATGATTGAATAATCATATTTCTCCATCACTGTCTTGTGATGGCCTGTTGCATCCAAGGAGTTTAATGATGACAGAGCACCGATGTGAATCCAATGCAATTCCCATTATTCATAGCAGGGAGTCATCAGCTGGTCAATGGCAAGAGTGTCAATAATCCAACCATTGGTTGTTCGATAGAATGGTGTTGGAGAGAGGAGGAAAACATGGTAAATAAAGGAAGGAGGAGGGCCAGACAGAGAAAGGAAAGGAATTTTACACGCACTTCAATTTTAAGATAAACGGGCCACAATGACAGTCAAGAAAATGATCTGGGATTTGTACGTCAAGTGGGTTGATGTGTTCCCTTCCCAGCCCACAGAGCTCCCTATCTGGATGGAGACTGATCAGTGAAGGTCTCTATTAATAGGCTGAGGTGGAGGTTCGGGTGGCAAGTTGACCAGCAGTAACAGTTCTCAGCAGGTCCTAAGAGGAATTTAGAAGCAGTTAGGGAATGGTAAATTCTTATGAACAGAAATGTATTTAGTTATTGAACAAGGATAGAGGTGTACGATGTAAAAAAATAGAAAACTCAAAAAAGCATTGTGAAAAAATAAACATAATATATTAAACAGATTTTAAAAAACATGATGGAAAAAGACTTTATGATGTTAGTGTAAGTCAAATATTTGGGCATGTTGTATAGAAAGGGTTAATACTTGTTTGCTCAGAGGGAATGAATTTGACTGTATGTAGGCGGAGGAAGAGTGAAGGATGAGACAATGTCATGAAGGATTACTTGGAGAGATAAGTAGGAAAATGGGAAGGTCGGACATCATCACATGCCTCCAAAACCGCCTTTGATGGTTCCTGGAGATAATAGTAGTCGCTTTTACTAATGTGAGCTCTGTATGTCAAATCATCATAGACCTTAAAATGTTACAATTACGGGGAAAACACAAGGTGAGGACCAAAATGCAGACAACACACGGGAGGCAGGAGAAGGGGAACAAAGACGAGCTTTGATTAAACAAAGCTGAATGATACAAAAAACGAGAACTCCAGGAAAACCAAAAAGAGTCACGAGGACAAAAAACAAAGCAGCACCAAAAAGGGCTGAAACAAAGTACAAACAAAAGCAAAGTACAAATCAATTAAAACAACAAGGAACAAAAACCATAAAACATACGAGGAGACGCTCGAGAAGATACCGGAGATGGCGCCGGTGGGAAACACAGGGTGGCATCACGGCGGAAAACAGAACAAACTGACAGAGACATGAGGGAGAACAAAGACTATACACTCACTAATGAGGGGTGAGGAACAGGTGGAGTCAGGCGGGAAAAGGACAGGTGAGGGAAGGAAGGAACGGAAAAACACAGAGGCAGGAACTGAAAAGCAAGACGCGGGGCACAATTTTACAATAAAACAGGAAACACAAGAACACAAAAACCGGGATCATGACATAAAAACTCATATTTTAAGTCATTATTATGCAAACAAATGAATTTCGCTTGAGGTTAAAGATGCAGGTGAAATTTGGCCCCTAATTTCCTGTTGTCTCCTCACTGTAAATTCTGTAAAATGTGCTAAATAAAATAAAAAGCATAATAAAGATGTAAAATGAATGTGAAATTGACAAACTTGTTCATTTCTGTTGTCATTTTCAGCTGTGAACTGTCTATAGTTCAACATGTCCGTCTGACCTGTTTGACGTTTCTGCTGCTTTTAAGTGATATCCTGTGTTGCTTTGCTAGCCTCATTGCTTTCTACATAGCAAACCCATCTCAGACGAACTGCTAGTTTTGGTAAACTCAAGCCGTCATTTTCTTCCACAGATAAATAAGGCCTCAAACCAAACGTTAGTGAAAGTGTTGCTATTAAAGGTGCAAAGGTATTGGCCACCTTTTCAAGTCAACCTCCAAACTTATACGGTGCAGCATATTGCCGTAGTAACTGCTAGCTGCACGGCTAATATAGCTTACTACCTAACAGCAGCTACAGTCAGTGGTCCGGACTGGAAGCTCAGAGTGGTATTACCAGACAGGACAGACCAGCGCTAGCAGGTTAGCATGCTAACATAAGTGCATATCTCTGCGACACAATACACATAGACGTCTTTGACATGATGTCAAAACTATTATTTCTTCACATTCTGTTAATACTTTTCTGACTATGGGTAACAACGAAGGTCACCCGACCATGGATCTGCTCTCCACTGAAGTTATTGAGAAGGACTGGACAAAATTGGACTTTTGGCATTTTCACTGCGATTGAAAATGTAAAGTGGTGTCATAGGTACTCAGATTGATGAGACAGGGTGGTAAAAACATGGCATTTTGTTGCATATGTCATACATTGTTTTTGCGTAGATGTGTTATGAAGGAGATTTGACGAGTGAGTACATTTCTGACCTGTAAATGTGCACCTTATTACCATAAAGGTCATCAGAAGACTCATCAAGACTCATTTGTAGATGCATTTGCAGCGCATTTATTTAACACATTTCCAGAATACAGCTGAAAAAAATGAAAGGTCCTTATTTCCATTTCCTGGGTTACGACACTGGTGGACCCGACAATCTTAAAAATGAATTCAAAGCCTCCTTTTAGGGCACTTCCTCACAATAAAGACTGTGTCAAGACTTTAAGGCATTGTTGTTTACTTTTAGTGGCTAACTTCAGGCTAGATTTACCAAATCTCATATTATTTATGAGTCTCATTAATGTTTTAACCTTTTTGCGGTGTTCTAATGTCTAGATCTAGTCCTGATGTTTTCAACTTGAGGATCAGCAGCATCCTTCTTTAGGTTTGGAGTAGGTGAGTAAATTTAAGAAACAGGGGGAGTTGGGAGTAGAACAGGAGGAGACTGAGGTGAGCATGTGCCGGAAAGGGGCACTAATAGAGGTCAGAACCATTAGCTAAGAAATCTGGATGTGGACAGCAGGCCAAAGCATCAGGGACTGAGAGATGCCCGACCCAATGGTTTGTGGGTTTTTTCCACACAAGGGTCGGTCCAACCCATGATGAGAAAAGGGACTCAAGGACAGCTGGATCAGCGAAACTGTAGAAATATTTTATACAGGATTTGAAAAAAGTAAATGGTCCATTGTCACACACCCCTGCATAGCCCTTAAAACACACACATACACGCCCGCTTTTCTATTTTCATTCCTCTGGGCTCTATCTGAAAGAGGAAGTGATTGGTGTTCAGCAGAGCAGAGAACAGAAACACTCCGTTATCTACCAGTGTTCCCTGGACGCTTCACTTCTGCTGCCGTGTCTCTGTCTGACACACACACACACACACACACACACACACACATAAAAACACTCATTGACTTACAATTATGTACTTGGATGCGAGCGCACACACACACACACACACACACACGAAACAGCCGCAGCAGCAGTCGGAATCTGGTGAGTAGCACAGAGCACTTCATTTCAGGTTAAATCCTCTTGAATGTGTGAAAACAGTCTTAAATAAAGGAAATAATAAGACTTAGGAGCTGGAACAAAAAGTCACTGCTGCACCATGAGCGTATGCGTATAACTGTATTGACAGTTATTGCCACAAGAGTTGAAAATGGTGGACAGAGAAAAGGGGGAGAGGGAGAAAACAGTAAAAGTGAAGAAAAAAAATGTAACTTTTGGTATTCATTTAATTAGAACGTGGCTGTACATGAAATAATAGCCTTGCTATCTTATGTGCCACAAAGGTTTTAGTCCAAGTAGAAAATACAATCTATGATGGTGTCTGCCAGTGTGGTAAAAAGGCTGGGATTGAAAACCCAATGGGATTTAAAATGGAACGATATGGGTGCAAAATCAATCCATTCCAGCGGAATCATCGCAATCAGAGGATGCGAAATTAATCTGTGTGTTGGAGTTCAACTTTGTGCGTCAGTTACCAAAAACAAACCATAATTACTGGACAGTGCTGACCTGTGAGGGGATCGAGAGCCATAGAGTCCGAAATGGAGCAGGTTATTGTAGCATATTCGCAAGTGTTACACCATTTGCGAACAGGAAGTTCGTTAAAAAAGTCTTGGAGCAGCTTTAATTGATAATATTAATAAATTGAATTAATAATATTTATAAAGTTAATATTCATTTAAATCAAATACTGACACTGATAATTCAAAAAGATTTTCCATTTTTGCTTTTTTGCCTCAGTGAACTAAATCTGTTTTTTTCTTCGTCTTCTCCAGTGATCGCTCTACTCCTCCATACTCCCCCAGCCTCCCACACCTCCGTCACAAGCCTGCTTCACCTGATCCTCAGTGCCATGCTCATCCCAGTCTCTAACCTTTGGTCCTACAGCCCCAACCTGCTGAGCATAACAAATATAACATTTTCTTTTGGTCATCTCATTTCAGTACACAGGCGTGGCTATAGTGCTGTGAAGCAGAAGGCTCATCATGCATGTTGGAAAACATACATACTGAGGGAAACTGAAGTAGCAAGGGTTGAAAGTGGGACAAGAGAAACACAAACTGAACTCAATAAACCAAAAGTGAAATTACATTTACCCTGGCCATCACAGGCCACCTTCGGAGCTTCTAGACCACTGTGTACCATCAAACTCTGGGTTTAAAATAACCCTGTCAGTGGTTGATGTGTGAGATGAACCAAACAAACCCCTGCAGCTCCCTATTGAACACTGCAGACCCAGGAAGCACCAGGCTGATGAGTCGATGCAGGAATAGTCGATGATGCTGCTGTGGCTGTTTTTCATCACTGTCTGCCTGTCTGTTGGAGCCTTAAAGATTCTGTCTCTGTAAAACACACACACACACACACACACACACACACACACACACACACACGCGCGCACGTGTTATACCAGACATTTTAACAACCTTTCCGATTTGTACATCATAGCCTGGCTCTTACGTAAATGTGACGTCAGCTAAAAATAACGTCTCCCACTGCAATCATCAAACTCACTGTAAGCCTCTTCTTCAATTACACTGTGTGCTCAGGGGTAAAAAAATATAAATGCAAATACGTGCTGCCCTTGGTGAGTAGTTTCTGGCTACAATACACAAGACAGACACAACGAGTGGCTCCCCGGCTGCACAGGGAAAACCCTTGGGCCCGTTTTTACCCACAAACCAGCTTGCTTCGTCAGTGAGCACCAATGCGGCCTCTGATTAGATTGGTCTGTCTAAGTAATGAGCTCATGGCCATAAAGCTGCTAAAGTCATTAACCTTATAGAGCCCACTGTAATGGACGAGCATATTCTGGCATGGACTTCTGCCACCAAGGCCATAAAGAGCAATCTCCACTGTCTCCTGACCAAGGCTGCTTTTAGCCTCATAACTCCACCCCCTCATCCCCCACCCGCACACACCCAACACTAAATGCAGCCCTAACCCCCTCTTTGCCCTGCGCAGAGGCAATAGGCAATAGAGACAATTATATTAAGCAACCATTTGAGATCCCATTAGGGTTTGGTTTGCTGGAGCTTCAGGTTTGGGAGATGCATTGCTTCGCCTCTTGTAATGGACAGGATGACATCACATCATTCGGGTCGTGACTATGTCCTCAGGTGGTCTCTTCTCAAGTCATGTTCACATGTTAAACCTCACTGAATTGTGTTGTGCTCTATTTTGGGGATACAGATCTGTGTCTAACAAGTTTAGAGGACTGTTTGACGTTAAACATTTACCTGGCCTTTCATCATGGCGACGTTTTGCATGTCAAACTGGATAAGGGTTTGTATTAAAAGGGCAGATGACAGTAAACAAGTTGTTAGAAGGAACAACTCTAAAGGCACTTTCTCAATTTAAGGCCCAACAGGGTATTTCATCAGATTATCTGTTAATATCTGTTATATTTTCAGATACAACATTATTTGATGACACACAAGGAGTGGGACAAAATCAATGACATACCAACCAGTTTTAAACAGAACTGCACTGATGTGAACTTATTTTAGTAGTAACCCAAAACAAACTGATGAACCTGAAAATTAGCATAAAATAACACCTTTAACAGGAGACTTTGTCACATATTCTTGGATTGTTGATATTAAAAAATGTATTTTGAGAAGGTATGAAGGAGATAATGTTAAGGCCTATGAGAATTTGGACCCCAAA
The DNA here is from genome assembly GCA_039737535.1 of Lagodon rhomboides. Classification (NCBI taxonomy): domain Eukaryota; kingdom Metazoa; phylum Chordata; class Actinopteri; order Spariformes; family Sparidae; genus Lagodon; species Lagodon rhomboides. The sequence goes on along the minus strand of CM077784.1, from coordinate 2,397,593 downwards.
GCTGAGACTGGACAGGCGTAAAGCTGCAAAAAGTTTATTCAAACAAAAGTTCTTCTAATAAAATTACGAAAGGTGTCCGGCAAGGCAGGCCAGGAAACTCCAGGACGAAAAAACACACACGACGAGGCGAAAACAGGAACTCAGGCACGAGGCAGCGAAGCACAGGGAACTAAACAAACACACGAAGAAAAGAATGAGTTAATCAAAGGATGGCAAACTACACAGGAAAGATTCACAGGAATAACACGGTCAGCTCTGCCGACGAGACGGAATTATCTGGCAGGGGAGCAGCGTGAGGACCAGAGGATTTATGGAGGCTGAGATGAGTGAGTGGCTGCAGGTGGGCTTCATCAGCTCCGCCCTGCAGAGGGGAGGAACAAGGAGGCGGGGAAAAGACACACAGAACCCTCACAGATAAGAGAAAAAGGATTTCATTTGAACAAAATGAGTGGATTTAAGGGCAATCTATCCCTAAAGCCCTTTTCACACAGTGACTCTGCATAATGGCCACAGCAAAGGCTCACCATTTTTCTGCCTTTGTTTGTTCACAGAACCAAGCAGCGCCGGAGTAAAGCCGCACCAGTGTGTCAGTTTATACAGTTTATTTTTTTTCAATATGTGTTCCACCTGTTAATCTAAACATGTATCAGCCGACTGTTTGTAATCATATGGATGCAGTTATAATGTGAAGTGACTGAGAATCTGACACACCATACATGGTGGAAAGTGACAAAGTTTTCGCTGTAAATTACATAATTACATAATCACCATCAGTAAACAGTGGAACCTGTTGGGCTCTCACTCACGTGGAGGGATGCTGTTTTCTGGGGGAAATGTCACTGACGTCTCGGTCGGGAGGGCTCACAGTCGCAGTGATTAGTAGTAACTACAACAGCACAATAGTGGAAGGAGACACAGACATGGTGATTTTTGCTCTGAATTACATCACATAATCACTGCTATTCAGCTGCAGGAGCCACCTGCCTCTGCTGCCGGGGACAGAAATGTGATGAAGAATCAGTATGACAGACAGGATGACAGACACTTCTCCCCTATAACTGCAGTATTCTTTCTTCATGTAAGTTGCCAAAGACACTACCAGCTACCACGTTACTGTCCTGTAACGTTGATTAGTGGGTAATTTTCCTTTTATTTTATGAGTGAATGATTAGTTAGTTTAGTTATCAGACTGTGAACTCATCAGACTGACACACCCCTGATCTCCGATACAACCTGCGGAGGAGCATCAGAGCCGCAGCGAAACTGTCCCCCCTCTCCGCATCTGAAACGTTCACACAGACAGTGAGGCAGAGTATCGGGGCATGATTCCCTGCACTGAAAGGGCAGTGTGAATGGGGCTTAAGAGCTCTTGTGTAAAATGATCACAATAAACTGGCTCAAACCTCACTCACCCACCCTGTATGGAAAGCAAAATGTAGAAATTGAAACTCTGGAGGGACATTTCTTTAGAAAGATCGGCTCCTGTCTCCTACAAAGTGAACCCATTGTAATTTTTAGCTGTATAATCTAAGGTGAATGTGAAAGTTATGTGTATCCTGTATTTGTGTTTGCACTGCCACCAATTTTCAAAACCAGCATTGTTTATGTATGTAAACTTCTATGAGACTTGTTGTCAAGGAACTTGTTTGAATAAATGTTCTAAAACTATAACTATAATTATAACTATAATAACTACAACAGGTCTGTCTGATTGACAATAGTTTCTCTAAAGTACTGTAACTCTTGCTTGTTTTTAGTCTTTATTGAGTGAGGACCGACAGGGAGAAAGTCTCACCTGGGGCTAAAAAGTACAGACAGTTTTCAGCAGCAGACATCATTATCAAAAAAAAAGCACTCAAACAGTGCGTTTGTGTGTGTGTGCATGGTACACTGCTGTAGGGTAGCATCACTCAATTATGTCTCCATCCCGTCTGGATTTCCCCGGGCCTTTTGGGACTACAACCAAGCTGCGCTCCAATCACCAGCTGGCTCCTGTAACCTGTTGCGACTGCTGGTTGCCTGCTGCAGACAGACCAGGAAACAAGAAAAGCTGCTTAATGTCCAGAGTATGTGGAACATTTAATATATCACATTATCACTACGTCCACAGGGAGGAAGAGTGTGTAGTGCCCTCTTTATCCTCAGTAACAGCTGTCAGCATGCACTTCAGCAAGGCACCTAAGCCTCGTTAGCTCGAGAACAATGGAAAACACCAAAAACTGTGGAACAAAAATCGTTATTCTAACAAACACCCAAATACGAGTGACACTATTTTATTTACAGCTGCTTTGAAAACAACAAAGAGTGAACTTCATAACACACATCATCTTCATCAGATTCATTAGATATATATGTTCCAAATATACCATCAAAACTATGCATCTGTAAGAAGGAGAATCAATAACTCACAAGAGTGATACCACACACACACTCATGCATCCAACTTGAAATCATAGACTACATCTGTGATCAATCAGGTTGCTCAAATAAAACCATTTGTTGCATATGCTGGACTATAGACAGGCTGATCTATCAGCCAATCAACACACGCAAAGCAGATAAATACAGTATGTACACACACACACGCACGCAACCTCTCCTGCTTTGGTCTGATTAGTGGCCGGAACAATTACCGTAATCGTGTCATCTCAGTGAAGGAGCAGATAAGGAGTCAGACCTCCCCTCCACCCCTCCGCCTTATCACTCACATCACCACACCCAGGCACACGCAGGCACACAGAACAGGAGAAAACCCAACTTCCTACAGAACAACCACAAATAGAAACAGAGACTGACAAAACCCAGGCTGCATGTCTTGAAATCATAGCATTTACAGTGACGTTTAAAGTCCCTAAGGGCCGGTGGGAACTGGGTCGTGCTTTATTAGCGCCTGATTAAACTGTAAATCATAGGATTTAGCTTACAAGAGTTACCTAAAAAACTCTGTTACATGCCAGTGTGGTGGAAACAAGTTTCAATACTAATACTAAAATTGGCCATTTACAAATCAGAGCAGAAATGCAAGTGTCCTTTTGTGTGTAACCAGTGAATAATTACATTATATAGACATGTTAAACAAGTATAAGGTTGAAGGTAAGAGGTGAGCTCGGAGGCAACATCCAGGGCTGGGTGATAACGCCTGGCTGAACTACATCTAGCAGCAGCTCACTGTGTTCGTGGCCAGACAGAAACACCAGGCATCATTCTTTACATTTGACATATCAACTCATTTGATTAACTTTACGCAGTGTTTTGTGAATGTTTCATCAATAATACAGATCATAATGTGAGTAGCTGACTGGGATCTTTACTTTTTGCAGGGTTTTTTTTCTAACTTTTATTTGTATCGTGCATTTCATGTATTCATTTCAATTCTTAGGTCATGTACAAGTCATAACAGCCGAAAACTACAGAGAAAACAAGCAATAAACTAGAAGAAGGACACACGCCAATAAATAACAAATAAAAATAACTGAATAAAACATACTCTCATGAGACATAGCAGTCATAATCTAACAATTTATTTTAGGTATGGCTTCATTTTCAACTGTATTTTAGCTGTAACTTGTTCCATTATGAACACCTCGTTCACCCGTTGTTGCCATTGTAAGTATAATTTAATTTTCTCAGTTTGAATTCCTACTGGGAAGCCAAATACAAATAACTTTGGATCAAGGTTCAATTTCATACCCAGAGTTCATTCTGTTTCCTTCTGAACATCCTCCCAGAACCCCTTTATATTTGGACAAGCCCATATTATGTGCGTAAAGTCACCTAGTTTTTACCTTCCAGTCAAACTCCCTCCAATTTTGGACTATTTGTCAACTTATGACCAAACAAGCAAGTTTCACTCCATTCATTTTCAGCAATTACAGTATTCAGTTCAAGTTCCCATCTTTCTTTACTCTCTAAATCCTTATTTTTACGATCATGTTGTAATGCTCTATAGAATCTTGAGATAATTTCCTTTTTCAACTTCTTTTGTTCACAAATTATAAAAAGCTGCCCAATGTGAGAGGGATCCCTTAGAATGTATTCTCGATCTTTATTTGTCTGAAGATAATGTCTGACTTGTACAAATGTATAATGATCATGTATTGAACTCTTGAACTAACTGTTGGAATGATTTGAATATTTGCCCATCAAGAAGTTGGCCAGTATAAACCAGCCCCTTCTCTGTTTTAAACCCAATGTCCATACTAGATGGATGGAAATCTGGATTTGTGGCAATTTTAGTAGCTCTTGATATTGTATTTTGCATTTTTAATTTGTCTTTATTTTATTCCATATTTTCCAGGTATTCTGAACACATTCATTATTTATTTTCTTTTTAAGTTTTTTCCAATCTGTTTGACTCAGGAATGGTAGAGAACCTAGAGAGATGGGGCAGGAGTTCTATACCACCCATATTGAATCTGTATCTTCTGTAATCCAACCCATAATTGCCTTGAGTTGAGCTGCCCAATGGTAATTTTGCAAATTGGGTAAATTCAAACCTCCACCCCTTTTGGAACATTGCAGCTTTCTATAATTTATTCTTGCCTTTTTGTTTTGCCAAATAAAGTTTGAAATCATTTTATCCAAAGATTTGAAAGTACTTTTTAAGATAATCAATGGAAGTGACAGAAACATAAAAAGCAGGCCTGGTAAAATATTCATTCATACAGTTTCTACTCTACCCATTAATGACAGAGGGAAGATCTCCCACTTTTTCAGATCCTGTCTTATTTCTTTTATCAATTTTTTATAGTTGGCTGTAAATAATTGGGATGATAATGGTGTTATTATTCTTGGTCCATTGAAACTTTACTTATTCCTCTAGTTCAACTGACTTCTCCCCATAAAGCATCACTGCAATAGCTTTTGTTTCATTAATCAAAAATCCTGAAATTGTTCCATAGTTATTTAAATCCTTCATTAAAGCAGGGATGGATAATGAAGGATTATTAATTAGTGCAAGTTTGTCATCCGCAAAAAGCGATAATTTGTGTTCTTTCTGTCCATCATCAGTTATTCCCCTTATATCTTTATTGTCCCTTATGGTCTCAGCTAGAGGCTCTGTACTAATCACGAATAATAAGGGACTAAGACAGTCACCCTGTCTAACCCCTCTTTTAAGGGGGAAAAGGTTTGAGCAGCACCCATTCACTCTAATGTGGGATTTTGGGTTGTTATAAATAGTTTTTATCCACTTAATGAAGATGGAATTAAATCCAAATACTTTAAGTGTTTCATGTAGGAAGCCCCAATTGACTCTGTCAAATGCTTTTTGTGCATCAAGACTGAGCAAGAGAGACATTTGTTTGTTCTTTTGGGCACTTCACTTGATATGATATTAATAGTTCTTCTAATATTATTTGCCCCCTGCCGAAATGGAATGAACCCTGTTTGATCAGGTTTAATCAATTTTGCAGCCTTTTTTTTGTATTCTTTGTGCCAGAATATTGGTTAGTATTTTCAGATCATTACATAACAGCCCCCAGAAAATATGTATTCATTCTCTTTTTCATCATCGAGGTTTACAGAAGCTTTTCTGTCCTAATCAAACCCTTTTCTGAACAAATTAAATATAGAAACCCAGGGTAATGAAAACCAGCTTATTTTGAGCCAATCAGTTGCAGTTTTTTGCAGTTTTATATTCATTCGTCTCACTATGAGAGAAATGTGTACTCACCGGGTTAGTCGCCCTAAAATTCTTTTAGGTCTGCAGCGACCGCCAAAAAAAGAGAAGGTATGAATCAGTCAGAAAGTCAGGCAACAAACCTCAAGGTTAGCCAGACTTATTTGGAAGGGAATATAAATATGAAAAATATATCCTTGTCCAGTTAGGGATTATTACTGATTTTTCAGATGTGGTCACATTCAGGTTCTACCTCCAGAGTGGTTTTGATCGTCTGGCTCTCCTGCTGGCTTATTCACAACCTGATGGTCTGACATCTCGTGTCATTTTGCCCCCTCAGACTTTGTCATAGCAACGTTTCTGTGTTGGTCTCAGCATTTACTTTGCTGAGTAAAATGTTATCATAACTAATAATTCTGCTATCCAAAACTACAATAATGAGATTCAAGCTGTACTAAACTGCAACTATCATACATAAAGGAACTCCAGACTCATTTCTGATTCTGATGATGTTTACCAGTTGACAGGTCATTTTCCGACCAAACAAATAGCGTGATTACATTAAACCTTTTTCTGCTGAACGATGAGCTTGTACACATCTCTTGGATTAATAAGGTTGGATCAGTTAAATTTCTCATACCTCTCCCTGGTATACTGTGACGAAATAGTCATGACGCCAGGGTCAGTTAGATACGTTATGTCTTGCCACCCTCCTCTGTTCCACGCTGGAGGAAAGAGGTCCGGCAGAATTTCCCCTTTAACTCCTTCATGTGCGCCTTCCTGGTTGCTTCTCCTTGATGACCTCTGACCTCTCGTTTGATAAGTGTTTGCTTATGTGTCTGTGCGAGGAAGATAACAAGAGGCTAATTCCTCATTACCCTGAGTGGAAGATGCTGATTGAAATTGAATGGTGTAAACAGTAGGAGTGTTCTTAATATTCTTCAAAGCCTCTGCCCTTTGCATAGGAAAACCCCCCAGGAGTCTTAATCACTCTCAGCCCTCCAGGATTCTTTCGCTTGTGGGGCGCAAACATTTATTTTAAATTAACCAGCCAGAAAGAAAGTAAACAGACCTGTGGGGCATAAGTTGATTTTTTATATCCAGGCATTTAGAATGTGTCATAGTGACAGCTGCGACATCCTCTTCCCTCTGTACTTTGCCCCTCACTGCCTCTGTTGCTCTGGAAAGCTGCTATTTCCAGTTCTCCTATGAATAAGAGGAGTGGTGCTTTTATTCACATCGATGATAAATCACAATGCACACGTGCCCTTGTGTGTCCATAACTGATCACACACTCCCTCAGTGTCCATAAGCCAGTCTCACTGAAGTCCATTTGACTTTTCAGATAATGAAACATCAGATTGCAATGGGGATTGCCATCAACTGTCCAATAATCGCCCACAGCAAGTTTCCCACTCTGCCAGTCACCTGAGCCCACCTCCTGCCTCCTCACCTGTTCCCCCATCAGCCATTCTGGGCCATATTTCAAAGGATTTCAGAGGTTGGATGGTGGGAAGGTTGCATATGTATAACCGACACATCATAATGAAAAGAACAAGCTTTGGGCCATCACAAAGGCTACTCCAAATGTGGTTGCAAAAGAAGCTTTCTTTTGCCAGAGTTTGGATTTGGATACAATCCACTTAACCTTTTTTAGGCCAAAGTATCCCAGAATCTATAGTGTGGTAGTTCATACTTTAATGGAGAATACACACGTCCCTCTTTAACATGATAAGTCAGGAAATATATTCTGACAACGTTATATTACTCACTTCAGACCAAATTCTAGGGTGTTAATAATTTAAACTAGACATAAACTGTTTAGGTAAATATTGAGAAAATACAAAAGTTACATGGCTACAGCACTGGATGCACTATATGTGAGACTATGAACCCTTTAGAGCATTAGAGGTGCTGGCGAGTGGATTTTTTCATTACTTTCAGACAGAACCAGGCAATCTGTTTCCAGCCTCATAAATGATCTGTGTGTGTGTGTGTGTGTGTGTGGCTGTGTGTGTGTTACAGGAAAGAAGCTGTCTGATCTGGAGAGGGTAACATCTCTGAAAGTCTACAACTGGTTTGCAAACCGCCACAAAGACATCAAGAGGCGTGCTAACATTGGTAATGTCTACCTTTGTTTCTGTGTGTGTTAACACTTGTGGGTGTTGTTGCAGTCATACATATGGTGTATGTATGACTGCAACAACACCCACAAGTGTGTCCTAGTGTTAGTAAGGGATTTGTTCATTTTTAGTAGGAGGAAATGTCATCAAGCAAAGGTGCAGTTGTATCCAGTTGTGCTGTGCTGGAGGTGCTGGCGAGTGGATTTTTTCATTACCTTCAGACAGAACCAGGCAATCTGTTTCCAGCCTCAGCAGCAGGTTTATAACAAACACACGAGTGGTATTGATATTCTCATCTAATTCCATCTAAGGAAAGCAAATTTCCCAAAATGTTCCTTTAAATCAGTGGTGTGTTTGGAGCAACTATATGGTGATACTCTTGGAAATGTTTACTTTGACAAGCCAAGGTCACATGGAGGTGCAGCATGGCTCTCAGATCTCAGGACCCATGTTTGTGAGCACAGTCTTTCAAAGGATCCAGCCACAAGTGGAACATTTTGTATTTTATACATATACACTTAAAAACTCTGAATTAACCACTGCCAGTTCAACTATATTTATCATCTGTGTTGCTTTATTAGCCATTGTTGTATGCTTCTTTTGTTCCCTGTATCTACTTGCCTCGACACTTGGTAAGCACTGCATTCTGAGTATTCTGACTGCTTGAAATATTTCTCATATGTTTTATCATGATTCTGCATTTCAGTCTACACTGTTTAATCCTAACAAGTGATTAGCAATGCTTCAGATTTTATCTTTAATCTCAAATTCCAATTGTCCACTGTTTCAACAATTAATAGCTGTCAGACAGACTACATTTTGAGTGTGCAGTATGTTAGATCTCGGTGTTGGTCTATCAATTCTATGTATTCTTGATAAACACTTAAATACCAAAACCCCACTGGACATCTTACTGTTTGGCTTTTCAAGTTTTACTACTTAAGAGGACAATATAAATGAGATGATATTGCACATCTTAAATTGCTTTATCTGATTGTACTGGCTTATGCAAACCCCTGTGGACACATAACATATTGAAATTTCACGCAGTAAAATATACATTTACTTTTGTGCAAGTTTCATTTCCTGAATCTTAGTCTTTTGAGGGGATGCTTCAGCACCGGGAGCCACCCAGTACAAAAAATGACAGCTGAAAGTCCTTCAGACGTAAGCAATGACAGCAGATGCTGGTGTGTGCGTAGTTTCTGAGAGGCGTGGTAGCATCTCTGTCTGCGTTTTTCTCCCTTCTGCCTACGCTCACGACACTGTGACGACAAGAGTCGACTATTTTCTGTCCTTCAGATCACCAATACAGACATCCAGGGGAAAAGGCATAGGTGAGCTTCAGTGATGTTGAGGTGAAACTAAAAAAGTGTAACTGATTAATTATCATGAGGCAAACCACTAGTAATATTAACAGTATGTAAGTTTACATACACTTACAAGTGGTGAAGTACTCTGCAAGGAGTATTAGCCTCTATAGCATTAACCACATCACACTTCAGTGTTGCAGCAGAGTGCACTCTAGTGGTCTCAACTGCTTTTCTCTGATCAGATCCCAGCAACAGCCAGTAAAATGTAACAGATTTGTTTCTATTATTTCAAATGATCAGATTGGTTTAAACTGATTTTCACCTGGATTCTACAATGTTTCCACACATGAAAGTGCTGCTGCTTCCTGCTCTCTAACTGCAGTTAGCAGTAAATGTAGCAGCTCTATCTCTTCTCCAATAAGAGAAATTGTTGAGAAAATTATGCCTCAAACTTCCTCAACTGTTCTGATTTAAACATACAAAACCTACACAATAATTGTCTGTTAATTATCAGGTAGGAAAAATTAAGACATTGACAGTGGAAGCAGATCACCTTGACCATGCAGGGGGCGGTTGAGTCAACCTTTGACCCCCAGACCCATATTTAAATATTTGGGCACCCATGCTTTAAGTCTCTTAGACACAGCAGCAAAAAACTAGAGCCTCCCTCCCTCTCAAGACAATAAAACATTAAGCAAGACAGAGCCTCACACTACACTGGTATGTGACAGTAGGACAATATCATTATACATACTTGTATAATGATATTGTCATGCAGTTCCCCGAGTGGTCAGCAGGTGTCAGACTTCTTCCACAGTAAAAAATAAATTGACATCAGTCCTTTGTTTCATTGAAGGATGTGTCTCTACTTCCGGTACGTCTTTTTCAAAATCATAGCTGATATTAAAACAAAATGAAACATAAAAATGATTTGTTTTGTGTTGCTGCTTCTCTTTCATTGACTCATTCATTGATTTTAACATTAGAAAATGTTTAATGGATGTTGTTTGCTACAATTATATAATATAATATAATAAGTTAGTTTTATAGAAAATGTTTACAGTCACGAAGGAATGAATACCATAATCTTTGTAGCCAAGTAAAACAAACAAACAAAAAAAAAAAAAACAACAGCTGACATGCACATTTTCATGAATCCTGGGGAGTTTTCATATATTGCGGGACAGGACAGGTGTCATACTTATGGATAATAATGACATATTGATTTATTCCATGAAGTTGCTATTATTTGTTTTACATCAAACGGCAGTCTTGTGAAAGGGTTTATAAACATTTATCCAAAGTTCTGCCAAAAGTGAGCAAAAGAAATCTGGTATCTTGGGAACTTTCAGTCTGTTTTGGTATTATTTAGTTTGCACACTGTGATGTTTCACAACCACAAAAAAAAAAAAAGGCATTGCAGTTGAGTCTCTTACTGGATGACTTAACTGACACTTGAGCGCTGTGTATTCGTTATGTTATTGAACTGTAGTGTTAGTTTTTATTGTCATGTAATGTGTTTTTAACTGTGAACTTCTGTGAGATGGAATACAATAAAAAAAAAAAAAAAAAAAAAAAAAAAAGACTTGAACTGAGTGTATTGTGCAGTAATGTGGCTGAATTGAATTATCAGGGTTTATTTTGAAAAGTACAGAAGGAAGTGAAACGTTCACGTCAGATTACGGTGGCCAGCGGAAGTGTCGCGTGACTGACTGGGGTCTTGAGCACATCTGGTAAGAAACATATTTTTAGTCAATTTTTATTCAAAACAAGGACAGCGCAAGTTGGTATCTAATCATTTTCTTCTCGGCAGCGTGAAAATGTATGAGACTTGTGACTAACCGAGTGTGACCGGCACTTTTACTTGCTAACTTGACGTTAACGGTCCCCGGCTGGGGTGGCGTAATGATGTCCCCCAATGATATAAAGCGGTGGCAGCAACCGCAGAGTGAGAACTAGCTAAACTTTTAACCACAAACGTCATGTAAATATGTTCAACAAACGAAGAATTTAATGTTAACATGTGCTTCTACTAAACATGACTCTCTAGTTAACAGTATTTGGTCTAACCTGCTATTTATGAAGTTAATATGGTTTGAAAGGTTAGGCGAGGCGACAGTGTGTGGTTTTAGAGTTTAGCTAGCGAAGTAAGTTAACGCTAGCTGTAAATTCGGACATATTAGCCATTCTGACGAACATTTGACATTAGTTTCATAGGCGATATTAGCTGAAATTTTGTCAAAGCAGTGGACGTTTAAGTTTAAGATACGTTATTTGTCATCGCCCCCCGGCTTCTTTGGTGGTTTGGCTAACTTTTGTGGCACGTTACCATAAAACTCACAGGGTTAACTAAATGTATTTATGTTTTATGCATAAAGTTACACGACACTTTCGTGTCATCTTTAAAGCTACCAGCTAGCGTTAAGTGTCCTCTAGATTGACTTCTGAGTTTGACAGTTTAACCGGCGCACTTTTACTTTGAAGGGGCAAAATCAGGGCGGAAGGGCGGATGCGGTTAGCTGCTTGTAGCTCGACAGAGGGAGGACATAGTGGAGACCGTTGGGAAGCTTTGGCCAAGCGGTTCTTGGGGATCCCTCTCGTTTGTACGTGTAGGTTAGCCGTGTCACCCCTGGGATGAATCCACCAAGGTATGTAGCTCGAAGGCTGGGTAAAGTCTGAGGATGTTATGTTGTCAAATCGTAAGACATGACCAAAATGTGCTCCTTTCCTGCCGATGCTGCCCTTCAGTTTGCCTGGCAAATTAGCTGGCTAGCCCGTTTTTTGCCTTGCAGATAGCATATGTTTGCTCAGTCACATCCACCAGCTGCTGTTACTATCTTACTTGATTTACATTTCTCCTTTCCTCTCCAGCCTCCACGCCTCTGTGGATTTAAATTAGCCTGGAATATGAACAGAAGAAGAAGATAAGTGGCTGTGGCTGGCTTCCTGCAGGATTTTGCCCAGGCTTTTTGTTTTTCCGTGGACATGCCTGGTCTATGGAACAAGGCTGCGCGAAGCTAGCTGGCCGACAGTCCAGCTAGCGCGACATTTCCAGGCTTTTGGATGCTTGTTTGGCTAAAGAGCTGATTTATTTTGGATCAGCGCTACCTCGTCTCCCTGGGGTAAGGAGTCAGGATGGGGGAGCCCAGCCTGGACGACGCCAATGTCAAGGTGGCTGTACGTGTACGGCCCATGAACAGGAGAGGTGAGAGGGCTTCACAGCTAATATTTGGATTGTTGTTGATGCATAAACACTCAAATTATTGTTGCAATGCAGATTGCATTTTTCCAAATTTAAGGTTAACACGATGGGTACATCCAGGCTCTATTATGCATAGACTTAATCTCATATTACTCAGATACAGAAATGTGCTCACATACTATCTCAGGTTAACTATAAACAAAGTACATTTCACAACAACACTATCCACAGGGGACTGGCTTGACTAAAGTGCTCCCTGTTTAATTTCCTGGGGATGGGATGCCAGTCAGAAATCACCACCCATTAGTGAAATGAGCTCCCGCAGATTAAAGAAAGCTGTAGTCGGCTGGTCTGGATGGCACATGTTCGACAGTGCTGCCATAGGGTATCCCTCATGGCTGCCTGCCATCCAGCAAGATTTAAAGCCGAGCTGCTGTGTGAGATCTACTGTTAGAGTGTTGAGATGCTTTGTCTTCTTCTCTGGCTGACACAGATGCCAATAGCTTCTGGACTTCATCATCATCACTTGCTGATACAGCGGGACAGTAGTTTGACAATAGCAATGGGTTGGTATGACTTAATGAGGACAGGATCAGTGTGTCGGAAAAACCCTTCTCGGGGGCATCAATGAACTCGGTCCTGAAGTATTGTTTACCAGAAATTTAGTTGCAAAGTGAAGATGTATTTTGAACGGAGGCTGTTCCTGTCATCGCTGCCTAAATAATATCAGGTCAACACAAATGTATCTTCCCTGAGCTGCAGCATGTCTACATATCACTACATCCTCATCTCTGAGTTTAGATAAGCCTGGCTAACAATGGCGCAGAGTTACACAAATTCGCACGCAAATGCTCCGGCAATTATATTGTGAATTCTGAGTGCAGCATTTGCCAAGTCGTGTTTTTGCCGTGGGAGACCATGTGTCCCATGAAAGGAAGAGGAGGAGTAGAGCTGCTGAGGCAGAGCGGTTGACCGACAAGTGGCAGAATGAATCACATGTATCCCTCTCTCTCTCCCCCCTCTGAGCCGGAGAAGTCAGTCACAAGATCATGGCAGTGGATAGCCACACTGTTCACCATAGGCAGGTATTTACCATGAACTCTAATGTAGAGAACCTCAGCAGTCGGCATAACATTTCTGCTCGCTTAGACATTTGTTTAGACATGAGAAACAATCCCATGTATTTCAGCTGACGAGTCAGTTGATGTTTGGTAATTTACTTATCAAGGTTGTTGTGATGAACTGTAAATAGATGGTGAGACAGAGATGGAGAGGCTACAGATTAGCTTTGGTGGAATTCCATTTTAGATCTGGAACATGTGGATTCATCGAGGCTGTGGCTTATTGAACACATTCCTCTGGCCACATCTCATTCATTTCTAACGGGAGAGTTCTGTTTTCCTGTCCACTTTCCAGCATGCCCATATCCACTTCCTGCTGTCATTGTGAATTCTGAATGATTCATCAAGAGACATTTAGAATTTGAGTTCTCTCCAGCTCACCTGGCAGGTACAGGGGATGGAAAACTGTCCGCCAGATGGACTTGATTGAAAGACCGCCGCCTTAATGTTCTGTAATTCCAATTATTCATAAATATTTACACATTTTGTTTATTTTTAAAATAACTGGGATTATAGCACAAAGTACTTTCAGAAGTCCATTCAAGTTATATCATTCTGCATCAAGTCTGTCAAACAATCAATTAGTCAACTGAAAGAAAATTAATTGCAAACAATTTTGATAATTTATTAATAGTTTAAAGTTAACGGTTCCAGCTTCTTAAAATGTAAGGATTTGCTCTTTTTCTTTGTTTATTTATGATGGGAAAGAGTTAGTGTTAGTTGGACAAAATGTATTTTAAGACATCATTTCAGGCTCTGGTAATTGTGATGATGAGTGATGATTTTTTTTTTTTACAATTATTTAATATTTCATATACTAAACAATTAATCGATTAATTGGGCAGATAATCAGCAGATGAATCAATAAAGAAAAGAATTGTTAGTTGCAGCCCAAAGGAGAAGTAGCCTGCATTTCTAGTAGTTTTATGTCGAGCTTCGTTGTTGCAACACTACAAACAAATTCTTGCATCTGTCTTCCACTGCTCAGCAAGAAAAGGCTATCATGATTTTGGTGGAATGGAACAAGCAGGCAAATTGATGGCTTACTAAAGGCAGTGGGAATGGGTTTGGAACCAGCAGTGCCACGTTTCCAGAAGGGCCTTTTTGATGCCTGTTTGAATGGAGCGTCTGTCTATACCTGCCAGAGTTAATGTAAGACTTTCATGATTTCAAATAGACCCTAAAACCATACCAGCTTAAGCAGACAGAATTCTTCCATCACCAGTCTGTTTAGAAGAGGTGACAGTCAAAATTGAGTCCGAACAGCCCTCAGAAAATTGATCTTGTCCAGCTCCACATTATTTTTATCTAGGCCTCCACACACTGACACATCTGAGCTGCTCAGCTCAGACACATATTTCTCTGTCTCCTGCTGTCAGACAGTTGCTTGAGGACACAGTATCAGCACCTCAGAGAGGGCAAAGGAGTACATATTCACTATCCTCACTCACCTGTCCCCAGCTGGTGCAGTGATTTAGACCCATACCACTGAAAGAATATGTGGGCTTCTTTAACCTCGAGGCCACTGTCCCTATGTGTCCCAGGTTGAGGAGGAGAGGAGGTGTAGCTGCCTTGCTGGACAAAGGCAGGAAGGGAGTGAGTCTGAATGAATATTTGCTAACATTGCGTAATGCTCCATGTTCCCATGGCTGTGGCCTTCGAAGAACAGAGCAACGGCAGGCGTAGCAACAGCAACACCATGGCCAGTCAGCTTCCTGGCTGATGTCAGGGCTGTTGTGCCAAACCTCAGCACTGGTAGCCGGGGGAAGGACTGGAGAGAAGGCCAGTGGAAAGTGGGAGCTGGTTATGGAGCAAGGAGGGGCAGAAGACAATGAGTACATTTATCCTCCCAGCAATAGTGCATCACACTTTCCCTCTTGCTAATCAGGAAGTACAGCTGCAGCATCAGGGACACATGGGTAATGTAGGCAGCGACAGAAGAAGAGAAGGCAGAACAAAAAGTTTTCTAACTCAACCTGTCCATGTCTTTGACACTCCCCCTGTTTAACTTTATCTAGTTCTTTCACTTTCACTGTCTTTTTGTCACTCAGTCTCTGTTGGCTCACCCTTCCTTTTTTTGCCTTGTGGTGTCCTTGACAGCAGAAGAATTGGAGGGTGATTCAGGCCCACTGACCTTTGACACCAAGTTTTCATGGCTCTTCCCCTCGTGTTCCTGCCAGGAGCAGCAGTGTTGAGGCTCTCTACACAGACAATTTAGCCCCAAGTCCCTTATGCTCCTGTTTTACACAGGCACACCTAGAGTCTCCTCAGATGTACAACGTCTTGCTCAGAGTGCCAGCCCAAATCCATTTTAAGTAGATCAAGAGCAGATCTAGACTGATTTTTAGAAAGTCTGGAGAGCAAAGAACCACACTACATTTAGATGTGGTTTAAAATGCGATTCCAAGCGGATTTCTGAAGATGCATCTCAGGTGGGATGTCTATCCACTCTAAGTGGATTGCGAAGCGTCACTCAAAACGCAACGCAACTGTGTCAGTTACAGAGGGACAGAAGTGCTTCAGAGTGGCTTGGTATGGAGGACCACAACACAGAGAACAGTCCTTCATGATGTTGGGACACAATCCAATCTGATCACAAGCAGATAACAGTGTCGACAGGCTGTCTTAAAGATCTGATTTGAGAAACAAATTGAGGAAAGGGTTATTTAAAATTGCTCTGTCTCCTGTCCACTGCAATCAACATTGTGTAGAGCACTGATTGTTGAGAATCTCATAGTGTTTCTTTATCCAGAAAAGAAATAGCACATGCTCCACTTTGACTACTGACGAGGTCTTTATACTGTAGCTCATCCCTGCTTCAGAGTAGTCATGCCTTGGTCATAAAAAGCTGCAGGCATAAACTGTGGGCATACATATCCTAAAACGACACAGTGTAAATACTGCTTTATACAGAAGAGAGGAATTGAAACCACAGAATGTTTCCTGTCCAAACACATTTGCTGAAGTTTAAAATCCTTGCATGCTCATTGCATAATGGAGGAAATGATTATTGACAGTCATCTGTGTCATGATTGTGTGCTAAAAATCTGGCAGTCTGTGTGTAAACACTGGGCCAATTGATGTTGGTAAATACAGCTATAAGATGCCCAGTAAACCCCAGCAGCAGAGGTTCTGCTTTAGAGAAATGGAAGGAATAGAACAGGTTGGGAGGCTTGAATCAGGCTTTAAAGTTGAAGGACATTATTATCAGCAAGTCTCAGCTCTGCCTTGGTGTCCTTGAGAAGACACTGATTTGCATCTATGGAGTGTTGTTCTAGCCCTGACCTCTGACCTCCCTGTGGAAGGGGGCAGAATAGAAGAGGATATCCCTTCGCAGCAGGAGCAACACAGTCCTATCTTGATGGAAGACTTGTCTTTGACTTTTTTGCCTTCTTTCACAAAAACGCTTCCTAATTGCTAAAATCATGTGGCGGACATGACTTGTTCCTGTGTTATTTATTAACCAACAAGCCAAGATACACACAGTTCTCTTCAAAAACAAACACTATTTCTGAATCATCCTACATAAGTTGCATAAGGTGCAATATTTTGTGACTATTAACAAGACATTTTTATTTTAGCTTTTTATCACAGTAATGAATTGAAATGGTGTAGTGTGATAAATTGCCGGAATTGGCCGTTAAAAAAAATGAAGTTTTGTGGCCCGAGCATCCTAAACCAGCCACCCATGAAAAACTGCTATTCTGCTGCAAGTAACCAATTGTCTAATGCTTTTTTGTTTTGTTTTTTAAATGCACGGCCAGTTCTGCCAGAAACTGGATGCCCAGGCCATGCTGGCAGCACCTAGATTGTGTGTAGACAACCGCCATTAAATCCCACTGGCAAGACTGATGAACAGAGAGTTCTACCAGCCTCATGAATTTCCAGTGCGGTGTTATTATTTTCCATACTTTTGCTGGTTACTTTCACAACAAGGCTTCCATTAGGTTACACAACTGACTCAGCAATGAAAATAAACATTATTTGCAAAACTTTATGCTAGGACAGTGAGTTTGCATTTTTTGTAAGTTATAAAACATGAGAGATCCAGTAATGAGTCTGATTTGGCTTATTGCATTTTTTTTTATTCATTCCTTACAAGAAACATGCTTTGCTCAGATAAGGTGGTGTAATTGTTGCCAATTGTGATGAAGTAGCCTCAACAGGCAACAATTTATGCTGGATTATGCAGGCTATTGACATAAATACCTGAGTGGACAAAGCATTAGCACCGTGCCTTATGCTGAGCTGGAAATGGCCAGTTGTTGTTCTGAAGGCCAAGTGTTGCACCATGGCACACAAACAAGCCAGGGTCAGTACCGGAGGTACTTAGTCGTGTGCGTGTGCGTGTGCGTGTGTGTGTGTGTGTGTGTGTGTGTGTGAGAGGGAGAGAGAGAAACTGACTGCCTGGCTTTATTGATTAGCTTAACACTCACTCGAAGGTAAAAGGTCATTTTCAGAGTTGATGTTTCCTGGCCTGCTCACACAATTGTTTGAACTTGATGTCCCACAGGAAGTTATTGTGCTATTCTGCTATTTAACTTCTGCTCTGTCCCTACTGCACAGCAGGCTAACAAGTCACCATGAAACCAATTTTTGAAAAAGTTTGTCAATAAATAAACTACCCAGCTCAACCGCAAACAAAACATTTGAGTCATTTTCTAAACATTGAGTTACCTGGCAGAAGTGAAGTTTGCTTGTTAATTTCTTCAATTTTATTCCCACCATTGGAAGCATGTTGGGAAAAGATGCATGTATTTCTGAACAATGTGATGATGATACTATGATATTTGTGTTTGCATGACCGTTTGTCTGTCTTGACCTATAACAAAACAGCAGAAACGTCAGCATATCCGGGTTGTGAGGTTACACACTGGTTGTAACATTTTGATTTGTCTGATCCATAGAAAAGGAATTAAACACTAAATGTGTTGTGGAGATGGTGAAGAACCAGACGATCCTCCATCCCAACTTGGGCAAAGCAGACTCCAGGTAGGTTTGTCACTATCCACCCACATCAATTATTTATTCCCTTCATAAACATCTCTTTGTTATTTATTTTTTTTGTCATGAGGGATACAGTGCATTACATTTTACTCTGACTTGTATAGTACTAAATAAATCAAGGAAAAAACTAAGAATAAGTATCTCAAAACACAGGCATACACCTATTTTTAGATTCAGTATGACTTCAACTTAAAGTAAAACTTCCATCTCCAATTTCCATTGTAAATAAATATCCTCAAATCTGATTCAAAGTCATAACTCCTTGTCACTTAAGAACTTGCCCGAGACTTTTCATAATTTTAAGTTTTCTTCAGTTATCCACTGACAGTTGGCTGTACATCCATGGGTACATCACAAACAGGAACTAATAATAGCCTATTCGTCATACTTTTCATGTTGCCAATTTGCCAAAATATGAATGGGGGTTGGTGGGTGGGCAGCTTCGTATACGCTGCCAAGAGCTTCTGCCTAGTTCCCTTACACAGACAATGACATGGCTGTAAACATGTCTTAAAACTGTGTGATATTCAGTGACTCCCCCCGATTGCTAGCTATGATTTGTTTGGAATGTTTCTTTGTCGTCATGATGTAGTTTTTGGCAGGAGGCCGACTACCCAGCTGTTGGGCCTCATAGAAACAGGTGTATTTCAACTCATCATCACTTGTTCCCTCTTTTGGCTTCTACTCTTTTTCCATCCTGTTAACCAGCTGCTGTTTGTGGGCAGCACTGAATTCTGCTGGGAGTCTTGATCCTCTCAGACCTTGCACTGAAGGAGGCATTAGGATGCATTAACTGGTTCCAGTGGGAAAATTAGAAATATGTGACTGACTGTGCTGTTCCAAAGTGTTCCAGTATAACTCAGGGAGGACAAACTTTGAAGTTAATCGCCTCATATGTCATAAAAAAAACTAATAATTACAGCTTTAATTTAATTATGTAATGTTTCAAAATGGGCCAGTAGGCCAAAGCTTCCTCCTGCCATCTTGGAGGAAGCCAGCTGTGTTGGAAGAAAGATCTCCTTGTAACTGGTGGAGCTGCCTGTAGACTGCCAAATCAGAAGTAGTGAATAACGCTGGCTTCAGACTGAGGTGTGTGTGTGTGTGTGTCTGTCTGTGTGTCAGATGGGCCTGCGCCTGGAAGAAGACGGCAGCAAGACAGACACAGACAGAAACAATTATACATAAAAAGACAGACTACGCTTCTCTCTTCCCTCACTCCGTCGAGTCGTAACTCCCCACTGCCCAGCTTCCTCCCTTTTTCTCAGCTCTTCCGTTTCCGTGGCAACACAGGGGGAGGTTAACTCCGGGTCGCTGTCGGTGACCGTGAAGCCCCTTCCTTGAGTGAGGAGACGATGGAAGAGGGGGAAAAACCCTCATTTTCTCGAGCATCTGTCGACCATAAACTTTCCCTGTGACTTTTATGGAGGACTAAACAAGAGAAGAGTTTCTCTCTCAGTCTCTCTGTGACAAAAGAGCGAGGAAGCAGCAGGAGGATGGGCTGACTGACTGCTGCCCTCAGCGTGCAGATGCTATTTTTCATTTTGCTTGTTTGTTTTCCATTTCCCATTTACATACTGTTTACATTGGAAGATTGTCTTCTACTCAGTAGTGCAATTGGTTGTAAATAGCTGACTGACTTGAGTGGGTGCATAAAGGAGGTATGCAGCAAAGTTACGATGCTGCAGCAGCATGGTGTTTTTTTAGCCAAATGTGTTACCAGGATTCTCTTTGTTTAAATCTGGCCAGACATATCAACAGAAGATGATACATAAAAGGGAGAGTGCAGCGTCGAGACTGAATCCAAAGTCTGTCTATACTTCTATGCCATATCTGAAAAAACTAAATACAAATGTGTAAGATGATACGGTTATTAAAACAAAAAAGTGACCGGACATCTGGTATAATAATTGGATGTGAATTCTGCCATTTGCCAGTATTCACTGCTATTTTTTTAATACACTTGGATTTTTGGTATTTATTTGGTTCCACAATTATTATTATTTTTATATTTTTTTTAATGATCTTCATTTCCTTGATTTCAAATATAGAGCTGCATCCTGTCTCATTTCCAGGATCTGATCCACATGCCTCCATTCCATAATGTGTTTCTGCTTTCACTTGCTTTCGGTTTCTTTCATTTTAGTCGTTGATTATTTTGTTATCAATCAACCACCACAGCCCTACATTACAGCTTTCGGTTTTGACAGTGCGAAAATAATGGTTCAACCTGAAAATTGGGCAGGGCACACAAACAAGTTTTAGGAAGGATACTTTGGGGCAGAGGTCAAGTGACCCTGCTAGATGGATGGAGCTAATATTCCTGGACATTTATTGAGAGGTACTTCAGGTTAGTGCAAGAAAAGATATAGCACAGGTTAAATGATGTGGGGGAAGCCTGGTGTATATTCTCGTTTAAGGCAGGGCTGTTTTCAGTCTGAACGCTCTTGAAGTTTGTTGTGATGCAATGATGAAACTTTTCTGTCATGATCTATTTTCACTATCTACTGCAGTAGACTCCTTATCTCTGCTGTCTGACATCAAGTTTTCAAAAATGTCTACACTGGTATTCATGTGGGGGTTGTTGCTGAAGCTAAGGATTAGTTGTGTTTAAATATAAATGAAGGATTTTCTCTTGGCCTGTCTGAAACCGCTTTCCTTGGAAGTAATTGGTAAAAGCTAGTGGGGCTCTTCTGAAAGCTATCCACTAAATGCCTCACAGCAGCTGGGAAGTAAATCTATCATTTGTAAGTGTTGACTGTCTGTTCTGTTGAGCGTCCTCCTGGTTAGTGAGTGCATTCAGACAAAATGAGTTATGGCTAGATTATGACTCTGGCTGCATGCCCTACAGCTAATACATTAGCACTGATCTGTTTTTTGTGTTTTGGACACATAAAGGCAATTAATATCAAATGTAAGCTTTGGTCCATTCCCCCCTTCTTCTTTTTGATTCCCTGCTTACAGCAAGACTGTGACATTACCTTTAGAGGGCAAAACAATGGTTAAAACCATTTTAGCCACCATGGCTTAATATTGACCAGTGTTTACCTGATGGATTCTGGTCATTTCCAGTTTATTTAATCTGATACAGAGGTCTGCAGATACCTTTTTTACATTTATTATGAAAGTGTAACTCGGTATCCTAATATTCGGTTATTGGCTTTACAGGTGTTTTAGGTCTGTCATGGCTTACTTAACTCCACATTCTCTTACTATTCTTAGACAGGACCATCTTGTTCACTCGGGCATGAACCAGAAAAGGCCACCCATCACTAATGGAGGACAAGGCCACGTACAGGACTAGTTAAACACTGAGCCTTGATCAACTCTGACACACAATAGACCTTGTCCACCCAGTGTATTGACCTAATCACTGCCTCTCTACCACATGCTGTTATTGCTATGCTATTCAAATAAGACCTGAGCTACAAGGCAAGAATTAATCAGTGAATTTGAATGATTAATTTGTTAGAATTAAATTACTGGTAGTATGTGTCCTATGAAACACCTACTTAATCTAAAGGAAAAAAAAATCCCATAAGCCAAAAAACAAAACAGCGTTTCCAAGAAAGAGATATATACCAAAAGATATCCGTTTTCACTTTTTACTTCAAAGTGTTGAAGTGACATAACTTTCCACTTACAACTGAAGTTATATTCTGTGCTTTGCCTGATCAAAATATCTGCAGTCTATTTTTGAATTCTTCACTATGAATAATTTAAAAGCACCTCTCTTTAAGGTAATTTCCTTTTTATAACATTGTCTTACTCCTCAGTTGTCAGTTGTGTGCTCTGCTTATGTGTTCAATTCAGTTTTTCCACCAGTGGTGCACACTGGGCAGGCCAGAGCTATGTTCCTCGCATTGCCACTCTCAGTGACTCATTGTGGTGCCACTCGGGGGTGGCTTGTTCTATGAAGTTGAGCATTTTGCTTTATTTGAAAACTTCTTACAGAGAGCAACAAGGAAATATTAGCTCTACATTACCAGTTTACATACGCTGTGTCAGTCATCATGATTTGAGTGCCACTTCTGCTGAAAATATAAAAATTCTCTTCATCTAAAGTAAACAAATTGACACAGACAGGTAACTGCTGTACATAAACATTAGATTTGCAGCAGCTATACATGTGCGATAGACTTTAATTGCTTCCACACATTACACACAATTGGGTTGTTATTCATGAAATGAAACCGCACACTTTAGGATCTTCCTCCCCCGGGAATATGCACAAACGTTACTGGTTTGTAAGAGTGGCATTTAACAATGTAACAGAATGCGCAACAGAAGTAATCCTGGCCAGTTCAGCCACAGAACAGCACATCGTCCATTGTAAATGGAACAGATTCCAACAATGTAATCCACTAAATCACAAGTTTCCAGATCTTGCGTCTTGACATCAAACAGAAAGCTACTGCTATCTTTTCAACACAAATTAAAGACTGTGTCCTGCACATCTCTAAAGTTACTCTGTTTTACTAACGTTACAAAGCCTGAGTTTCACTGTAACTTATCACTGAGAGGATGGGAGGGACTAGGGGGAGAGAGAGAGGGGGTCCTAATGTTTAGTTCAACAGTTCTAATAAAGTTATTACCCGAGGTTGTTCAATTTAAACAGTGATATATTTGATAGAAAGAAATAAAAACATTTAAAATATAAATACAGATGACAGTGTTGTACCTGACCAGCTTTCACCAACAAGGTTTTTTTTTTTTTTCCAGACGATTTATCGTCATCATGTCATATCAGCGTTTTCCTTCTCCCAACTATCATTATTATCGGGCGACATCTACTGTACTAGTTTTTCTGATAAGCAGACAGCTAACTGCAGCCGTGTGGTCAGACACTACAGTTTGCATGATGACCTGAGGCTGTTTGCATTGGACTGCTGAAGCTAGATGTTGACACACTCTGACAACGATCTGTCTCCTGTCAGATGTCAGTGAGGCAAACACAAGCTGCTTGGTTTCCAAGACGATGCACAAAAGAGACTGTGTGGCCCCTTATTCTGGAATGATGTTGGACATTTTGTGTGTGTATGTCAACATGTCTACAAGTGCAGTTTTTATCATGTGTGTCTGGTGTTATTGTGTTCGCTTAGATCAGTTTTATGGAAGTGAAGAATCTACAGTACATTTGTCAGTATAGAAAGTTGGTATGTAAGGCCATTTACTTAAACAGTCTAGCCTGAACCAGTCGTGATGCTGGGAGATTTTAACAGCCCACTAACATAATCACAGGGTTAGGAATTAAGGAAAGAGTGTGTCATTCATCTACAGGCCACGCTGGCTAATTTTCCCCAAATGCTTCCTGTTTTGATTTTTGTCTGAAGGGGTGTGGAGGTCAGCAACTGGATCTAAGCAGGGTGAAGTCTAAGTTTATGTTCAAACTTAGACTTCAGACCATGTAGTCAGGCTAAGGTAGGGCTTTGGACACTTCATGCTAGAGAGTTAATAAAGCAATTTAGGAAATCAGGTTAAAACATGTTGGCAGCGTGTACAACAGTGTGGTGTGCATTTATACGCCTGGCAGGTGACAAAAAGCTTCAAATTTGCAAACTGTCGGAAAATCAGAGCCATAGTCGCAAATATATGCAAAATAGGTCTTTTGAATAAAATGATGCAGGTTTTTTTTTTTTTTTTCCCCTTAGGTTGTAGCATTAAAAACAATCCCTAACATTAACTATGCAAACTATTTATATTTTCTGGGTCAACTTTGGTGTTCATTTCTGTGAGGACATGAAAGCTTGCATGAGAAAGCATAACAATTCAGAGGTCCTGTTAATGTGCATCACGTGGATACAAAGTGAAATGTGTATATTAGGGTTTCAATTCGATGCAAAGGCTTCATGTCAGCACATGTCAATTAATTTGAATGGCTCTGGCAAGCTCTGCTCACTATAAGCTTGACATGGTCAAAATCAGTCATCATCATTAATAAGTATGTTTTACTGGCCTTTTCAAGGATTTTTTTGAGCCTGGTCATTTTTAGGTTTAACTCTCCTGCGACATTTCAAGTAATCATTAACATTTCAATTTGCAGTGGACCATACAAAATGAAATGAATAACTAAAGACCTCCTCCTTAATACTAGCAGGCAAAGATAAGTGATATAGCAGACTGTATTACTGAAGATTATTGTATCAGAAAAAAGGAAGAAATGTCCACTGCCTGAATTTGAAGAAATCAGGCAGAAACAATGAATAAATAAATAAAGCAGGCAATAGCTACCCATACTACGTATTTACAATTACTGACATAATGATAATAATTGCAAGTATAACATAACCGCCTGCCATAGCAAATCTCCTCATGCAGTGTGAATTAAACTGGCCTCAGACTGTGTGGTGTAATATGGCGGCTTTGATTTTTACTCTACATCATCAGGCCGATAGACCACATGTACTGTAAGTGTAGAATACAGGGCTTTCATGCATAGTTGTAAAGTGATACAGCAGCTGAACAGTGATTGGTATAATCCTCGTTATGTCCCCTGGAACATGCAGTTTTATATGTAGGAGGATATGCTTATGGACATGTTTACCGTATAATCATTTTCACAGTATGTGGGGAACTATTGTCCTGTACAATGTTCCTCAGTATGTGCTGAACTCATGTATTAGCCTGTTACATGTCCTGTTGTTCAGAGCCATCAGTGTGTACTGTGATACACTGATGCTGTTTCTGCTTCAGCTTAACATTCCAGTCTTAGGCCCAGCCTCTTTGCTCCCTAACCCCCCTGGCTACCTTCAGCCTCCTTTCCATCCTCCACTCCTCATTCCTCCCTACAGAGCCATGGATGGTACAGTCCAGGACTGAAAAAAAAAAGAATGCAAGAACAGTAGAATACGGGAGAGGAGGGGGTGAGCAGCCATGCATTAAGTTATTTTTTAAATGACGGTGATCAGAGTGGAGGAGCATGCCGAAGGGAGGAGGGACGAATAGAAGTGTTCGAGGACCGAGGGAGGCGGGTTCACAGCTCTCCTGACCGCCTCACTCTCTCCTTTCATTGGTCAGGGGGGCCCCTAGCTTCATTAATGGGCGTTTGAGTGCAAGACATGGGTGACCCTTCTTGCCTGTAGCCTTTGAAGCAACCATGACAGCTGTCATCACTACGTACGTCAAAACCTGCCATGCCGATTTCACCCCTAAAGTGTTCAGAGATATGACTGTGGGGAGATAGTGGGCATGTAGGATGCTCTAGAAGCCCCTTGAGGAGCACTCGGAGGAACAAAACTATTTGGAAATCGGGGATTCACAAACAATTTGAGGAAGGGATTCAAGTGTGACAAGATTTTACTTTAAGCAGCCCCATATGTGAATGTGTGCACAGAATTACAGTAGCATCCTGTTATAGCCTTATTTATTTATTTATTTATTTGTTTATATATCACGTTTAGATGCTGAAAACTCTCAAATACCCCTATAATCTTCTCTCTTACTGCCTGTCTCTTAAACAGTGCTCTGGATAAACATCAACACTGCGTAGATGAGGTCCTAATTGTATCCTGGTTTGAAGAGCTACTGGAATCAATAAGCCTCCAGA
The DNA here is from genome assembly GCA_039737535.1 of Lagodon rhomboides. NCBI lineage: Eukaryota > Metazoa > Chordata > Actinopteri > Spariformes > Sparidae > Lagodon > Lagodon rhomboides. The sequence continues at coordinate 2,371,664 of CM077784.1, read as the reverse complement.
TAGAAATTACTCTGCATGTTTTTGCTCTGTGAATGCAGCATGTCAGCAGTGGAACGTCAGTGAAATATGAAGTGTTACAGATTGGACTGTATGCTGGCTGCTTTGTGCAAGAGCAGCAGCTTTGGCGGTTTGTAAAGAATGTGCATGGGTAAAGGGAAACAGGTGTGTGAGTGTCTTTTATGTGTGTGCGTTTGTGTATGTTCTATCTTAAGAACAGCAGGTTTGAGATTTTCAGATTGAAGACATTTTTGTGATGTAGCTATGGTGTTATGTTAGGCATTTATATTATGTCATGCTGATGGTTCATTGCTAAGAGAAAGAATGAGTGTAGTTGAGGGTCCTCATAAGGAAAGAAGTGTGCATTGGTGTGTAAACCACTTGCAGTCTCTTACCTCTGGCCTCATCCAACTTGACACAGCTCACTGACTGACAGTAGACCACTCCCTGTGGGTGGAGCCTGCACCACACAGATGGAGAAGGAAGAGGAATATTCCCCTGTAGTGAGGAAGAAGACTATAGAACAAAGAGAACAGAGTTTTTAGACTATGTGAGGACATTTTTATATTCTAAACATGTGATGGGGTGATAATAATAAAAGGGAGAAATTCATCGGACTGCATGTGTTGTATGAGTTAATGTATAAACAAGGCTGCCAGTGTCATGGATTCTGTGTCCTCAGGGACTGCTAGTCCTCATGTCATATTGCAATAACCCTTTTTGATTAAAGCACCTCCTGAATAGCTAATGCCCTCATGACAAATGTCACTTGACAATCATGAGAAAGCATATCCGTGAGTTTTATTAAGATTTTACAGTTAATTTACATTAATTTAGTGGAGGTGAATTGTTGGCTCATGTGACATAGTGGTCTGATAATGATAAAATGCACCTATAGCCAGTGTCACTATTTATTTCTACAAACTACATGCTTGAAACATATTTTACAGAGTGGCAGGCTACTCTTCTCGAACCCCAGATAAGTATTACAGTTCAGATGCAGTTGGTCAACCATGTTGTGACAATTATAAAAGTCATGAGTGTTACCTTTTTTATGTTGACCTGTCAATATAAAGAGACAACTGACTCACTAGATTTTCCAGGCAGACTGATGCTGAGTTCTGGATTAGAATAAGTTGACGATGCCTTAATGAGTCATTGCCAGGTATTTAGGATGTTGAAATTGATTAATGGTAACTAAAGTTGGTGTTCCAAACTGTGCTATTAAGCTCACCACACTGTTATTTAAATGTTTTTGACCTGATAAGCGTGATCTGTAATATCAAGATCTGTGCTGTTGCATATTTCAACTACAGGTAAAAAGCAAATACTGAATCCAATGATGTGAAAAAGTTGCTGATAAACAAAACTCTCCACCTCTTGATCTTGAGAAGCTGAAACATTTATTTTATATTTATATTTGCCCTTGTAATTTACTTGTAGTGTAATTTACTGTATACTTCAGTAGACCGCAAAGAGGGGTTCATCTTCCTGTACCTTTGTCATCACGTAATCTGCCAAGAACGTTATGTTTTCCCAGTGTCCATTTGTTGATTGGTTGGTTTGTCAGCAGGATTACACAAAAACTACTGAACAGATTTTCACGACACTCAGATGGAGAATGGTTCTTGGCCCAGGATAGACCCCATTAACTTTTGGGGCTTAGAGCCAGATGGAGTGTCTGTCCCTGTGCTGAGGAAATCAGTTTTAAAGGACATGGCTGTTGGTGAAATGCTCAAACTCTGACGGCGTGTGTGGATTCATGTGTGTACTGTATGTGCCTACTTGCACACACATGTCCTCGGTTCTTCTGTAAAAGATCACGCAGATATTGAGGCCAATCCACCACTCTTTCTAAAATATCAAAGATTTTTTTAATAAACCTTCAGAGGCGTGTTTCCCACTTGTCCCTTTTCATTTCTGAGCAATGACCTAAACCCAGTAACCCCTTCACACCACCATCTGATTCCACCACACACTACTTCAATCCTCTGCCAACTATAGTACCAGTCCCCCTCCAACACTCAGACATGCCCACACACAGACATTCCCACAGCAATTCCCCCAGTACCAGAGTTTTTTTCCAACCCCCAAGCCCTCAGCGATGAATGGACAGACACACACCAAATCCCCTGAGAAGTTGGTTTGACATGTGACAAGCTAACAGGACAGAAACAAGCTACACAAACAAGGCTGATTTTGAATCATATGTGTGCAGAAGTGACTTAAACAAGGAAAGCCTGAGGCCAGTGGCTCTAGTTCTGCCTTTGTCTTTATGTCTGTCTCCTTTCAGCCATGTCTTATTTCTCTTTCTGACTCTCTCTTATCTGTGTACAGTATGGGGGCACAAGATACTTTGTAAAAGAAACATTAATTGACTTGAAGCTAATTAAAATATTTATTTTTTCTAATGCTTCATGTTTCATTTGTTCCAGACAAATACTGCTCTGAATAGCTTAACACACTGCATCCTCTCTAACATGTGCTCTAAATGTCGTCCTCTTATCTATCCACATGCTGCTGTGGACCTTGATCCTCCCTACATCATCAGGAGTCAATCCAAGGTAACAGCACACACACATTACATACAACAAATTTTTTAACGCTGAGCTAATTCCATGGTTATGAATCATCTGTGTGAAACAAAGAAGCCGCTGTATGTCATCCACTCAGTTTGGGAACTGTGTGCAACTGTACAGGCAGTGACACAAAGTGATGTCTGTAAAACAGTTTTTGCCTAAAGAGTCTTACGAGTTTGATTCATCAACTTTAAACCATCTTGGAATACTTGTCTCAAGGAAACCTTTGAATATATTTTTACTGTGTATATACAGGCCAGCAAGGTCTTTTTCATTTAAAATATTCCCACAGTTCTTCATAAACCACATGACACTAAAAATGCACTCTTTTTACACTATGTTGAGTGAGAAAAAGTATTTATATCCAGTTCGGTTTTTCAGTTGAAAACACTGAGTCAAGCATTAGTAACTGGTGAGATAATTAATGTCTATATCAAATATAGATCAAAGTAATTTAAAAATGTACTTTTGAAAGCAACTCCACTTTCACACAGTTTCACAATTGAATTTAACTCCTGTGTAATGTATATGGAATTGTTTTCACAAAAACATTTAGAAATTAGGTGTAAATATCTTTAGTAAATGTTAACATTGCTGTGTAACAGTCGGCCATAGAGCTCTTTCATTCATCATGTCTCATACTGCTGCTGTTTGCATTTGTCAGGTTTTTGCCTATGATTACTGCTTCTGGTCCATGGATGAAACGGATAAGGAGAGATTTGCAGGTTAGTTACTTCAACAGTTCACAATGTTAAAACTTTTAACTTTTCATCACTAAAATCCCATTTAAACAGTTCAGCTTAAAAAGACTACATAGTCACAGTTATAAAATACACCGTGTGTGTGTGTCTCTGCAGGTCAGGAGGTGGTTTTCCAGTGCCTTGGGGAAAGTCTTCTCCGCAACGCCTTCCAGGGCTACAATGCTTGTATCTTTGCCTACGGACAAACTGGTAATTTGCCATGACACAACTCACTATTCAGTGGTCAATATGATGTGAATATATTTTATGAGCGCTACAGAAGTAGGACACAAAGTATGAAGAGTTCTCTTTCCCATTATTAGCACAGTGCCCTAAAGCTTTTTGTATAATAATTAAGAAAGGAGTGTCAGTGCGGATGTGTTGTGGCAGGAAGGTTGGACAGCCTCTCCTCTTTCCAGAATCAACAAAATACCAAGGCTCAAAAGCAGTTTTCAACCCATAGCCAGCCAGCGAGCCAGCGTCTTTGTGAATGGAAAATTTGGAGGCGCAGATCAGGGGTGTGTCGACCTTATAGTGTTCACAGTTTGATAATTAAACAGATCCTTCTCTCATCAAGTAAGAGAGAATTGTCCCACATGACCAAAAAACAGTAACGTGGTACCTGGTAGTGTCTTGGGCAACTTATATGAGGAAAAAAGGAAAAGCCTATGTCATCCTGTCTGTCCTGTCAACTCTTCGTCACATTTCTGTCCGAAAAACAGCGTCTGTCCCCGGCAGCAGAGACAGGCGGCTCCCACAGTTGAATGGTGATTATGTGAAGTGATTCAGAGCAAAAAACTTTAACTCACCATGTGTTTGTCTCCTTCCACTATTGTGTTGTTGTAGTTTCTGTCTTGAAAAAAATCACTGCGACTGTCAGCCCTCCCGACCGAGACTTCAGTGAACTTCCCCTCAGAAAACGGCATCCCTCCCCACCAGTGAGAGAGTCAGACAGGGTCCTGTTTACTGATGGCGATTATGTTATTATGTAATTTAGAGCGAAAGATCTAACTTTGTCACTTTCCAGGATGTATGGTGGGTCCGATCTCATTCACATTATAACAGCATCCATATGATTATAAACAGTCAGCAGGTACATGTTTAGATTAACAGGAGGACACCGAGGGAAAAAAAACTCAGACGTCATCATCATGACATGTACCGCCACGCCTCTTTAGGATCTGCAGCGCCGGCTTGCTGTGTGAATTACACACTCGTGCGTCTTGGTTCTGTGTGAACAAACAACGGCAGAGAATTGGCGAACTGCCGCTGCGGCGATAATGTGGCGTCTCTGTGTAAAAAGGGCTACTGTCTCTGGCAACTAGTATTTTTAAAAATAATAAATAAATCACAGCCACGTTGAGCCCTCCCGACCGAGTCTTCAGTAAACTTTCCCCCAGAAAACAGCCTCCCTCTCTCAATTACTTCACAATATAACTGCATCTATATGATTATAGACAGTCGGCTGATACATGTTTAGAATAACAGGTGAAAACACTTTTCAAATCACATGGATGTCAATGTCATGATGTGACCCATCACACCTGGCTGGTTTTAGTGTGAACAAACAAAGGTGGAGAAAAGGTGAGCTTTCGCTGCACCGATAATGCGAAGTCTTTGTGTGAAAAGGGCTAAAGAAATGGAGAGGACTTTAACTTTAGAAACTCAATTTAAATTTTTTGATTTAAAAAAAATTATATTCAGGTCAATTCACACACACAAGTAAAGCATAAAAAAGGAGGACCTTTGTACTTCCCTGAATATGTCAGCTCAACGACTATAACATGCATCGGGTAGATGTCAACACTGAAGCAAGCAATGTTGGACATACTGTAGAGTCCTGATCATCATTCTCACACAAGGGAAAAAAACTGTCCAGCAACTTCACATGAGTGGCACACATTAACGTTACAGGGTACGCAGTCGTGTGTCGGAAAACATGAGCCAACAAAATATAAACAACATTTGGTTGATCCATGTTGATAAAGACAGTAAGTATTCCACATTATCTGACTGCTTTCTTCATCCTGGAGGCTGGCCTCTCCCTGTGTTTGAGGGGCACCATGATGCATGACAGCTGTCAAGCAACGGCAGTTGACACATTCCCACAGATATTAATGATTATTTAGACAGGATTCATAAAAGATTGTCATAAATTGAATTTTAGCACTGAAAATGTTGTTCAATTCAAGTGAATTAGCACTGTTTGGTAATACAACACTGTCGTGATTTCAAGTTGAATTTAGAAAAAAGGAGAGTTGAGAAAGAATCATTTTAAGAATAATTGACAGGTAGCTAGCCACACCCAGTGGATGTAAATGGTCATCTAGTGGGTGATGGGGTTACACATAAAATAATAGCTTGTTAATCAAATTGGGGTTGGGAGATAGGGGTCCCCACGAAAAAAACTTTATAGCCTTTGTAAAGATAGATAATATTGCAGAGCTGTTGTATTGAATTGCATTAGATTGCATAGCTGTACCTTGCAAAGTGGGCACTTTGTGTATATGAGGTTCGCACAAAGATGCTATTTTCACTTTTCAAATTACCTGCACCAGTTGACATTGTCTGTGTGTGATGTAACCAGGTTCGGGGAAGTCATATACCATGATGGGTTCAGTGGACCAGCCGGGTCTGATTCCTCGGCTGTGCAGCGCTTTGTTTGAACGAACCCAGACGGAAGGCAGGAAGGAGGAGAGCTTTACTGTTGAGGTGTCCTACATGGAGATCTACAACGAGAAGGTCCGAGATCTGCTCGATCCCAAAGGGTACGACCTTGTCTTAATCTTCTAACCCTTTTATGACAGGAAGGATGCTTTTTCTTTCCCTCTGTAGGTCACAGTGGCTGTGGTAATTCATTAAGACACCTTCACTGCTGCATTTGGTATTGACCTTAGATATAACTAAATATTGTCTGTCTCTGGTAAATTCTTTAGTTGGTATAACAGAGAAAGTGTCAGGTGGAGTCTGGTACCAGCAGCTGCTGTGGACAGCAGATTAAAAAGATCACTCTTGTGCCCTGCAGTTACTGATGGAGTCCAGTTCATGTCCAGCAGGTCAGCAGTAAATCAGGAGCACAGGCCAGTGTCTGCTGCCCCAGACAGCATGACCTTTGACCTTCACTCACCATGTGACCTTTTAACCTCAGTAAAACGGTGCAAAGGAAAGCAGCCCATCTGACAGCCATATGGGCTTTTCTGTGGAGCGGAGAATGATGAAGTTCTTAGGCCTGGAGAAAGTTTGAATCAAGTGCTAATCAGAGAACGCTGTGGTGGTGGCCAGGACCAGCAGAGCATATATTGCAACACTTGGTGATACACCAGATGAATAGTAATTTACCAAGAGTGACCATGTTGTTTGTCTGTGTTTGAAACCTGCCTTTATTTTCTGTCCAGGGGGAGACAAACTCTGAGGGTCAGGGAACATAAAGTTTTGGGTCCGTATGTGGATGGCCTGTCCCGACTCGCTGTCGCCAGCTACAAGGTAAAAATATTTTTCTTAAATGGTGAATTTTAGTGTTGTTATGTCAGGTTTAACCAATGGTACTCACTCTGACCACTGTGTCAGTGTGCAGCAGACACGTGAGCAAAGCATCTTTCTTGCATTCCCTCTCACTTTGATCTTTAACTTTGAGGATTTGTAACAGTGCGGCTCACATGTTCGCAGAAGTCTGCTTATTCGTCCCACTAATCACACTGGAAAGAGGCTATTTATATAACTGTCAGAATTTAAATATGTTTTATAGTTTATATTTGGCTCTCAATTGGGCCAATTGAAGCTGTCACTAAATATATAAACAAGCAGAGACTCATAAAAGTTTTCTTCACAGTCTTAAAAGTATATTCTGTTGTGAGAATGAAAACGATTTATTCATAATTTTTTTATTGTTTGATTTCCCCTGTTCTGATAGGACATTGAGTCTCTGATGTCAGAGGGGAATAAGTCTCGGACTGTTGCTGCTACCAACATGAATGAGGAGAGCAGTCGATCGCACGCCGTCTTCAACATCATTCTCACACACACACTGAAAGACTTGCAGTCTGGGGTAAGATCTAGCGCCCACACAGGCTGAGTAGGGCACAGTTTCAACAAACACATTTTGTATTTTTTAATTGCTTTTAAGCAAAGTTTTTAATTATACATGAGATCAGAATTGTCTTCCCTCTGATCTTTTTCATTATGTTTAATCATGCCTATAAATGCCTCACCCTCTGTTGTCCCAGAATCCACCTGCTTCATGTAACTGACTAACATTTACAGATGGTGCTTTTCACACTGTGTTAAGCTCCTGGCTAAGGGAGGTGTTAGCCTCAGGCTAAGAAAGTGTTCGCACTGGCACATTCCGAAGTGGCCTTACCCTGACTTTAGCCTTGGGCTAAGAACATGCAGTGTGAAAAACCCTAATGTTAGTTTGGCGCTCATTTCTAATCCTAATGATTGGTCAATTCATTTTAATGTGATATTGTTTTTGGGTTGTATTATTGACAGAATTCTACATATTATAGGTATATGATATACTAGTGGTTTATCTGCTACTTCAACAAAATCCAAGAATAGACCTAAAAGACCTTTTCTCCATCCTCCCTGACCCACTCAGTCTCTCCTGCTCCTTGCTCTGTTTCCAGACCAACTCGGCCAACAATGGCTGTTAATAATTCACAGGTGTGACTTTGAGTTTGTCAGCTGATACAGGCTGCTCTGTTTTCATGACACACCCATAGTCAGTTGGTCAGTCAGTCAGTAGGCTCATCAAGCAAATGGCTAATGTGTAGTCAGTGAATCACTTCGCCGACACATCCTGTGTCTGGATGAGTCACTTCTTTGTTGACTTTGTCATTTTATTTTATTGTCTCCTCACCTCACTCTAAATACATTTCACATCAGTGTGCATTGTCACAGGGAACTCCTCTTTGACCACCACAGCCACACTATACCAGATGTCAGCTCTTTTTAACGCAATCTGAGTTGTATATTTTTACACAGTGCTGGTTGTTTTGTATTCAGTATGATGCCTGTTTTTATGTTCCATTGTTGCTTTGTGGTAGTCAGCAGAAATAAGAACCTGTTTTCAAAGTGCAGGGGAGTCTTAGGAAAATGACAAACTATGCGGTGCACAGTGTGACAAATGCTTTTAATGCTTTAAAACAATTGTGGATCCCAGAATGTTTAACAATGTTTCAGGGCAGTGAAACCTTAGCTACAGTATCATCTAATCAGTGTGCAAGCCTCAGAGTGTTTGATAAACAAATGCACATACTGTATATGCAAACAACCAGATGTCTATATAAACTTTGTGTTTTGCTATTTCCGTCTTCATGAAAGTGATTTAGAACAATGATTAGTCGAGTGTATGAAAAAAGTTGGCAACTAATTGATTCATCGTTTCAGTTATTTATAAAAACAAAACTGCCACACACGCTTTGTTCCCTGTTTCACAGAAAGCAGGATTTGCTGCTTTTCTTTGTTTAAAATGAAACAGAAATAAGTAGTTTTGATTTAGACTTTTATTCGGACAAAAAAAGTAATTTGAAGGACTTGTGATGTGGATTCTTTACTATTTCTTGACTTATTATATACTAATAGATCAGTCAGTTCATCCCAAAAAAAATGCTAATTCTATCATTAATTGATATGATCATTAGTGACAGCCTTTCAATGATTGTACATCTAATCTAATAACTCAAATTACTCGATATAATATGACTTTAGTCTTTGATTATATGCAGATCTTGTTTTGTTGAATATGTATAACGATATATGATATCAAACATAATCACCTTTTGTTAGTTTTGGTTGTTAGTTCCTAGTTTCACTGCCTAAGTGTCGTGTTGGTTGTATGTTGTAGTACATCTTATTGCCAGTAACTAAACCTAACCCCTATATTAGAATAGCCCACTCCCAGCATGAATACACAGCATTACACATTCATATAAATGAGAACTTTACAACTGCACTCTCAAGAAATTAATTAATATTTAAAAAATTTGTGAGTTTGATAACTTTTCAGAGGAATACTGCTGTAGATCATAGCATTGGAGCTCATCTGTGCCCCCTAATGGCTCAGCGTGAGTTGTGGTAAGAAAAACAGAGATGAAGGGTCATGTAAAGAAAAAAGTTATCTATGACACGTAGGTAAATCACCCATGGCTGGATGAGTCATTCTGACGCTCGACAGCTCATCACAGGATTTCCTTTCACTTGCGTTCTCTGCTCACACTTGTAAACCAAATACTCCACTCAAAGTTCAGTCAGTTTGAACTTTGGCCCCATCTGCTGCCAACTCTCAGTTGTTGACTATTTTGTCTGCTCCACCAAATCCAGTCAAGCTTGGTAACTTAGCTAAGTATACAGCATATTTTGTTTTTTTGTTTTTTTTCCATGATGACATCTACTAGATTATTTACTGTTTGTAGCGCCTGTTAATGCCCTGACACTTGTTCTGTGCTGGTACCTTAAAGCTGCCAAGTAGGCTGACAAGCAGTGTGTCCTGCCTACTGATCCTGTTACTGATGATCGGGTATCACCCGTCCTCGTTGCTAAATTCCTTATTAAGAAGGAAAAAATGCTGCAGTGGCTGGTATTTCCACCTTTTCATTATTAACTCAGCCAGTTAGATATTAACAGCTGAATAGGACTAAAGAGAGTCTGCAGACTGTACACAGTTAATATAAAATGCAGAGACATACACATTGAAAAAGGAAGTGGAGTCTGTTTACAGTTATTAAGTCTGACACAACCAGGTAACAGGACCTTCACTGTTCGTTAGAATCCAGTCATTGGCTGTTGCAATCAAGACGTGTAATTATTGAATTACACCAAGTTGTAGCTTCTTACTGTATTTGGGACTGTACAGTCACCCCCATTGTCTCCCAACTGTGTGGCTCTCCGTTATGTATTCACAATTTCAGGCCATATTTGCTCAATGCTCAGATTGCAATCTCTTGTTTGTTTAATAATTTTTTGTACTCTGGGGGATTTTAAGCAGAGCTTGTCTGAGGCAGTTAGTCTCATGACCAACTCTGTTCAGGAATGAGGTTCTGGGTTTGCTTGTGGTTGCTAATGTGGTGTGATCAAATCTTTTCAAGATGTATTAGATCAAACCTATCTCTTTGTCAGGACAAGGTTGCCTTTGTTTTCACAGTACAAGCTAATTTTACAGCAGCATATACACTACTGTCTGTTCCATCACACAGAACTTTACCTGCAAAATAAAACACAATATTAGCAGTCTGCGTCTGCAACCAAATAAGGTGAATATGTTTCTTACAGTCTCTCAGCTAATTCTTCTTAATGATTTAAGTTAGTTTCAACCTTTTTTTCTAAGCTTTGATTTCTTGAGCATTACAAGCTGCTAAATGTAGGTAGGTGGAGCATCAGAGGCCATAAGATTCTTATCGTAATCATTAAGTATCAGAAAAGGGTAGAAACTAGAGAAACTGCAGTATAACAGCCCACTGAGGCAATGCCATTGTGATTTTGGGCTTTATGAATAAAATTGATTTGATGTAACAGCTAGGGAGAGTGACAAGATAGCATGAGATGTTTGGAATCCAGACAAATTCTTGGAAGTAATAAGTGTCAAATTACACCTTTTTTCTGAACTGGTCCACTGTTGATACAGAGAGATAGGTGCAGCTGCTGACATCGAGCTGCTGATGTGCTACTTTCATTGTGCAGCAGGTGAGGTTAGGTGTTACATTCAGCCCTGTCAGCTACTGACCTGTCTCACTTGGCCAGCAGTGGGTCTTTCCCAGTACAGATGGTGATGTGATATCCAGTTCTTCAACAGCCTAGCACAGGAACTGAAGGAACCTGTCAACATGAGGGTGAAAGATGAGAAACCAAAGTCGCACAGAGCATTTTGACATGAATCACTTGGTAGAATCACAAGAATCCCATCAAAGAATAGAGAAGCTCCTCTGAGTAAGAGTAGACCAAGGCATCGACAGTAGCTAAATAAACTCAACAGAAAATTCAGGGGAGAGGAGGTTTCAAACTTGATGTTTATTTTTAGGTCGTCTGTTGCTGCAGTGCTTGCAAATCAGAGCAGGGCTCAGTTGAAAGCTGCTGAAAACCCAGCAGGAATTGCCTTGATGTCGTGCCTCCATGGTGATTTATGAGCCATCCGAGTTTTGTCAGACCTCATGAGGATGTATGGCGCTGCTTTCAGGAATGTTAGCGGATACAGATCTGCAGAAATATCCTTGACTCCAGGTGCAGGCTGGACAATGCAGTCAAAGACTGTAAGAGGACGAACAAAAGCAGGTTGCAGGCTGCAAGGCCACTTTTGTAGCTACATGTTGATGCAGCTGACTCAAACTGTACGATGCATTTGGCCACAAGACAAATGGACATTCCCTTTTGACAGTGGCATTCATGACTATGTTGCTATTACGTCTTTATTGCTGTGAAAACAATGCATGCCATGCCACATGTGTATGAACAGTTGTCAATGTCTGTCTCTCTTTCTCTGTAGACGAGTGGTGAGAAGGTGAGTCGGTTGAGTCTGGTCGACTTGGCTGGAAGTGAACGAGCAGCAAAAACTGGAGCAGCAGGAGAACGTCTCAAGGAGGGAAGCAACATCAACAAGTATGCACAAGCAGTTGAGCACAGATACACACCTATTTCACACACACAAACCTATGATTGGGTCCAAACCCTAAACTGCCTTACAATATTTTCACCCCGGTAGTGTGACCTAATTTTGGAATATTTTTTTCTAACCAGAGTGTTGTCATATCATTCTTGAGACTCACTTTCTGTCACTAGCACTTACAGCTGTTGATGGCATATACCCTGTTTTAGGTATGATTTTTGTGGATTGGGTGCCACCCTACAGTATTTACTAACATATCCAGTCTATCTGCAGCAACTTTACTTTCACTTAAAGCTTAGTGTAATACAACGTGATTTTGCTGGAAAAAGCCTTGAAACATGCTTGATTTGAAGCATCCTAACACAAAGAGAGATGCACACACACCAAAGGAACAGGAACAGTGATACCAACCCTTCAGCAGATACATGAAGTAAAATAGAAATCTGTTGACCCTGGTGTTTTTGTGTGTTTGCCAGGTCTCTCACTACTCTGGGCCTGGTGATCTCAGCGCTAGCTGAACAGGGAACTGCCAAGAACAAAAACAAATTTGTTCCTTACAGAGATTCTGTTCTGACATGGCTGCTGAAGGTACATACATACATATCCAGTGCTTGGTTTTTGTTTTGTTTTGTTTTTCTTTTATAAGAAGAGAACTTCTGTTTTGATAATTTCTCATATGTTCTCTGTCTGTGTCTCTCTCCTTCTCTCTGAATTTCTTGCATCTTTCTCAGGACTGTCTGGGTGGCAACAGTCGCACAGCGATGGTTGCTACTGTGAGTCCAGCAGCAGACAACTATGAAGAGACACTGTCAACGCTACGATATGCAGACAGAGCAAAGAACATTGTGAACCATGCTGTTGTTAACGAAGACCCCAACGCTCGCATCATCAGGGAGCTCAGAGAGGAAGTAGAGAAACTACGAGATCAGCTGACTCAGGCAGAGGTGAGAAATCTTCGATATATTAAAAAATTAGGATTTGGAAATTGCTGCTTCTCTTAAATCTTAAGTTTTTTAACATTTTTTTTTTCAGTCTTTGAAGGCTCCTGATCTGAAAGACCGTCTGGAAGAGTCAGAAAAGTTGATACAAGAGATGACCATCACCTGGGAGGAGAAGCTTCGCAAAACCGAGGAGATTGCACAGGTAATACACACAAGAGTTGTGGAAGTCATTGAATTGTGTATGTATATACCTATAATTATTAATCAAACTGGGCTTCTATAACGAATCTCTCCGTGTTTGGTTTTTCTACATTTGGTAAAACTCCTCCCGATCATGACATTTTAGATGTTGAATTATTTTCTGTGTTAATCTGAATTCTTTCACTGTGTTTGTAGGAGCGTCAGAAGCAGTTAGAGAGTTTGGGTATTTCTCTCCAGTCCTCAGGGATTAAAGTTGGGGATGATAAGAGTTTTCTTGTCAACCTTAACGCCGATCCTGCCCTCAATGAACTTCTGGTGTATTACCTGAAGGTACATGCACACACACACACACTGTCCTCATCATGCTTTACTCAATGCTCTGTCATGTATTCTCCCTATTCACACAAAATATCAGACAATATTATCACTATCATTGAATTTACTCTGTTTGAATTGGTATACGATCTACCTGCCCTTTAAACATCCCAACTCGGCTGCCTTAGCAAATCTAGAATGTGAAAATCTCAAATGTGTTGGGAAGCCTCAAGACTGAAATGAAATAAATCTAAAAACACAAAAGCAAACTCTGAAAAGTTGGTGTTTAATAGTCGATGACCAAAGATGAGGTCATATCAAGACAGTCACGACCGGGGCAAATAAAGTTATTTTCAGTTTTGATTGCATTAAATCAGAAATGTATACACTTTACACACGTGTGTAGGCTTTAGTCCACTCTCAGCTGACACCAACTTGAAAAAATCTTGAATGTTGTGTCTCAGGAACACACAAAGGTGGGCTCAGCAGACTCTCAGGACATCCAGCTGTGTGGGATGGGTATCCAGGCTGAGCACTGTGTCATCGATATTACGATGGAGGCTGGCGTCGTCCTCACCCCCCACCGCAACGCTCGGTAAACACACCCACATCACCGACCAGAAGTCTAGACTGAGTGATGAGAGCATGCAGGGTTGGCACGGCACCTGCAGTGGCAGAGTTGTTTTACCACAAGAGATGTTGTTACATAATAAAAAACTGATCACAAAAAAGAGATGTCGTGAGATCAGTTTTCAACAGTAAGCCTTAATATCACTGTTGTCTTTCTTGTCTTATAGGACATGTGTTAATGGCTCTCCAGTAACCAGTGGTCTGCAGCTTCACCATGGTGACCGAATCCTCTGGGGAAACAACCACTTCTTTAGGTAATTTCACACAAGCTCCTAACATTTATATCTTGTTTGCTGTTTTGTAGTCTTTGTCTTTTTCATACTTTTTCATATCAAAATATTGCACAATATTTCCATAAATAATAAATTATTATGTAATTTGTAAGTGTTGCACACTTTTAGTACATATGTATCTTTTTATATTTTTTTGATTTACATTTTTAACAATTTGTGTTTGTTTTCATTTAAAGGCATCCAATCTCAAATGTGATCTGTAATAGTTCCTAGAAGGAATTATTAAAGATATGACCTAATCACTGATCATTTATAGCTAATAAACCAGTTGAGACCAAAGATTTCATTCAAAACTGGACATATTACCTGCAGGATCAACCTGCCTAAGAGGCGTTCTCGGGGAGCTGAGGACGAAGAGGGTGAGGGAGGAGTGATGAAGAACAGTGGCAGCAGTGAGCAGCTGGATGCAGATGGTGACACAGCCAGTGAAGTGTCCAGTGAGGTCAGCTTCTCCTATGAGTTTGCTCAGACAGAGGTCATGATGAAGGCCCTGGGAAATAATGGTAAGGAGGTGTTGATATCTGTATTCTGCATAGACGGCACATTTAAAAGTAAGTGAAGTGTTCTCTGACTCCTCTGTGCTTTGTCCTATCAGACCCAATGCAAGCAGTCCTCCAGTCTCTGGAGAGGCAGCATGAAGAGGAGAAGCGCTCCGCTCTGGAGCGACAGAGACAAATGTACGAGCAGGAACTCCAGCAGCTCCGCAAGAAGCTCAACCCAGACCGTCTGTCCACAGGCTCGACTGGAGGGCCAGCATCTGGCCAGCAGGGTTCGGGACAGCAGTCTCACTACCGCAGCCTCGAGAGACTCAGTATGGGAGGGATGAGTCATTCGACCAGCGCTCAGAGCAGACTGAGGCAGTGGAATGAGGACAGGTGGGAGTGCCTGTGTGTACCAAGAATAGAAATGTACACTTAATTACTGAATTGGTTTTTACTTTCATCTATTGTACATCCATTTGATTATGAATGCAAGTTGAACACCTTTTCCATATATATCCTCCTCCTCGTTCCTTCTTCGTTGCCACCTCCACCGTCCCTCAGGGAGGCAGTGTTGGTGAGGAGTCTGCGGCGGCTGAGGGAGCAGATAGTGAGGGCAAACCTCCTGGTGCAAGAAGCTTGTTACATTGCCGAGGAGCTGGAGCGACACACAGAGTACAAAGTCACTCTGCAGATCCCATCAGACAACCTCAACGCAAACCGCAAGGTCTCAAACAGGCTCACTCACAAACCTAGACAGTCATGCACAGATGTCCTGTGGTGTGTTTTTAGCAAATCCTCTAAATATCTGTGTGTGTGTCTGTTTGTGTGTAGAGGGATGCTGTGCTCAGTGAACCAGCAATTCAGGTTCGACGTCGATGTCGAGGGAAGCAGATCTGGAGTCTTGAAAAGATGGAGAATCGCCTGGTCGACATGAGAGAGCTGTACCAGGAGTGGCAGGAATACCACGTCCATCACCAGGACAACCCAGTGAGTTAGCGTGACACATTTACATTCTAATGAGAAATAAGGACATACCCTGTGGTCAGTTATGGAATCATAAAAGATGAGCACTGCTGAGGCCTACTTGCATCTCAGTGAAATCAAGTTGTATTCCATGTTCTCCTCCAGGTGATGCGCTCATATTTCCGTCGAGCAGACCCGTTTTTTGACGAGCAGGAAAACCACAGTCTGATTGGCGTCGCCAATGTCTTCCTCTCCTGTCTCTTCTATGACGTCAAGCTGCAGTACGCTGTTCCCATCATCAACCAAAAGGGAGAGGTGGGTAGTCACACATTTGTTTGTTAATGATGAATTGAATTCCTGCATCTGTTTTTCAGAACTCTCATTAGAGTCTCTAGACTTGATGGATTCTTCAGTGTAGTTTCTGCTGTATTTTCTTAATTTCAGCGGTTGCTTCCATTGAGACTTTACATTTTAGTAGAAAACTGTGTGGCACTCATTCAGAGTGACTCTCAAAGATAATAGTTTTTATTCATTCCTGGATCATATTCACATGATACACAATTGATAACCATATTGCTAGAATGCTAAAGTTTGGTTACAAAATACTCAAAGATGTAAAAAGGACATTTCAGCTAGATTTTCGAGGTATGGCTGGGGTAAAAGTGTTTTTAATGTTTTCACTCTCCTGCCTGTGTTTAGGTGACAGGGCGTCTTCATGTGGAGGTGGTGAGGGTTGGAGGGGGATTGGAGGACAACATGGCTGGAGGAGATGAATCTGACAACAACCAAGACAATGAAATCCAGGATCGCAAACTGGTCTGCATGGTAAGTAGGACAAATCATCAGAGATAAGACCATTATCTCTGTTAATCAGACCGAGTTCTGTCAGTACTTTAAAATCATTGTAGGAGCTTTGTTTTAAAGATAAAGAAGAAGTTTCCTGTTAATTAGGTACACTAAATTAAAACTAGTGCAGTCTAATTAAACAGTCTTGCAATAAATCCACATTCATGAAGGAAATAATAGTAATTTGAGAGGATCCACTTTGGCAACCCTTGTATTCTGGAGAAGATGTGTTTTAATCTTGAAATGACTTTTGAGCTGCGTGTCCTCTGCAGATTAAGATCCTGCAGGCCACTGGTCTTCCCCAGTACCTTTCCAACTTCGTCTTCTGTCAGTATGCATTCTGGGACCAGCCTGAGCCCATCATCGTGGCTCCTGAAGTAGACCCATCGTCCTCTTCACCCAGCACCAAGGACCCACACTGCATGGTGGTGTTTGACAGCTGCAAGGTGAAGCCTGGGAGGGGGAGGTGGACTACAATAAAGTCCAGATTTAATGCTTTAATGAACGCTGTAGGGGTAAGAAAGCAAAAATGTATATTCAGTTCTGAATGATTGGTTACAAGACTGGTCTTTCTTTGCTCATGTAGGAGCTGGCGGTGTCAGTAACAGAGGATTTCATCGAATACCTGACTGAAGGGGCAGTTGCCATCGAGGTTTATGGACACAGACAGGCTGATACAGGAAGAAACCCCGCCCTGTGGGATCTCAGCATCATCCAGGCCAAGACACGCACATTACGAGACAGGTAGAGACAGACAGTCATCTCTGACTCCTAAACCTGGCTTAGCTTTCCAGTAACTGGTGCGCACCAGTGTTGCCCAGGTGTGCCACTAATGTTGTTTTATTGTAGGTGGAGTGAGGTAACACGTCGCCTGGAGCTGTGGATTCAAATCCTAGAGATAAATGAGAATGGAGACTTTGTCCCGGTGGAAGTGATTCCTGCTAGAGATGTGCGGACAGGGGGAATCTTCCAGCTTCGGCAGGTAGGGATAAGCCCAAACACAATCACAGTCAACCGGGTGACAGCAACAAACCTCATCTTAAAAAGCCAGCTTTTGAATATTCTAATTATTTCCAAACTGATATCCTGTCTTCTAAACACGTGTCTTGCTGCACCTCCTCATCACCAGGGCCAGTCGAGAAGAATCCAGGTGGAAGTGCGGTCAGTTCAGGACTCGGGCACCATGCCTCTTATAGCAGAAATACTGCTGGCAGTGTCAGTGGGTTGTGTGGAGATCAGAAATACCACAGGAAACCAGGAAGGAGACGAGATGGACAGTTATCAGGTAGACCACTTTAATACATCTCAGTCTATGATGAGTTTGCCTATTTCGCGGGCAGCAATAAACATTCCATCTTGTGTTATCTACTGGGGAACTGAAGACTCGTAATTGACTGGTTTGTTGTGTAGGAAAGAGACCTGGAACGTTTGCGGGGCCAGTGGTTGGCTGCTCTCACCAAGAGACAGGAATACCTCGACCAGCACCTGCAGAGCCTGGTCAGCAAAGCAGGTAATACACTATGCAAAATCTGAAAACTGTTCCTGTACCCTCGGGGTTGTAGCTGTAGGGAAGGGTTTAATGTTTGAGTGCTGTTTTGTACACAGAAAAAACGGAGGATGACATGGAGAGGGAGGCCCAGCTGCTGGAGTGGCGCTTGACTCTGACAGAGGAGAGAAATGCTGTCATGGTGCCCTCTGCTGGCAGCGGCATTCCTGGAGCTCCTGCTGAATGGTATGACACATGGCAGGAAGTGTCCGTGATTGTATCCAGTCTGGTTTATTTAATAATTCTTTGTGATTACCTCAACTTACCATCCCAGACAAGTATATATGTTGATCAGTGTATATTGCATGTTTGTTAACAGGGTTCCTCTGCCAGGCATGGAGACACACATTCCCGTCGTCTTTCTGAACCTCAAACGTATGTCAGTTCTTTGCTGTATGATTAATGCTTGCTAACATTTTCCGCTTGCAGTCTGATTTACGTTGTTTTCTATTGGTTTTCTCAGCCGATGATCTCAGCTCTCAAGACCAGTTTGAGGTTCCTGATGCTGGAGGTTGGGACGCCACCCTGAGCGGAGAGGATGAGGATGACTTCTTTGACCTCCAGATCGTCAAACACCATGATGGAGAGGTGAGGGTGGCCCTGCGAGAGGTATATTTCTGAGGTGTCCATTCAAGGAAACATTTTATTAATTGGTTCTGTTTGTCCATTTATACAGGTGAAAGCAGAGGCATCATGGGACTCTACTGTCCATGAGTGTCCCCAGCTTAGTCGTGGAGGAGCGTGGCCAGAGCAGCGGGTATACCTGACGGTTCGAGTGGTGGTTCAGCTCAGCCACCCCGCAGATATGCAGCTGGTCCTGAGAAAGAGGATCTGCGTCAATGTAAACCCAGGCCGCCAGGGTTTTGCCCACAACTTTCTCAGAAGGATGTCCACCCGCAGCACCATACCTGGCTGTGGGGTCACCTTCGAGGTGGTCTCCAACATCCCCGGGGTAAGACGAGAGGAAAATGTCAGAAATGTTGTGTTTTGTAGAAGTTTACCTCAGCAGGATAGTTTGTTAAACTCATCTTTTATGTCCCATCAGGATGCCCCAGGTTCAGAGGACAGGGAGATGCTTGCCAAGCTCGCTGCCAACGCACACAACAGCCAGTCAGCTGATGACGAGGCTGCAATTGAGAAATACCTCCGCAGTGTTCTCAGTCTGGAGAACATCCTGACTCTGGATAGACTCAGACAGGTAGACATGTGAACCTTTTTGGGTCAATGGGAAGTTTTAACACAAAAAGCATGACTTGTCAAAATATTAAACTTATCAAAGTTGTGATTTGTTCTCCTGTTTTTACTTGATACAACTTACATTTTTTGTTCTCTAAAAAATTAGAAATGTCCTGTTTGTTACAGGAAGTGGCAGTGAAGGAGCAACTGACAAGCAGAGGGAGGAGTGGCAGACGGAGCTTAAGTTCTCCTTCAGTCCACAGGGTAAAAAACAAACACATACAGTGCCATTATACTGAACAGCATGTTACAATATATGATTTCTCGTAATATCCTTCCCCTCTGTCCTTCCATCTGCAGCTGTCTGGAAGTAGACAAGACCTGTCCACAACCTGCCTGCTGGACGATAAGGTAACACACACCATTGCTTCTTACTTCACATTTTGAGTTCAAATATGTTTTGATTCATTGTTGATCTAGTGAACCAACAAGACCTTTGTATCTTCCATTTGGTCTTTAAGGTAGCAAATGTGAAAACTTGACACCAATGACCTGTCATCTTTCTGCTGCCTGTTTCTCAGGGTCGATGGGAGAGTCAGCAGGATATCTTCATGCCTTCTCAGTTTCACCGCACCCTCCCCCGGCCCGCCTCTTCCCCCTCCACCTACTCCACCTCCCCTTCTTCATCCCCGACTCCCTTTGGCATGACGCCCCCACAGAACCAGGAACCAGAGCAAGGTAAACCACCTCCCTTTCTCCCCCCTCTGCCTTTTCCTTCCTCTCTTCTCTACTATAAATTCCTCATCACTTTTCCTCCATACCTCTAACTCCACCAGTTCTGTCATCCTTATGGGTTTCTTCTCATATGGGTTTATCTGTTTCTACTATATGCTGATCTCAATAATACTTTACACACTCCTTGCTTTGCTTCACTTTGTTTTCCTTCTATTCACCTGTTCATCACTACGTGATCTCATGTGTCATTGTTTAAATTGGTCTCCACTCTGTCTGTTTCCTACCCAGCAAAAGTGATGCACATTGTCTTTCTTCTTGACTGCTCCTTGTGGTGTCGCTCAAATCCATTTCTGTAACCTGCTTTGTCTAACGAGTGTGAACTTCTCTCTCCTCATGTTCACTCCTAAAGCTTTTCAGTGTCTAGACAAATCGGCCTGCTTGATCTAAATAATTCTGTCCCAAAGTTTCTTGCCCATGTCAGAATTCATGTTACTGTGATTAATTCGTTCTTAAAAAATTAACATAATAAATCAGTTTTCAAATCAATTTGTGTTTCACACTCCAGTGATTAGAATGTTTTTACATCACATTGTTATGGCAAAATCAACCATCTGTGTGTCAGTGTGTCTTATGGCTGGCTGATGCCTTCTTCTGCCAGTCTATCGCTGTGTTGGGGTTTTTGCCATTTCTGGGACTCGCTTTCAACTGTCTTCTTCTTTTACACCTCCTCTACCTCCCACACCTGCTCATCTTTCTATGCTTCCTTCTTCCCTTCTGCCTCCTACTCCTTCTGCCTCCTTCTCCTTCTCCTCCTCTCTTGCCTCTCCACCCCCTCCCCCAGGTCGTTCAGGACTTGCTGCCTCTTATCTTTCAGTTAAGGCGCTGGTTCCTCAGATGCCCAAACTGCTCAAGTCTCTGTTTCCAGCACGAGACGAGAAGAAGGAGCTGAGACCTTCGCCACACAACCAGCAGGTCAGCAGAGACAATGAGGTGGAGCACAGTGCAGCTCAGAAAACTAACACTGTGACTGTTGAGCAGGGTGGAATTTAGTCATCTAACTAGTAGTAAATTATGCTAGATGGGTTCAACTAACACATTTAGAGCTCTGTCGACGAGGCGAGCGTTCTAGTTTCCTTGAAATGACCTTATTTGTCATTACTCAGCAGCATGTTCCTCGCATCGTGACATCAGGAGGGGACGAAAGCCGAGTCAAGGCTGAGACGGTGAGATTGTGCCCCTGTCCACTTTCTCCTTAGAAGTTGTTTCTGTAAAGTTCATTAATATAATTATATATGTGCAATATATAGGTTTTCGAGACCTTTTCATGTATTAATATCTAAGCCCAAAGGGTGACTGTGTTATTTGTGCAGTCGACCGGTATGTGGCTGCAAATGTCAGAGGAAAACATTAGCAGATGATGCAAATGGTCCTTCAATATGTCTTCATGCTGCATGTAACCGATCCTAGACTAGTCTAACAAATGATTGGTCCAATTGTCACATTTTTTGGGAAGTTGATTACTATTGCTGACTGTTGTTTTGTTGTTTTACTTGTCTGCATGCTCTCGCCTGTTCCTACGATCCTGTGGCAACCCTTGGCTTCCTGTAGGCTGCTATTCTACGGCCCCCAACTAAAGAAAGACGGGCAGAGTTCCCTGAAGTCCCTCCTCTTCCTGTGCATGACCCGCATGACACTACCCCCCTCAGCCCCCTCAGCCAGTCATCAAGCGGCTACTTCTCCACTAGTGTTTCGACAGTAACCTTGTCTGACGTCCTCCAAACCTCCTCCTCGTCTTCCTCCCTCCTGGCCTCTGAGACTACGTTACCCACAAACACCCAGCAGCAGGGTGCTGACAGGAACGATGTTGTGACCTCTTCTTCTCAGTGTTACGCCAAGATGGCCGTTGTCATCCCTCCACCTGCTCCCCACAGCTCAGCCAATCACAACAACGTCACCACAGAAAACTCCTTCTCTGAACACAAGCTAGTCAACTCAGGAGAAGGCTTTGAGAGGCTGGAGATCTTGGTGGACGATGAAGAGCGAAGCCATGATGACGTACTGCCTGATTGGCTGACAGAAGGCGCATATGTTACAGTAGGAAGCAATAAGGCCGGGACAGTGCGCTACGTGGGAACAACCCAGTTTGCTGAGGGTGTGTGGGTGGGGGTGGAGCTGGACACCCCTGTAGGTAGGTGCACAGTAGAAAGGGTCAGTTCACCCAAATGACACAAATACATGAGAAACCACTTCAAGCATCAGAGTAAAAAAATCAACAGTTGATTTAAACAGTAACTATACTGTATACAGTGTAGTGTAGTACTTTTGTAAGAGTCTAATTTCCACATTCAAAAGGTGGCCATTCTACGCTGATGTACCGCAGATGGGAAACTCAAATGTCTTACTGCTGTGCTCCAGGTTGCAAGTCATATAAGTTGATAAATTAACCACTGAAAAACAACTGCTAACATTGACAGTCAACCACCTCGTAGCTAACATTATTAGCATTGCCAGTTGGACAATACAATCGTAAAGGCATAAATTTAATCTAAAATGTTAATGCACATCTTGCACCCATTTCAGCCTGGAAGTAAAACACACTGGATGTAACAAACCAAATGCTAACGTTAGCTAATGTGTTATGAAATATGTTGTTTTACTTGAAGATGAGGCCCAATTTCCCTCCAGTCGCCCAGGAAGCGATAATATGATAATGATGTGTCAGATTCCCTACAGCTGCACCCAAATATCTGGACTTCACTGATCTTGCAGACTCACAGACTTTGTGAGTGCTGAGGGCTGTCCAAACCCACAATTCATCCAGTCCACAAGGACTTCCAGAGAGTCTGCTTGGGGTGCCACTTCACCAGACTTCAGACTTAATTAACCACACTTCATTGCAATATGGATGTGATGTTGTAAAACTTTTCATGAATGGGTAAAATAGTTAAAATATTTGAAAGTACAGGCTGGACAGGTAACCATTATTATTATTATTTCATTAATGTAGACCTTTTAGACTTGATGTGTTGATGGTAAACACGACTGAAGTCTGCGAGGGCTAAGTCTGCAAGCCCAGAAGGTGGATATTTGGATGCAACCTATGAATTGCAACCTGGATCACCACTTTTGAGTTTAGCACTCTGAGCATGACATCAGAGGGAAAACTGCCATTCTGTAAATATGGTCAATTGACTCCCCTGTAAATACGCTGCCTTTATTGTTGAAGCTGACCATTATAGTGCTGAATAACTTCTGATTTGTGTTGACGACCTTCTTTATTTTCTCCTCCAGGTAAAAACGACGGTTCAGTTGGAGGACATCGGTACTTCAGCTGTAAACCAGGTTACGGGGTGCTGGTTCGCCCAGACCGGCTGTCCTACCGTGATCGAACCAGCCGGCGCACGGGAGAGTTCTCGGCTCCCGCACATGTCCCCGTCCTGCGAGGAGAAGCCATTGTTGCCCGCCGGGGGGAGAACCGCAAATCCTGGAGCAGTTGAGACAGTGAAACCAGGAGCTGGATGGGAGAGATGATCTCCCCACAGAACAACTCCTCCTCTTCCTCTTCTTCTCCCAGCTATGCAACAGGCTCTTACATCAGAACTGACATACTGCCTACTATAGTCTGAAAATACATTCACTACATCCATTCACAATGAATGGATACAATATAATAAAGACAATGAAGAGAAGAGAACTTGTTGAAAGACTATGCAGAGAATATAGAAGTCCATGGAAGGACTATTTATCACGTGGGAAGATGATGCTAAATGAGTGGCGGTCAGTGGGAAGACTGCTGAGGAGGAACAGAAGTCAGTGCAGACTTTGTCATGTTTGGAGTGTCGGAGCTCTGCAGGGTCTGGATTGGAGGTTGCAGACTGGATGATTTGCTAGGGATGCTTTCTGAACTGATATACAGGGATGCAAACTAGTCACTATATAGGCAGGAGTCACTTTTATATAGGAAATATTTTAAACTTTATTTTAGAGTGCAGAAAAAAAGAATGAGAAAAATGAAAAGCTTTCATCTTATCCAGTTTGATTTATTTGCCACCTTTTTTTTGATAATAATTAGTTATTCTTCCTATCATAGCCTAAAATATCAAAATATACTGTATGGGCATTTCTTACTCTCAGTTTATGTCTCACTTTGTGCTCTTCGTGAATGATAAAAAAGGAAGATCATATTAGATGTTTTATTTTGGGTTAACGTGACATAAAGCAATGCCAGTTGTGCAGTGATTTTCACCCGCGATGTGTTTGCATCCCTGGATATGATGTTGTCCACCAGACAGTCCCGAGACTCCCAGAATCCCGTGCTCTGACTGCAACTCCCTGAACTCTGTCTGCAGACACTTTGACTCATTGTTCGAGACACGGCTCCTCGTCCTGGACTCCTTCTCTTTTCTTTTGAACATAGATCCTCCCAGAATGTGCCTTCACCATGGCTTGGTTTGCATTTGTTTGTTTGTATATTTAATTTCTGTCGGCTGTGTTTGCGTTGAAGAGAATGCCTTGAGTTAAGTGTGAGGTGATCTCAGGGACTGCAGAGGGGAAAGACAAGGAGGGGTGTATGTGTTTTGTGTGTGTGTTTGTAAATGTTGTACAGTGTTGTCACGTGTGCACAGATGAGATCATGTTGTCGTTTTGATGTTGAAGATTATATATGTAAAGCAGGAAAAGTCGTGTCCTTGTTGGACAAAGCCACTACGGGAGCAAGTTGTGTGTACTGGGAGGCTTTAAAAGTCGATTTTGCACTGGAGACGTTAGATAAAAAGCATCAGTATGTGGGCAGAACGTGTCTGTGGTCATGGCGCAGTGAGAGGTAGACGAGCGGGAACAGATTCCTCAAACCAACTAGTCATGTGGAAATGGTTCTTGATGACCTTAAACCATTGTATTCTCCATTTGAGTGGGCCGTCTAGATTTCTGTTCCGTCTATCCTCTGTGGCTGACAGCTGGCAGCCTCTAGGGGGCGCTGTTTAGAGTAGTACTTTGGTGTTGTGCTGGTGGGAAATAGGCATGTGTTTGTGTTGAAGAAAAGAAAGTGAGATGGACACGCAGATATCCTGTGTGTGTGGGTGTTTTATGCTTGAGAAGGAAATCAATTTGCTTCTATGCATTTGATCAGTTTTAAAAGAGTCTCTATAATTTCTTAAATACGACGGACACATCTGGGAGAACGAGCTGTACGTTTTGGGAAAGTAGTTCTGACTGATGGAACATTACTGGCATGTCTCATACAAGATGATGTGGCAGACTTTGGGATTTTTTTAATGAGTCTTTATTGAACATCACATTCCAGAGGGACTGAACACTCTACAGTGACCTTCCTCTATGTGCACGAGTTAGTGGGAAAGCATTGTCAGTACACCACTGCACTGTTCCATTCTTTATGTATACCATCAATTCATGAGGAATGTGGACAAGGGCACATGTGTTCTCAGTGGTTTTCCTTAAGTTAAAGGGGCACTCCACCAATTTTAAACATGAAATTCAGTTTACTAGACATAACGAGTACCACTCAGCATGTGAAAAAATTGCCAAGTCAAGTCAGTCCAGCACATTTGTTAGGAAAAGCCCCACAGGGTTACTACATGGACACTAAAAAAATAGGATAGAAAGCCTGTGTTCCAAACTGGCCATGTTCACTTTGACAGACTTATATTATATGGACATGATCTAACAAAAGAAATTAGAGTTGAATTGTGGGAGGTGAAGGCTTTTGTGTTGTCATAGGATATATTCATACAGACTAACATCAGGATATCTCAGCCTCTGCTGCTTTAACTTGGTTACATCTTTGGTTTTTGTTTTTTATTCATCTCTTACATCGTTACTTTATTCAGTATACTTAATCGTGGGAGTGCCCCATAAATTCATGGATAAACTAGACTGAGGTCAGTATAAAGTGTTTGAGTTGTCCTGAGTTGGAGTGATGTTGTCTTACCAAGTGAGCGATAGTCATGTGCTGAAGGAGCATGATGGGAAAGTACCGTGTCTGTTTTACAAACAGCTAGGCTAAGTTCATATCCTGATGATGACGATGATGATGATGTCATTGTCCGCTGAGGCAGGTTTTGCAGCCTGTAAACTGTTTCTATGGTGACATCCAGTTTATCCATGTATACTGAGGAATCTGTACAGATTTCTGATGAGGTGATTTGACCATGCATGCTTATGAATACATTATTTGGAATACTGTGTGCATGTAAACGCACTCAGTACCTCCAAACACTATTATCTATTATCTGATACAATATGTTCTCCATTCTTTTTATCATGCGTTTTGAGAGGCGTGACTTTACTATTTATATTTAAATGCTTGTACACATGCATTTATCGCATGAAAATCGATAGCGCCTTTTTATTTGAATAAATATTGCACAAATGATTCCATGAAAATTGCTGCTATTAGCATTGTAAATTTACCTGTAAATGGATCAGCTGATTTATCTAACACACTCTATCTCTAACTGTAGATTGGAATTGAATAGTTTGTTTTTTAATCCCAGACAGAGAAAGTCAGCGCATCGGTTCGGTGGCCAATATATTTTTAATATGAAGCAGTACAATTGCTAAAAATGAGGCACTTTGTCATGTGAGCCTTGGAGAAGAAGTGGGAGTGACGGTTGGAATATTTTCTGGGTGAGAAATCATTCCATCTTTTTTTAAAGCGGAGGAGGAAACTATAATGTTGGAGCTGAAGGCAGTTTATCATTACAGTGGAGTTATTATCTGTGTATTTATTATCTGGCCTTAAAGCCATCTGATTGGTTACTGTAGGTGGCTGTCTGCTTTGTTATTGGTTGGCAAGTTGTGAAGTGGCTCGTAGGTTGGACTCTTGGTTGTTTTAATATTGTGGTTCATAACGGTTATGTGGTAATGAAGGAAGGGTGTGTGTGTGTGTGTGTGTGTGTGTGTGTGTGTGTGTGTGTGTGTGTGTGTGTGTGTGTGTGTGTGTGTGTGTATAGAATGTTGGGTGGGTGTGGCTTTGATTCAGTCGTGTCAGAGTTCTTGCCAAGATGGGAAATGAGCACCAGCTGCCACTTTACTTACTGTACTTTGGACTGGAGCTGAGAGCGACAAACATTAACCCTCCTGGTCTCTCGATACATTTACATTCAGTCTCTGCAGTCGGCTGCTGTTCTTCCCGTCCTGGTCTGTGCTCGGGGCACCGTTAAAGGGGTTTGAGATCACTTCAGGCTTCTGGATGTCCTATTATGTTATTGTGCCTCAGAAATCACATGACCATATATCTTCCACACACGCTTCAGTTGATTTGCACAGAAGTCTCCAGAGGGAATCGCAGAGTTCATGTCTGGAATACTTGTATATGTAGGAAGAAAGAAAATACTTTTTTTGAAATATATATATTCAGTGCTGTCAAGTTTGCGGTTGTTCTTTCAATTGTACTGAAATTGTCTTAATTTTCTGCTTTCAAGTCAGTATTTTTGAAGTTTTTGGAGCAATATTCTTCAGCTATATTCCTTCACTCACTACATTTCAAGCAAAAAGAAGAAAATTGCTTAAATTGGGAGCTCTTATTTTACATGACAGCAGAGCAGAGCTCAAACATTGTGTTCATCAGCTCACATCCTCCTCATGAAGCGTTAGTTTAACAGACGTGGTGTGACGCTGACATTACATAGAAAAGTGCAGCTCACGGCTTGCTTCATGCACATGATCCAACATTTCACTAAGGAACTGTAAAAAGAGGAAAGTAGCATTAGTAATAAGTGTTTTGCTCAGAATGGATTTAATGTTTTATTTCTCTGCCAGCAGTGTTATTTATGTGACTGTATGATCCACAGGAACCACATTCTGTTCAGTTCTTACTGATGTGATTTGTGTCCAGTCTTCAGACGGCATATTGATCTGTACGAGTCTTCAGCCCCTCGGAATGTTTCTTATTTTTACCGTTTCATTTCTTAAGTGCTTTTGTTTGGCTCAGAATTGGTCCCATATCTTTGTTGCATTTCCTGTTGCTCCGTGCTAACTATGGGATCACTGGTCCGGAGCATCATGTCCCTCCTGCCGTAACGTGGCCTTCAATCTGGAGCCAGACTGGTTTAGCAGGAACAATCCCAGCTCTCTAAGTAAACATGCTGTACTATAGAAACTCTCAGTGTGCTATTGAAGAGAGTCATTCCAAAATCATACGAGTACCCTGTTCAACATCAAAATAATCCCTTTTTCTAACGGACTAAGTTCATCTTCTAAGGACATGGAGTGGTCACAGACATCAGAGTGATTTTTAGATAAAGGTTGAACCTGTATGAAGGCTGTTGTGTTGCCCCCTGGTGGCTGTTGTCACACCTCAGTCAGAAAAGCTGACTTCCACACAGGGACTTTTATACACAACCAGAAAAATAATAAATAAATGATAAATCAGTGAATTTACACCTTAGCACTGCCCTAAAGCAGCATGCCTGACAGATTCTGCCTACCTGGGATCATTTGCTGCCAGGCAGAGATCTGAGGTTGTGTTCTGTTTAAAACAAAAAAACAATCAGAAAAGTAATGAGCTTGATTTGTTTGGATTTTTCAGGCGCTAAAACACAAGTTTTAACCTTTTTTACTACCTCTGTCTCGCCTGTCTGGAGTGTTCTGCCAACTTCTTCCCTGAGGCCTTGTGTACCTGCTTCATGAGTGAGCTGGCTGTACCCAGCTCACCTTCTGCTTGTTCTCAGACGTTGGATAAACCACACAAACAAGCAATACTTGGCTGTCAGGTGATGCAACAAAGCTGCATTGCATTTTTTTTGCAAAAACAAACAAAAAAAAAAGTCTGTTTTTCCAGGAAGACTCTGATACAACTTCTCCTCTTGGTGCATTTTAAAGGCAGTTGGTATCAGTACAATGTTGCATTAACATTTCCAAGGTACCAGCAGCCATGTTAAACTGAGCTGTGTAATAATAGAAGGCTGCTCGGAGCTTCAGGAGAGGGCTTGGTGCTTGCTAAGTCAGGGAGTTTTAGTAAAACCTTGTTACTCCTGCAAAAAAAAAAAAGCCCCTCCAGTCCCTGTAAGCTTTCACACATTCAGCTGAAGAAAACTTTAATAATCCTACGTGGGTTTAACGCAGCCTCGGCCCAGTCAACAGTATTACTATATCATCCTGACTAATCTTTATCAGTTCCGTTTGTTGCTACTGTTGATTCTGTGGAGCGGGTTGGTCTTGATGTCTCATTTGTAAGTGTGAGTGCACCGTTGGAGTGGTTGTTCTATGTATGTATGTATGTATGTATGTGTACATATGCGCATATTAAGACTTATAAAAAGAAAGATCTGAGCACAAGTTTGGGTTTTGATTAATTTAATTGTTTAATGTAATTCTATGCTGCAATCCAAAGAATAAACATGTATTATAATACATTTATCATTTTCATTTTTTATCATCTGAACAGTAATCTGGTAAGGAAAAATAAAAAAAAAAGAGGAAGATTGACAGAGTATTTGTTCTTTATTTGTACATTATTTATAGTCTGATCTAATGTTTAAAGCTGGGAAAAAAACCTGGGAACTGATGGGAGCTGCTACTGTACTTGGTTGTCTTTTTTTCCCTCTCAGTATCTTTTCTCTGATGTACATTACTGAAATATACTAATTAAGACATAATTTAATGAGTTAAAGGTGCGATACGTTAGTTTGTTAGAACGTTCAAAAATTAACTCATTAACGGTGGAAAACGTAATTTCAATAATTCTGATATTATGCAAAATGCGTTTATGTATTGTGTTGCAGAGATAGATATCTATTGAAGTTAGCATGCTAACCAGCTAGCCCGTAGCCACTCGGTACATTAAGATGCGACAATCTGATAGTAAACATCAGAACATTTATGGTGGATCCACTTATACAGCTGAAAGCTCCGGAAAAAGACAGTACGGGGACCTCGATTTGGGATTTGTTTTGTCAAATGGCCCTTACAAGGTCAAGAATGAACTTTTAATACATTACTGAATTCTTTTAACATCACACGGAAGACTCAAGCGGAGTACTGCTAATGTAAGGCTTAACAGAGAAATACAGCCGTCAAAATAACATTTTCTAAATCAGAGTCTGACTGTGAGCCACTTGGTCCCACACCGACTCCGTAAGTGTGGACAGTTTTGTTATTTCGCACATGACATTTGTGTTTTCTCTGATCCATTTCCTCACAAAACAACCCAGAAGCTGTTATGGGAGTTTGAACGTATAACGAGATGAGAATCTTGTACTTGCATTTCCATTTTATGCTACTTTATACTTCCACTCGACTACATATAGAGGCAGGTAGTGTACTTTTACGCCACTGCATTTATTTGATAACTTAAGTTAGTTTGCAGACGGCACTCAGTCGACCCTTAGTGAACAGTGTATACACACATGTAAACATATGTATCACCTACTTCTACTTGTTCCTTTGATACTTAAGTACTTTCATTGCCAGAAAATTACTGAAGTTCATTTAATATCACATACCTTATGAATTCTACTCGAGTACTATTCGTATGGGTGACTTTCACTTTTACCAAAGTAATATTTCAACACGTTATCTTTACTTCTGGTTAATATGACTCTTGCGTGCTGTATACAAAACTTCCAGTAGCACATATAGTCCTGATGAAGCAGTGTTCACTCAAAGGATGTTACTTTGTTTTACTTTGATTGTTGCTCATTTAGCTGTGAAAAATGTAATGTTTAAGAAAGCTTAAGAAAGAAAAAACAGTTTTCAGGGTCCAAGCCTCAACAGCTGATGGACACAGAAGGGTCAATGCCAAAACTGAAACCTACTCTTATATCTCAAGCCATTTATGGTAAAGCAGCTACAGCTTGAAGCGTGGTCATCAGCCGGTGAACAGAGGGGGCTCAGGTCCATGATGAACATCCATTCACAGCTCCACCCATTTATTTAATTACCAAGATGTGCAAGAACACATTTATGAACAGTTAACAGTAATTCTACTGTATACACATTAACTGTCTGTGGCCCGTGTTGAGACAGAGCCCATCCACCAACCCCACGAGCCGAACTTTACCCACTGACGCACAGACAAAACAAACCGAGACACACCACGTGGACTCTGATCAGTTTTTATTCCCTTGTAAATAGAATATCAATAAAAACACACCTTAAAAATAACAAATAAGGTTTATCCAACAGATGAAAAAGTAACAAAAGGCATATGTAGATTTTCTACATAGCGATTACAGAACAGTCTACTGTCCAAAAAAGGCACTAAATCTTGAAATAGAAAAAAAACGAGGGGGGGTGAAATCAATTCAAACTGAACAAACATCCTGCTGAGGTTTGATTTTTTTCATTCTAGAGATAATTATTGAAGAGTTTATTGCCAAAATGAAATGGTTACCACTCAGAAGTTTCAAAAAAGAAAACTTTTTTTTTTTTACATGACTGGTCAAATGTTTCAACCAGATGTTCATTTTTTTGTATTTACAGTCATCGGCTGATCGAAGGAGAATCTCCAGAATGGAACATCTACATTTTATGTTGAATGTTGACTTTTTCCCCCTAAATAAGAGCAGCATTTTGGAATATTAACTCTTCAAATGTCATACTGCATCTCATATATTCACCATATTGACTGAAGTCAAAGACAGCCAGGAGCATTTAGCCCTGAGGCGTGAACTGACTGAAACCACGCTGACACCAGATCCCCCGTGCTTTCTATTTCGTTCATACAACAGAGCTCAGATCAGGTCGAGATCCTCTACAACACCTTCATCAACAAGCATCCACCACCCAAGACAAATATTTGCTGTCTGCATCAAGTGACAGGTGTACTGCCAGAGGATACGACAGTTGGGTTTGGTGGCAGAGACACACGTGATGCAGATCGGTGCCAAAGGTGTGTTTAGTGTACAGGTGTTCCAGATGTAAAGCAGGATCTGATCTGAAGCATCGGCTGCTGAAGGAAGCTCATCCTTTCAAACTAAACAGAACAGCAAGGCAACAGATCGCTGAAGGCAGATGGTAAAACTGCATTTTAACTAATGAAATGATAAAAACGTGCTGCCATCAGTCCTGTCAGGAACAAAGTGCACATGGGTGGTCTGACACAGTGCTGAGAGAACTGGAAGAGCAAAGGCTTTCTACGACATTTAAGGGAAAACTGGTATCACTGTGCTTCTATATCGTGATAACTTTGATTCATTATATGATGATACACACTTTCTGGCACTGGTTTTTGTATATAAAAAAGGTACAGAGCCAATTTAGGTTCAAAAAACTGAAAGCAAAATGAAATGTAGTCAAGAAACAAAGACCAAGCAATTAATGAAATGTATAAATGAGAACCTGCAGCAAACATTGTGAGATTGCAGTCATGTCATCAGTTGTTACCTCCACCAAGGAGTTTGTGTTTTTACCCAGGTCTGTTGGTTGGTTGGTTTGTCAGCAGGATTAAACAAAAACTACTGAACAGATTTCTGCCAAACTTGGATGGAGGATGAGTCTCAGCCCAGAACAGACCCCGTTAACTTGGTGCTGATCCAGGAACTGTTTCTCACACTATGAGACTATTATGAGTCTTGATCTTGATGGAAAAAAACAACAGCCAGGTGTATTCAGGTGGCTGCGATCACTGAGTGAGTGTTATATGATGCAGATCCTAATAAAAGTCTGAATCTAGCAGATCTAAACGTCTTCATAGAAGTGAGTCTTTTTTCAGCCACTGTACGGTAGCACATGGGGACAGTAAGTAACTACTACCAGTGTGCAGCGGAGATAAAGGGGATACAGACAGGTACCAACAACTTTTAATATCTTAACAGATCATGGTGAAAATCCAGATCTATTCTCAACATCTGAACCTATTGCAAACATTATAAATCTCACACCCAATGAGATCTTAGTGGATTAAAATTCAGGATTAGGCTTGACTGAATTAAAGGGGGCTGTTGGTTGGGCCTTGGTGGAGGTTCTAGTTCTGGATTATCTTTTGTACTGACATTCTACTGAATTTAGTCTCCTTTAAAACTTTTGAAGATAAGATTACATAACAATCTCACATTTAGCATTTACACTTTTGTTTCTTGTTTCAAGTCTTTTTACTTTCAGACTTTTTGGCTCCAAAATGACTAGAAATGACATTAACAGACTACTTTTTCATTTCACATCAATTTTAGAAGTCCAAAGTACAACTTCATGATGAGACCATGAAGGCAGCAACTGAAACAATTCAAAACCCTGAAATAATCTCAAAAGCATGACATCTTAAATGAATCCACCGATTCACTTCAGAAAGGCTTCTGCTTAGCAGATTTAAAATAAAATAAAAAACATTTCTAACCCTCAGTGGGTTTGTATTTAATTATATTTTGGTGTAAATAATTCAAACAGATTACAGAAAGCTACATAACTGACTAATGATGCCTCAATGTTTTATAAACGCTTAAAGCAAAGAAACCCAGGACAGCTCTGCTGCCATACAATTAAAGAGACATTCCACCACAAAACTGTAATGCTCCCAGTGATTCATTCTGAAACCAACACTGACGAGTTATGTTGGTGTTCCACCAGGATGAGGGAAGAAAATATTCTAGAAGTATTTCATGGACTCTGTTGGAGGCAGAAGCTTATGAATGACTAAATTATTTTTCAGAGTGGAATTTCCCTCGACTTTCAAACGTACTATTTATTGGCTCGAGTTCGAGAAGGAATTTCCCTTTTCTAAAGGACACCGACATTTCTCAGATCAGCCAGTGAACCATCTTTACAGCCTCATCACAGTTTGCCGTCAGTCTCCTCTGAATAAATCAGCTCTACAGTTATTTTTACTCTAAACTTTGATTCACATTGAAGCAGCTGTGGAGGAACCTGTGGGGTGTAGCTTATAGCTGCGGGGGGTAAAGTGAGGTATTTGTGTCGAGTTTTTAACTCTGAACGAGTAGCTTAGCCTGTAAAGCACCTGGTGAATAACAATGATGAACTGATCAGAATGAAGCCATTTTAGTGTTGGCGTCACAGAACATCATGTGTTTAGCTTCCTTGCATTAGCTCTGATACAGTGATGTGTGTACAGCCATTGTAGAAGTCCTTTTTCACGCACTGATAACTGTTAGTATAAAGCAAAAACTAAGGCACTTCAACTTAAAATTATACATTATATAATTTGTTGAAAAAAATTACTGAATTACTGAAATCTTTCTGAGTGGCTGATACACCAAACTCCAGTGTTGTTTAGTATTTATATACTGAGGAGCAATATGTAAGAACTGACCACCTGTCGAATTCATACAAAACAAATAAAAAGGCAGCATATCACCAGAGTAACCGCTAACTGCTGCCAACTGTAGCTGCCGCAAGCTAGTGAGCTAAATTCACTGCAGCTGTGACCAGGAACTCTGGGACCAGGGGAGTGTTGGTGTTTATACCGCGAGCACAGAAGCTACAGGAAAACTGTCATAACTTCCTAACTGTTATTTCTGCACATGGATAGCTTAACTTCATTTTTGAATGTTTTTAACTAAAATCTTACACATTGCACTTTTAAATACTAACTTCTGTATTATAGTGTTAAAATTGAGTTTTTAAAATTAGCACCTGATCAATTAAAGCTGCACTTATAATGTTTCTCACATTAAATTTGAATCAAATCACTATGTATAATGTAAAAGGGGACGCAAACTTTTATCATCCAACTCTATAGTTCCCCTCATCGTTTTAGCCTCTTTAAGATAATTGTTTTGGTTTTTAGCCCACAAACTCCACTCTCAACTTTGTTTCCAGCTGTGACCAGCTCCAATAAACTTACACCATGCTACATTACCTGCACCAAACGGCAAACAAAACAGGTTAGCAACTAGTTAGTGAACATAGCAGGACATTTAGCAGCTGAGGAGCCACATTTTTTTCAGGGGTTGGTGGGAACCAAAACAGAGCTAAAAGGAGACTGACTATTGGACAACAGTAGAATTTTAAATAAATTGTGTGCTTTGTGCACACTTTGTGCGTGATGGATGTGTAAACAGGCAAACAGCTTTATACGATGATAATATGTCAGCTTGTTTTTACACACCCAAACAACAAATTGTTGGAGAAAATGGTTTGTCGACCTAAATTCTTACAGTAATGGAAAATAAAATTCAGCTGAACAACTGAATGAGCAGTAAGATGATGATGTATGACTTAACAACTAGTACTCTTGAAAAGAAAAAGAAAAAGGACTTTAAGGAATTCCTTGTGGGGATTGACATGGACATTATCATACATGCTGAAAACAGTTGGACTTCTACGATGGCTGTACTCGGATACATATTTCTTGATTTGACTAGTTTGATAAAACATTTATCTTTCAGAAAAAAACACTTCCTGCTGTGAATCCTACTGACTCAACTTAAGTTTGCCAAATATTTTTTTCTCTTTCTTTTCCCTTTTTGGTCTCTCATTATACTGATCAATGAAATGTTTCAACAGCAGGGACTCTAAGCACCATGATATTGATCCAATAAAGTGTCATTTAAAAAGAAAATACAATTTGAACATGACAGTGTGTGTTTAGAACACGTGGCATATCGAGCACAAACACTGATATACCTACAAAGGATGCATTTTGCTTGCAATGATTTGACACATCTGATGCATCGTTCATTAACATTTCTCTAACACATAGAACCACCCATGACTACCATACACTCAGAAAATATACCAAATTTAAACTTAATACTTTGGCTAATGCTTCACTCACCTCTCACCAACAAGAAGGATTCATACTGATAGTTTATCTCATTTGAAGCTAATATGTCTATATACTGTAAATAGAAGTGGATCAGGTACATATAAATACCCCCATGGTTTATATAATATACTGTTTATATGTATGTGTGTTCATACATACATGTATATGTATGTATTCACTTTATACTTTGTCTGTAGTATCGAGTAACAGTTTGTTACACTGCTGAATACCTCCCACCTGACTGATCTGTATTGATTATAGATCATCTCACAGTGATTCATTAATTCAGCCTGATCACCCGTCGGGTAAGTGGGCACAAATGAATAACTATCAGTCCCCTGGATATTGGGGTTTCTAGTTTTTTACAAATGTGTCAACAGTTTCAGCGTCCTTCGACGTTCACGTATAGAGTAACTTTGTTTTAAATGACTTGATATTAATATGGAAGCAAAGAGAGGCCAAAAAAGAGATTTTTTTGCTAAATCCAGCATGTTTACATTGTGTATTTTTACACTGATGTTTGTTGACATGCTCTGTCCCAATCAAATAAACAAATAAAATATCTAACAAGCAACTAAATACATAATTGTGAAATATAATCTCTGTTCAGTGCTTATTGTTGATTTTTAAATACTGCTGAATTTATAGAACTACTGTATCTGTATAGATACTGTGTCAAGAAAATCTCCCGTTTATGGGGTTTAAACTCTTCCCTGTAATTTTAATTTGTAAAATAAATAAATAACTTGATTAGTAGCTCATTTTAAATTGGTGAAATTCAGACAAAAAAAAAATCAAGATGAAGAGTTCTAATTTTAGCATTTGGGATACTATGTGAAGCTTGGTCATCTGATCAGACATCTGACCTATCAGGTAACGATGAGTCAGTCAGTGATCCAAGACCTAAATTCAGAAGAGCAACTGAAAACCCTCCAAAGCTGAAGAACAGAAAGCCGCTCGGTTGCATGTTTTCATCTGGAGAACTTGAAACT
This sequence comes from Lagodon rhomboides, assembly GCA_039737535.1. Taxonomy (NCBI): domain Eukaryota; kingdom Metazoa; phylum Chordata; class Actinopteri; order Spariformes; family Sparidae; genus Lagodon; species Lagodon rhomboides. Next base: position 2,334,950 of record CM077784.1, on the reverse strand, counting down.
CTCCCCTTGAAGAACAGTGGAATCCAACAGCACATATTCAGATCATTTTCCATTTCAATGAAATCGAATTTAAAATGTTAATATTTCAAAAGTATTTCAATTTTAGCAGTATTCAGTTGTGATTCAATTTCACTCCATTTCACTCTGTTGCTCAAAAAGGATTAGGATGAATATGGCCTTTCTTTGCTTCCATATCTTAAGCTTATTTTACCAGGGCAGGGGATAAAGAAGTGGCTTATGCTTATTTCTCTCTTTTACATTTTTAAAATCATATCTGGGTCACAGGAATATTACCGACGCACTGTGACCTCGATGAAACTGAGCTTATTCTGCTGTTCTTCTCAATGGAAGGAGTTAACAGCTAACAATTTGAAATATGATAAACTGTAATGAAATGCGCTACATACTGTAATTGTGAAACAATCAGTTAAAATAAACTTTTAGATTCATGTATTTATCTTTTGAGGCTGTTCAGTTGTGTTGTGATCACAGTGCAAGACCCTGAAACTATTTGAACCAAGTGTCAAATAAAGTGTTGTCCTGCTGTGAAAAATGCAGTTTCCAAAGAAATCTGTACAATGCATCATGTCCTGTTGGACAGTCTGCTATGGAAGATTTAAAATGCCTAAATAAAACCAAATCACCACCAATCAAAGAGAAAATAATACACATTGCTGAATGTATTTCCTTTGATTACGCAGTCATAATTTCATGATTCATGTTTTATATCACTTTCTTTGTCTGATTTGGTTTGATTAGGCATCTCCATAGCCTGCTGGGGAGCACTATAACAAATAAAAGTGTATCAGTATTATCATTATTATAATATACTAGTAATACCTATAAGAGCGTAGCAGAGTAGGTTGGTGGTTGGAGGTAGGGTTGGGAGGTATCTCAGGGTTGGAGTTTACACGACTTTTGGTCATTTTTTTTTTTTTCACTTGTTACATTCCTATAAAATCTGCTTGCATATTAACACACCTCTGATTCTGTTCCATTCGTTACCCTGACCAAATCCACCGCCCCCTTCAGTCGTCCTCCAGCGTTTCCGTCTTGATGTCGTTCCCCATGCCGCACCTTACTCCATCCACCTGATTGACTATGACCTGGTTGCTGTGATTGACTGCCGCCTTCTCCAAACCGTTCGGGTCCTGGGCGTCGGACAGCGCACTGTGGATGGTGGGATCATCCTGGAGGGAAGGGGAGGGAGGAGACCAGGACACACCTGTCAATCTGGAACCCTCTGCCTGAGGGCCCGCCGCTGACACTAGGGAGCGGCCAATCAGAGAAGTGCCCCTCTGACCAGACAAGCCACCTCTGCCCAGGGCGGAAAACCAGCTGGGGAGTAGTGTTGGAACCTGAGAAGTGAAATGAAGGGGACGATTAGTAGATCCCTGGCTCAATCTGGATTTTAATTATTGGAATTTAAAGTTTGGACATCCTTTATCCGATGCCAAAGCTCTCTGATAATGCAGCTGTAGTGAGGAGGTAGTGTGTACCTGGGTGGGAGAGGAAAGGTCAGCTCGACTGAAACCAAACTGCCTGGCTGAAGCTCTCTTGTCAAATAAGGACACCTCACATCCCTGCGGCAGAGCAGCAGAGGTAATCAGGTCATTCTACTGTCACAAAATGTCATAATGCTTTAATCCGACTTCTTAACAACTAGTCATATATGATGTTAAAGATGCAGACATGCCTGCTAATGTTACTCTTGAATATACTGTCTAAACACAGGATGCAAATTTAAACCGGTTACACAAACAGGAAGCATCAGCTGGACAGTGCAGCTCTATAGGAGGCTCTGTATGTTGAAGAGAGGCGACAACTCATGAACATCTAACTTACCTGGTCAGGGAAGTCGTTGCCATCCACCTCGTCACTGTTGGACTGACCTCCTGGACTCTGAACCTCGATGCCGTGGCTCTCCAAGATGGCTGCTTCTTCAAAAACACAAACCTTATCATAGCATATCGACCTCAAACACCAACACGCTCAGATGCAGCAAGCAGTGACACAAAGTAAGAAAGACGGACTTAAGGAGCTGCTATTTTAGAGCTGAACAATATCCTGCTGCTGCTGCTGCTAGTAAAAGTCCTGAGAGGAATGTGTGTTCTCAGGTGTGTGTGAGATTATACAGCGGTGTTTGTGATGAGCAGGATGGCATCTAAGTGTTGGTTACAGAGAGTGAAGAACATTCAGCTGGTCGACAAGGCTGTGTGCTGAGCAGCAAAAGCTATTTTTATGTGTTCATTGATTTATTTAGAGACTGTTCCAGAATCCAGCCCAGCACAACTGGATATAAAATTGTTAAGGGTGGACATGCATGGAGTTTCTGAGTGTCTGCTTCATGTTGACTTCTCCAGTCACAATAGGTGCTGTGTAATCTTGAAGGGGCCCCCAACCCCAGCTACCCTAAAAACTGAACCTGCACCTATATCTTCTGAGTTATCGAGATATTTTACATTTTGAGTGTTTCCCTTATTACCTAGCCTTTCCTACACGCATGGCCCAGGAAACTCACAGACCAATCGCATGCGTTTAAAACCCTAATGTGACAGTTCTCAGCCAATCAAATCTGTGTATTGTGTTAAGCACTGCTATTCAAGTCAGACAGATACACAGGCGAGAGACAAGATGAGAGACACTGTTGGATAAAACAAACAGAACTCTTGATTAAAAATCGTATTCTTACATGTAAGTGCTCTATCTTAGGCAACTGGACGTGTTTCAGGTTCTTGAAAACATTTCACCTCTCACCAAGAGGCTTCTTCAGTTCTCACTAACTGTAGGGGAGTTTGCAGGCTTTTAAACTCTGTGTGGGTGTGTTCTTACAGAGTCAGTGTGAGCTCCTCAAAGGAACCATTTTTTTGAGGACAACACTGTAAACATCATGGCCAGAGAAGACAGATGGTTTGACAGAGGAGTAAAGGAATCCATCTATGTCAAACTGGAACAGCCGTCTTTGAACAGAGGAGGTGGCCTCTGACATTACTTATCACCCACCTACAATGCAGTACCAAGTTCTCTCCCCAGACAGCTTAACAACCATTCACACCTGGGCTCACCTAGCCTTAGCAACCCACATGAAGGCCGGTTGAGTCAACGACCCACAAGTGGCCCCAACGACTCTGTAAGGACACTCCCACACAGAGTATAAAAGCCTGCAACTCCTGCTCCAGTTAGTTAGAACTGAAGAAGCCTCTTGGATGAGAGGTGTCTACAATACAGCTCTTTGAATTACCATGACCTGGATGACTGAGAACCTTCAAGTCTTACATGTTGATTCTTCCCACAGGCAGCTCAACAATCAGAGTGACTCATATCTGAGACTGTGGCGTTTATTAAACCTTTTTTTTCTTCATGTTTTTGTTATGCAGTGGACATGTTATTTAAGCAAACATGCCCACTCAAATCTGAACTGAGGACACAGGAAATATGCTAAAATGTTTTATATGACACTGAAAACAATGATGTTAGCTGAAATTATGATGTTCTGCACCTTTGCTTGATGACATTTCCTCCTACTAAAAATGAACAAATCCCTTACTAACACTAGGACATGGTTTATGTATGACTGCAACAACACCCACAAGTGCTAACACACACAGAAACAAAGGTAGACATTACCAATGTTAGCACGCCTCTTGATGTCTTTGCGGCGGTTTGCAAACCAGTTGTAGACTTTCAGAGATGTTACCCTCTCCAGATCAGACAGCTTCTTTCCTGTAACACACACACAGATCATTTATAGCGGCTGCTTCTACTCCTTCAGTCTCGCTCGGTACTGTTTTTCCAGCTCATTCAAGCATATTTAATTTTACTGCTGGGAAAGCATTTTCAAGGCAATGCAAAGGTCTTGCTTTAGCAGTATTCGCAAGGGACTAGTATCATCAGGCGACCTCATGTGATTTAGAAGTTATAGCACCACATCACGCACGTTCTTCATGTGATGCATTCACACGGGATAAGCAAAGTCTGTATTTTGCTCGTACTTACTGACATTATCTCCTGGATATGTCATCAACTTAAGTTAAGTTGTAATGATATTCACAGATTTTAACTTCTGTGATCAATAACTTGTAAGCACAACACTGATGATTCCTCATTCATTCATTGATCATAGACAATGAGCTACAAACTTATATTCATCACATTACATTGGTCTTTATGTGCAGAGGATGTCAGGCGAGTGTGCAGGGACAGTCTACAAATGGCAGCAGCTAAAAACTAAACTATTCATTAATTTTCACCAAAATTACTTTAATTGGTGAATTTTGGTGAAGCTACACTTCACAAGAAGCTTGTATAGCTTTTCGGTGTTGCCGTTTGTAGGCGGTCCCTGCACACTCAGCTGACAGCTGGCTGCGTGTAATAATCTCTGGCTGCTCCTCACCTTCTCTGTCATCTTTAAAACATCAATATAGCTGATCTCACAGCACATCTGTTGATGGCTGATAAATATATGATGAGCCGCGATCAAATTTCAGAATTGTTCAGATGTCAGAGAGCAGAAAACAGCGGTTTAAAAAGAAATGCATCCCTTAACCACAAAGCAATTACATTTAGTAATCTACTGTGTATTATGATTTTTCTCAAGGGCATTCCTTGAGGTTTTTACCCACCTGGTTTCTGAATGACAGCGTTGCAGGCGGTGGCAATCTCCTCTCTCTTGGCCTCATCAGGGTACTGGTTATCACTGAAGTAGCTGAATAGACACATGCAAAGCCAATCAAATCATTATTCTTTGCTACAATTTCAGCTGATACACACCTCCTCCTTTTACATTTCTTTTGCCATTACCACCTCCTCCTACTCCTCACCTCTCCATAACAGCTAGACACTCCTTCCTCCAGGTGAACCTGCTCCCTCGCCGCAGACGGAATCCTGTAGGGCCGGAGCCAAATGGAAGTGGGGCTTGGTGCCAGTCCATCATGTCGTCCAGAGCCAATGGGGCAGCTCGCATGGCCAGAGTGGCACCTGAAGGTAAAAGCACCACATATTTTAATATTTAGGGATAATGTTGCACAGATGTAATGTAGAGACATCAAAGACATTTTTTCAGCTAAATGCTAATACTCAGGCACTTTTCTTTAAGTGTTTCCACCACTAAAACAATTAAATAATGACAACATTGAAATGCATCAGGTTATAAAGGTCAGGGTGACCCATTACACCCTGAAATTGATTTATTTTAGAGCACTGAGCCAATGAACCAAATTAAAGTCAAGAGATTCTAATCAAATTGTCATGCCGGTCATTTTTGTCTGAGGAAGGACACAGGCTAACTTGAAGTAGATGTGCTAATTCTTCTCTTCTTTCTTTTCTTTTTCTTGTGATTGAACAATAACTAAACTGTGTCAAGTTGAGACCAACATAGTGGAATGACATAAAAATGCAAACACATAACATGGTTTTCTTTTCTGACTCTGCAACTCTCCAAATATTGGAGACCTGTCCTCTGCTGCAACAGTATGCCAAAAAAAAAACCATAAAGAAAAAAGAATCCATCTCCATTTAATTTATTTTAAAATGTCGACGATGAATACCAAGGAGCTGAGGTGCTTTATTATTTTTCAGCACTGTATTAGAGCTGTCAATCTGGGGTGTCCAGAGTCATCCTCAAGGAGACTGAGTCGGTTTACAATGGACAAACTGACTGTCCATTGTAAACCATGCTTTTAATAGATAACCAGCTCTTTCCATTATGTGGTAGAAGGACTGTCCTCTGCAGGCTAAATGGCCTGTTTTTTGGCCTGTCACTGTTGAGAAACTCTATGCATTACTGAATTCAGCGCTGCCAGTTATGCATTCAGAGCAGCTGACTAGTTACTGAAAAACAGGTCCAGGATATGTGGAAATGTCCCACTCTACCATTATGTCTGTTGGGGACAATACAGGTTATAAGAATGTATAAAGAATTCTCCCATTATTTATTTTTCCATTTAAAAATGTTACCTTCTTGTTTATTTGCAGCTTTTTTTTTACATCTCTTAGCAAACATTAAAAATGTATTTGGTGCAATAAAAAACAAGGATTAGTTTATTGACCCTCTTGAACCTGGAGCTCATTGGCATTTGGGATCCCTGTTTTACTTCTGGCCAGCCCAACGTCACGGTCAGGAAGCCAGCCTTTTAGACTCCCTTTATATTTATAAAACACTTAAAAAAGGAATAGAAAACATAGATCGTTGTTTTAAAAATGCACTCTTAGCCTGGAAGGATTTTACCAAGAAGCTCAGGATTAACTGTTGAATAGAAATATTCAACATCAAACAATATATGAAAATGGCCTATTCAAAGATTTATTGCAGAAATATATGCAATTAAAATAATTAATTAATTTAAGAACAGAAAATGGTATTTTTAAATGTCTGGACATTTGGAATGTTGTCCTTTCACTTATAAAAGAAAATAAGTAGAGTTTTGGATTATCAGAAAGATATATCAATGTGCTCCTTGAATTAGAGATTTGGGATAAAGACCTAGGGATGGTTTTACATGAAAATACCTGTTTAAACATTTGTGAAAGGATACATTTCTCAAAAAAAAAAAAAAAAAAAGGAAGCCAACTTTAATTTTATCCATAAATTCTACCTCCCTCCTTTAAAGATACAAACATTTCCAGAGATAATTTAAAACACGGTCCTAGATGTAAAATAAAAGAGGGAACATTTATGCACCTGTTTTCGCAATGTGATCACAAAGTTTCTGGAATTTGATTAATTTCTTGACTAAATCAGTTTAGGAAATTGAATTTGATTTAAACTGTGAATTCACTTTTCTATAGCGCTTTTCCAGTCTACTGACCACTCAAAACACTAGAAACATTCACCCATTCAAACACAATCACACACTGATGGCAGAGGCCGAGCATGTGCCGACCTGCTCGTCAGGAGCTATTTGGGGTTCAGTATCTTGCTCGAGGAGACTTTCGCCATGCAGCCGAGGGAGCCAGGGAATCGAACCAGCGACCTTCCGACTGCTTAGCGACCGAGCCTTGCTTCTTAAACCTTTGCTTCTATTTATTAAGTGATACACCCGATTTTCAATTAGATTTAACAAAAAAAAAGCAATGGTAAGTATTATTAACCAAAACATATTTTAGATACATTATTTCTTAGAAATGCATATTTTCCCATTTTTAGGCAGTTCATTTTATGTGGATATGCAGTGTTTCCAACACACAGACTTCAGCAAGGTTATTTTGCATATCCACTATAGACTATTTCTAATCTTTTTTATCTGTCCAAGAGAACGACACCATCTGAGATGGATTAACCATTGACAATCTGCCCTCCCTCTACCCCTCCTTTCTACTGATATTCACAGAAGCTCTACAGAGAAACACAGAGAGAAAGATGTTCCCTGGTGTTACATCCCTCCTGTAAAACGCACTGATTATGATGCGACCTCTCCTGATTAATGCAGGCCGACTTATGTTGTTGTGGTTTCATACAAGCTTGTACGTGCACCTGGTGGTGCAGTGTCAGTCTGTACCATCTCATAACAAGAAACAACAAACTGCTTCAACACGCGGATCAACCTCTGTTGTGGAAACAGGATCAGTGGTGAAAACTTCTTGTTTTCAAGTTTCGAGGTGTGTTTTTGGGTGACCTACAAAACATGCTGCTGACAAAAAAAGTCAACAGAGCAGACACATATAGGGAAAACCTATTCAAGAAATCTGTGGGAAACACTGATATATATTGGAGGAGCAGGAGGTTATGCAGCTGATGTAGGCCTGATGGTGGAGGGTGGTGTTACCAGGGTTGGTCTTCTCCAGCTGGTACCAGCGGAAGAAGGCTCGTTTCTTCTGCTCGCTGAGGTCTGATCCCTGCTGCAGGAGCCAGTGAGAGATCCGACTCTGGCTGATCCCTGGAGGAAGAGAAACGGAGCGAGATCTGTATCGTCGGTGGGCCGGATGTTTGCTGGCATGTCAACTCTTTCTGGTGGTGATTCAGTGGGCCTGACTGAGGTGGCAGATGAAGATGATACTCACCCGTTACCTGAGCGACCACAGCCTGGGAGATCCGCCTGTTCGCCAGAAAGGACTTAATCTCCTCTTTGATCACAGAGCTGTCCCTCCTACAAGCAGAGTGAAGAATGACTGCACAGAACAATGCATGTTCACATCTCTAATGACACTACCAACACATACTGTATAGCACAAGACAACTGTCACTGTAGCTACACCAGCTGTAACTCTGTAAACCACATATATATTTATGGCAGTGGCTGTTGAGGCTGCATATGTGCAGGAATCAGAGGTTTCATCCTGCTGTAATATTCACTGCTTCTTTTCTGGCTTGATTTTCACACACCCTCAAATCAATACTGCTCTGATTGCAGCTGTCTGACTGCAGACTACAGATGAGAGGCGGTAGCGTGTGCGTGTGTGTGTGTGTGTGTGTGTGAACTGTATGTGTGTGACTCTGTGTAGGCATTAATACTTGTATCATATTCAGACTCGGTGTGAGCTACAGGCAGGCTTGTCGACCATCAGTCCTTCTGTGTTAACACCTGCTCCCTGGTGCAGCAGTGTACTGTACATGGTGCCAGGGAGTTCAAAAACCACTTTAACATATTCATAGCTAAAAATGATCCTCATTGTAATAAATATGATGATTTATATTATAGATTAAAAAAACAGATAATGGCACATGTATATCAGAAAACGTCTTAGTGCTGTATCATAGGCAACTGGACCTGTTTCTTGAAGACGTTTCACACCTCTCATCCAAGGGCTTCTTCAGTTCTAACTAACTGGACGGGGGAGTTGCAGGCTTTTAAACTCTGTGTGGGAGTGGGACCTTACAGAGTTGTTAGGCCGTCGTTGACCCAACCAGACTTCATGTTGGTTCCTAGTGCTAGGCGAGCCCAGTTGCGAATGGTTGTTAAGCTGTCTGGGGAGGGAACTCAGTACTGCATTGTAGGTGGGTGATAAGTAATGTCTTAGGCCACCTCTGTTCAAAGATTGTCATTCCAGGTTGACGTGGATTAATTCTTTTACTCCTTTTTCAAACTATCTGTCTTTTCTGGCCAAGATGTTTACATTGTTGTCCTCAAAGGAATGATTTTTCTCCATCAGATGTAAGTGGACACCAGAGTCTGGACCTGAGGAGCTGGCCCTCCTGTGTTTTTCCATTTGTTTATGGAGAGGTTGTTTTGTCTCCCCAATGTACAAATCTGTGCATTCCTGGCTGAACTGAACAGTATAAACTACATTACGCTGCTTCTGCTTACACCTGGTTGCTTTGTCCTTAGAGTGGACCAGTTGCCTACGATATAGCACTTAGAGTTACCATGACCTTGATGACTGAGAACCTTCATCAATATATCATTACAGCATCCTTTACATTATTTTTTCAACTATTGTCACGTATGTCTTATATTGTGAAGGACATTTCACAATTAAAATGATCCTTGTCACTACCATCTTGCTGACAATTTTCAGCTAACACATCTTTAGCATTTCTGTGCATCAATTTCTTCTCATTTATGGGATGACATATATACACCAAGGTTTCCTCCAGAAAAGTTGTTAGTTATATAGCTGGTCCACCTTTAAGGTCAGTCCACCTTAAGCGAGCCTGGATCAAAGTAATTGACCACCTTCACTTTAATCAGCAAATAAGATGTATGGATTTGGCTTGAGTCTTGAGGAGTTGTAGCATTAATATGCTTACAAATAGCTCAGACTGTACAAACACTGCAACGTTCACAGCTATAACAATACTGTAAGCGTCATACTCAAAACAATAACAATGTCTCACAAATACATTTTAAAAAAAATCCCTGATGCTTAGTCTTGGCAGGGACAATCCAATAACACGCCAGTTGAAACCCTGCGTGCCAATATTGATGAATCTGCAATGGGTTAATATTGGCCGATATACTGAACAGACCCAATTGTTGGTCAAGCTCTATAACTATTACTTGTTATTTCATGGACTTACTGTTAGATATATTTGTTATAAAACACATCTTTGCTGGCTGCAACACTGTTGACGCCAGTTTGCACACTAAGGAAGGGCATCAGTCCACAATGTCCATACTTTTATCACCCAGCCGAAGAGGTTAAGCTTTCACACTTGTCTGTTTGTCTGTTGGTTGGTTTGTCAGCAGGATTACATAAAAACTACTGGTTGGATTTCCACAAAACTTGGATGGAGGCTGGTTCTTGGCCCAGAATAGACCCCATTAACTTTTGGTTATGATGCAACACTGTAATCAGATCGTGTAGCTTGAAAACAATATCTTAATTAGCAAGCAAAATACCACTCCTGAATGCCTGCTCTGGACAGGTCTTACCTCATCAAGTCCTCCACCTTGTCATCAACATCTATGTCCTCTTCACTGGTCTCAAACCCGTAGCCCGGTGCTGTCACGCTGCCACTAACCACACCCAGAGGAAACCTGGGTGGTGACAGCTTCCCGTTGGTGACAGCGACTAGGCCGTTCTGAGCTGCCGCTGCCATGGCGACAGGTGAGGCTACTGGAATGGGTAGAGGGGGGGACGTGGTGTCGAAGTTGTTATTAGGCGACAGTGACAGCCGGTTGTCAGGGAAACTTGTCTGAGTGGCAGTGGAAGTCATGGAGGAAGAGGCAGCGGCGCTGGAAGAAGACAAGGAAGAGGAGGGAGGCATGTAGGAAGCTTTATGGGTCAACTTGTGTCCATGTTTCCGGTCCAGGTGGTCCAAGGTGTCCAGGGCGTGGAGGACCTCCGCCTGTGTGATCCCTGTCCTCCTCAGCCTCTGGAGGAGGTCAATCTGCTCGATGGTGAAGCGAGGCTCCTCACACTGCTGGAACATCCTGGAGGAGATCATAACAACAGCATTAATGGCAACGAAAAACGACACATCAAGTGCTGCACTTCGTTGTACAGGTCTGAAGCACATCTAATGTAATGCATTATTAAACTTCAGCCTGCTCTACAATAAATAGAGTTACGTCAGCTACACCACAAAAATCCTTCTTGTAGGTTATGGCCCTGATCAAATTATACTTGATTTTCTCTCAGAAGCTGGAACCACTGTATTTCACACAGCTCAGCAGCTTATACAGAGCACTGCACACTACAGGCAACAGTATTTATATGCAAAGAGAAGAATTAGAACTTTTCATTCTTTATATCACTTTGCAGGTATTGTTTTAAAACAGGGATGTTCCCAACAACTACTTTTCCTCAGGTCTGAACTTAGACCAGTCAACTAGTCTAAAAGTAAGAAAAGAATAAGAAATATTATATTATAAATTAAATATTATAAGAGCCATTTGAAACCGTTAATCATAGTCTTCAATTATTGTATTTAAATTTAGCTGAAATGCATGGCTCTCTGCAGTGTGCATTATAACATTAGCATTATCCCTGCAAAGCATGTCAACCACTAAATAAAAGCTAACAAATAACAGTATTGAACAAAACAAAAAATCTTTAGGAAACGTACCTGATTAATACAAACACATTTCAATTGAGTGAATATAATTGCATGGCAAATACATCTTGGATGCAACCGTTAACTGGCATTGTTAACATCAGTAACGGGTGGGGTTTTTCACATCTGACCAGGATGACATGAAATTTCAGTGCAATTTATATCAATATGTAATTCTAGTCTACAATAAATAAATAAATAAATAAATAAAGATACCAATTTAATCGTTGCGCAAAAACCTAATAAGCAATGCATGGTGCATTGTAATGCTGCATTAAAAATACATTACTTAAGGTAATCTGTGGAGTTTCTGACTAGTAGCTGGCTGTGCAGTAGTGCATCTTTTGTGTGTCGTCTGCACAACTGGCCTGATTTTCATCCTGCCGTTGATTTCACGATTTCTGCAGTAGCACACCAAAGAACCAAACATTTTTCAGTCAGAAATGCACTGAACACTCCCCTTATACCTCAAGAGTACACACAATGTATTTTGGTGAGAAATATAAATTGGTCTGGGTTGATTATCTTCCACATCATGTCCGCTACATGAACCAACATAGTTGTCTCTGAATCTCTCCAGCATGTGTGCACAATCTGAATCCCGTTCAAGAAAGGTGTACCTCACCAGTGACTGAGAAACACACTACTCTAAGGAAGCAATTGAATAATGCAAATATACTGAATGGCTATTGCACAAAAAATACTGACCATAGCATCAGAAACAGGGCGTGATGTAATATAAATATACATTTTGTACTTCGGGATAATGTATATATTTTTGTCATAAGTGACATTTCGCTCCACAGTTAGCTTTACAGCCCTAAACAACAAAACCCACCAATGAAACAATCACAGAACAAAATGGAAGTACAGTCACATCTGTTTGCTTCCACTTACAGCACACGCACACACACACAGAGATATGAGAGCTCAGCAGCTGCTGCCCAGATATGAACTGCATTCCTTCAGACTAAATACAGCTTTTATCATAGAGGATACCTTCTCAACCCCAATAATCTCATAATGTTACCCATATAATACAAAGCATGCTAAGCATGCTCATGTGTAGCTTTAACAAAAAGCATTTTAATCTGTATTAATGCCATGTACTTTTGAATGTGCACTGATTTGTCATTTCTAAACAAACCGTCAGTGTGAAGTGAGAGAAAGAGAGAGAGCAGGAGAGGAAGATTAATGGATAAATGAGATAACACATCTGTCTTGATGCTCTTTTTTCCTTGTGCCGAGAAGAAAAACAGGCTACAGCAGAGAATCAAAGTCAGCAGACATGTCAACACTTATATAGAGGAGGAGGGTGAGGGTGAGGGCGTATCTGTATGTGTGTGTGTGCGTGCACGTCTCGGGAAAAATGCCAAGAAAAATTTACATCTCAGGCAGCCAAGCTCCATACTTTCTCTCACTGCTGCAGAGGATGAGTCACGCTGTACGAAGTTAGACTGAAACATAGGATCGATACAGGACTAAAAAAGTATGACAAAATGATGATGTTTTAATTTCATAATGACCCATCAAAATAAATTAGATCAAGTTAACGAATTACTTTTTTCAGTGTCGTAAATCACTTAATGATGATTACTATTAGACTACACAGCTGCAACACAAATGCTTCAAAAATCTGTGGTTTATGCAACATTTCTCAGGAAGTATAAGAAACGCTCAACGAATTATCTAATCAAGAAATGACAATTATCCTTATAGTTTGTACTCATTGTGCAAGCCTAGCTCAAGATCGGCTTTATGCCTTTATCTGATAGCCAGCAGCAAAAACATGAAAGGAAATGAGGAAAAGGATCAGCAGCTAAATACCAACCAGGGATGTTTCGGTTTCATGGTTGACGCCTTAACCCCAAGGACAACAGGCCCCACAGAATAACTTCTAATGAATCTGCCAAGGAGGTTGTGTTTTCACCCGTGTCCGCTGGTTGGTTGGTTTGTCGGTTTTTCAGCAGGATTACAATGAAACTATAGAATGGATTTACACAAAACTTTCTCACTTTCTTTAACATAGCAAGCATTTTTCAACACTTTAGACTTAGGTGGCTGGTATCCATCTACATCTTTTCTTTGAGTGCAATTTGATGCAGGTCCTTGATCTGGTGAGCTTAAAATATGGTTAAGCAGTCAAGGGTTGGTTTAAATTTAGAGTTTATCGAGTTTGATACTGGATTAGCTTTGATTAAATTAAAGGGGACTTTTCGGCCCGTCAAGGTCCCCCTGCCTTGTTTTGCCCGTCAGTTTGGCCAGAGAGACACCATTGTAAAGAGTTATGGTGGCTTCAAACCTCTTCCACTTTTATACTGAGGACGTTCTGTGGAGTACTGCTCAACATGCACTGTGAGCTGTGAGGACTACTACATGTGCGAGTGTGTTTGTGTGTACGTTTGCCAGATGCAATTTAGAGCCAAATTTAGAATGATCAAAGGAAGCAGGATGCATCTAAGTGCAATTTGACTGGTCACCATGAGATCAGTGGCAGCCTTGCACTGAAGCTGCACCTATTTAAAACTTCAGAGTGGAAGTAGTGCTGAACAGAATGGTGCCTGACCTCTACTGTAAAATAACTTAACATCTCCAGCAACATTTGAAGAAGGGAAAGGTACAACACACTTCTAATCAGACTGTTGGAAGGCTGTGGATTGCCATATTTCATAGAATAAAATCAATACCAACATCTGTGAACTAAGATGAAGACAAGCAGAGGAGGATTAAGAAAAACACTAAGAACATTCAGAGCCTTTTACTTTCAATAGTAAATATTCCTTTTTTTCTGACACACTCATGAATGAATGAGCCAGTGTCATCTGATCAAACACTGACACCTTTTTTATAAATGCGTCCTTTGGTCCAATCTCTCTGCTTAATTAGCCTTCCAGGAGCCCCTCTGCTCCTATTGTGAGAAGACAGTGGCTTTAAGACGCACAATGACACCATGTGACCAGGAGTCAGACAGAACTTTTCCTTCCTGCCCCGAGAAAAGAATCAGACTAATTATTTGTCATTGCTAAACAGACAAAAATGTAAGCATTTTGCTCCAAAGCAAACGTTTTCTGGGCAGGAAATACACCTCTATGTACTTGCCACAGTGGCTGCAGGATCCGATTGAGTTCAAGTCTGTCTTCACACAATCCGGTGGTCAGCTAAGTTTCTCATCATGGATACGGTGCATTAACAGCCTTTCCAGCAGCCACACTCACTTTGGTAATATGATAACACTGGTGCAGTAAGTACAATGTAGCTTATCCAAGTACTCCAAATCTTGTCTTGTATGTTTAATCATTATAAAGAAGAAGACAACATCAAGAACATATGCCAGAATATTTTGGAAGCCGTGAAGAATATTGCATTACTTTGTCCGGTTTTAAATTGATGTCGACAGGTTTGGAAGATCTTAAGAGTTCAGGCTTTAGTGGACTGACAGCAAGCCAGTGAAACAAGGAAAAAGAGTTTGTGTTTGACAGTATTTGTGATTATGTGAGGCTGGGAAACAGTATGTGTGCGAGTAGGGACAGAGGGACTAGTAATCAAATAGTGCTGACTGGCAATGCTCGACTCTTCAAGAGATTCTCTGGTAAGCAGCAGCAGCAGCAGGTAGGAGAAAACAGGAGTATGGGCACACATGAAAATCCCCACTCACAAACAGTGTGTAATACACACAACCAGGGTAATACTGCTGTGCCCTTTCAACTCACACAAACCTGTGAGTGCTCTTAAGCAACAACACTGAATGCTTACCTGTGGTTAAACTTGACTGACAGAATCCCCAGAGGACAACACTGTAATACATCAACAGACTTTCCAACTATCTCTTGCCTGAGGCTTTCTAAGTCTGCCCATCCAGTTCACTCCTCAGAGAAACTACCATGCAAGACCGGGATCTCACTTTACCCGTTTGTAACTGTGTGTTTCCACTAAATTATTTCATGTTTGCTGTACTTGAAAGCTTACATCTACTGAAAATTTACCGTGTTACAGATCAAATGTATTAATATCCCTGAACCCACTGACCTGCCTGAGATCCTAACCAGACGTGGCATGAAGGCGAGCCTGTTTGCAGACACCAGCCAGCTGAGCACATACTGTAGACAAAAGTCATTTAATTACAGTATGCAACTTTTTAGCTGGCCCTGGAACCCGAAATGTGACACAGAAGAGAACAGCTAGCCCAAGACAACCCTGTAGTGGTCCCAAATGACAAGGGAGTCCCGATGTAGAATGTTCACTTGAAATGTTCGCCTCTCGCGCCGAACCACATTGAAAAATTGTGGATTTTAATTAAGCCTCGCTTCTAGGGAAATGGGCATGCCCGATAGAGGGTGTCTTAAGACGTTTTATGGATAACGAAGAACAACTCCTCAATTCGGCATAAATCTAGTAAACTAAACCATTCGAGGCACAACATAACAATACGTTTTATTACTGGCTCGCCTACTGTTATTTTTAAATACACCGAGCATCGCGATCGAAAGCATTGTAGACTAACTGGAAAAGTTGACATTGTGTTTGATTAAGTGTTTCTAGGTGAACTCTGTCCATGCCGAATTAGAGAATGACGGTTTATTATTCAGATAACAGCGTTTATACCAGTTTAGGTAATATGAGCCTTATCCGCCAAGTAAAACGCAGCAGCACCGCCGGAATTTTTAAGGAGTTTTCAGTTATTCAGTGTATCACCATACAGAGAAAAGGGAAATGTATCGGGCTAGCAGGACCGTTTTCAAGACAACAGTAGTTGGAGCTGCAGGACTTAACTTACCTTAATATTCCAGTCGAAGAGCCTCCACAGATGTTTCTTTTACCATATATCTATTGTCTTGCGGCGCCAGGACACACGGGCACTGACAGTTTTCCCAAAATGTCTCCTCTGTTTCTAATTGGGTTTCAATCCACCGTCAGACAGATTCGCCTTTTGTCCGGCAGACAGGCGCCATGTTGACACAATGACGCAAGGAACGACGGGAGTCGCAGTTTACAGAACTTACTGTACTCAGAGAGAGGGGCCACTTTATTAGGTACACCTGGCTCCGGATAACATTCAATACGACATCCCTGCGATATTACAAACCTTTACGGGGTTTATGGAGCTTTTGTTGACAGTGCCTGAGAGGTGTTGAGGATATTATTATACTTTTTCCAAACAGCATTTTTGTGACCCAGGAGTCAGTAAAAATATAATATGCAGCTATAAAATCAACTTTACAACTATTTTGATCACATAAGCCTTATTTTCTGTTTATTTATTCACAGTGGAAACATTTAGGCGTCACTCATGATAGCACACACACTCACACACAAGCGTGAACGTTACATGTGACATCTGACTGTACTCAAACTTCTTCCAAGTGCCTTGTTCTATAAGCCGAGCTGAAAAACATGGAACCAGACAAAAGTGGAGAGTGTTGCTCTTGTGATCTTTAAGTAATTGGAACCACCAGGTCAACGTTTCTTCATGTTTGTTAGTGACATGAAACATTTTCAGCAGCTGGAGAGTATCACGATGATCATCATTGGAGCGCACCGAATCAAACAACCTATATAACCCACACGTAACCCTGTGCACAGGCTCGGGGTTATGTTTAGGTTTAGGTTATGTTTTCTTTTGAAACGACTGCCAGCATGAAGGGTAATGTGGGTAATTTGAGGGTATTTGGGCTGGGTCACTTAGGACTGCTCTGATGTGACATTTCATTAGCAAATTTAAAAAAAGGGAATATCAGCACTCAGAACAAGAGGCGCGTGTTCTGTTAACCTACTTGTGACTTTTCCTGTTCCGAACACAGGGTCTTGTAACTCTTTTATGGATGCCACTGATGTGCCAGGACCAGAAGGAACTTAGGTATGCTCAGTTGTGCTCGTGCTCATTACTCAGAGTCCTGTGGGTTTGCATTCTAGCTGCCAAATCAGTGACTAAAAAACAGCTGACACACAAAAGGAATACAACCCCATACAATTATCCCCTTGGTAGATTAGAGAACATGCAATAATGTGAGTTCTGACTTATCAAGACAGAGAACCACTGCTGTATGCAAGAAAAAGTGCAGTAAATTATTTACAGACTGTACTGTCTGTGTGTACGATACAACATGGTCTTTGGTCTATCCGTTTTATTGAGCTATATTCTTTAATTTATCATGGATGAATGCTGACTCCAGGAAGATATTCAACACTTCAGCATATGTTGAAACATGAAACTTGCTGCAGAGCATTTTTGATTTGAGATGAGGTGTATTCTTGCAGGATTTCAAGTAAACTCAGTAACATACTGATCTGACCTCTAGACACAGACAAATCTGTTGTCTCACTGCTTTTAATTTGATAATTCGGGGTCCTCCTGTGGGTCTAAAAAGTAAAAATAGTGATAATATAGCTAATGCAAACCATGCGTTTACTGTGATTAAGTATATTGTTGCTCGTTCATTATTGTCCTTTTTTTGGTCTATGTTTTGATACTTTTCTGGACAGGTCATATCATTAAGTCATATAATTAACGAACAGAATAAGGAAGGTCATAAATCTTGTTGCAGCATGTAAGGAAACAGTTAACACCACCACTTGACAATGACAATAACATAACAACATGTGGGTATTTATTGGTAGAAATCACGTGAGTCTACACTACAGTATCAAATATAAAAATAATTTTGACTGACAACTAGCACCTAGACATAGTACTGACAGTTACAAACAGTAGTTTTAAAGTAATAGAAAGGTGTGTGTGTGTGTGTGTATGAATGTGCATGTGTGTGTTTTCAGGAGGGAACCCAGATGTTGCCGTGTGTGTCGGGAGCCTGGCTGTACGGAATGTTCCAGATCCAAGGTTGATCTGAAAACAGAGAATGAAAAGAGATCAGGAAAACTAAATGTTTGTGAATACTTTGGTCTTAGGAATTAAAGGGACATTACAATGGAGAAAATGGCAGCATTTAATGTATGCCTTCTCCAATGTCTTTATTGTAAGTGGAAGTACCACCTCACTCAAAGCTGTCTTCAAAGTGTTTAAGTGGTATCTCTTAGATCTCATCAATTTGAAAGTTACACCCATTCTGCTGCGCTGGTCTGCAGAAAGGACTTGGTTTTAACGGCTTCAGAAATAGGTTATGAAACTTTAAATTTAATTAATAATACATTTTAGAATAACTGACACTCAACCCCTTCGGATACAGAAAATAAAATGACGTACAATGCATTTCACAAATTAGTTTGGCAGGTTGTGAGGTCCCTGCCTACAACATGGCTGCAGCTCAGCTTCTCTGGTAACTGAACTCTACCCACGGCACTGCAGGAAAACCACAAATCAATTCAACCTCATTGATAGAATAATTATTTAAATTTGCATACTTCATTTTAGGGATATAGATTTTTTGATGTCTGCCATAAAGTTGGAAACTAGATCACTTGTAATCATTTAAAACTTGTGAAATTACCAACATTGCTTGATTTACAAAATGTTTTGAAAAATAGATGGATTTTTCAAATATACTTTCTAACTGGGCTAATTAAAAAAAACATATAACCCATAAAACAATGATGACAAGAAAAATTAGACAAACTTCAGGGCCTTTCGTAGTCACTTTAGCTGAGACATAGCACTGGCGTTTAATCTCATTGTACCTGTGTATAGTGACAATAAAGGCATTCTGATTCTGATTATTTAATCGTTATTATTAATCATTTAAACCTTGACTTTTATGGAATAAATTCTACGTTTTCTTAAACCTCTCTGCTACTATGGTTCCAGTATAAACTCTTTGTGTTGTAGAATACACGGAGATGCCACTAGATAAACTACTGCACGATGGGTTTTACAAAGGTTTGAGACTATAAAGTTCAGTATAATGCTGAAACAAACATTGAGAGACGAGAAAAGTATTTCTATTTTATCATTCTAAGAGAAACGAGTATAAACAGTATGATATAGGCCAGGGGTGTTGGTTACACCTGTATAAACCCATTTTAAACTGCAGTTAAACTTGAGTCAAATGCTGAGTCTCAGTGAATAATTCAGGCTGTACATACAGACATGTAGAAGATCTCACACACACACACACACACACACACACACACACACACACACACACACACACACACACACACGCACACACACACACACACTTGTGTACCTTTAGGAGAGTAGCGTGTAGGAGGGAGGTCAAAGGGCACAGGGAAACCAGAGGAGGACGATGAGACAAGAAATGGATTTTTGTGAACAGGGAACGACTCCATGTTCTGGAAGGAGACAACCATCACACCACATGTTACTACACACCAGCCCTCTGTAGTTTTTTACCATTATTCATCACATGTAATTCTTTTTCTTCTACACTGTTATTCATACAGTATGTCTGAAGTGTGTTTTCTTACAAAGGCAGAGGGCACGAAGAGGACTCCCAGCTCGTATGAACGAACCATCACCTGAGTGTTGTTCTTCTCCAGAGCACCCCACGCTGCTTTGGACAGGTTGGCACTGAAAAACACACACAGAAACACAGAAGCTTTACATTTATCTTTAAATTTAGGGCATTTAGCACACGCTTCTGTCCAAAGTGACTTCCATAAGCACATTTGACACAAGAAAGAAACCACAACATGTCAGCGTCGATAAAGTAAAAAAGAAAAAATAGAAATAATTTTCAAGCCCTCATCTGAGCGTCGTAGCTGCTATTTATCGAGGATACCTTCAGTACATTAGTGCTGTGATTTAAGTGCTAAGGGTAAGAACATGCTATTCAGGTGAATAGCATGTATGAGTCTATTCCATTTCTTACCTTTTTATTATATTGCCTATTTTTTACTATTATTATTGTTTTTTGTAATATTACTGTCCTTTGGCTGCTGTGGCAAAGAAATTTCCCGTGTCCGGGACAATAAAGGAATTCTGATTCTGATTCTGATTCTGATTCAATCATTTTCAGTGGGGTGCTGAAGTGGTGAACAGTATTGTTCAACCAACTGATTTATGTGAAAAATGATGATACAACCGCAGTACACAAATTATATAGGGTTGTTTTAAAATTGGTTATGGCTAACAATGAACATACAGCATATTGCTAATTAATAGATGAAAATTAAACACACTAAAAAGTTAGCTTTCTCTTGATTCTCCATTAGAAAATAAGTTTGTTTACATGGGGAATAAAATGTAGCGGAAGTAATAAATAACTTTAATTGTATTATATTTTTTTAATTAGTTTCCCCACCAGTTTTAGTCGTAAGTAATACGTGAGAAATAAGAGAACACTGTAAATCAGAAAACCACATATACAAATGAAGACACACGTGTAATTTTACATACCAAAATAAACAAATATGAAACTAGCACACACACCTTGTGACGAGGAACCAGGCAAGCTGAGTGAAATCTGGTGATGCCCTCATGTACGTCTTGATGTGCGGCATGGCGTTACTCCTTCCTGACGTATTTGCTTTCCAGCGACTACACACACACAGACAGACGAACGCAAACAAGAGTCATTTATTCATCTTTACATTATAACTTTAAGGAATGTATTACTATGCTAAGGAATGTGTAAACTGTAGGTAAAACCCTTCTTCCATTTTTTCCCCAATTATTTCTTCACTAATTTATAACATATAACAAACTTAATGGAAAGGCAGTGTAAAGAAAATAAGGAGGATAATCTAAAAAAAAATAGTAAGTGTGACAAAAGTGAAATAAGATACAGAATGGCACAAGAAAAAAATTGGTCACAGCACATAGAGTATATATCTCTCTTTTCTACATGAAGTTACATCTTGCCGGGCTGGGCAGAGGTCAGCAAGAGGTTCCCATGCTCTCAGAGAGATACCCCACTTATTTTGTTTTAATTACTGCCCTTTTCCTGTCTTAATGTTTTGTTCATTTTAAATAAAATATGATGGTGGTCTTCACTGGGTTCACTTGAATACATTTCTTTGCTATATGTGATATTATTATATATTATTAGCCACTTCTCGTCACAGATTTAGGGTCAAGTTCTGTACCAAATAGGTGACATGTTGGTTCAACACCTGTACTTTCATTTCTGACCAAATTTCAAATGCAAATACAATTTGTGTACCTTTACAGTGTGACCTGCTCCAGTAGTTTGCAGTATGGAAAAAGGGGAAGATATCATGACAAGCTAACTGGTTTTACTGAAGCGATGTAACAAAGAAAAATCAGACTGATTTTTGATTAGTAGAAGTGAACTCACTGGAAGTAGGAGTGGAGCCAGAGCTGTTTCTGAGCAGTCTGGATGCTGTAGGGAAGAGAGCCTCCAGCTGGAGGACAAGAGGGATGTGCATCACAGCCAAATACAAAGCAGTCAATCGCACACATTTTCAAGGGGCACTATGTAGTTTTGGAGAAGAAATTCAAACTCAGAATTTTGATATTTACCAAATTTATGAGGTAATAATACAAACTCAGAAATATTTATTATTCCATAACTGATTAAACAACGCTGTTCTCAGAGGAAACTAAGGTCTCCAGAACACTGTTTAAAGATCTTTCTCCTCTGATTAAAATGTATTTCCCAAAGCTACGTAGTGCACCTTTAACAAATACATTTTGTTTACTGTAAAAACATTGCTCACCTGGATAGCCTTCTAAACTCTCCCTCACATCGTCAACTGATGGATACAGCTGCAAAATATCAACACATTAGCAACTTGTTTTGTAAAGTCTTTCATTTAAAGGGATATTCCGGTGTAAGTTTAATCCATGGTCTAACACACCGTGACACCGAGTAAGACTCCCCCTCGAGAGGTCAAGTTAGCTGACCGCTAGCTTAGCTTGTAGCTAGGTGTCACGGTGTGTTAGACCATCGATTCAATTTACACCAGAATATCCCTTTATGTTTTTTAAAACTTAAAGTGAAGCTGTATAAATTGTGCTGAACTGTGGCAAACATGGCAGTTACAGGAGAACGGATAATGCTGAGAACAGTCGCACAAATAGAGAAAAGTCACAAGGTCAGCAAACTGTCTCAGTGATGTCAGTTATACTGTTATCTCATCGCTGTAAAGAAGTAGCAACAAAAACACAGAGGGTTTTGAACTGAACAAGGGTGTGTTCCTTTTGCATTTAACAGTCTGTATAAAGAAGAAGTGTTTTTTCTTCTCCAAAATCATATAATTTCGCTTCTTAGTACATTTCTATGTTCAAAAAGAGACCTAAGAGATCAGTCAGCAATGCCAAAGGGTTAAATTTTCTATCAAGCATTATTGTGTCTGAAACCTTTTACAAATTTGATTTAGGCAATCAAATGTCCTGCAGGGACTCTGGGGAGGTATGAAAATGTAACCTCAAAATGACTGCTCTATTATTTACCACTTGAAAGCTGATGCAGATGCTGTTCTCTATTAGAGAACATAATGAGAACAGTAGCAGCAGCAGCCAGAGGAAATCTCATTTGTATTGTATTATTCTGTATTCCTCACAGCATTTGAATGCCGCATCACACAAGCAACAGACCACAGTAAGTGTGTGTTGGAGGAACGTACCAAGTGCATGGGGGGGTCTGAGCGATGGGAAGATTTCCCCAGTGTGGTCATGGTGCGCTGAAATTCCCCTGCCAACCATTTGGTCTTATCCAGTCCCATAGAGCCGATGCTTGAGAACTGGCCAATCACAGGCCACTTTTCATCACCAGGAATAGGATCTGTGTGGTCATACAGCAGCTGATACAATAAGAGGAGGAGAAGAAAGAGATGAGGAGACAACACGGACATTTTTGTCTTTCACAACAACTTAAAGTGATGTCATTGTCTTACAAAAATATCCTTTATTTATTTATTTATTTATCTATTATTTAGCTGCAATACACTTAGTTTGAACCATTTAGATATTTTTACTGCTGACATCTTTCCAAAGTTAATCATTTGTGTTCAACTGTTTGCAGGGAGCTCTGAAATTGAAAAGCTGACATTTACATCAGTCATATATGCAGTCACTGAACATGTCAGCCCTTTGACACAAGCACTTACTTAACACAGTGGAGATTTT
Source organism: Lagodon rhomboides (assembly GCA_039737535.1). Lineage (NCBI taxonomy): Eukaryota > Metazoa > Chordata > Actinopteri > Spariformes > Sparidae > Lagodon > Lagodon rhomboides. The sequence continues at coordinate 2,311,512 of CM077784.1, read as the reverse complement.
TAGAAATGCAAATGATCTTGCAATGCGCTGCCATACTTCATACATCTTGGACAGATATGAAGATGGTATGATTGTTAAAGGGGAGACCTTATTCAACAGCAAAGCTCAACTGTCTAAAAGTTAGATTTTCACATTGCACTGAAATCACGAAAAACCACGAAACCACGAAAAAGCCATGAAAGGTAAATAAAAAAGAAGAAATGCCTAGATATATTAAAAGATTGTTTTCAAAAAGCACACAGACCATTTCTTCTTGTAGTTAAAATATTACATAAAAAGCTATATGCAATAAATACAATAAATTGGAACAACTACTGACTTAGGACATGATGACTGGGATGAGTCTTCTGTGTTCATTTTATGTTTTATTAGTTTTTTTGGTGTTTTTTTTTTCTGGCTGTCAGAGTTTTTACTTTTTAAATGTAGTAGGAAGGAAGTTCATTGCCATACTGTTTAAACACATGATTAGATAAATTGGCGAATGATATCATAATCATATAGGTACAAATACCTTGTTTTTTTCTTATTTGTAAAGACAACACAGTGCAGGCAGGACTGCAGGGGGAGTGCTTTGACTAGAAACAGAATTTCATTACCTTCCTCAGCCTCAGGTGGCCCCAGCGCTCCATGTCTGGACCAACATATCTCCCTGGGGTGGAGCCCACCAAATAAACCCTGAGAACAGAGGAGTGTTAGATTAGAGTCTAATATCAAGTCTGTGTCAAAAGTCTATATGCAAATGTGTAACTACCTGGTCTCAGACAGGTCGTGCTCTTTGATTCGTTGGATCCACTCCTCCAGTTCAGGTGCTCTGTATGACGCCAGGTACTCCAGCAGGTCCCTCTTAAAGAAGGTTGGCGACTCACCTGCACTCGCACTGCTGCCCTCTGGTAACCGTGGAAACAAGGGGCTCATCCACATCCTAGTTTGGAGATAATATGTCAAAGGGCTATTCCATAACCAAACCTTACATCTGGACACAGTCCACCCACACACGCAGACTCACCCTTGTGTTTTCTGGTACCAGTCAGCTCTGATGAGGTTGGAGGTCAGAATGATGACTCTGAAGCCTTCCTCATACCACAGCAGCATCATCTTCCTGCTCAATGACACACAACAATTGTTTGCTTCACATAACAACAACAAAGAGTAGACACCAACGCCTGCAATGGAAGTCACCTGGTGCTGCATCTAAAGGTAGAGGCCCACAGACAGTCCCTGAATACACTCTGGCAGAACCAGTATGTTTCAGTTTGTGACCACATCAGGAGAACAATAAAAGCAGGCAGGGAAAGAGATGCTTACGTGTGGTGAGTTCCAAACGCAATATCCAGCTTGGCCTGTCAGGGAGAATCACACACATTAGTCCCATTCAAAGACAAATCCAGTCTCATTTGCCTTGATGACTATCCTACATTACAGACCAGAGTGTATAAAATATAAGCCAAAATGCACTTAAGACAAACTGTTGTTAAAATGTGGTGTTGAGTCTGTACCTGGCAGAATCGAACATGTGGAAAAGGCTGAGCCTGCTGCACCAGCCGGGCCTTGGCCTCCCTCTTATCTCCATGAACGATCAGAACTGGACGATCTCTGTAAACACAACACACAGAACCTCGGGTTAAGACTGGGAATGTTTCACCAGACTGCACCAGCATCATTAGTTTCCTCCACCTGTATGTATTCAACACTATTGGTCAATTATTAATTTGGATGCAGTTTCCCCCATAATTGTATATGCATGGTGTATCACTTTCATTTAAGGCACTTATAAGAACACTGGTAAGAGCCATGTTTGTAAAACCCTGAACCTCGCCGTGCAAACAATCGGCTAAATGCTGAACAAATGAGTTGATACATGAACCTTCTTTTAATTGTGAGTCACTGTTAAATACAATTATAAACTAATTCATGGCTAGCCGCAGAAATGTACATAGCATTAACCTATGTTGTAACAACAGAGCTTGAGATTGAGCAGAGATTTTTCTGACTTTCTTCAATTTTTTTATTCAACATCATGTGAAAACATCTCACATGAAGCAACACATTTGCAGCCATAATAAACTAAAAGGTGTTATCATCACTCTGTGGTGGACCTGAGCAGATTCCCGCTCATCAGAAAAATAGGTATATGTTTATGACAATGTGATGCTAGCAAAGCAACAGAGGAACTTACCTGAACTCTGATGGGTACTGCTGCACCATCCAGGCAATGTCAAAGCAGTAGTTAAACTATGATGAAAGACAGTATAATGGTATTAATAGTTAAAATTCCCTCCAAACCTGGTAGAAAGATGTAAACAAGAGTCTACAGCCATGCTAGCGGCTAGCTGTGAGACTTTACGTGGTGCTAATGTCACAATGACAATGCTAACATGCTGATGTTAAGCACAGGTAATGCTTACCATGCTTCCCGTCGTGGTTAAGTGTTTAAGCATGCTAACATTTGCTAAATAGCACAAAACACAAAGTATATCTGTGGCTGAAGGTTTCATTAATTTTGTATTTTGATAGCAACGCCTCAATTTTTTATTTCTAAACTGATGAAAACTTAAGGAATTAGTTAAGTTATTGTGTTTCATCCTGAGGACAAGGCACCAAATTTCATGGCAATGCATTCAATTGTTAAAGAGAAACGTAACTAAAAACCAAAAATGCCTGTGGATTAGCAAAGTCTGTGAGATTCATCCTCCGAAAACCTGAGGTGGACTGACCAACTGCCGCTGTCCTTCCCTGATGTTAACATAGTTGAGATGGTTACTCACCTGGACAGACTCTTTCAGGGTCCCAAATAATGGAGAGAGGATGTCTGGATAGAAGAAAGAAGCAGAGATTACAAAATGAAACTAATGTATTAAAGACTGATGACCAGTGGTACACGACAGGTGGTACATGTTTCCACTTTCCCAGCTGATCTGGGATTTAAACTTTTATCTATTTCCTCAAATGTGGAACGAACCTGTCTGCACCAAATGTAATTCACTTAAACTCTCCTCACCCCTGATGTGCAGAGCTCCAGTGTTGTACTTCCTGTCCAGGCCTGTGACTTTGTTGAGGTAGAACCTGAAGGTGTCATTCAGATGAGGAACACTGGATTCAAAGAAGTCCTCCGGCTCATCGATGTAGTACAGCCGGCCGTGGGGGCTCGGAGGCCGCTCGTTCTCCACTTTCACTTTCTTTGCTTTTGGGCTTGGAGGTGCCTTTTTTGGCAAGTTACTGACACTCTTCCCCTTCACATCTCCATCATCATCGTCACTGTCTGAGAGAGCCCAGCCTGAGCCGTCTGACACCTCCTTCTTACGCTTTCCAGCCAATGATGGACTGGTTTCATACTTCACTGGATTTAACTGGTTCTTTGCTGCCAACTGTCTGGCCTCAGAGCCAATAGCACGTGAGGACACAGGTGTGTTCACTGGTTCTGGTTTGACCTCCACTGGGACCTCTGCTGGTTCCAGTTTGGGGCGGGGGGGAGTGAGAGATTGACGGAAGCTGGGATTGGACACAGCAGGAGTCCCAGAAGAAGGAAGAGCCTCGTCATCGTCATCACTGTCGGAGATGGTCCACTTGCCATGCTGACTGTCCTGAGACATGCCTGAGCAGAAATACACAGAGTTCAAAGGTCAGCTGAGCAAGGCTGAAGTAAAGCTGCTGGTCAGTCATGCAGGATGTTACCAGCCTGGACTGACAGACTGGCTGTGCTACAGCCTGTAACAAGCCAAGCACACCTGCTTTGACAGCCCACCAACTACGAGGTTTTTCATTGGTTTTGTTTTTTTTCACCAAACACTGACTGATATCCATGAAACTTGGGAGGACAGACACAACTAATTCAACCAATTTAGTGATTAACATTTTTTATAACAGGAACCTAGTAGAGACAGATTTCATTATAAGAGGATATGGATGTTTGCAACTGAAAACAATGTAGGCTAGGGGAAAGACTGATTATCAGGGCCAGTATTCAGCATTTTTCCAATAAGGTATCTGTGTTTTTGTGTCTGATTGACAATACGATGAATCAATGTAAAAATGCACCGCCTCATCTCTGATGCAGCTTCCTTTTATGTGCCTGTCTGTGGTCTCACTCAATGCCCCACCTTCAACAACATCTGACTGAATACATGTCATAAGTATATTATTATGTATAGTATAAGGGCCTATCAACACTGAATAATCTGCAAATTAGTAACTAAAGTTAACAGATAAATGTAGTGGAGTGGAAGTATAAAGTAGCAGAAATTGGAAACACTCAAGAAAGGTATCTCAAAACTGTACTTAAGTAAAGTATTTGAGTAAATTGTACTACTAAATTCCACTGACCCTAAAGACATATGGGTCAATCCCTAATCTAGGCAGTTTAGGCTGTTGCTATACACTGTATAGTCAAATAATAACAATACCACTGGAATTTTACATAAGATAAAATGTGTGAACATCTATTAAAAACGTGTATAAGCACATATCTGCAAAATATGATTATAGGAAATAGTTTAAAAACGTGCAAAATATGAAAAAAACATTCAAAAATTATATCGCAATAAAAATGATGTGATATCTAAGATTAGCATTGTGCCAAAATAATACTAGCAAAGCAGACCGTGCAAGTTCTGCCACTGACGAGTGTAAACGCTCAGCTGGTTGCACACTGAGATGACTAACGCGACGGCCGCGCGTGCTGTGTGTTTTACCGTGTCAGACGGGTTCACGATGCTGCGACTGCAGAAACTCTTAGCAAGCCACCGCTAAACAAACTTCACAACAACACATCTGCATGAGACAGACCACAGTGCAGGAGCAGGTGCACACAGAACACGTGTCCGAGTGGAAACGTCTTTTCCGGCTTTTCAGTTCCGCCACAACGGCGAGATCAGAACCAAGCCGCTAGTTAGTTTTGGAGAAGAAATTCAAACTCAAAATTTAGATATTTAAATATTAATGAGGTAATAATACAAACTCAGAAATGTTTATTTTTTCACAAGTGAATAAACAAGCTGTTCTCAGAGGAAAATAAAGTCTCCAGAACACTGTTTGAAGCTAGAAAGATGGCAGGGTCCGCCACATATAAAGTAAAAACAGTATGTTTTTGTGTTGTCCTTTAAGATCAAAGCGATTTTGTTTATTTAGTTTGTTTAAGTGTAAAATAAAATCAGTCAATGAAGATCTTTCTCTTCTGATCAAATGTTCTTTGCCAAAACTACACAGTGCAGCTTTTATACAGTAATAACTAGATTCTCAACACGACACAATCAGTTGATTAGATTATATTAATTTTTTTTAATTGTATATTACAAGTGGTTTGGTTTTGGTTATTGTATTAATTAGTCTATTGTGTTTTTTTTTATCAGTTAATTTGTTTTTTTGTGTATGTATGTGTTGTCTTATTCTACTGTCCCTCTCTTTTTTTTTCTCCAGACATTGTAAATCATAAATTACAGTTGGACTGAAATAATATAAGGCTATTGTTACAAAGCACCAGGAATACAGGGATATGAGGAGGCCCAGATGTGGTTGAGAACTGTTGTGAGGAAGAAATTCAGAGGTTATGCTCGGTACAGGACACACAGCACAGCCCGTGAAAATGTCTGGCTGGACCAGAGTGGCAGATAACAACTGTCTGCAAACGTAATTATTTTATTTCCAACTGGACAATCAAAACTCTGTAGAATAGATATTGTTCAGGGTCTTACCACCAGGTACTGTAAAAGTAGCTTTGAATTATATCACAAACTTGCTACTTGAATTTATTCACTTTCTCATCACTTACAGCAACAACTGACCTTGCTGGTGCCAAATGATTATCAATGCCAAATGACAAGAAAAATACTGAAAGATATATATTTTTTTTATCTATTTACAATGGTCTTCTGTCTTATCTTACTTTGGAGAGTAATGTCGTGAGTAGAGTGCTTTGATACAGTTTAGGTACCTGATCAAAACACCTAAAAATCCCTCTCTCCATACTTTAACATGCAGCCAGAGGAGATGACGCAAGACTGTTGTTTACATAAGATGACTGTGGCAGTAACTCGTATGACCACAGGGTGGTATAAGAGTAGCAGAGTGAGGTTTCACTGTCACAGAATAATAGGTTAGAGGAGGACAAATTAAGATGATGAAGTATGTGCACACACATCACAGGTGTATCATAAAATTTGTACATGCACATGGCACCACCAGTTGACCAATGCTAATTGGATGCGTATGAGTGGTGCTATGAGAAAAAACAATACTTACAGTGTTTACACTCTTTCTGAATTGACATATAAACCTGTAAATCCACAAGGACACAGAGAAATGCCCTATGGAAGGTGAAGTAAATGAACAGGGGCAGCCTACAATGTCTCTCACAGCTGTGACTGGCCATACTTTCAAAGTGCTGTACAGGGCGAGGATAAAAGGTGATGAGACAGTGATGGGAAGCTTTAGCTCAGCATACAGCATACAGTACAGTTGTTGTGTTGAAACGTGAGATTTACTTCACAGGCTCAAGTGCTAAAGAGAAGTAATCCAGAGTGGTTCATTTTTTGTATGTAGGCCTATTAGAAGGAAGATGGGGAGAGACGATGGCTCAGACTCAGCATGAGCCGACAGCACAAAGAGGAGGCAAGCACTGTTTGGATTTATGTCCAGGCATATCTTAGGCTAACTGTCTTTAAAGATTTAGTGGTGGCCATTTTACTTCAGAAACATGGGAAATATTCAAGACTGGATTTCTAACCAGGCAAAGGGCAACCAGTGTCCCTGCAAGTTCCCAGCCCCTGTTTGCCAAGTGGTTTGTGCTTCCTTAATTGAACAATTGTTCAGGAAATATGCTAAACTGTGCTTAAGATGTCGACCTGTTCTTACGGTCTCTCTCTGGCAACTTCCAGTTTCAAGAACCTAATTTTTAAAAGTGTTTTCCTTTCATGTTATCCGTCTGTCTGTTTAAACTCCCGTCCAGTTGGTGGCAGTATTGCACCAATAAGTTGTTGGTTCGCAGTCTCAAAAACAAAAGAAGATCCATCTGGTCTGCTCACGCTTCACTGGGGTGACTGGTGTGGAGAGTAGTCTTGGCTGTTCGCTGACTCCCGTTGGGTCTCTGAAATTGTGAAAAGGCTTCACCACCTGTGTGGAAGAAGGATTTCACAATATGGCGTTAAACTTTACTATCAACACAAACAATCCGCCTTTGGGTGAGTTGCAGCTAACGATCTCTGAATGGATACTTCTTCAAGTCGTGTGCGTGCAGTAAGTGACAGCTGACTAGCTTAGCTAGCCGCTAGCACTGTTAGCTACGTGTCATCCTAACAAATAAGACAAACTCAATTTGGAAGTCTTCCCCTTTGATGTTTATTTGCGATTAATAAAATATGGATAGTGTGTTAAGTAAAAAGATAGACACTGGACCAGTCATAATGAGTTTTTGGTCAATACGGCAAACTTGAAGACAACAGTAACATGAAAAAACAATAATAAAAGTTATTTTCTCGTCCAAATAATGTACACTTTGTGTCATGGAAACAAGCCGAATTGTATGTAATTTAGGATGTGTTGTCACTCGAAAAATGAAGGAGCTAACCAAATGGTTTATATTGCAAACTAGCAGCTCTGTAATTTGACCTATATATGATTTAAAATTCGTGAATGAATGTATGTCCATATAAGTTGAAATGGGGCGTGTTGGAGTTGGCTAACAGCTAGCTAATGAAAATACCGGTATGTAGCTAACGTCAGCTAGCTTGTCGTCGTGGCACTCCAAACCACAACATGTGGGCAGTTCGATTAAATGTCCTTTCAATAACACCAGCTCCCTTAACGCTACACCTCTCCCAACCTTAACTTTGGGAGGCTTACACACATTGATTCATTACATGAAACAATTCTTTATGAACTTGGAAATTACAAATGGATGAACCATGCACAACACAGGATATACATTATGTATCAACCGACACGCTGACATTAGCTAACCCAGGTTAGCGCAACTGGTTTTGGGTTTAGACATTTGTAAATGTTGCTCAAATGTATCTGTAACTGACTTATTTTAATAAGATGTGACATTCCATTGTGTCGTGTTCAATAAAGTCTGGACGAGGCTTTCCAATGATTAGTGTATCATCGCTTTGTACCATGACAGGCTTAATTCATCAGCTAGCTTTGAAAGTGGCTCAACAGCGCCCCCATGTGTTCGCAGGGAATATAGCCGGCTGATGCAAGCAAGCTGAAACGTGGACTGATGGTGTCGAGTGCATATTGTTTTGCACTCTTGATTTCTGTGTCAGTTGCTTACTCCTACTGGAAAGTGAAATGGTGGTTGGGGGTGTGCCCTCAAATCCAGTTTTCCTGTCAAGAGATGAGCCTTTCAAGAGCTAAACCTTCTCTGCACAAAGTGTGTACAGCTGTTGAGGCAGGATGAGAAGGTTAAGACTGCAGTCCACAGGACCGGTTGAACTAGTTCTCTAAACCAAGCTGTCTGTAAAGCTTGTCAGTCATCTAGGTTGTGGTTGTTCTGCCCAGAGGGAACATAACTTCTTTACAGAATCTAAACTCGGTTCCCCTTGACTTAAAGGGACAGTTCATCCGAGAAACAAAAATACATAATTTCCCTCTCACCTGTAGTGCTATTTTTCCATCTGGATTATTGTAATGCGGGTTGCAGCATTTTATAGATTTTGACTGTGGAGAAGTCTGCCTTCATTCAAATATAATGGAACCAAATGGCACTCGGGTAGTGGTGCTCAGAGCACCGAAAAACACATTTTATTTATTTATTTATTTATTTATTTATTTATTTATTTATTTATTTATGTGCTTTGAGCACCACAAGTCATCTGTCTGTCCATTATATTTAAGAGAAGGTAGACATCTCTATGGCAAATGGCTCCAAAACCTGGCAAGTCACACTGAAATAATCTAGATGGAAAAATAGCAATACAGGTAAGAGAAAAGTATATATATTTTTTATTTTGGGGTGAACTGTCCCTTTAGTACTCCTATATTCTCTAAAGCTGTTTACCCGTGTTAACCCAGACTCACTACAAACAAACATAACAACACTGAATGTTCTCCTCTGTCCTGCAGGGGCCCTTCTGACCGCAGAGCATGTGAAGGGCAGTGTGCAGGTATCAGTGGAGGAAGGCAAAGACACACGGCTGCATGTCTCAGAGTAGGTGACATGATAATTTCGTCAGATTGCTGAATGAGGCAAAAATGTAAAATAGTCTGTGCAATGTGTTGCTTTGTCACTACTACTTACTTATCTCAGCTCTGTGGCCTCCTTCATTCTCTCAGTGCAGTCCAGTTCAGTGATGGCAACTCCATCAGCCGGTACTTGGCACGGGTGGCTCCCGCTCTTGGCCTCTACGGAGCCAACACGATGGAGCAGACTGAGGTGTGTATCTTTAACGGGAGCGTGACGTACTCTGTGACAGTTCGGTGCTCTTGAGCCTTATTGGACATGCCTTTCTGGTGTCTGCAGGTCGACCACTGGCTGGAGTTCAGCGCTCGGCGTCTGTGTGGTCAGCCTGGTTTGACTGTGGCACTGGCTGAACTGGATAAGGCCCTTTCCCTGCGGACCTTCCTGGTTGGGCATGCCATCACCCTGGCTGACCTTTCTGTCTGGGCTGCCCTCAAAGGTCAGTAACACTGAGGATGTGGCAGTTTGGATCTCTACCATTATTCCTGTCTGTTTATCTCTTTGCCTGTTTTAGTCTGGAATGTCCGGAGTTAAACAGGAGAAATGCAGAACTACAGGTTGTGTTTGTTTCTCTGCAGGTCATGGCGAATGGCCAAGTCAGGGCAAATCCTTCTCTCACGTCAACCGCTGGTTCTTTTTCCTGAGCTCGCAGGTGCCCTTCTCTGCTGTTGGCAACAAGTACACCACAAAGAAGCCTCCAATGAGCAAATCCAATGTAAGTGTCATTTTCAGACATCTGTTTAAAGCAAGGCATGGCTGACCTGAGGCATTTATGCTCAGAATACTGAATAAACAAAAAACAAACAAAATTATTGCTATTGTGAAATGTTTACAAATCTTGATTATTATGTTTATTGTAACTTGCAACTAAAGATCATTTTTTGATAAGTTGTTTGGTCTAAAATGTCAGAAAGATGGTTTAAAAAAGATCATTTTTTCCTGTCTAAAGGAGTAAAGAAACCAGAAAATATTCAGATTTAAGAAGCTGGAATAGGAACATTTCTTTCTTCAGAAAATTGCTCAAAAGGATTCCTGTTGTATTCCTGACCTTTTGTGTCTCTGGTCAACAGTCGGATGAAAAGAAGCAGGATCTTGGTAAGTTTGTGGACTTGCCAGGAGCTGAGATGGGCAAGGTGGTAGTTCGATTCCCCCCTGAGGCCAGCGGGTAAGACTTGTGGATGTGGAGTTTAAGAAAAGTTCAGATTATACATGATCATTAAATTCTGGAATGTGCATTTGAAGTTTAGTAGCTCTCTTAACAGGGGCCATTTTTCTCTTTCTCCTTGCCAGATACCTGCATATCGGCCACGCCAAGGCTGCTCTGCTCAACCAGCACTACCAGGTCACATTTAAAGGCAAACTCATCATGCGCTTCGATGACACCAACCCCGAAAAGGAGAAGGAGGACTTTGAGAAGGTAAAACATTCAGATCATAAAGCAAAAGGAAACATTTAATATTTGATTAATCCAAACTACTTGTAAGAAATTAGAGACAATACTAGATGAAAAATGGCAAAAATGGTTTCATTTCCTCTCAGGTGATCCTGGAAGATGTTGCCATGCTCCAGATCCATCCAGACCAGTTCACCTACACCAGCGACCATTTTCCCACCATACTGCGATTTGCCGAACAGCTGCTCAGTGAGGGCAAGGCCTACATCGACGACACACCGCCTGAGCAGATGAAGGCGGAGAGGGAGCAGCGCACGGAGTCCAGATGCAGAAATAACAGTACGCCAGGGGAAACATGATGTGTACCTGACACAGTGAATGATGAAGCTGTAACTTGTACTTTTCTGAATTTTCTAAAGCTACAATGTGGAACTTTTCTGTGTTGTGTAGCCGTGGAACAGAACATGAAGATGTGGTCAGAGATGAAAGCTGGGACAGAGTTTGGTCAGACCTGCTGCATGAGGGCCAAGATTGACATGAACTCCAACAATGGCTGCATGAGAGACCCCACCCTCTTCCGCTGCAAGAACGCTCCCCACCCTCGCACAGGAAGCACCTACAAGTACTTCACTTTTATATGTCCAGGGAGGATTTAACTAAGTTATTAGGTGGAATGAAAACAGTTTTCACCCTTACATCTCAGGTATTTAGGTCAAATATTGAGCAATGTTTCACAAATTACAGCTATCCCTATTCTTTCCTCCAGAGTCTACCCAACATACGACTTTGCCTGTCCTATCGTGGACAGTTTGGAGGGTGTGACCCACGCTCTGAGGACCACTGAGTACCACGATCGTGACGACCAGTTCTACTGGGTAATAAATGCCCTGCGCCTCAGGAAGCCTTACATATGGGAGTACGCCCGACTCAACCTCAACAACACAGTGCTGTCCAAGAGGAAGCTCACCTGGTTCGTTGACCAGGGATATGTCGATGGATGGTAGGTTTAATGTAATTTATCCGTCACTGATGCTGAATGTATAAGGTGTCTATTACTTCTACAACGTCTTTGTGGCCTTCTTCTTCTCTTTCTCCCTTATCCCCCCAAAAGTCCCCTGTATTCCTCCTCTTCCTCTTTACCTCTTACTTCTTTTCCTCGTTACCACTGTGTTTGTGTTTGACATTCTCATGTCGTCCTCCAGGGATGACCCTCGCTTCCCCACTGTCAGAGGAGTCCTGAGGAGAGGAATGACTGTTGAGGGTCTGAAGCAGTTCATAGCAGCCCAGGTACACAAAGACGGAAGTTAATGTTTGCAGATAAAGATTAGAGACCGTGTTGCGATGGGAACACACCAGCCGCACCGACCGCCAACACGCTAACATCCCGACCCTTGAGTAGTAATGAGTGATCATCATTGGGTCATCATGGGTTAAACCACACCATCTTCAAACTTGGCCTTCCTTTTAATCTCTGCTACACACCAGAAGCCTCATGACTGTGTCTTGTTCCTGCTACAAATGGTGTCTCCAGGACCACATCTTGCTATGATGGCAAATACACACAGACTCAAAATCTCAAATCATTACCAGCCAACACTGTTGCTGCTAATGCTTGTAAATTTATGAGAGATAATTTTTTTGAGTCCAGAATTTTTTTTTAATTGTGGGTGAAAAAGGCAACACCTTAGGATGTAGAATTTTTAAAATGTGTTTTAATTTTCACATGAACTTAAATTGTCTAGTGTGCATAAAAACATTGTGCACAGAACGCCACAATCTGTCCTGATCAGGCATCCTATGGATTATCTTTTTAGTTTTATTACATGTCACAATGCCAAAATCAAGGACTCAGGAAAGTTTCTTACATTTTGTAAAATAGTTTCTTCTCTGTAGCGTGCACTGAGTTCGGAATGCTTTATATTAGTTAATTATGTTTTTTTCTTTTATCCTCCTTTTTCCAGGGTGGCTCCAGGTCAGTGGTGAACATGGAGTGGGACAAGATCTGGGCCTTCAATAAGAAGGTACATTCCTCCTTCTTCATCTCAAGTCTGGGCTTGATAATTTGAGCCTAGCTGTATAACTAAGTAATGTTAAAAAAATGATTCTGGCATTGAATCTAAGCACAATCTGCATTGTTTTATTGGTAAGATGTAGGAATAGTTTTAAAGTATGGACCACTGTGTCAAAGTCTAAATGAAAGACATGATAAAAGTATCAGGCATTTGAAGATGAAACTGCAGTCCATTTACAAATACTGACATTTATTTAATGTGCTGTTTTTGAAGGATGAGAGTTAATTTTAAGTTTGTTTGACCTAGTTTGCATGCTAGAGAGGATCTAATGAATGAATATGACACAAAGGTCACAGGCTGAAGTCTGTCACTGACAGAGCTTCAAAGAGTGGCCTGTGGGTTCACTGCTGGCATGGCTTCTTTCTGCTTTGCTGTTCTCATTCTGTTAAACATTTTGATTTGCTACCCAGTTTCCTGCCTCACGACCCCACCCTCATCCTTCATATCACCCCGATAACACTGAAAACCTCATAAAACCAAACCAGTGGCTTCATTTCACGTCCCACATCTGTTTGTATTTATGTTGTTTTGACCCTGTTTCATCTGTCTGGACATCAGTGTTGCTTCTTCTGTGTGGTTTTCCTTGCTGGCACTTGCTGCTTCATCCCAAAGTCAAGATGAGAATGTGAAGCTAATAGTTTACACATGCACATAAATATAGAGTGAAGGAGTGGTCAGACACAGCAAATAGTACATAATAATAAAAATAATAACCATGACAAGCTAGTCTATATCACTTCTAAATAGTTGGACACAGGCTGTATTCAGACCAAATCGTCCATGCTTGTCTTATTTATAACCGTTTGTCCACATGGACGGATTAAAAATAACAGCAACATAACGTACTGTGTGTTTTGAACTGGGGCACAAGACCAAACCAAGTGAGCACAAGTGAAGCATAGCGCTTCGCAGAGAAATGTCTGTTGTGTTTCCTCTGTAGCGTTTAGCCATGCTAATTGACATGGCCTACTGACCCGCTCTGCTCTGAACTGCAGTCACGCCTCTGCCTGAGTAGGTTAAGCATGCTGGTCTTACAAACTAAACTCTTTTACAAAGCCAAGTGTGAATCCACATGGCATTACAGACCACTTTGGTTTCAGTCATTCATGCTGCGAGGCTGATTGTCAGTTAATGTGATTGGCCACTGTAACGTGAAGTTGCCGTCTGCGTTTGTTGAGTCTTTAAAAGTTGAGTCTGTTTCAAAAAGAATGGAAAGATCTGCCTTTTTGCTGGTACGCCGTATTTGGTGTGAATCCAGCCTAACAATGCATCAGCGACAAAGTGCAATAAACAACCTCCAAATGTAGTGATGACAGCTGGCGTCAGATTTCGGAACAGCCGCTTCTGTTTATGCAAAAGGCTTCATATGCATGACCAACTAACTCCTCCTCCTCCCCGCCTTCTTCAGACAGTCTCACACACACAAAGTTCCTTCGCAAAACAACTTTCTGATATTTAAAGCTGCTGTAACAGCAGCTCGTGTTTAATGTCGTTACAGACATTCTTTACAGTTCAACACAATATTAAGCTGAAGCCTGTGTTCATTGAACACGGTTATGGAGTAAATCATAAAATACAGGAAGAACCAACAAAATGAAGAATAACAGAGTAGTTCCTAAAACCTGTTTGATTCCCAGCGCTGGCCCCACAACTCCAGACCTTACTCTACCTAAAATGCTACTCTGTTAATTGAAAAATGTACAGATTTCATTAGACGTAAATCTTTTTTTACCTCTCTGGCTAATAGATGGACAGTATGGAAAGCTTCAGTTAAGCTTTATTAAAATACATGTGAGTGCAATGCAACAAATTGTAATCTAAATATGAGTTGTAATTTTTTATTTCACTGCAGGTTGTCTCTTAAGCAGCTTGCAGTAGTAGACATTGCATGATTTAGCTAATTTTAATAACATTTCAAGACTTTAAAGGCTACCACTGACACCACTGTACGTCTCCTCTCATGTTGGACTTCACTATGCCCCCATATTTTGGTCCCAGTTTATTCTGTTCGGCAATAGAAAAAGTAAAGATTACAGATCATAAGAACTACAGAGATACATTTTTGTAGTTTAGTTATGGAATTAATTTGTATTTTATGCATCCATTTTCTGGGGTTGGGATTCCTTAGTCTGGTTGTGTGATGTTGCTGATGAGGACATATAACTGAAGCAGACGAGCATCATAGGTGAAGTTCAGCAAGATGTTCTGTCAGTACATGAATGAAAGCTATAGGTTGAGGCTTGGCTAGAGAAGAAAACACGAGATAAACAAGAACAGAAAGGTGTAAGAGTTGTTTTAAGACGAAGCCCTCAGGGGAAATTATGTAAACAGTCCATTCTGTGTAAATGTGTCTCTACCTCTTTCCTCTCTCTCTTCCTTGTATCTGACATTAAACGGCATATCACTCTTCTGTTTCCAAGCTGCCAATTAGCTGTCTGAAGGTACTCCTCCTCCACATCCTCTTCCTCCTCCTCCTCCTCTCACTCATTTTCATCCACTCCCTCCCCGCTTTCATCATGGGCTGGTTTGTCTGAAAATCGACCAACAACCTTCACTATTTCACCAGCCAAGCACTACATATAGTCTGTGTAAAAGAACAAAAAAGCATTCAAAAGCAAAGGCCAGCAGAGTTGTGTACTCGTAGGTCAGACACTGGGAGTATCTACCAGGCCCCAGTTGTTCTCTTAACTCTGACCTCTAGAAGACTAATCACAAGATGTAATAAAGTGGTTGGTTAACTAGTTTTTTGGGGTTGGATTCTCTACAATTCTGAATTGGCCCTCTCTGTTAAAGCTTATTTGGTATCATGGCACAAAAATAGTCATATGTGCAAATGATCGATCAGTGATAATCTTGTGCACACAATCTTTTTTTTTTACCTGTTTGTTGCTTTCATGACAACCATTCTCCATCCTCACCGATTCAAACTGATTGTGAACAATATTTCTCTGTTCTGTCAGACTGTTCTTCTTTTGCGCCTGAAACATAAATGGTGACGTCAGTAAAGCAAACGTGGCTGTTCGGGCTTTATTGAAGCAGTTGATGGGATGGGATTTTTGCCTGAACTAATCCATGTAGGAAGAAGAACAATAACACCAGGATGTCATGGCAGCTTGAAAGTACAGGATATCACATTTGCCAATCCCCAACAGTGCTACTGCAGTGAAACTGCATTGTGTTACTCTGCCTAAATTACAGAAGGTCTTCAGATATAGACCCAGGAAATACGATGGGTGGATTTGACTTAATCCAAATGCATCTTTAAATCTCTACAAAACAGATAACTGCAAAATATATTTGAAATGACAGTTTTCACCAGAGGAATCGGAGAAATCAAATTAACGCTCCAGGGCTTCATTTTCCATACTCCGTGTTAAGTCCTCCTCCCTTCATGTCTTCATCTGTTCCCTTCATCCTTTAGTCCGCTGCAGCTTTCTGAGTGAGCAGCTGAGATGTCTCCTCTTCATTTATCAGCTATACAAACTTTATTTAATATGTCCATTCATTTATGAGAGATTTCAAAAGTGCTTCACACTTCATTTCCTAAATCACAGATCCATTAGTCATTAGGTCTAAGGTCATTGTCAAATCTTAAGATTAGAGATAATCTTCATTATGTCAGCTGGTCTTGATTGCTGTTAAGAACTTAAACTTATGTTTTTCTGTAGCAGCTGTCACTTTACTTTAAAAATATCAAAAGGGATGTTTGCAGTCTCTGGTATGATCATTTGTCGTGACCACAGTTATTATAACTTTGACACTATAAGACCTGTGGGACAGAATTGTGAAATAACGTAAAAAATGTATTTGTTGGATGAGTAGCTGGTTGTATGTTGACTCAGAGGAAGCTGAGCTTAACTGATGTTTGAACTGCAGACTTTATTGTTCCCACTGGAGTCTGCATAATTATAATGTCTACATCTGTCACACTAGGAGGTACTTTGAGGTGTTTTGTGTAACTGTATCGACCAAAGTGTTTGTTTGTTGTGTTTCTTCTTTGACCATCTTTTGTGCTGGTAATCATTCAGTTATCGTTTAGGCTCCTAAACTCTCGAGCTGGCTGCTAAAATAGTGAGAGTGAGTGGTGGCTTAATAAACAGCTGGAGAAATGCTTGTTTCCCTCACCTTCATACACTGATGGTTCACTCATCAAATCACCTTTTCTCCACTCATGTGTCCTCCTTTCTTCATTTGTCGTTACTGAGCTGGGTTATTTATGTGGCAATTTTTTTTGTTTGTTTGCAAAGAAAAAAAAGCTTTTTGGAAAAGTTGCGTTATTTTCTGCTTGGTCCATTCATTACTCAGCATTTTGTTTGTGGAGATTGTTATCAAGCCGTTTCTTTTACTGACCTGTTTGTGTGTGTATGTCTTGGTGTGTGTATGTCTTGGTGTGTCTGTGTGTGTGTGTGCGTGTGTGTGTGTGTGTGTGTGTGTTAGGTTATTGACCCAGTAGCACCCAGGTACACAGCTCTGTCCGGCTCCTATGTGGTTCCTGTTTCCATCCCAGAGGCTGCAGAGGAGATGAAGGAAGTGGCTAAACACCCTAAGGTCAGAGCTCTCACCCTCTCTCTCTATCTCACACACACACACACACACACACACAGACACACACACACATAAGCTCTTTATTAAGTGAACCATGAATTTGTGATAATATTACATTAGCAATGAAAATTTCCCCAAGGATTTCTGCATGGGATGATGGACTCAGCAGTCTGCTTGTAGTTTTTCATTCAATCTATTTCAGACACACTTTTTCAGATACAGCAGTGCAGTCCAATCATATACAGCAATAAAAAAGAGATGTTGCAAGATACGGGCTACATAAATGAAACCTTTTATTGATTTTTATATAGTAATAGCTCCCTGTTATACAGAAGAACATAGAAACATATATTTTACCTTGGGTATAAGCCATGAAACACTCAACCTTTGTCTCCATCCAGAACGCAGAGGTGGGCACGAAGCAGGTGTGGTATGGACCTAGAGTTCTGGTTGAAGGAGCCGATGCTGAGACGTTCTCAGAGGGAGAGATGGTCACCTTCATCAACTGGGGCAACCTCATCATCACCAAGATCAACAAGTATGTAGGATCATTGCTCAGCTCATCTATATTGTAGTTGAGAATCATGAAGCGTTGCATTTAAGTAATGATGTGCCCTGTTTCTTACTCTTCCTAACTACTCAGAGGGGCCGATGGTAAGGTTGTGTCCATGGAAGCTCGCCTGAACCTGGAGAACAAGGACTTCAAGAAGACAACAAAGATCACGTGGCTGGCTGAGACAAACAGCGCCCCCCTGCTGCCAACCGTCTGCATCAATTACCAACCACTCATCTCCAAGGCTGTCATCACCAAGGATGATGACTTCAAAGACTATATTAATAAAAACAGCAAGGTCTGTTCTGTGATATGCGTGTTTCTAATCTCACAGTAAGTGTGACCTTAAACTTTAGTTATTTGTATATCTTTTGTAAAATGTGTCTCATTTTCAATCAGTTGGAGGAGAAGATGCTTGGAGACCCCTGTCTGAAGAACCTGAAGAAAGGTGACATCATCCAGCTGCAGAGACGGGGCTTCTACATCTGTGACCAGCAGTATGAGCCAGTCAGGTGAGCGAAAAGCTCTTCTTTATTTGAAACACTCCAGTTCATAAAGATCAACAAATACGTACATGGATCTGCCCATTAGGATTACTTTTTGCTTCTTTCAATTGTATTCTGTTTCTATTTTATTTATCTGTCTGTATGCAACTGTGGTTTACATGTCCAGTCCTAACAGCTGTAAGGAGAGTCCGTGTGTCCTGCTCTACATTCCTGATGGACACGTCAAGGAGATGCCAACCGCTGGATCCAAGGACAAGAGCAAGAGCCAAGCCTCCAACAACACAGTGAGTGCTTTAGAAGCAAAACCCAATCCAAACGTTTTTTATTGTGTACTGACCTTCATCCTCAATTCTATTTGTAAAACAAACTTATCAGTTTCTGAGGAGTTTTAAATGACCCGACATCAGCCAGTGCTCCGCCCCTCATTTCAAGTCAGCTTGTTGATTATTTATACAGTTGTGTTTTATGTAATTCACCTGCGACTTCTTTAGTCTAATAGATAAATCAAATAAATAAACAATAAGGACATATTCTTGCACCTATTTTAAATAGAAAAACACTGCCAGGCACTTTCTCAATTTAAGTTTCCTTAACCAACTTAAAACAGGCTTTATCGTCTCGTTAACTCATTTTGTCGACAGAAAACACATAAAACTAAACAAAACTTTCTTGGTTAGACTTTCCACTGTTCCAACAGTCACCTCTGGTTTGGTCAAAAGAAACCGTTAATTCACTCAGTTAAATGTGAAAATATCTGACTGTACAGGTTTTATTCTCTGCTGCCTTTCTCTGCAGTTACTGGCCCATTTGTGCTACTATGTTACTGAACAAAAGTCTATCACAGAGGCAGAAGATTAAATTAACAAAAAAGAGAGATAGGCTCTACTGATGTCTTAAAATCTGGAATCGAAGTCTGTCTCTTCTCAGTCTTCAATCAAGGAAAGGCTAAGAGGAACAGTGCAGTTATTTCTTTGACGTCTGGTACCTGTGAATGTCTTGCACTTCTTCTCAGTCACTAAATCTGCCTTACCTCTCACCTCAGCCTGCCGCCCCTGCCAAGGCTGCGTCTACCTCTGCCCCAGCACCTGCCTCTACCTCATCCGGTGACTTGTTCTCAAATATTGTAGCACAAGGTGAAACTGTGCGCCAGCTAAAGACTGCCAAGGCTCCTAAAGACCAAGTTGACAAGGCAGTTCAGCAGCTGTTGTCTTTGAAGGTGCGTCAGCTGCAATGAAACTAAACAAAGACTGTTAATGATCCCAGTTATTTGGAATGTCATTCTTTTTCTCTGTCTCTCTCTGCAGGCTCAGTTTAAGCAGGAGACGGGTATGGACTACAAGCCGGGCATGTCTCCTCCCACCTCCGCTCCTGCCCCGCCCAACACACAAGCAGACTCCTCCTCCTGTCCACATGCCCGCGTGGCCCAGCAGGGCGAGCTGGTCAGGAAACTGAAAGCAGAGCAGGCACCAAAGGTACCTGGCCTTTTTTATTCATGTACTAACCATGTCCTGATATGTTACCTGCCGGCACACATGTCCACATCCATTTGTCCAATCAGCCTGCATGTCCCAGTCATCCATCCGTTCATTGACACTGTACTGCGTGATTCGTCCGGTCATTCTTCATGTCCTCATTTGTTGTTTTTGTGAATTCTGGCACCCAACGTCGTTTGTCTAGTCGTAAGCTGCTCGTCTCCTAAATCATCTGTCTAGTCATCCGTCCTGTCCCCACATCATCTGCATGCCAGACAAGTTTATCCCTAACTACCCCCGACACTGAGCTGATATGTTGATGGTAACAGGACCAGATTGATGCAGCAGTGAAGCAGCTCCTCGCTCTCAAGGCGGAGTTTAAAAAACTGACTGGTCAGGATTACAAACCAGGAATGGCCCCTCCCATTTCCTCTTCTTCTGCTCCTTCTCCTGCCACGACCACTTCCTCCTCTTCCTCTTCCTCTTCCTCTCCTTCTGGCTTGTATGAACGTGTTTCACAACAGGGGGATGTTGTGAGGAAGCTGAAGTCTGAAAAAGCCCCCAAGGTATTCTACTGCAACATAAACCAGTGCCTATAAATGCCCAAAGTTTAATTGTGAATAATACTATAATGCTGCAAGCGGTTGTCAATTATCACTAATGACTGATACCTTATTACTCATAGGACATTATGATATTATTTTTTTTTAAAAAACACAAATCGACTACGCATTCCTTAGATGACTAGGACAGTAATAACAGAGTAGGCCATTACTCGACTGAGAGGGGCAGCCCAGTGGGATTATACCCTCGTGATCAGGGTGACTACAAAGAAATATCACCAGATTTTGGTTGCAACGAGCAAATCTACCTGCCTAGTTTAGTTTTTTGTTTGTTATTTACCCCTAAGTATGAGTTTATTAGAGCTATGGGCCCATTTTCAGTCATTTTGTACCACAAACTTGGACTCTAATTTTACTTTTTGATTTCAGTGGCAACTTTTGTAAATGTCTGCACTGTATGAGGCTATGTAAAGAACATGGTGATTCTTAAAGGCCCTGAACTTGTTTTTTCGATCTGTATCTTAATTATGAGTGATGGGATCCTAAATCAACATAGGTTTTCTGCCAGGGTTGGAACAGTTTTGTTGTTGCAGAATAAAACTCATTGATCTGTCCTAATTACAACAACCAGACAAACTGTGTGCCAAAGCCAAACAAATGTCAAAATACAGTAACTTTTACCTTTCTTACTCCTCTGACCACTGTGGATGCTGCAGAAAAACAATTTTGAAATAATTTCAGGGTGACTTGTTAGTGTCTGAGGTGTGGATGCCTCTGTAATCTGTGCCCCTCTAAAATGACTTGAAGTAACATGGTGAGACACCTACAGCAGAAAGTGTTTCTGGTCTTACATGCTGATTTTAATTGTTGAACTGTAGGAAAATGCAAAGGACATATCTGAGTAGAACACATGAGAAATGGAATCCCAAATATGGTTAGATCAGGTGTTAAGACACCTGATCTAACATATTTCTGGATTACTGAGGTGTTAATGTTACTGATAACATTAATTACAAAAACATATTAAATACACAGTATAAACACTAACAAGATCTGTCGCCCTAACATGAAGTCTAACCCCCTCCAAAAAGAGATGCACCCAACACCAATAATGATGAAAAGCTAAGACTGGGCAGTGAGCTTATATCCTTAAACAAGTGATTTCATCAGGATCAAGATTTTCATAACCCGCAATTCATTAGAATATTATTTTTTTCATCCAGTGCTAATGTGCTGTTAAAACAGTGTTTATCCATTACAGCATTGCAAAAAATGGATGATCTGAGTCACAGTGTCCTTTCCATTCCTAGGACCAGGTGGACGCTGCAGTGAAACAGCTTCTCGTCCTGAAGGCAGAGTATAAACAGATCACAGGTCAGGACTACAAGCCGGGAGCAGCCCCAGCTCAAGCAGCCCCAGCTCAGAAAGCCCCAGCTCAGGCAGCCCCAGCTCAGAAGGCCCCCGCCCTGGTCAAGGGTAGCCCCGCCCCTGCTGCCGCCGGCCTCTATGAGCAGGTTGCCGAGCAGGGAGAGATGGTCAGGAAACTGAAGACTGAAAAGGCCCCAAAGGTGAGACCACAAATACAGATATTGCCAATGTTTCCTAACCTGACTCTCGCCAGATGCATTTCGTTCCGCCTCGCTCCACTCACACACATCTGGGATCGCTCCCGTTGGGAGGGATTTTGGCACCAGATTTTCAGGTAGAGCCAATCAGGACCGCCGGGCGGGAGTTTCATAGATGTGACGTAGCGGAGAAGCGACTGTTTTGATTCAGACAACAATGGCGGCTCGCATCGAGGAAGCAAGCGTCAACATTGATGCTGCTGTTTCATCCGTGTTGTCCAATCTACCCTAAGCTTTTGTTGGTGGAAATGATGTTTTTGCCCTTCTCCCGACCGGATTTGGCAAGAGCTTGATCTACCAAATGTCTCCAACAGACAAGTGGTTTATCCAATCATATGCAAGGATTTTTGATAAGGCCCAGCCTTCTGAAACACATCTCCAATGGAGCGATCCCAGATGGATGAGTGGAGCGAGGCGGAACCAAATTCATCTGGCGAGAGTCAGGTTAAGTGTTTCCTGCTCTCAGTCTTAATATTGTTGTGGAGTCCTGCAGCTGTCCCTGCTGCTGTCACTGAATGGTTCTCTTCTTGCTGGCTGTTCATCAGGATCAGGTAGATGCTGCAGTGAAGCAGCTGTTGGCACTGAAGGCGGAGTATAAACAGCAGACCGGACAGGATTATAAACCAGGACAAGCCCCAAGCAGCCCTGCCCAGACCCAGCCCAAGTCTTCCACAGCCCAGTCCAGCTCTTCACCTCAGGCCCAGAAACTGTTCTCAGAGGTGACCCAACAGGGAGAGCTGGTGAGGAAGTTAAAGTCCGAGAAGGCCCCCAAGGTAAGGGACCAATCACAGCGTGGAATTGAATACTGCTAGTACTGGAGGGAAAAGAACAAAAACAAACTAGTGTTTCATTTCAGGACCAGGTGGATGAAGCTGTGAAGACTCTCCTGGACCTGAAGTCTAAGTACAAGACGCTTACTGGAGAGGAATACAAACCAGTGGCCGCTGCTGGAGCCGCTGGAGGAGAGGACAAAAACCGCAAGGAGAGGGAGAACAAGTCTGAGAAACAAGGAGGAGGAGGAGGGAAGAAGGGTAAAGGAGACAAAGCCAGCCAGGGCAAGGAGGCCTCGGGAGGAGCAGGTGGCTCAGGAGAGGGTCAAGGACCTAAGAAACAAACACGGTGAGAGACTGGAAACAGATGAAGGGAAGACGTGAAGAAGTAGATCCAGATGATGATTAAAGTGTGAAATGTTACCAGCCAGCACAAATCCATCCTCATAACAATTGTAACGATGGCGAGGAACAAACATTTATTTTACTTTTTGCATCTGATGTAAACGTTTCTTCTATAATTCTTTCTTTTAGTTTCTCTCACACACATCATGACTTCATCATCACATTTCAGTTTTATTTGGATGTTCCCAACTATAGTGACTGGTGGAAATATTTCTCCCTCATTGCGTATGAACATAATTAGATGTATGGCAAGATCATTGGGCAGTTACTGTTGTTTGTACCGAAAATGCTTTGGCTGAAATTGACTGGAATCGGATTCAAAATGTCTGAGCCAATAAAAAAAGGCCTACACTGAACGTTCTAAGCCCATCTGAGTTGTGTCTGAGCCCATGTTTTCTTCGCACGATGTACTGTTTTGTACGGAGATGTTGATTGATAGTTTTATTCAAATATTATCTTGCTTTGAGTTGTACATTTTAGCTTTTAAAGAAATAGAGGAGCGTTGTAGTGACAGAGGCACATACTTGGATTTGTTTCTTGGACAATGAAGACGGATCACAAGCCTCTGCTACTGTAGCTTAACGACTGAAGAGATTTTTTTTTCATTTTGTATTCAGATTTGGTGAGTTTTAAATGATTGGTGTGTTTTTCATCTGCTTGATCAGTGCTTGTTGTCTGCTGTCAGCCTCAAGTATGGCATTTGATTGCTTTACGATATTGCTGCACTAATTTAAATAAATATACATCAATATTTATATATTTTTTTCATAATGGTACAAATTCGGCTCACCAGCACCTGTAAATGCTTTCATTCCAATCACCTGCTAAAGTCCAAAATGGTCAGGACTTTTATACAAGATGCAAAAAGGACAATAAATCTGTTCCTCAGATAAAGACTAATAATCATAATATCACCACAATAATGGCAGTAGTGCCTTTG
The DNA here is from genome assembly GCA_039737535.1 of Lagodon rhomboides. Taxonomy (NCBI): domain Eukaryota; kingdom Metazoa; phylum Chordata; class Actinopteri; order Spariformes; family Sparidae; genus Lagodon; species Lagodon rhomboides. The sequence goes on along the minus strand of CM077784.1, from coordinate 2,287,493 downwards.
CCCTTCTGTTGTAGCTCGATCTCTGTTTTGTTAGCTGTAGGAAACTGGTTTGCTGGCTTTATAGCTACTCGTGAGCTTTGAGTTGCATAGTTGGCTGCACTGGAAATTGCTGTGTGCTTGTTAGGCCCAGTGCAGGTGCAAGTTTATTCCTGAGTGCATTCAAACAGTTCTAACTAATCAGGCATGCTCTGACACACCAGTGATTGTGTTGTGGCCGGATCCCAAGTCGCTTTGCTGCTGTATTTGGACAGTGTTTCATCACCACTGTCTTTTAATTGGACTAATTGTTCTTTCAGTGAGAACATAATAAAACAATGTTGGTAGAAATGACTAGAATACAGTAAAAGAGACAGACTTAGGTTCCAAGATAAGATTTCCTCTTCTTAACAAATTAACAATAGAATTATAATTAGCAATGCACGGTTTGTACCCATAATCTCTTTGCATGACACTAACTTGTGTGTCCGTCTGACAGGTTGGGTTTGGAGGCCAAGAAAGAGGAGAACCTGGCTGACTGGTACTCTCAGGTCAGTTAAATTGGATGGAAAGTATCTTTTACTCCAAATAAAGCTTTTTCTACTTCCAGAAAAGCCATTTTAAACATAAATAAAAATCACTGCACAAGCCTATTTCTTTTCTGAAAATTCCTGTCCATATATTGTTGCCCCTCCAGGTCATCACTAAAGCAGAGATGATTGAGTACTATGACGTCAGTGGCTGCTATGTGCTGCGGCCCTGGTCATTCGCCATCTGGGAGTCCATTAAAGAGTTCTTCGACCGGGAGATTAAGAAACTTGGTGTAGAGAACTGCTACTTCCCCATGTTCGTCTCTCAGGCCGCCCTGGAGAAGGAGAAGTCCCACATTGAAGACTTTGCTCCAGAGGTACAAGGACCACATTTTTACGACACCCCATACATGGATAAAATAACCCATGGAGTGAAAAAGCATGTGTTGCAGCAGTTTGGGACATAAAAAACAATTAAAAAAAATTCCCAGCAGTATACTTCAGTAAGCATTTCTTGTTGATGTGTTGTTCTGATGATCTTTGTCAGGTTGCTTGGGTAACCCGGTCAGGAAAGACTGAGCTGGCTGAGCCCATTGCTGTCAGACCCACCAGTGAGACAGGTGGGAACCACAGCTCTTACATCAATGCAGACACACATGCACCCAACATCATACAACATCTGAATATCTTTTAAACATTTATCTTGTTTAATGTAATGGTGGTTGTGTTTTGTGATGTTTGGTCTGTTTGGTTTTGCTCCAGTGATGTACCCCGCCTACGCTAAATGGGTCCAGTCCCACAGAGACCTGCCAATCAAACTCAACCAGTGGTGTAACGTAGTGGTCAGTATCCTCCTCCAGTCACATCTACATCACCTTCATCCACACTTCCTGTTTTTTACTTCGTCAGTTGTCTTTACTTCTACTGACTGGCACCCTTTTTTCCTTCACCTTTCTCTTTCCCGTTCCTCCCTCCAGAGATGGGAGTTTAAACACCCCCAGCCCTTCCTGAGGACAAGAGAGTTTCTGTGGCAGGAGGGGCATACAGCCTTTGCCACCAAGGAGGAGGCAGCTGAGGAGGTAACAACCAAGGATATATCAAGCACTCATTCATTATTTATTCACACTGGCAAAATAAGTGTTCAATCTCAACCTGTGTTGTACAAATCACTAAATACATTCTTTGTGTAACGTATCTGTAGGTGCTTCAGATCCTGGATCTGTACGCCAGAGTGTACGAAGAGCTGATGGCGATCCCCGTGGTTAAGGGGAGGAAGACAGAGAAGGAGAAGTTTGCAGGAGGAGATTACACCACTACTGTGGAGGCGTTTGTCTCTGCAAGCGGCCGAGCCATTCAGGTATACTGGAGCACCGCACTTGATACTCTCATACATTCGCATGGAGGCCAGCAGGATATTATGTTTCATTTGTCTCAGCACTGGTTTTGATGGAACTTAGATTACAAATGATGAGCCACAGAGAAACACACGAATTAATGATGAAAGAATGAATGATAATTGGTTGCTTTACGCTTGCACTCAGATTGATTTGAGTCAGTATTTGACAGCAAAGTTTCCAAGAAACAAAACAAAAAACATGAAGTCATCTTGCCCTTGGCGTTGCATTGTGTTCCTCAGGGTGCCACATCCCATCATCTTGGTCAGAACTTCTCCAAGATGTTTGAGATCGTGTTTGAGGATCCAAAGAAGCCTGGTGAGAAACAGCACGCTTTCCAGAACTCCTGGGGAATCACAACCAGGACCATTGGTGTCCTCACCATGGTGCACGGAGACAACATGGGGCTTGTACTGCCTCCCAGGGTGGCCTGCCTGCAGGTAAACACACACACACACACACACACACACACACACACACACATTCTCTTACAGAGACTTGTAAATGAACTATATTAATATTCTTAACTGACAAATGGTTAATGACATATCCATCAATCACAAGACATCTGCTTTCTATGCTATTCTGTTTTTTTTTATCGTATTAATTAAAAAAATAAACTTGAACAAACCCCTTGCTAAAATTATAAGCAACATTACACATGCAGAAAAAACATAAAACTCAAAGTAATTTAAATTTCTCTTTGCTCTTCCAGGTTGTCATCATCCCATGTGGGGTCACTGCCTCCCTGCCAGAGCAGGAGAAGGAGGCACTGCTGACCCAGTGCTCCAAATACCTGAGCAGGCTGCTGGATGCTGGCATCAGGGTGAAGATTGACCTTCGAGACAACTACTCCCCGGGCTGGAAGTTCAACCACTGGGAACTCAAGGTCAGAAATAATATGATGATGACAATAGTGGTAGTGATGGTTGATGAAGTGCTTTACCTGAAAAAAAAGTAAGAGATAACGATAAGAGTCAATGAGTTGTTCTTTTCTATCTGTTTGTCTGTGTCTGGTCCAGGGTGTTCCCATCCGCCTGGAGGTGGGTCCTAAAGATATGCAGCAGCATCAGTGTGTTGCAGTGAGGAGAGACACGGGCGCAAAGGTGACAGTTCCAGAAGCTGAGGTGGAGAAGAGGCTGGTCGCCATGTTGGAGGACATCCAGAACAGCCTGTTCAAGAAGTAAGCAAGTACACACCAGGGTTAGACTGACATTGTACATAGCTTATTACACCGTGACATATGAGTGGTCAAGTATAATTGACAACAGAAAAGGCATGTTGTTGTTGAGTATATGAAAAAGTAGAGTTGAAACCAGGCCCAAATGATAAGTTATTGCAGGTTTAAAATCATGCAGTCCAGACCAGCTGGGGGAGAAATTGTGTTGATAATTACATACACAGACTGTAAATGAGAGCACAGTTGGGTTAAAATTGATTGAATGATGAATATTGATTTTAAGTGCGTTATCTGTTGATCAGAGCTTCAGATGACTTGAAAACTAACATGCTGGCTGCAGACACAATGGAACAGTTCCAGAAAGAGTTGGACCAGGGCAAGGTGAGTAACATAACCCACACAGCGCAACACATTTCATTATCTGTCCTCACATGAATAAATGATTGATAATACATTTGTCCTGCTTTGACTTGACAGATTGTCCAGATCCCGTTCTGTGGAGGAATTCAGTGTGAGGAATGGATCAAGAAAACCACTGCCAAGTATGTGCGACAGGTCACTCTATGGCATGATAGTTAGTGCTTTGATAGAGCAAATGAGAACCTAGTCTGCATCAAATTTGGAAAGTACAGCATCTTAAATATTAGTAATTCTTGCCCAGTTTCCCCTCATTTTGCTTTGAGTCTTTTAATTTCAACCAGTAAAGACATTGATGTGCTTTTGCCCCTGTAGGGACCAGGACCTGGAGCCTGGAGCTCCGTCCATGGGAGCCAAGAGCCTCTGTATCCCCTTCTCTCCCCTGAAGACGCTGCAGCCTGGTCAGATGTGTGTCAGTGGCAAAGAGCCTGCTCAGTACTACACCCTGTTCGGACGCAGTTACTAAAGACCTGCCCTGCTAGAGCACGAGGATGAACATCGTAGTGAAAAAGGGCTTCAGTACCTTTTCTCATCTGTTTCTTGTTGTCTGATCTGTTGTGGGTGTCTAGGTTAATATGGGTGTGGAGGTGACTGGACTGTGGGAATAGGAATATGTTTTTTGTTTTTTTTCTAAAATACGTTAACATTGTTATAATGCATCTGAAAAAAGTTGAGGTAAACGAAACCATTTTCTTCCTCCGTTACTTTTATATTCCGTTGAAATGAAAAATGTTGTAGCGCTGCTTACTTTGTGAAGGCCATGTCAAAAGAACACTCACTTTCCAGCAGTGCGTTGTATTAGGATGTGAAATGCCACCAGAAACCAGGCAAGTATTAAATCTTTGCTATGTCTGGCAGGTAATGAGTCAGCTTTCAGAGTCCTTTCAAACCATGGAAAGTAAAATGGTAAAAGCAGCTGGTTCTAACATGAAAACCACTTCTGAATAATATTTTTTTTTTACTCCTTGCTTACCACTTTAACTAAAAATAAGTAAATCTGATTTTTGTTTTTTCTTCGAAGTTTCTGTCAGTTATGGATTTAGTTGGTTTGGGCCCTTTGAAATCTGGAAAACCTCCAAAAAAGCAAATATTGATACAAGCATAAGGGATAAAGTACTCTGCTGGTAGTCCCATCTCTGGCAGCCAAACTGTCTCAGGAACTCTGCAGGTCCTCAGGCTTGTAGTTGGTATGTTATTGTCAGCCCTCCTCTCTCTGTATTATTGGTGGATCATGGTTCACAGCTTAATATGAATTCCTGGGAGCCAACTGTTGATGGCTCTGATGAGCTGTGTATGGTTAATAGCCTGTAATATAGCCTTCTGTCACTTCTCTCCCATTAAAGAACTCTCCAACTTGTCTATAATAAAGTCATTTCCATGGCCAACTGTCCTGTGTTGTTACTGATCTGGATCAAGATGTGTGGAGAAACTAAAACTACAACTGGACAGATTTTGGCCAGTTTTAGCATAATATGATGGAAAACAGAATATGCATTAAATTGGTATGACTACTAAGGCTTTTAATGTACATGTGGCATTGGAATTAAAATAGTGTATACCCTTTAACACATAGTATTGCCACACTATTACCAAACCACACTACCAGGGTGAAGCATCATACTGAACCTTGTGATATGACTTAATGCAGTGTTATTGTACCACGTGTAACTAAAAAACTAGTAACAGTAGGGTGCATTATGCGTTTTGCAGCAAAATTCCTTAGTTACATAATAAGAGCATAGTATTTCCAAAAAAAAAAAAAAAGGGCTGCCTGTCTTTATTTTCAAAATAAAACTTTGGATGTGTGGCTGATTAACTTGCACTCCAGTTTAAGTGCAGTGCAAAAACCTCTTTTCCCAACAATCACTGCTGAAAACAGAGCTTTTTGATAAGATTCTTTGAAGTGGATGCATTTGAAAATTACAGCCTGAAAACAGGAAGAAGCAGATAAAATGACGGTGGTCTTTTCCATTAAGTCTAACCTCATTATATAGAAGTGTTTGAGGATGGATGAAAGATGTTGAATCTCAATCTGCAAATAATGCCCAACCATTGGTGTCAACATAATTGCCCCATCAGGCTTAGATTTTCAGATTTTAACACACAGTGTACCATTCACAGCATATCACAGTACATCCTTTATGATGCTGGATGTTAGTGGTAGCCTTATGAAGGCATTTTGATCCGTCACCATAGGAAGTTAAGCATTCCCATGGTGGCAGACTGATAAAATGCATTTCTGTTTATATTACGTTTCGTTGTTATGATCATCTTTAGTGGATTTATTCATGGCTACATCTTATTCTCTGTTCTTGCTGCTGATATATTTTTCCAAATGGATCATAAAAGCTTAATGAAGTGTAATCCAGTAATTAATAACCAGGCATTTTTTCTATCCAACATCAAATCAGTCTAATTAGTAAAGGGGCCACCAGCGTCCTTGTAATCAATGCGCCTTTATTTTGAAAGGGCCAGATCCGGAAGTCTCTCCATGTAAGACTCCCTCGGTTCAGTCCCACTCCCTGTCAGTCCACCCGGCCCAGTCGCGGTCCTGCTTTGTGCTGTCTGGTAGCAAAAATGAGCGATAAGGGTCTGTCAGACGAGGCAGCCGCAGCAGCTTGTAAAGATGGATGCCCGAGTACAAAGGTAAGGCGAATAATGTGGCTGTGGAACTTGAACTGAACTGTAAACATACACTGTTAAACCCAACAGGCCACTGACTCTCAGGCAGGTTAATAAGCTATGCGTCCATTATCGAGACGCGGTTCTTCTCTAAGTGAGCACCGATGGCAAGTGCTTCGTCTATGTTTAGCTCGCTAACCAAAGCTTGTGGCGAGTGTGTGGTGACATTTATCTCAAGTATCAAGTGTATGGTGGTTTTATTAGAGGTTGGTGTAAGCTAGCCGACTCTCAGCCCAACTTTCTGGTGTGGAAGTAAACTCACTCCAAACTTGGTGTAGTGAACGCCTACGTAGAGGAAGCAACGTAACAAGTGTAGGTAAGTTAACGTTAGGTATGTAGGCGCGGTCACACCTGAATACTCTGCTGCTGTGGTGAAAGCAGGCGAGGCTGGAAGCAGCTAATGTGAGCAGTGGTGCGAGCATAAGCTGCTGGAGCTAACATGTCCAGCTGGCTAACGCAAGCATAGGACTATATAACATACCTTTTTAGTTATAATATCCATAGACATCTCTCAAACCTCTCTTGCAGCATGATTTCTGCTGTTTGTCTACACAAAGTTTTCCAGGTTCTCATAGATAATGACTAAAGGCATTGCCTCTGTGTCATTCCATCCGTCCTCTTTAACTTTTGAGGCTCTGCCAGAAGTGATGAATGCACTTACAAGATGGCAAAGCTGTGACTGTTTTAAAACAAGTGGCGTCCTGAAGAAATGGGTAATGCTGCATCAGAGTGTGTTTGAGGAATTTCTGTGGATGCAATACATTTTATTTGAGTCTGACAGATATATGTTGGCCCATCAAAAGCGTATTTATACAGTGTATTGTCCAATATGAAAAACATTTTGTTTTTACAAAACGTAAAGCAGAAAAAAAATATGTGTGGGGCCTTTTTAATTATTAAATTCCAAGTAAAATTGTCTGTTTCAATGCACTGATGTCATTTTGGACACTAAAGTTTATTGTTAAACTGCACAATATTCTGCCTCGTTTTCTAGTGTTTGATAACCATATCATAGTTATGAAGGATCATTGCACAAAATATGTTGTGTTTGTGTGTTTATTTATTTATTTATTTAGGCATCGGCCCCTTTAATCCAGTATTAGTCAGGCTTTTACACAGTTAAAACCTGGCATGTTTGGAGGAAGGGCACAGGAAAGGGGAACCGTCAGTAGCCACAGAGATAAGTCCCAATTGTGAAACACACAAACACACACACAGTAGTAGTTTGGTTCTACATAATATCAGGGTAAAAACCAGGGGACTGTTTCACCAAATCTGCAACATGCAAACTGCATTTATTAAAGACACTTATGCTCCACTACATCTCAGAAGCAAATACTGTACTCTTTAGTCAACGGCATTTGTCTGACAGCTTTATTCTTACATTTAAGATAACAGTTTTTCACACCCTATCCATCCAATGTAAACCATGCCTCTCCAAATTTGTTTATTTTTTAAGATACATAAACTGTTTATAACTCATTGGATTAACTGGGAAATGCATTGACTAGAGAAATAATGTTCTCACAGGACAGCAAAGGTACAAACATGATGATCTTAAAGAATACACAATGAAGATTAAACTACTAGCATTATCAAAAGTAGATTAAATGAGTTCCACAACAGTAAAATGTAACATATACAATAATGCAGTAGTAATCATCATCATCATCATCATCATCATCATCATCATCATCATAATAATGTATTTTATTTAAAGGCGCCTTACAAGACATACATAACACAACAACAGTACATCAAACAATATAAATCAGGTAACATTAATGTGGATTGAGTAGTGCTATTAATCCAAAAACAGCATATATAGTAGTACAACACAGACAAGTACTTTTTCTTTTCAAACTTTTAAGTATGTTTAGTTGGTCTTGAATGCAGGACTTTATCTTGTAGTGGAGAATTTTCAGTGGTATTAGTACGTTTTGCTTAAATACGGGATCGGAATACTTTGCCATTTGCTCTCTGTGTGTTCATAGTGCTCACAAATTGCCTTGTGAAATTGGCCGTAGTCGTAGGAATAGTACATTTAGGACATCATCAGACTTTTGTGCTGGTGTGGCATGTTGAACGTAGATCTAACTTATCTAAACAGGCTGATGTGTTTTTTGTATGATAGCATTGACTGATGCATAACTCACACGGATGTGGTGATCATTGAGCTACATGCTCTTAGTCACACACAGGTGCAGTTTGGCTGAAATAACTTTTCACGTGAGTGCCAGGATACATATTTGCCACACATTTTCTTCTGTTGGTACAGCCAGCAGAGAAAAATAGAGTTCTTATGTCCTGCAACAGATGTGTTGTGAAGACTTCTCTGGGCCCTCTAACACAAAAAATAATACACTACTTTATTCTGCAAGACTCAACATCATACATATCCCTTTCACATTACATCTCAAGTGGTGATCTCTAATTTTTGTTTAAAAACTGACAAATTTTGGACATGTATACATCATACGTTGTCATGCACATACAGCGGATATGTACAAGCGCTCACAGGAAATTAGCACAACAGGAAATCTAATAACTAGGCCACTATCCTCTGTCATGGCAAACATACAAGCTGTGGCACTGTGAATTATCACGGTTTTCTGTATAGGCTGATGAATGGCCACAGTTTGTGTCTGAATAACTTATTGGGTCTGTGGCTAAGCAACTGTGGCTCACCTACAAATTAACCAGGAGTGTTTACATTTAACTTACTGTGGTGCCACACATCCGGATTTGTTCTTTGAGCCACTGGAATTGTTGTGTCTTCTCTTGGATATGTAGTCTGTGCGATTGCTTCCTAGTGCTGCTAACAGCTTTGTTATTGGGTTTCTGTGTTGTAGGATTTCATGATGCAGCAGACTATGCTTCGGGTTAAAGATCCTGTTAAATCCTTGGATTTCTACACCAGAATCCTCGGCATGACGTGAGTATGAACGTGGGCATAATTTCATTTAACTCTTAATTGTTCATTATTTCGACTTTCTACGTCCATTTCTAAAAAGTGACACAGTGAATCTTAAGCATTTTGGGCGCTGTTTTTGGCTCTGTGTGTTGTTGAGACCGTTTCCCACACATAAGCTGGATTTGTTGACTCAAGTTTTCTCTCCGGTGTGCAAAATCTTCCAGGCTCCTGCAAAAGTTTGACTTCCCCTCCATGCGTTTCTCTCTCTTCTTCTTGGGCTATGAGGACAAGAAGGAGATTCCTACTGATGTGAAGGAAAAGACGGCCTGGACCTTTTCCAGAAGAGCCACAATTGAGCTGACGCAGTAAGAATCTGTCCTTGAATCTGGTCACTTTAGACAGAACATGACTTTACTTACTTTTCCTTCTTCCACCATCGTAATCTAAAATATTTCAGGTGTCCAACAATTCTACAGTTAGCAACTAGAGAATCTACAATTGGAAAATATGATCTGATCTCTCTGAACAGTGTCTTTTGTTCATTCCTCTTTCTATCTGCATTCCCTCTCGTCCCTCCTGTCTGACAGTAACTGGGGCTCAGAGGCTGATGAGAGCCAGTCTTACCACAATGGAAACTCAGATCCACGTGGCTTTGGTGAGTTTGCTTTTTTGTTTTACAAACTGACAGGACACACCAATAGAAAAATATCTGAAATGGAGGTGCACCAATCCACTTTTTTCAGTTCTGATAGAGTTAAATATGCAGAAATTGATATAGTCTGTACCAGCTGGGACCCTGTTATTCAAGTCTCGGTCTGAGATCTCTGAGTTAGAGCATGCCAGCTGGGCGTGGAGCCATGTGATGGGATCCTCTGAACATTGTGGGGCGCTGTAGGACTATGACATTTCTAAGTCCCTGTTTGAATGTTACCATGTAGCTAATAAAAGATAGTTTGCTTAATGTCAAGCCCTGAATAGGGTTCGTATCCTCGCCTACAAGCTCCGTTGGTGTTAGTAGCAGGGAGATATAATAAGATCAGACTAAGACATCTGGATTGGGATGTGGATCCTCTGGGATCAGTCTGATATCTGATTAGTCATTTAAGTCGGGATCGGAACCTGATACCAACATTTTATTGAATCAGTCATATCTGTAATTTTAATTGTAATAAAAAGAGAGATTTGCAAATTGAATATGTTGTTGCTCCAAAAGAAAAGATTGTCTTCTCTGAATGCATACAGTGTGTGATGGCACTGAGTTGAAATACAGCAACGCAGTCAATCTAACATTTATTCCTTCCTTATAGATACTGCAGTTTTACTTTTAAAGGACCAGTGTGTAGGATTTATAGATAATCTTTTGGCAGAAATGGAATATAGTATTCAAAATAACATTTTTATTAGTTTGTAATCACCTGAAAATAAGAACCATTGTGTTATCATTACCTGAGAATGAGCCTTTTATATCTACCAAGGGAGTCTTTCACGGAGTCCACCATGTTTCTACAGTGGCCCAAAATGGACAAACCAAACACATGTTTTAGTGAGGGCCATTCATGTTTTTCATGTTGTCCGGGATGTCCAGTTGGTTGCAGTCTGCAACTTCAGAGCTAGATGCCACTAAATCCTAGATGCTGGACCTTTAACTGCCATGCACCATGTTTTACAAGGACACAGTGAATACTTCTGGTCTACAATCTGAGGATATGTGCATTTATGTGTGTATTTGTATCGGGTCACAAGAGCAAACTGTGGTTATGTGTGACAGTAGTGTGGATTTATAGTCAACGGTCTGTGTTTGTCCTCCTGACATCCGACAGGACATATTGGAATTGCCGTTCCTGACGTCTATGAAGCCTGCAAACTGTTTGAAGAGCAGGGAGTCACATTTGTCAAGAAGCCAGATGATGGTAAGATGTGAAATGTTTGTGAATATGAGGGTCAGAGAAGGGTTAAAAACATCAAAGTTGACAGACATAGGAGTACATTTTGTCTACAATTACTTCTCTCAGTTGACTTATACAGAACACTCAAAATTGAAAATATTTTAAATGATTACAGGTATAACAATTCCTTCTCCGCCCTCCCTTCTCTTATTTTCTTCCTTCAGGTAAGATGAAAGGCTTGGCCTTCATTCAGGACCCCGATGGTTACTGGATTGAGATCCTGAGTCCTAACAACATGGTGTCCATTACCTCCTAAAGAATTCTGACAAGATGCTACCTGCTGCACTGCATACAGGCCAGACGTGCTGTCGCTTCACTGGGAGAGCAGAACATTGGGGTTTAGGGAGGAATTTAGCAACATCTGCCTGAGAACTGAGGGTAAATGGAGTGGGAACACTTGTGCCGTGGCAATCAGTATGCCCTGCTATGGGCTGGACTAATATTGGACACTTGATGAGCAAATAGATTAGACACCTGAGTTCTTGAGTTCAAAGACTTTGTGTAGCTGTTGAGTTTGTCCACTATGTCTTAAAAAAGTGATGCTAAAATAAAGCGGTATTACTGTGTAATAAATGTGAAAGCCACCGTTCAAATCGGCTGGATTTGTGATTTCTTAAAAGTTTTGAGAGTCAGTGTAACGAGTAATCAAGGCCAAGAGTTTCCTGCAGTTCAGCCATAAAGTAATGTTGTAAAATAAGACATGAAACAATTTATTCTCCATTCTTTTATTTTTTCTAAGTTTAAAATTTCAGTGTTCCATCCCCCAATTGTTTGAAGAAGACCATTCTGGTTTGATTAGTAAAAAAAAAAAAAAAAAAAAAAGGGGTAGAAAGATTTTGGATATAACTTTAAAGAAATGACCTCACAGTCGACCCTGTGAATATGATACTAGCTTTTGGGTCATGTTGGCCTGCATGTGATGATATCTAGATTGTTGCTATGACAAGAACATTTTTGGAGACTGGAAATACATTTTAATCATTTCAGCAGAAGAGCCATTGGATGACTTCATAGCATTTCTATTTACCAACCTGATGGCTTCTTGTAAAATGAGACACGTGACTGTTTTTATTGACCTACTTACAAACACTTTGTACAATTTTTTCACAGCAGACATTTTGACCTGTCTGACACCTGATGGGTGTTACTCATCACATTAATGACTGTGATGTATTAGTCTCCCAGTGAACCATGGCGGTGTGACAGACAGTGAGCCATGATTCATGAGATTCTTTGGTGTTTAGCTCCAAAATAACAAATAGAAATTACATTACAATAGAGAGGAATCTTGCAAATAGATCAAATAAATACAAATATATAATACAAGTATGAATGAATGTTGGAAAATTCATAATAAACAAAATGAATGCTACACAAGCAACAATAAAGACCAGTCAGTAATGATATTCAATGCTGAGTAAAGGTTTCAGACAAATGAAGCAGTTCATAATAAATACACACACACACACACACACACACACACACACACACACACACACACACACACACACACACACACACACACACACACACAAAAGGTAGATGTTAGACAAAGACAGTAAAAGTATTTCCTCCTCTCCATCAGCTCCTCCAAGTTGATCCAGTGGCTGAGAGAAGGCCTGTTAGTTGACTGTGTGTGGTGTCACATGGCCTGGTGTGACTGATGGTCACTGCTCCTCTCCTCCAGGTGGAGGCGGTGTCGGACAAACAAACACCGCTGGTTTGTGGAGGTTTTTGATGGAAACAAGAAGCTAACTGAGCAGTGATGAAGCTGCAGTAACATAAAGACGTTGTTGTTGAGCAGTATAAAGACTGGGTCCCGCTGTCTCACTCAGGCTGCACTGCAGCGTCTATTCACAGGCGCGAGCCCACTACTGAGCGGCACGGGGGCTTTGACCTGCTCCGTCTCCGACCTGGGCCGGTGCACCCCTCCTTAGACGACCTGGTGGTCCCGGGCTCCCCCAGGAGCACCATATCGATACCGAACTTAGTGCGGACACCCGATCGACATAGTCCGCTGCAGCTCAGAGGTCCTGAGCTCAAACGATCCTCCAGCCTCAGCCTCCCGGGAGCTTGGATTACAGGCGCGCGCCACCGCACCCGGCGAGAGAACTCTGCGTCACAGAGGGTTTGAGCTTTGACTGGCGTGACGTCATCAGGGAGAACGCTCAGGTGGCATTTAGCGACGAATCAAACCTGCATCTGCAGTCTACATTTTTCATGGCAACTGTTTTGCAGAAGACAACTACAGACCAGACAGTGAGAATGATAGGCTACATGTTCACAAGGGTTTTAATAATAAAAGGTGACACACTATATCACAGTGATAAACTTTGACAGCATGCATGGTGGAGTCTGAAAAAATAATCACAATAACATCTGAACCAGTTATGAATTCCACAAGTTAAATTCTATTTGCATATTGTGAGCAATTAAATGTCATCCACCAAAACTGTGTACTGTGAAAATTAGGTTCACTATGTGAAACCGGAAGGGACTGAGAAAATCTGATTGAAACGTTAAGATGAACATTAATGGTTTAACAGGCTAACTATGTCTCAGTGTCATGTGTTGGTACCTTATAACTTGTGAGATCATTTCACTGTAACCATGCTCATGCTTTAAATAAAGGCTCTAAAATATCCTACTCCAGAAATCTAAAGCCAGTTTGTGTGGAGATGTTGAACTTATCTCTGTGGCACACTGAGGTGTTTCCTCCAGCAAACTCAGATTAACTCTTCATTTTTGTGGAGAAATGATCATTATTTTGACATTTTGACAATTCTTCAATGAACATAATGAAGGATTGTCTACGTCCTCTAAATAGATTTTGGAAAGGTTAAAAGGGCACTGTGTAGTTTTGTAGAAGAAATTCAAACTCAGACTTTTAATATTTACTATATTAACTGACAACAAGCTGCTAGCAGAGTAAAATAAGATCACACAGTTTGAAGCTATAAGGTGGCAGGGTCCACCACATAGTAACAAAGTATGACATTTTGTTATCTACTAAAAAAAAAAAAAGACATTTTCATCCGTTTGCCTATACCACCTATGCCACAGGGCGACCCTGACTTTTATTGACTTACCACTGACACCTCATAAATAATTTACTAATAAACCTTTAATAAAACAACTTCCGGGTTGCCACATTGTGCACAATCTCTGGCTGGTGAGAAATTAATAGTCAATTAATTCATAATCAAAATTCACAATAAGCAAAACTATTTTTGAGTGGATGGACACTTTAATAAACAGGTTGTCTTCCAAAGGCCTTGCAGCCACAAGGTCAGGGGTCTAAATGTCAAATATATTGATTAATCATTTATGAAGCCACAGGTTACAACTTATCAACACATTCTAATAGGTGACATATTACAAAGTGGTAGCATCATGTTGTATCTGCTGCAGATGACAGAGTGGTGGCTCTCTGAGAAGTAGCCATTCCTCCAGCGGCTGAGGTCACTGTGATTGTACAGGTGTGTTGCATCTATCTATCTATCTATCTATCTATCTATCTATCTATCTATCTATCTATCTATCTATCTATCTATCTATCTCTATCTATCTATCTATCTATCTATCTATCTATCTATCTATCTATCTATCTATCTATCTATCTATCTATCTATCTATCTATCTATCTATCTATCTATCTATCTATATCTATCTATCTATCTATCTATCTATCTATCTATCTATCTATCTATCTATCTCTATCTATCTATCTATCTGTCTGTCTGTCTGTCTGTCTGTCTGTCTGTCTGTCTGTCTATCTATCTATCTATCTATCTATCTATCTATCTATCTATATCTATCTATCTATCTATCTATCTATCTATCTATCTATCTATCTATCTATCTATCTATCTATCTATCTATCTATCTATCTATCTATCTATCTATCTGTCTATCTGTCTATCTATCTATCTATCTATCTATCTATCTATCTATCTATCTATCTATCTATCTATCTATCTATCTATCTGTCTATCCGTCTGTCTGTCTGTCTATCTATCTATCTATCTATCTATCTATCTATCTATCTATCTATCTATCTATATCTATCTATCTATCTATCTATCTATCTATCTATCTATCTATCTATCTATCTATCTATCTCTATCTATCTATCTATCTATCTATCTATCTATCTATCTATCTATCTATCTATCTATCTGTCTATCTATCTATCTATCTATCTATCTATCTATCTATCTATCTATCTATATCTATCTATCTATCTATCTATCTATCTATCTATCTATCTATCTAACTGTCTGTCTGTCTGTCTGTCTGTCTGTCTGTCTGTCTATCTATCTATCTATCTATCTATCTATCTATCTATCTATCTATCTATCTATCTCTATCTATCTATCTATCTATCTATCTATCTATCTATCTATCTATCTATCTATCTCTATCTATCTATCTATCTATCTATCTATCTATCTATCTATCTATCTATCTATCTATCTATCTATCTATCTCTATCTATCTATCTATCTATCTATCTATCTATCTATCTATCTATATCTATCTATCTATCTATCTATCTATCTATCTATCTATCACAACTATAGAGAAAAATAACAGGATAGCAATCAGTTATTTTGCATTAGCTTTATTACAGATCACTTTCTGTTGTCTGAACATTTGAACACACATGGTGAAGGAAACAACAATCTTTAGCAGTGATGTCACAGGTGACAGCAGCTTTAGAAAAGCATCAGCATTATTGTCAGCAGCCGTAGAGCAGGTTGATCCTCATGATGTCCCAGTAGGACATGCCCTGCCTCTGGCCGATCTGCACGTTGGCGTCAGGGATGGGGGTGATGGAGTCCCTGCCGTACTGGATGGAGAAGGCTGTTCTTCCATAGTGCATGATGGAGGAGTAGTCGTAGGGGGTGTTCAGGTTGTTGGTGTTCTTCCTGTAGAAGTTGTAGGCCATGTTGGGGTCGATGTTCTCCCAGTTGATCCTGACGTAGTAGTCGCGGTCGCTCCTGGTCTGTTCGTGCTGGAAGCCCAGAGCGTGGTTGATCTCGTGCTGGATGATGCCGTGGTAGAGGCAGCCCTGCCTGTTGAGAGAGAGCACCTGTCTGCCTCCAGTTCTGCCCAGAGCGGAGAAACATCCGGCTTGGTTCTCCACGCTGATGTAGTCGTACTCGTTGGTACGGGGGACGAAGCGGAGGCAGGTGCTGCTGTGGAAGGAATTCATGCCGTTGACGATCTTCTGGATCTCCCAGCTGCTGAACTCACCGCTCATGATGTAGGGGATCATCACAAAGCCGTTGGTAGCTTTCTTCCACTGGCAGGTCTGGGACCAGCACGTCATGGCGTTTCTGGTTTTGGGAACCAGCAGGTCTCCTTCCAGCAGCATCTCATTGGTGGCGTTGTTGGAGGTCAGAATCCTGGTGGTGATGTCCATGGTGTCTGGGACTTCTTCTTCTTCTTCTTGGCCTCCTTCCTCCTGGAGAGGATGTGCCTGACAGAGGCCGAGCAGGAGCAGCAGCAGCAGGCTGGCAGAGGGAGTCATCTTCAGGGTCGGTCTGGAGGCTGTGGAGCTTCAGTGGAGAGCTGCTGTGGAGAGACTCTGTGAAGCTTGATGTGTGACTCAGTTCAGTCCAGGCTCTTTATACTCTCCTCTACAGGTGTGTCTGCAGGAGGATTATGGGTTGGGGTCCTCACTGCTAGGCCTAAATAAACCTCTGAGGGGAGGACTCCACAGACAAACCTACTTTTTAAACAGTGTTTGTTATCTCTGGTCATTAGATGGATGAACACAGCTTCTGTCAAGATAAACACATTACAAGGTCTTCAGCCAACAAGACGTCACATCATCTCTGTCAAACTAACCTTAATTCAAACAGAATAATTGTCTCTTTGAAAGCTCATCTTGCAGTTGTTTCATGCCATTTATTTGTGTGTATAATTAAATAGTTGGGATGCAAACAAATACATGAACAGATAAATATGTTGTGAACAGACACAAACACCATCTGAATACTTGCAGTAATATTTGCTTTCTTCCCCACTGATCCGTTACCAGATTGATGAAGTTTGCTACAAACTTAGGTTGGAATGTGTGGAATGAAAAAGGTGATATCTCTAGATGGACTGTATTGATTTTGATCAGTTGTTTTTAAACTGTCCGTGATGAACGCAACATTGTTATAGGAATGCAGTGCAAATCAGCGGTCTGCTTTTCAAACCTACCGTCTACATTACTCACAATGCAACTTAGCCACTCAGTGACATCGCCGGAGGTCATTTATCAGATTACATGAAGCTTCCTCTGGAGCCACAAAAGGCTTTATACTACTGTTTACACATATGCAGTAGTATTCCCCAAAACCACTACATGAACTTTAAAGTGTAAAATTGTTGGAGTTACCCTTTCTTCTTCTTTCTTTCTTGACAAAAGCCAAGATGTTAAAAATGATGCTATAGCCAGCAGCTGGTTAGCTTAGCTTAGCATAAGGACTGGAATGAGTGGAAAACAGCTAACCTGGCTCTGTCTCAAGGTAACATGATGAGCACCTCCAAAGTTCTCAAATTTAAAACATTATATCTTGATGTTGAACCTGTTAATCTTTTTCATTTTCATTGTTGTTCAGGTTAACCAAAAACATATAAACATGTTAATAAATCCAGTCTCTGTGCTAAGCTAGGCCAACTGGCCTCTGAATGTGGTTTGATATTTATTGTACAAATGTGAGAGTGATATCAATCTTCTCATTGAACATTGGCAAAAAAAGCAGGTGAGAGTATTTCCTAAAATGTCAAACTGTTCCTTCAAGCTATCCACAGGTCATGTTGAGGCTGGCTCTATCTCTGGCAGAATTTGGGGTTTGATTTCCTCACTGAGTCCACCTGAAATGAATGCATGGTTACACGTCATGATAAGCATGATTAAATGGTACATTCATAGTGAATTAGACTTTACTTAATAGTCATTTGAGTGTTAACAAACAATGAAATGCTTCATGAATAAACAAAATAACAAAACAGTAGTGCATATGAGAACAGGCGTTTCTAATGACATGTTTGAAAAGGAGTGGGAAGAAGTGAAAACTTATCCAATCCCCCCCTCTCCTTTAATATTTAGACAGCTCATATCACCTGTTGGTCATTTAAATCTCTCTCTGCGCTCTCTTAGTACTGTCGAAGCAGGTTCTATAATGTTTTCATTTAAACTAAGACTCAAACTACATTTATATTCAAGTGATTGAATTACTTTAATGCCACTTTTTGGAGAGTTCATGTGCTGACACCACACTCATTGTACTGAAACTACATTGTTGAAAGGAATGAAGCCCAGTCTTATAAGGAGCAAGTTGATATATATATTGAGGACAGGTTCAGGTCTCAAAAGTAGTTTGAAATACTTTTTCTGAGTAGCTTTACTAGATTTCTCCCTCAGCTAGCTTTGCTGTTGTCCATCTTCTTCTGCTGTAAAGTAACAGGTAAAACTATTCTTCCAAAGCAGCTTCCATTCTTTAACACTGAAGGTTCACAATGTAATTATGAGTCAGGATGGAGGAAAGAAGTAACACGTCGGACTGTTTGCTGCTACAGAGCAGCTCTACTATAATGAAAGGAAACAAATAGCTGCAAAGAACACTGAAAAATAAAAATGAAGTATAATATAATAAAATGTCTCTCAGTCACTGGCGTTCACAGGAAACAGAATGGTAACCAGGTCAGAGGTTTGATGAGGCCCGCACACCTTCTTCATTCCCTTTTTCACTTGGATTTTGGCACGAGTTGACCTGTTGACCTGTTGCAAACCAAACTGTGGAAAGATTACTCTCTCTTGGGGGACTGACTTTTATAATAATTCTATGTCGTCAAATGAAATGATCTATATCTTTTGAATTGGTGCGGCTGTAGTCCAGTGGGTAGAGCGGGTCGACTAGTGCTCGGGAGGTCGCTGGTTTGAATCCCAGCTCCCCGGGGCGGAGCTGAGCTACATGTCGAAGTCTTCTTGTGCTGGACCCCAAATTGCTCTTGTCATCTCTGCCATCAGTAAGGGCCCTGCGATGAACCGGCGACTCATCCAGGGTGTACCCTACCTTTGCCCTGAGATAACTGGGATTGGCTCCAGTAACCTTTACCCAACCCCTTGAAAAAAGGGATAAAGCGGTGGACAATGAATGAATATCTTTTGATCCATTTAAAGCTTCATCACTACAGACATCAGTGTAACTTTATGAGTTGACCGAACTCTGTATGAACTCCGTATTCCTACAGAGGAGTGTGCTGAATATTTCCGGCATCAGTGAAACCGGACGTGTGCACGCGCGGAGGAGGGCGGGACATGAAGGCATCTGACCAATGAAGGCACTGAGAAAAACCTGACCAATCCGTGCCATTCGGCGCGAATAGCACGGATTGGTCAGCTTTTTCTCAGTCATGCAGCTGCCACAGAGGTCTGATTATTTTCGCTCCTTTTTCTGAATACATAATGTATTGACCACTCTCAGGACAGAAGGACCATTTCACCCAGTATAAC
This sequence comes from Lagodon rhomboides, assembly GCA_039737535.1. NCBI lineage: Eukaryota > Metazoa > Chordata > Actinopteri > Spariformes > Sparidae > Lagodon > Lagodon rhomboides. Next base: position 2,267,939 of record CM077784.1, on the reverse strand, counting down.
ACAATGTGTTTCTGAACAACATCGTAGACCCGAGCTTCAAAAGGTTCATAAATCCTTCAGAAAACACTGAGTCATTGCACACTTTCCCCTTTGGTGTGAAATTGGCCGTCAGTGGAACAGCAGACGGAAGCGCCTGTGAGTACAGAGAGGGCGTCCCCTTCTGCGTGTCTCCACAATGTGGACATGACAGCTGTCAGTAGGCTACAAGACGGAGACGCTGAGAGAGTCTTCCTACAAACAGTAGAATACAAACAGCTACAGCACACTGGGAGGAGTTTTAATGTGAGCAATTTTATGTTGTTGTAGTTAGTAAGAGCCCAGTGCACGCAGACACACGCGTTGCACTTGCCAGTGCGCGGAGTGAACTCGTCCCCTGGGTGGATTCGATCCCGCGACCGTCGGAACTGACCGTTGGCAGGAGGGCGCTCTGGTGTGATGTATTGACGTTCCTTTTATAGTTCTAGTTCGTCCACATGGTTTGACTGACGGTGCCCGCTTATGTTTTTTTTCTGGCCTTCCCATCCCTGACGCACACTTGTAGCCCAGTCACCTGCCGATCCCGTTTCACCTTTGAAATCGCTGAACGTCTTCAAACTACCGCTATTACAGTTTTTCTTGATTGCTTTGACCTGCTTAAAGAAACTGGGATCCACTCGGTTTTCATCATCACTGTCTCAGCAGAGCACAAGACACCTCTTGCAAATGTGTTAACCCTTTCTCATTGGATTGACACATCTTCCCCACCCTTTTTCAGAACAGTTAACACGGATGTCATTCAAGCAGTCCAAACTCCATTGTCTTAGCAATGGTAACCAAACAGAAACCATCTGTTCCTAACTATTAGAAACTCCCTACATCAGTATGAAATCACTGAAGCGCCTGTTTGACACTCCTTCACACAAATCTTCAATTAGCAATCAGTCTGCAGGCCTTAAAAGGTGCAGCATCTGTGTTGTTCTTTGCCAACATGGATGGAGGAAGTCTAAGGCAGATGAGAGGTAGAGTAAGAGGTAGAGTAAGAGTAAGATGGGGCCGAGGAAGAGGAGTCCGAGTGAGAGGTGGAGGTAGAGTTGGAAGGGCTCAGGTTTCTGATGAAAGTCGGGCAACTGTTATCAATCATGTCCTTTCACTGAGAGAGGAATGTCAAGGTTGGATAAGGCATGCAAGAAGATTTTACCCTGGCTGCACTGCAAGAGAGGATATTGAACGTGATGTGGACGAGGCCATGTGGCCCCGTCGTGAAGACAGAAGAGACTGAGAATCAATAGTGGCTATTTCTTACACTCTACAGTAATAGCTTTTTATACTTTACTGTAATAGATTTTATTTTTATTTTCGTAATTTCTTATACTCCAATAGATTTGATTTTGGTTTCCATGTATTTTGTGTAACATTTACAGTATTTCAGTTTCCAGCCACAGTTTGAAAAAAGAATCAGTGGAATCAATAAAATTTGCATCGAAGCATTTCTGATTCTGGATCCAGTTCTTTGCAAGAAGGAAAATTTGACAACAAATGGCACTGGCATGAAAGCTACGTACAGTAAAAGGCTACAATGACAAGCAATGGTGCACCGATTCACACTGAGTGCTGCATTTTGTATTTTGTTGTCCACTGTGTAATGGTTGATTGGAAGAGCTCATAAACTTGTTTGCAAGTTGTGTTGTTTGGAGGCAAAATTTGCTTTTGTTGCATATTTTAAATGTTGACCATGAGTGCCAGTGTTTCAGCCCGCGTGTTACAGTTTTTTACAACCGCTATGACCCATTGTTCAATACTTTTAACGCTTTTTCAAAACTCTTCACACAGTTACCACAACATCAGCCTGTGTGGGCTATACAATTAACACAATTCTTCTTCTTTTGACACAAAATACACACATTTTACACATTTAAAATTAGTTTTAACTCCTTTTACACACAAGCTCAATCAAGACCAAAACAGTAGATGTTAACTGGTGAATTTTCAATTGCTTTCACACGGTTTGTCAAAACAGAAAACCTCATGTTCAAAACTAATGGATTGAAGATTACACTGATCACAGCTGACAACTGCCAGGGCTGAATAAGGCAAAAAGATACTTCCCAAGATGCCTGGCCAGAAAAGACATCAGGTGTCATGTCAATGAAAATATGTGGCCCAATGCTGACGACCAAGCAGATTAGTTGTTTTTTTTCTTCCACTTTTACAGTGATTTCTTCTGCTCCTTTTTCTTTTTGTGTATTTGACAATATAGTAATGAATGACAGCTAAATGCTGATTTTTTTCCCTCTTTCCTCTACTGTAAGTCATTTTCATTTGCAATACAGTAAAGTGTTTACTGCAAATCCTGTCATTTACTGTCTTCTTCTTTCATAAACATTCTGCAAAGCTGCTCTGATATGGGTCATTCACTTTTTGTACGTTGAGTGTTGTACAAAAAGAACAAAATTCATGCCCAACAAGAAAATCATCACAAACATTGATTTACATGTATGATCAATACAATAATCTGTTGATTGTAAAAGAAAAAGGAAAAAAAGTAGATTTGACACATGCAAAGTGATTCAGTTTGTGTTATTCCATCAGTTGTCAGTGTTTTTTATGACACTGTGCTGTGACTGACTAAATGTTTCTGTTGGAAGACAACGTGTGTCAGTGCTTTGGTAGATTTGGTGAACTGTGTTAGTGTATTATTGTATTTTGGAAGTGTGTGTCTGTGTTTAGTTACACTGCGTGATTTTGAGCATGAAATTAACTGTTTGGGGAATTGTGTGTTTCAGGTGTGATGTGCGTAAACAGTTTTGAAAAAGTGTTTAAGGTTCTGACAAACGGGTCATAGCGGTTGTAAAAAACTGTAACTGTTTTGAAAATGTGGAGTTTGAGTCGACTGCTGCATCAAAGCAATCAAGAAAAACTGTAGTTATTTAGTTTTTTATCACCATGGTTTTTAATGCTATTTATATTTGTAAATGTGAACATTCTAACCAAAAAATAAAATCTAAATTCACATATTTTTCGTTGTCTTCATTTTATGTTTATAACATAATGGTGATGAGCTGGTTGGAGGATCCTCCTGGGAATCGTTGGTATAGAGCTCCAACGGACTATAGAATCACCACTAGTTACCCATCTATGTGAAGGTTATGAGTTATTGGGTTATAAAGACATCCATGTGAGGCTGAAGTACTGAGGCTGATGTTTAGGTTTTTATTCTGGACAAAACTTGTTTTGATTATGACCTCACCAAAATCAAGACTGTGGGACCAAACAAACAATAGGTGCAAAAGTTTGGTGACAACTTCACAACAAACTGTCCAACTTTAACAGAAACACTTTCACTTGATGCAGCTTAAAGGAAAGATGAAGGAAGACAAACGTGAATAAATGTGAATGAAACTTTAATATATTTGAACATTTCTGAGTCAAAGACAAATCTGTGTGATCCGAAGCTACTCACATCTCATTTTTGTTTAGACTGAGTAAACCCCCAGTGGCAGAAACATACTCTGCTTGTAAAGTCATTTGGTTATTTATTGTTTCAGTAACGAACACAAACACTTCACATGATATCCAATCTGTTATTCACGAATTTCGCACTTACAAAATGTCATTGTTGAGTTTAGCGAGTTGTTGAGCTGCAGAATTTATAAAACGCAACACAATTTAACAGTTGGAAATGGTTTAGCTTGATTTTGCTAACGGCTACAACCATTAAAAGCGGTCACGAATGAGACCATCAGAAGATAACTCAAACTTCAAACAAACAAGACTGTTTCACAATACGAATATGAGTGAACACATCAAAAAGCTCATGCTAACAACTCATATTCAAAAGAACACTCATTAGTAAGGTAAAAAGAAAATCATTGTTTTGCAATCATCTTACAAAAACAGATCAAAGACTTTGTAAGACATGAAAGGTTTTGTTTCAAACGTGAAGTGACCACTGTTCGTCTTCTATCAGCACCCTTCCTGTGGTCTGGAACTCCAGCTCCCTCCAGTTGAGCACGTTCCCCGGAGTGAAGCCTACAAACACCTGCGCGTAGTTCTGGATCTCATGGGGTGAAATGACGTAGTCCCACATGTGGACATCAGACATCATGCCAACAAAAGACTGCTTACTGTCAAACGCCCCACCGTGGGAGTCCTGCTCCTGTAGAGATTGCAAAGAGTTAACAGTTATGTTGTACTTTACTATATATTTTTTTTATATCGTATGTGGACAAACAACAATTCCCAGTAAGAAATTATCTTACACACATCAATTTGCTCTCCTGCTGAGAGTTACATGAGAAGATTATTGCTGATCTGATTCATGGAAGATTTCTCTAAATATGTGGCTGGAGACAGCAATGGGGAAACAGTCAGCCCGACTCTGTCGAAAGGAAAGAAAATCTGCCTATAATTTCAATAATTTTGGGGGCAGAAGCCTTTGTCCAAACTACATAAAAATGAATGTTTAATATATACCAAAATTCAACAGTAAAAACATTAAAATTTGACAATTAGCTGTTTTATGTTGGATTATTTTTGGGCCAGCAGCAGCTGCCTAGAAGAGATTCCTTGAAGTTACGCCTGGTTGGTGAGAAATAATCTGCCATAACCCTCTGTAAGAAAGGGGGATTGTGAAAAATTACGAGGTGCTGTTAGTCCAGATTGGGTGACTGCTGGAGAGAGCCAGCGTAGCTGTTTTTCCATGATTTTAGTCTTTGCACCAAGCTAACATGCTGCAGACTGTAGCTACATATTTGCAGTACAGATATGAGAATGGTATTGATCTTTTCATGTAACACTCTGTGGGAAAAGATAATTAGTGTGTTTCCCTTGATGCTGAGTTACCCCTTTAAGTAGCTATGGTGTGTAAGCAACGTACCTGTCCTAAAACTATTGCCATGGGCCCTTTGATGTTGGATCCAGAGCTGACGAATAACCTACTAGAGGGTTTTCCATCTATCCACAGCTGCACCAGTCCAGATGCAGCATCCCATGTGGAACAAATTGAGAGCCATGCGTTGAGTTTGTAGTTCTGTCCTACAAAAACTTTATGATTATTTCTGGCCCACATATCAAACCCATCATCTGCTGCGCTCTTGAACATCAGGAAGTCATTGTTAAGCAGAGGGTGTAGCCAAAGAGAAAAGGCTGTGGTCTCTCCGGAGCTCTGTAAAGGACCTGTTGGAATTACAAATACACATAATGATCTTTATTGTCAGAGATACAGTGAATTGTTTCATTCATTTTACATATTCAGCACTACCTGAAACAGACGGTGACAGCCCTTAAATCCTGTCGTGATGTCGTCAGCCTCACATGAGCCGTGTTGGTTTCTTGTGGGAAGGTGAACATTTTACCTGATAGATCTTTTAAAAAAAGAGAGAAATTCAATATCAGAATGTGAAATTTAAATGACATATGAAGAGAAGAAAAAGAGAAAGGTGACGGTGTGAATACGGAACAAGTGAAGCAAACAAAAAGGGATGAAGGGCAACAAGGCAGGGATGAGCTATGAGCTTTTACATTTTACTATTATCTCTAAATCTTTGTATTTTTAGTGGAGTGCAATTATAAGGTTAGCTGACACAACTGGGCAATTTCAAATTTGCAATTGCTAAATCACGGCACTCTTACCATAATTCTTCATATGCTCGTATAGCCAGATAATTGTATCGAGAAACCTGTTAAAAGGCACCATGGAGGAACCCCCAAACCTCTTTTAGATTGTCACACCGACATTTTAAATTCTTTCTACGCCCATGTTGAATCACATCACTAAGTACTACAAAATACATTTACTCAAAATACATTCTCCCATTGCTGCTAATATTATTATTAATATCAAGCTCATATGTTTAATTCTATCAAAGTAGATAGAAAAAAATATTTTTTACAAACTTTAAAGACTGAGCATAAAGGTAGCATATATAAAAGAATAGCAAACTCCTGTAAGCCTGAAATTCTTGCATGCTATATTTTCAAATATTTTTTGTTAATAAATATTTTTTTTACCTCGAGGAGTGGCAGCACACACTGTCAGCAACGCCAGTAGAAGCAACAACGCCATCTTATACAAATGCAAACACACACTGCGAATACTACCAGAGTCTGAAAGAAGGCAAAAACATTTTCTGTTATTCAAGTAAGTCAACTACAATATACAATACAGATAATAATGGTTACAAATGCTTCTATATAATACAGTCATGCTGAATTCCTAATTTTTCTATTAGTATATATATATATTATTATATAATGCATTGATCTTACCTTGAGTCTTGAGTCGGGATGTTGTGTGAAACTGTGTGAAGAATTGTGGCTTTTATATTCTGTTTGCTTCCTCATTTAATTCAGAAATATGTTACACATTAACTCTGGGCTTGTTAAACTGTTTTATAAGGTATATTACACTTATCAATTTTCACGGGAAGCTGCTTATCGCTGCCAAAAACTGAAAAACAATCAAGACAAAAAAAGACAAGGTAACATGACAGTGACTGTGTATGTAATAAAAGAGGCAGAACAAACAAGACACAAGAGAAAGGTCTGCTGCACACCTGTTAAGCTTTATTTTTCAACCATGATCATGGCATGCCTTTAACGATGGCAATGTTAGCCAGTTGTTTGGTTAGTGGGTGTGAAACAGTATAAAGATTGTGGTTTTTATATTCTGTTTGATTCCTCATTGAAGTAATTTATAAATGTATTACTTCAGAAATAGGTTATATGTGAACACAGGGCTTGTTAAACTGTTTTATTAGACTTATCAATTTTCAAGGGAAGCTGCTTATCGCTGCCGAAAACTGTAAAACAATCAAGACAAAAAAAACAAGGTAACATGACAGTGACTGTGTATGTAATAACAGAGGCAGAATGAACAAGAGAACGGAGAAAGGTCTGCTGCACACCTGTTAAGCTTTATTTTTCAATGTTAGGCTGTTATTCATTTGGTTGGTTGGTGGGTGGGTCGGTGGGTATGAAACAATGTCAAGGATTGTGGCTGAAATATTCTGTTTACTTCCTCATCCCAGTCATTTATCTACGTATGGCTTCAGGTTCTAGTAACAGATTTACTAACTGTTTTGAAAATGTGGAGTTTGAGTCGACTGCTGCATCAAAGCAATCAAGAAAAACTGTAACTCCTGATTTTGATGCGGAAGTGGACGTAGCCTAGCAACGGTTCTCGCGGCCAGTCCACGGTCCGTCAGCTGCTGAAATTCAGACTTTTTCCAGTTAGTTTCGGGATCTTATTTGCTTTCTTTGCAGGTTTCCGCCGTGAGAGAGAGAAAAAAGACATGCAGCTTCATTTTGTGGAAGAAATTTCAGAAGAAAAACTCGTTCACATTTTCAATGGTCAACCAACCTGTAAAATGGGACCTGATGAGGGGAAAAGTCAGAGGATGGAAATGATTCCAAGTCACCCTGAGCACTCAAAAAGGAGGCTTCCTCATCCTTTGAATGGATTCCAACTGCGCGTCTAATTTCCACCAAAAACTAGCCTATCAGATTGACAGAGCTGCGTCTGATCACGTTTGTTGAACTTTCCGAAATTGTAACTTTTAAAAGGGAAAAAAAAAAAAATTGGCCTATATCAGTCACCGGTGTCATTTTTCCTCCAGCTCAAACTCTGCCATAACGCCGTTACTCCCCACAGCAAGTGACTGGCATAATGAATGACGAATTGAGTCAGGGAGGCAGACGTGAATCAGTTTTATTACAGAGGGTCAGCGGCTGTAAAAAAGTCAGGCTCATCCACTTGAACCTCTTCGCAGCTCCAAAGCAGTCCTCAAAAAGCACCATCGCCCGCTGCAGTAAATGAGTCTCACACGCCGAGTGACTTAAACACCGCAGACAAACAGCTAGCCTACAGCACACTGGAAGGAGTTGTTAAATGTGAGCAATTATTCTATGTTGTTGTAGTTAGAAAGAGCCCAGTGCACGCAGACACACGCGTTGCACTTGCCAGTGCGCGGAGTGAACTCGTCCCCTGGGTGGATTCGATCCCGCGACCGTCGGAACTGACCGTTGGCAGGAGGGCGCGCTGGCGTGACGTATTCAAGTGCGAGTTCGTCCACATGGTTTGACTGACGGTGCGCGCTTATGTTTTTTTTCTGGCCTTCCCATCCCTGACGCACACTTGTAGCCCAGTCACCTGCCGATCCCGTTTCACCTTTGAAATCGCTGAACGTCTTCAAACTACCGCTATTAACTCCTGATTTTGATGTAGGCTACTAAAAACTCCTGGGTTATTTCTTCAACCCAATTTCTGGGTTATTTGTCTTGGGTTAAAATTATGGGTTATTTTGTCAGAGAGTAACCCATTTTCTGGGTTATAGGGCTAATATTTTGACCCAATTCCTGGGTTGTTTGGGTTTCTGGGTTATTTTTCAAAGAATAACCCATGTTCTGGGTGTGTCTCCTGAGGCAACGAGTCTCAAAATTTGACATTTTTTCAAGGGAGTCTGGTAAATTTCTCGACAGGCGACAAAGAAGCCAAAAATAGTTACTTTTTAGTGTGTTTATATGTTAGTTGTATTATATCCTTTAATAAATATGGTGTAAATGGTGAAATCAGTTCAAACAGCTGCTGGGAGGTAAGACAAACTTTAGACACTGACAGCTTTTACACGGAAAGAAACATTATGATGTGTTGTTTTCAATGCCGAATTTACAAGAAGGCACCCCTGATTCAGGATTCACTGCAGCTGTTTCACAAAATGTGTTCGGTTTCTCTTCATGAGGCAACAACTCTTAAAAACACACGATTTGTTAAGGGAGTCTGGTGATATCGCTGTTACTGGTGACTTCACTACATTACGTGGTCCAAGTCCATGACACACACACACACACACACACATACCACACTCTGGATAAAAGTAAACGTCACCCATATGAACAGTACTGGAGTAACAGGACCATGTCCAGATGGGGGACCCGGGTTGGCACTAAAACCCTGAATGTCCTAAAGTATGATTGGCTAGCTGCCAGTGAGGGGCGGGACTTTATTTCAAACCAACTTTGAAAGGATTTTTAAATGTGCATTGTTTTATTTTGTATGTAGCCTACGTTTGGAGGTACAATTTGATGACTTAAACATATTAAATGTAACATTTCTGTATTAAAATATCTGAAAACGACTCGACCTTTGTTCGTTTCCGACGATGTTCAAACAGAGAAGTCCACGAGTTTCCTCAAGGCAACGCTGCATTGCTGTAACTTGCAGGACAGAGTCAGAGAGTCACGTCTCATAGATTTTCATCAGCAGTGGTGGTTGCTTGATGACCTGAAGTGAATTTGACTTCAGGATCTTTGTGTTTATTCGACCTCAATCAGCCAGATTAATTTACGGTGTATTAGCCGTAACATCGTGAGCGACGTCATGCACTGAGAGTGTTTGTGTTTGATTCAGGTCAACCTGTGAGTGAACTCAGCACTCAGCAGACACTGGTTCTCTCCTCTGTAACGTTATGCTCATGAAGGAAAGTCGTGTCCATTTGGCAGTTTGACAACGCGACGCTGTTTCACTGTGAAGCTCCGGAAATGTTTCATGGATTAAGAAACTAAGAAGGAGACAATGACTGGATTGGAAGAATATTCCCAGCCGTAAGTTTAACTTCACATAACCTATGAAATGCTGCCCCAGGTGTCTGATAACACAAAGACTGTAAAATCCAGTCGTTTGTGTAATTGATGCAGTGACGTTTGATGTGAGTGTTCAGGTTCACTCACTCACTGAACCTTTGATATGTTAAACAAGGCTGAGAGGACAAACAGGGCCAATTAATATCAATTACAACATTAGTTTCAGTGTTTAATTGGCCCTTCAGGTAATTGCGGGCTGTTTCTGTTCGAGGGTTGGTCCTGCTGCTGAGACTCAAGAGATCTGACATTCAGGTGTCTGAACTGTGTTGTAAAGGTGAAATGTTTCTGTGTTAACTGAAGGTCACCGACCTTTGATCAGCTCGATTATCAGTTAGACGTTCAGTAAATGACTAACTGGACCGCTGGTTGTAGTTTGAGCTGTGGCTGAGTGTGTTTGTAAGAAATAGGAAGGACAAGTGCAGGTCTTAAATATATCTTCTCTTTTAATATGTCACAACAGAACTGTGTTTTTAAAAGTTTCTGAATCCTTAAACTCTGGTTATTTCCTGGGTGAGATGGACAAATAGGAAGTACCAATGAAGTCTAAAATATCTACACAGAAAGTTCAACTGGATACCCAAAGGATCAGATCTGAACACAAGACCTCTATTATTTATTATTATTATTATTATTATTATTATTATTATTATTATTATTATTATTATTATTATTACTAGATACGATACTCAGGATCGATATTGGTCAAAATTTCAGGATCAAAAATGGAAAAACCAAAACAAATCTAGCCCGTCAGATCCGATACCTAAACCCAAGCGCTCAACTTCACTTTCCGCGACATGTTTGTGACAGTTAATTAAAGCAGCTATATGTCCTATAGCCTTCAATGCAACATTGGAATTGCATATCTATATCTAGTTTGATATGGATGTTTTACAGTTCAACCTCAGAGGTTACATGTTGTGGCGCAGTGGAGGCTCTCAAGAGGAAATACTGTTGCCCAACAACGCCACCTTGGGAATTGCACCCAAGGAAATATCAGTTACCAGAATCACAGGTTTGTTTTACTCAAGGCAAGACACGTGGTACCCAGTATTTATTTTTTTTTATTTATATATATATATATATATATATATATATATATATATATATATATATATATATATATATATATATATATATATATATATATATATATAGTGGCACCTTCAAAGCAAATTAGGCGACACTAGTCAGCGGGGGTCCGACCTTCGATGAGCGTCCACAAAACCAAACAGGCATTGCTTCTGTCTCGGTTATTTCCTTTATTTCAACGATTCTTTTACATCTTAAAGATATTTAACTCACGATCAAAAGATGTGGCGTGACGCACGCGCTGATTCTGAACAAAGACAGTAATCAGCACTCAATCTATATCACCTGTGCTTCGCTCTCTGGCTGCGTCCGCCGTCCCCTTTACCCCCCCCCGCCCATAAGTATCTCAGAAAATAAAATGAAATCAAGTGGCCTCTACAACCCGGCCCCTAATTATAAGGCAGGGGGACTTATAATTAACTTAATCAGAGCATCATCACTGTTACGACACTTTAAGCAAAATTTTGTAACTACTTACTATCCTTTCTAACTCATACTATCCTTTTTATCTTTACAGTTCATACATAACATAATATAGCAATACAGAAGTACTTAATCCTTGATCTTCTGGGTTCTTGCTGCAAAAGAAAATAGTCTTTTCTGGGGCAGCGATCCGCCTACACCCCTTTGCAAATGTCAATCAGTCGTCAGTCATTAGTTATTAGTCAGGTATCAGTCTCGCAGACAAGGCAGAGCTTGTCGATGGGCCTTTCGAGGGTGCTGCTCCTGGTCTTGACCTGTACCCGACGAACAAGACCTCTGGTGTCCAACGTAGTCTGCTCCACTCGGCCTAGCAGCCATGAATTTCTTGGCGAGTTTTCATCCATTATCATGACGACATCTCCAACTTTGAGATTCCTTTTTATCCTGTTCCACTTTTGGCGCTCTTGAAGGCTTGGGAGATACTCTTTTGTCCATCTTCTCCAAAATAAATCGGCCATATACTGGGCTTGCTTCCACCGTCTTCGGGAGTAACAATCACGCTTACTGAAGAGCCCAGGAGGAAGCAGTGGCTTTTTCTTAAGTAGCAACAAATGATTCGGAGTTAATGCCTCTACATCACCTGGATCATCAGATGTAGCGGTTATGGGCCTATCATTAACAATTGCTTCCACTTCACAAAGCAAAGTTTGTAGGCACTCGTCGTCCATAGCTTGTTCACTCAGCACTGACTTTAATATTCTCTTCACCAGTCTTACTTGCCTCTCCCATATTCCACCAAAGTGTGGTCCAGCCGGTGGGTTGAAGAGCCACCGTATTCCTTTTTCTGCCAGAGTGTTTTCGATCTTGGCTTGATTCATTTCTCTTATAGCAGCTCTGAGCTCTCTCTCGGCCCCAACTAGGTTTGTCCCATTATCGGACCGGATGAGATCCACCTGTCCTCTTCTACACATGAAGCGTCGGATAGCATGTATGCATGAGCTTGTGTCCAGGCTGTGAGCGACTTCGATGTGCAGAGCATGTGTTGTTAAGCAGGTAAACAATACACCATACCTCTTAATGATGGTGCGACCTCTTTTGACCTCTATGGGCCCAAAGTAGTCCATCCCTACATGTGTGAAGGGGGGTTTGTCAGGAATCAGCCGATCTACAGGCAAGTCTGCCATTTTTTGCTCCTGACCTCTTGCATGACGTTTTCTGCAAACGACACAACGAAATATAACTTTTCTGACTGCTGCGTTTGCTGCAGGTATCCAGTAATGTTGTCGAAGGTGTTGG